>CM023103.1:12685766-13285766 GCA_013103745.1 Gardenia jasminoides
GCATAATCACGATCAGTTTGTGCCAGTACACGATCAAATTCAATGGGGTTCGGGCAAATCAGCCGAATATTGGATTGTTACCGAGCCTCTGGATAGGAACCTGTTGAAACTTCTCAACCAATATTCTATGTCAAAATCAAGGAGAAAAGATCTTTCGCATGACGAGTTCGGGATTATGCAGTAAGTGCCATACTTAGTATTTGTATTTTGGTATAAATTTATGGGTAAATTTCATTTTGTCCCCTCAAACTATACACTTATCCGACTTATTTTGGTATTAGTAAGGAGCCCGGTGGAGATTGGGAAATGGGAGAACAATTCTCTTCTGTGTAGATAAATGGCTAGACAACAGGACCCTTGAGGAAACTTGCCTAATAGAGCTTTCGGAACTGGAAAAATCCAAAGAGGTGAGACACTACTGGCTAGATGGTATAGGTTGGAATTGGGATATCTTGGAGCAGATGTTGGATGGGGATAGCCTGGCGAAGCTGAGGGCTGTTCTACTCTCTACGGAAGAGCATAAAGAGGATATGCGCATATGGGGACAGGAGGATAATGGCAGGTTCTCCACAAAATCAGCCTATGAGCTTGGCAGCTAAGGAAAGGACCAGCAAGTGGGCAGTGACAAGGGGTGGATACGTATCTGGAAGCAAAAGGACCCTTAGAGATGGCGATGATTATTATGGCTAGTCCGTCATAGGAAATTGCTAACCAATGGTGAGAAGTACAGAATGAGCCTTCATCCAGATGGGAAGTGCGCAATTTGTCAGTCAGCAGTGGAGTCAACACTGCATGCAATTAGGGACTGCCATTGGATTGATACAATTTGGAAGGGTCTGGTGGCCCGAGGGAAATAGCAACAGTTTAAAAGTTTGGATCTCACTGCCTGGATAGATTGGAATCTGAAATTGAAAGATATACGGAGAGATGAGGAAATCTGTTGGTAACTTACTTTCCAAACGGTAATACACCAAGCATGGATGATACGAAACAAAGTGAACGCTGGCAGGGAAGAGCCTAGTACCGACATCTCCATGGAAAGGATCAAATGTCAAGTAGAGCAAGTCTAGAAAGCACTTAATGGGGAGGATAATCCCAAAAAAATGGAATTTAATGGTAGCAACTGCATGTCCACATGGTATGCCTCGTAGCTGCCACTTTCTACATGTGCAGGTTTTGGTCCCCATGTCAACCACAAATTGCTCATGAAATGGACAACATATCTGGTACTTGTTTATTCCAGCATAATATGAGATACACGTGCACTGCTCAGTCTTGGCCTTCTCAAGTATGTCAAAGATTGCCGGACATTTGAGACCTACCAAAATCAGACAACATAAGGACACATTTTGCAAAAGAAAATATTTGTGACAACCAACAACAAAACAGTAGCTTAACCTTGATGCTTAGACATTGTCTCTCTATTCTTCTCCATCCTTCTCAACAAATACAAGTAAATTATTTGTAACATGCCTATGATAGGCAGATCTCATTTTTTTAAAATAACATAATTGAAAGATTCATACGTATTGTTAACCAAAATATCACAATCCAATCCATCTTTAAAATAGGCTCTAGACCAATTATGGGGGTCCTTTTTAGCAAGTCATTCAAATGCATCCTTTGATTCTTGTTTCATCAGCTCCATTTCTGATTTGAATTGATTCATATAAGAAGCTTTTGCACATCTCCAAAGCCTTTCTTTTAGAGCTAGCCCCTTGTGATGCTACTTGAAGTTGGTGTACAGGTGTTGGACACAACACCTATGCTCAACATGTGGAAGTTTATCCCTAACTACTTGAATTAGTCCCTATGCAAGAAAACACAAAAAACACCTCAGTAAAACGCATGTCAATAGATCACAACACTATAGGCATTTAGTTTGATTAAAAATAAAATAGTATAAGAGAAGAAGTACTTTCTGCTTATCAGTCATAATACGCCATGTGCTCGAATCTGAAATGTCCAAGTCTTGCACAAGTAGCCCCAAAAACCGACTCTAGTTGTCAAAATTTTCTACTCCAACAACTGCCACAACCAATGGAAATATCTTGTTATCGCCATCAATTCCAACAGTTAATAATAGCTGTCCACCATACGGACCCTTTAAGAAACAGCCATCTAGTCCAATCCAATGTCGACAGCTTGCTAAGAAACCCCTTTTTATTGGCTCTATGCACATGTACAGCCTTCTAAATCTTGAAACACCTTCATCATCCATATCCGTTTCAACAAAAACAGTAGATCTGGGATTTTCTCTCCTTATTTCACCATAAAAATCTTCCAACAAAGTATATTGCTTCTCATGTGAACCTTCAATGGTGTCTCTCACTTTCTTTAGTGTTCTATACCCTTGCTTGAGACTGAATTCAACATTCAATTCTTCAGTCACATTAGTCATCAACTTGTGCACTGTCATTGAATGTGCTTTCCTCACTTCATCAATGAATAGTTTGCTAACCAATCTAGAAGTCATGTTTTTATTATAGAACACCCTCCCATAGGTATGCTCTTCACTAAGTGTCTTTATCTGAAATGTATTCTCACCTTGCATTTTAGATCCTAAAAGTTCCCAATCACAACCTCTACATTTTATTCTAACCCTCTGCATATCATTTTTTTTTGAAATACACATCCCTCTCATCTATAATAACTTCAATTCTCACAGCCAACCTAAATACCATGACTGTTGTGAACTTTTGACCAACAACCAGTTTTGGTCTCTTCACGTCAGTTTTCTCATTGAAAACTGGAAATTTGGGCCTCCTTTTCCTCAAATATCCATCATCATTTGATTCAGTTTGACTCTTTAATTCAAGTGATCCATCCGAGTCATAATCAGATTGCATGCCGTCAATGTTTATGGTATCCGGGTCATCGCAGCAGTTCACACCACTATCTTCATCTCTTTTCCTCCCTGGTTTCTTCTTTCTTTGCTTCTTCCTAGTGTATTGATCAGCTCCCTGTGCACCTATGTCCCCACCCATATGTTGACCAATTTGTATGACTTCTTCTAGTAAATCATTGTCTTCTGTTTTATCTTCATAGTCTGAGTCTGCCAACTTATCATCAGCATTGACTCCATTGTCCTCATCTTCTATTCTGCCTTCACATGCTGTTGCCCCTTCGGCATTTTGTTCATCTTGCTCGCCAGTATTTTTCAGATCAGCCTTGTCCATATTCACCTCCCTGGTTTCATCTATCCCAGCCCTTTCTTCTATTCCAACTTCGTTGCTGCTTATTGAAATGCCTACTCCTACATCAGCTTCTTTTCCAGGATTTACTTTTGAGGCTTCCAAGTCACATCCATCATTAATTGGCTCTTCAATGTCTGCCTTTGGTGGTTACATGTCTACTTCATCATCAGCACCATCACTATCACGCTCTTCTAATATGATAACATCACTATCACGACCATATGAATCTTTATCTACCCCAACATCTTGTGAAGGATTTGTGTGACTTTGTGTGGCTTCATTTGGATTTGGCATATTCTCAGTCATGAAGTTCACCCCATTACTTCCACCAACAACAACAAGATACACCTCAACAACTCTATTAGGAGGTAGGGTATTAACAAGAAGCTGACAATCCCTATTGCATAAGCAGTAAAATAGTCCTTGCTCGAGTGATAATCTTGGTAGTCTACCATACCAATCAAAACCTGCATTTGCTGGGTATCCAAGTTTCCTTGCGCATTCATCAAGAACTAAAAGAGACCATTTATCCTTATTACACCCGTCAATCAAGTCAATCTTTCCTTCTACGTTTTCCATATTGGGTGGACTTGTAAACTTCCCCTGATGGTGTATCTCTAAAGTAAATAGGTTAGAGTAGATGTCTTGTTGATGATTCTCTAAGTTTAACAAATCATAATTTTAATCAACCAGAATTTTTTAAATATTCCATAAATTACTAAATGGGGACCACAATGTCATCAACACAAGGAGCATTGGGAGACAGATTTACAGATTACCCTAAACATCACTTCGTGAATGGGGACCATGAGGACCACAGATTCTTTCAGTTAACCACGCAATTGGCCCTTTCAACTATTGCACACAGCATATAAAACAACAAAATTAAAATTTCAAATCCGTAACTTTTTCACTAATTCCATGGCAAAATAGACATACTTCACGTATAATTAACTGTTTTTTCTACCTAACCCATCTATCGGTTATGCTATTAAATTAGTTTACATGAAAAACAACAAAATATTGAAAACTAAATTACCGGTTTCGGTCTTCATCTTCGATTTGCTTTGCTTCACTGGAGACGGGTTCTCCCTTCGAAACCGCCTCTTCCTTCCCATAGCTTCCGGGATCTCTCTATCTATATCGTCGATCAAATTTTGCTGGTATAATCCCTTAGCATTTTAGAACTATTTTCCCTTCTCTATTTCGCCTCTCTTTTTCTCCTCTAAAACCCTAATCCAATTGACCCGATTTGTCTTTCCCCTTTGTGCACGGTTTATTTGGTCTAAAAATTACTATTTTACCCTCATTATTTTTCAAGAATTTGACTCCCAATCTCGTCTAACGACGCTTGTTTACACGCCCCAGGAAGACAGACGGTTTCCAGGAATCTGTCAACAATTTTACTTAATTGAGACAAAAAAAGTAGTTTGGGGACTTAAGTTTCCCATTTTGAAGTTTGGGCTGAAGTGGGATAACGTGCATAGTTTGAGGGGCCAAAATGAAATTAAGTCTAAACTTATTTACAATTTGTCTCACCTAATAAAATTTGTCTCAAGGAATGTATTTGTGGGGCTTAGCATCATCAAGAACTTGTTGAACACTTTACATCGGTAACATGGCCAAGATTGTCAATGTTCAGATGCCGCTGGATGAAATATTTGATGAGCCAGTTGCCAATCATGTGATCTACCAAAACTTGGTTGCCCCATTTAGGAAGGGAGAACGAACAGGGCCTATGAGGCACCTAACTGCTCAAACCCCACTCTCCTCTTCCCCCTCCAGGTACAGCACACCAACTTTGAGCACGATTGTGTCTTTGATAAGTCTTCCTTCCAGCCGTTATCAAATAGATAGTATAATTTCTTGAAAATTGCTGATATGTTTGTTATGACTTGATTTGGGAAAAGAAAGGAATTGACTGGGAATTGGAAAAAAGAAAGAATTCAGAGAGAAAGAAAGAAGAAAATTAGGGAGAAAAAGGGGTTTATTAGTTGAAGGGATAATTTCAGAAACCGAGAATGTATTGTGACTTGTTCTTCTTCTTCTTTCTGACATCATCCTTGATTTAATCTTCCAGAATAATTCATCATCTTCATCTGTGACATTTGTTCTTCAATTTTCATTAATATTTGACATTTCACTACCATTATTTATTTGCTTCTTGAACTGGCTTCATCTATTGAAAACATTCACTCATAGTGGCAACGTTTGTATATTTTGACAACATGGATCAACAAAAGCAGAGCAATCACAGGTTGGAATTACTAAATGTGGCCCAAATTTTAGGATACAATAATCAAGGATCCTTACTATTATGTCTATGACTACCAAAGCCAACCTCCTCGTACATGTTATGGGATAGACATGTGGGATGTGCTCCATTTTGCCAGAAATTGTTGTTTCCATATCAATAGGGTGATAGCTGTAATGTGAACTAAGATTTATTTTTGGTAGTTTGCTAGTTTGACTAGCTTAGGATTAAGAATTTTTCCTAGTTTGACTTCCCCCTCTTCTAACAGATCAAAACAGTTGAGGAAGTTGAGGAAATTAGGCGAGACTTATACACTTTGTTTCCGGAGGTCTTCAATACGATCTACTCATATTTTAAGAGTGAAGACTTCTTGAGGTTCCATTGAGTTAAATTACACTTTTGTATTTTGATTACAGTTTTAGTTTTGACTGGGGTAAGTTGATCTGATTACTTTCACACACAACGTTCTTTGACTCCCAGGTTTTTTGATTTTGATTACAAATGTGAGTTGTTTATGGATGTGACTTGTAGATATTTTGACATAACCTTCATGTTTGTTGCAGAGGTTATATAACTAGTGTAAAAGATCTAAGTCGTCTTATAACTCTAGTATGTGAGAAAAGCAAGAAGGGAGAAGATGCCCAGAAGGGAGAAGATGCCAAAGGGCAGGAAAGCACAAAGACCAAGGAGTCTGGTGGAACCTCCAAAACTAGGAGACGCAAGTGGTTTGCAAGTGGTGACAATGAGAGGCAGACCAATGATTCTGGACCATTCAAGAGAACAAAACTCAGACCTTAAAGCTCTCCCCATGGAACAAAACTTCCGGTTTTCATGGAAGGACTTGTTTTGCCTGAACGGAACTTTAAACCTAGATTCCACCGTCTGTATTTTGGGGGACGGGTAGGAACATGTCCAGCCATGTAGAGAAGAGTAACATGGTTAGAGATCAATTTTTGTGAGATAAAGGGTGTCTTACTGAGATAGCGGAGACGTTGGCATATTCGAATTTGTAGATATTGCATTTTAGTTCCCTGAAATTCAATTCTTTGGCATAGATAGTGATTACTAAATTCCATGTGCATAGAAGAAGAGTATCCGCCAGCAGAAGCCCTGAAGATCTGTACCTTTCCTAAAGCCGTTCTTTTTATCTGTCAGCAACGCCACCAAATACTAAGAAACAATCACGTCTCGTTAAACCTCACCAAGCATGCAAGGTCCAACGGTTCAACCATTTACGGACTATCAGTGGACGAGTTCATATACCCCTTGGAAATCTGACTCACATAGGGTCTATTTAAGCTTTGCAAGCAGTTAAAACAAATGCTTTATAAGAAGTCCCAACCGGGTAGACTCAAGAAGCAGCAGTGAAATGATAAAGAACATAAAGAAGAAACCAATAGGCTGCAGTATAAGGAATGCTGCTTCAAACAATTGCTCTAGTGCTATCATCTTCCGACACCCAACCAGAAGATTACATGTTTCTTAGCAAAGGACTGGTTGTGAGAATTACATGGTAACATGCTAGCTCAACAGACTACAACAAAATGGTAGGAGCTGTTGTATCAAAAAGGAACGTCAACATTGCAGGAGCAGTTGTATCAAAAAGGAATATCGGCTTATCAAATGATACAGATCTATATCAGCACACTTGAGATTCAAGCATTCACAAAAGACACAGCCATTTCCTCTACAGATATATAGGCCAACAGATCTCCAATTCTGGCAATCACTTGTTTCCAATGTCTTCTTTTGTGTAAAAGTCCTTGTACGCTTTCCTCAAAATGAATTATCCTCTAGGAAGAATATCAGAAAATGAGAAGTCATGGAATGGAGGACCTGTAGCAGATTGAGCACAAAAAAGGTCTCCCATGTTAACCAAAATATGCAGGAAATGGCTTACAACTTGCAATAGATACTTAAATTGAAGAACATATTTCAATTCAAGACAACTCTCCTTGTATAGAAAATAGAAAATCAAAAACTTCAAAAGTAGGTTCAGCGTTACTTCTCACGGTTTTGTACATACTTGGAATAAATCCTCAGCAGAGTTCAATTACCTTCTTGTTCGCCTAAAATATAAAATGGAAGATGAGCAATCATTCTTTTGCTGCCTTCTTTCCAATTTACAGTGCCTGGATCTTGTATGGATTTACTTGGGGGTCTAGAAGGGCCCAAGATGGATAAACATAATGCAGGTTCATTCATTAAACCCAAATAATCACGTGCACGCCCCCAGACTCTGGCATCTGAAATTCGTGAACGAGCTACCTGCGCAAAATCTATTTGGTTTAAAACAGCTCAATTGCACTGAATTTCCAAGCCTAAACACTAAATAACCTAATTTTTTTACATTAACTCTGTTGAAAACATAATGGTAGAACATGAGAGAGGTTGCTGCTATCACAATAACAAGACTGACCTTGGCCAAAGATACACGGGCCCTCGGTACTAAGTCACGATGATATGTTGCAAGTTTTGCTATAGCAGTCACAACGAAACATAGAAGCCTCGACTGCAATGATTTTCTAAATGTTGAACTACCAGAGCCAAGAGTTGCCTCATGTAAACCCAGACGACTTCCCCAATGTCAGAAGATACATCAGTCCTTCAATCAGCAAAATGAAAAAGCAATTCTGAAATAGTATCCTATAGATAGCCATTAGTACTATACCTGGAAGATAGGTTTTCGTACAGAAGTAGCTCCAAACTTTCAAAAAGTTCACGAGCTGCATCTTTATGAGATTCACCACCACCACCATGTTCACCGATGGCCCAGCATAGTTGTAATGCCAATTCAGTCTTCAAAACAATCAGATAGAATACATTAAATCTAATGCTGTTATAGTAAATAATATATCTTCAATCCTTGAGTGCTGGAGAAAGCGTCAGAGTCAGCTCTCTTACCTTTGCCGGATTATCATATGCCTCTGCAAGCCTGTCCACTATTGGCTTCTGCAAAGGTTTAAAATTGCATAATCCATATAGAGCAAAATTGGGAACAAAACTAAGAGTGAATTCCAATTTCGCAGTCTTAAAGAAAAAAAATAAAAAAATCCAAGACTATCAATTAGCCTCATAATAGAAATATTTCATGACCATCCAATTTAACATTTAAATTTTTTCCTCCAAGATTTTTTGCATAGTCATATTAGGTACCAAACAAAGAGATTTTCTTGTTCTTAATAAAATATGTTTTCTTATATAGTTGGTGAAGGCAAATACTTATGGTCAACCCTGACAACCATCTCAAAAACTGTCAAATACAGGCTTCTTCCTGTTTTCAGATTACATAATAGGCAGAAGTCTTCTGACTCCATCATGACCTTGAGAACGGATTGAGATATATCAGAAATTCATGTTAAGGCTGAAAAAATAAAAAAGTTAATAGGGAGCACATTGATGCATATATGTGTTCATGGTTAACTGATAACCAGGTATGGTTTGAGGGACAAATAGAAACTAACCTAAGCCTAATTGCAAAGCAAGTAAATTTTTTGTTACTGAATTCATTTAACACAAACACATTAGGAATATCATGTGAACACTCAAATCTGACCAGAAAGACTCACCAACTTTGCAAAATTTGAAGTTTCCAAGGGTATTAGTACTAGTAAGGTTATCACGTAGGCTTAGCGTGAACTTCCCAGATGTATCACATCTCAAAGTAAAATTTACCAGAGGATTATCTAGTCTAGCTGTAAAGAAGCCTCAGAAAACAGGGTCCTTGTTCCTTCTGAGTTTCTAAGGCTCCATATGGCAGACTCATTGAGATTCATTTCTCTCCTCCCAAAGCACCACTCATAAATTTAACATAACTAGCATGACTTTTATATTTTTCTAGCTTTTTCTTGTCTTTAGTAAATTGGTCAGTTCCCAAATATAATCAAACCAAAACAGAAATTCCAAAGCTTTGTTCAAGACTTTCAGGTTTTGCACTAGCATACCAATTTTTCAGTTGCAGATCACCTTCTATGAATTTCTGATAAGACATACTGAAACTTTTTTTTGTTTTACCATGACTAACAGGCATGGCATTAGATTGATAAATGAATTTAGTTGAAACAATACCTTCAAAAGTGCAACAAAACCAGGAGTCCGGTTAAAGGCAGCTAGCATAAATTCCAAGAGCCTTTTCTGAACCTGAATTGATGGGAAAATATACAGCATGTGTCATAAAATTAATGTAAAGAACTTAGCAACGACCCAAGAATATGTAGAATAGAAAAATAAACATCTGTTTGATGACATCTTCAAAGTAATAGTTTCTGGATAGGCTCTATTTAATAGATATTAAAACTAGAGAAAAACTAAAATAGACTACTAAGAAAAATTAACATTGTTCAAAGTCTGCTAAATAAAATTTATCCACTACATTTCACAGATTTTGGTGTTGAAGAAACTTCCATCGTGAAATTTTAAAGCAAAGTATTACCTCATAACAAAAAATTTTGTCAGGAAACAAAGTTGAATATCTTGCCATGAGTAGGGGAAGTAATGCGCATATTAAAGCTGCAAGAGATATATTTCAGGATCAAAAATCATTTCTATGAATTCAGACATATACAAACTTCAAGAAACAAAGAAGTATTTATGAAATGCAAGATTAACAGCCAAACATACAATCATTCACTTTAGAGATTGCTAGGGAAAAATACACATCAAGAAAACGAGGAGCCATCCTCAGTGCCTGCTTCAATCTATCAGATTGGGGAGCATTAATTGCTGCCTGAAGGACTGTAGCCATTGCCGGAGAAGTCCAATGGCGTTCCTGAAACATAAAAAATTCATTTAATAATTAGTCTCTAGAAGTATCTTTTGTTACATGGGGAAATAATCCATAAAACTGTGAAAATCACATCACCCTCCCTTCCCCCCCCCCAAAAAAAAAAAAAAAGCAAAAAGCACCAAATTCATCGGCTGCTTGAAGGGAACCAGATGAGAGAAGATTAGAATTAATTCAGAAAAAAACTTACAGCAAGGCCATCATTCTCATCCTTGAGAAGCTCAAGAAATAACGGGTCAGCTGCAGCCATTGTACTGCTATCCTCAGATTCAGAATCAACCTCTGCATCTCCAATAGTCGTTCCAGTATAGGCTTCATCCATTAGCAAAAGCAGCATCTGTGCCAAAGCATAGCGTGTTTAGTTACAGCATAATGTATAAACTTTCAGCTCTCTCTCTAAAAAGTTTCAAATATAACCTCAGGGGCTGTACTCTTCTGGATCGAAGCTATGCTGCTACCAACTAATGACCCAGAACTCCTTTCGACTTTCTCCAAGGCGACAACCAATACTAGTTAAGTAAAAGGGAACATCATAAAAGACTACTTCAAAGAGGAAAGAGATGCCATTAAAGGAACTAAAAACATGTATAATCATGACATCCAGAAGTGGTATCAACTATACATCTGAAGGTAATTTTACAGTAATATGAACTCCTCTACTTCCTCTACTTGTTACCACTCTGTAGATCTACCACCCATACTTAAGGAACAAGATCTTTTGTTTGCTTTCTCCATGTAAGGCCTGGGAAAAGTCCCTTAGTGCTCCTTTGTCTCTCCCAAGTTTTTCATGCATACAGAGCTTTTGAGTTTAAGTTTCATTAGATTCATGGTTATCGACAAGTGCCAACCGCAGAGACTAGGAAAGACAGAGAACTTAAAGGAACTAAATTTTAGGAAATCAGAGACAGAACATGTTTGCATGTCTATGCAGACTTCATACTAGAAGATGATCTTACTGCACCACTAAATTCATATTTTGTCATACCAAAGAAAGGATACTTAAAATCATGAAGATAACCAACAGAAAGGACTATTCAGGAACACAAGATCATAAAACAATAAGATACAAAAGAGAAAGGGAAAAAAACAAGATAATTAAACAGAATCTGGTAGGAATAACTTACTTGGGAGGTCGACAAGTGAGGGAAACAATGGCAGAAATGATCCAGGAGATATCAATCCAGGGAAAACTCCGAAAAATGATTTTTCTAATCTGCAAGATAACAATCATCCATGAAGCATCTTCTTAACAAATCATGTACACAAAGGAAACAAAATGTAACTTCATTTCTAGTTTTCATTAAAAAAATCAGCAATAATAGGTGAAGACAATGACAATGATTTTTCTTTCACCTTTCTACCTGCCCGTGCAGCCCTATCCCTCATACAAGGGGAAAAAAGGAAATAGTGAAAAAGTACATCAACCTGATCGGCATATACAAGCTTTATGTTTCTTTTTTCACATATCTGGGCTAATACAAGACTTACTATGACATTTTGTAGAGAACTTTATATGTTAGTATCTAAAGATCTATAACACCTTTCACTTGTTATGATTTTTCGCAAACTTTTTGTATGCATGGTATATAGGATCCAAGAAAATGCAAAATATGTAAAACACCTCAACAGCTTAAGGGTGTACAAGGTAAGCAGCACTAGATTAAAGCCAATGAAGAAAACAACTGGTCTAAATAATGTTGAATGGGTAACAAATTTCCACAATACCTTAACGTATATAATTGGACTCTCAGATTGCAGAAATTTACAAGAAGCAATTCAGAACCAGAACAAAGAAGGTTGAAGACTTACTTCTCTCCATTCCAGGCAATCAGCTTTAACAATAATGGGAAAAACTGCAAAATTCATCAGAGAGATTAGAGGACAATTGGCTAGATCCATGTGTTCTTCACTACCTCTAACATCCAAACAAATAAGCTGGATAGAAATGCTTCACCAAAACATTGTAAACAAAAGTCTTAGTAACCACATCAGCCATGAAATCGGTCAAGACAAAGATAATACTATCAAGTAATTATATTAGCTATGAAATCAATCTCAAGGTATAAATACCTGAGGGAGTAAGGTAGGAAAGGAACTTAGAAGCTTCTTCTTGTTTGTGTTAAGAAACTCAAGTGTTGCTTCAGCAACAACAGGGTCCGCAAACTCACTGCAATAAACATTAGCATCGATTTGAATTACATGACTATTTGACTTCCTATCAACCATGCATATGGAACAGTGGATGACAAATGATAAAAGAGAAAGAAGATGAGAAACAAGAGATTAGTTTGCAGCCAAAAGCAGTGCAGGGCCTATGAAGCCAAAAGGAATTATATGTGAAATCAAAAGTCATAAATGACGTTCAAACACATAAAAAGAAGGAATCATGTTGCCTCATTTTGAGCTAATTTGACTATCCCCATCTCCACCAACAACTCCCCCAAAAAAAAACACAAAAAAGGGGTAATTCCGACATGCACATGCGGCCAATCAAAAGAAGCTCTTTCAACACATTTCCAACTCCACTCTAACATATAGTGTACAAACATAAAACATCAACATCTCAATCAGGGTTTTCGCTCGACCACAAATTAACAATTAAAAGAAGAAGAAGAAGCATGTCCTTACCAGCTCAAGCATGAACGGAAAAATGTCCTCAGACTAGGATCAGCATCATGTAGAACTACGTCTCCATGATCAAGGAAAAATTGGAGAATGGCCTGGAATGGAACATCGTTAATTGTAGGCAGTGGAAGTGATATGTCCGCATTAGAATATGAAAACACAAATATTGAAGGAAAGCTTAATGGAACAAATGCAGCTCCAATTCACGCTGATGAGAAAAGATTCTCTGTTTTATTAATAGTAACCGTTGAGAATTGAAATTCATAGACAACATAACAAACTAGCTAATTCTCGTCAGACTCATTATAGTGGATTGATACATCATTCTTTTGTGCCTTTGGATTACTCACTGTCAATAATTTAAAGGTTAGACAAAATGATAAACTTGGCTCCAAAGCAAACTTGTGGAAAATTAAGCAGAATGAAAAAAGAAAAAAGTTTGAAAATTTAAGACTAGAATGATACTAATGATTAGATACCAGCAGGAGAATGGCGATGGAGGATCGAGACTGAGAAATGGACGCCAAGGAACGTTGAAAAATCTTGTTGAGATGCGGATAAACCCTGGCGATTAAGTCCTCCGACTTCTCATTTTTACACAATTCGCATAGCCTTTTCACCTGAAAACCAACCCCACAAATACAAAATTAAAAAAAAAAAGTTTTGAAGCTCTGAAAATCACACAAGATACCAAAATAGAGATAAATTCCGAAGATGAAAAGAAAGAAGAATATATCTTACGGAATTGAGGAGACAAGGATCGGAGGCGGGGTCATTACCGAAGTTGGAATCTCTGGCGATGGTAGATAATGATCTCAGCTGAATTTCCCATTCTCTATCACTCATTTTTCACGTTTATTTTTCACAATTTTCTCTTCCAATTTCTTTAACGAAAATTTATTTCCTTAACAATCAATCAACTTTTTCTTCTGCAGCTTCAGTCTTCGACTTCCTCTGGTGAGCTGATGCACCTTGCTGGGTTTCACTTTCACCCGTTGTAGCTTCCCCCCCCCCCTCCTGCTCAACTGCAGGATAATTCAATTTGGGCTGGTTGCTTCCATTCGGCCCCAACTTTTGGACTGCAGACGGAATTTTGATTTTGGGCTAATGTCAGTTTTCAAGTTGACATTACATAAAGCAAAAAAAAAAAAGGAGCCCAATTCACATGGGAAGAAGAAATCCAACCCCAGCTAAACAACCAAGTGCGTTGGACAAGAAGTGTAGTAGGGTGCAAACGATTCGAGTAGATTTCGAATAGTGTCATGCTCGACTTCGAATTCAACTTGATATAATGCTGTTCGAGAGCAAACTCGACTCGATTGAGTTTGAAATTCAACCGATTGAGTTGATTCGTTAAAGTTTGTGGAATGCTTGAATTGACTCGTTTAGGTTGGAGTTTAATTAAATTTAAAGTCAATATATTGAATCTATATATATATATATATATACATAATGTTCTGTAAGTCTCGACGAGCTAACGAGCTATCAAACTTAACAAACAATGATGGATACTCGACTCATTTGGCTATACAAGTCACTCGATATCGACTCGAACTTCAATCCGAATCGACTAGATGGTTTGACCGATCAATTCGCGAACTGGTAGTGAGATGCCCGGTTTGTTTGTACCCTAGTTCAGTGTATTAATGTATAATAGCGTATATGTATCTTCTTCTGGTTGATCAACGACAATGAAGGAAGTCGAGAAGGAGGGATGAGATGGAGGTGAGGAAGCCTGGCGGTCTGGCAGGGATATGGCCGTTCATTGTCGCAGCACTGCTTGTTTTGGGAACGGTTTCTGTGTCCGCCCAAATTTATTCTTACAGGGTTGAGGTTTATTTGCATAAAATGCTTCATTCAGAGCAGCAGCCCCTCTCAACGGGTGTAAAGATGGCCTTCGTAGGATGGGCACTGCTCTGCCTCTTGTTGTTGGCCTTGGGGTACCTGCTCTTGGGATATGGCTTTTACGCACTATTTATGCCCCTTTTTCCCAACCAAGTCAAAGTGAATAACCCTGTCTGATTCACTTGTACCGCTTTGTCTCTCTTCATTATGTAGGAGAAGCAGCAGCAGCAGTATTTAGTTAATTTCTTGTCCTGTTCACTCAAGTTTGAGAATAAAAACTTCATGATCTCACTGAAAAGGTTGGCTTTGGATTTTATCACCAATGAGATGTAATTGTATGATGAAGATGATTATGAAAATGCTGTTGAGCACAAACTGATAATTACTGCACCATATTTGGAGTATGTGAGCCTAGTTGATGATAGAATTCAGGTTAGCCCCATGGCCAGTGTAAGTGTGTAACTGAATCACGCGTTGCTGTTTGTAAAATATTAGAACAAATAAGTAGCTATGGAAGCAATGTGTGTGGAATATTTCGAAGTATCCCGAATGTGAAGTGTTTATCAGTAGGTGAATTTACGATGGAAGCAAGCCTCGACTCAAATAGTCAAATTCCAACCCTGCTTATTGCTTTCTAATTATCACATCACTAATTGCTTTCTTGGTCAGAACTTATGGCTGTCTTCATACATTTGCAGTCTATGAGTGAATCCCTTGATAGAAGGCTGCCTGCAGTGTTTCAGAACTTGGTCCACCTGGAGATCAGTTTTGATGGAGTGAAGGGCGCTATGCTATTGCCAGAATTGCTCGAAATCTCTCCTAAACTCGGAAGCCTCGTGTTGCCTCAGGTATTTTACCTGAGAGCCTTGCACAATTTTGAGAGAAACGGGGAGTGATAAAGCAATGTGCCTGAATGCCTGCTACTTAGCCTGAAGTATGTGGAGGTTCGGCGAATTTCCGGCAGAGCAGAGGAACAAGTGAAGCTGTTGGAATATATATATATGTTTTGGAAAATGCAATTAATGGTTTTAGAGAAGATGAGGATTGGTTATGAAGATTATGAGGTTTCCGGTGGACCGATGGATTCTACCAATTATCCTGCTGCTCGTCGGCTTGATGATCGTGTATCCTTATAGTACCTAAAGCCAAAACATAATATATTCGTATGATTGTTGATTAGGAGCAAAGTGTCAAATTGATGAAAATCGTCCTATGTTATTATGGAACTAATTAAAATATCAAGATAATTAAAGATTATCTTCATTAGGAACTGAAATATCTAAAGATATGTATAATTGGAGTATAGATTATACTTTAGCCACCTACAGATGGTGTTCTTAAACATGATCCTCCCAAGATTTTCAACATTTATGATTGACTTTTCTATTGTTAACAAATAAGTTCTATTTTGGGTTATTTTTAACATTTTTCATCGGATCCAGTAGGATCCTTACGGAGGGCAAGTTCTGTTGTTTTGACATTTTATTTCAAGTCACAGGAAGATTATATATTATAGCTTTTGAAAAAACGCTAAACTACAAAATGCTAAGGTGTATTTCAAATTGATTAGTTAAACTTTAAATCATGCCCCCATTGTACTAGGGATAGGAATGAGATCAAAGTTAATGATTCCAATAAATTTGAAAATCATGAAAACAAAAATCGCCAATGTAATATTAAGGTACTTTTTTTTCTGTTTTTCCCTAAAAAGAAAAATTTAGTCCATCCACATTTCTTGGTCCTTAACTCCTTATTACCCAAAATATATATATATAGAAAACATTTCTTGGTCCTTTCACTAATTCGGATATCCAAACAAGGATCGAATCCAGATCCGACCCATTTGCTACCACACGTCTCCAAATTTGCTGACGTTAAGCACAAAAGGCCAATAAGCAATGAGGGGAAAGAACCTGCTAGTAGTATTTATATTTAGAGCAATTTCCTGCTTCACTAAAGCACAGGGAGTAGAGCACTTCTTCTTCCCATCTTCACTCTGAACAGCATTTGGGCTAGCACAAAAACGTAGAAAGGCACTGTTTTTCGCGTAGTACAGTGGCATACAAGCCAAAACAGGTTAGTTTACAGGAAGGGATTTTTAAAAAAAAAGAAAAAGAAAAAAAACTTGAGCGCTTTTCTTTTACATGTGTACTTGTAACAGCATTGCATGAGATTAAGTTATAATAGAAAGCAAAAAAAAAGGCATTCCATGAGACGTGTGAACTATTTTATGTTGATTCCATGTAGTAATGAAGTCGGCATCAAATTCAGTAGACTTGTTTTGCTGCTGTAAGAGCCGTTTGATTGCATAAAGAAACCACTTTTAGGAAGATTACGTATACATGTTTTACCTAGAAAGAGCCCTTCTCTTTTTTTTTTCCCTTCACCAAAGTGCAGATGTAGTATAAAAATGTACTCTGGGGGTTCTTCATGGCTACAAGTTGTGGCTTTTTTTTTAGTGTTGATAGAGGGATTTCTTCCCCTGGATATGTGATCAGGTAAAGTCTTGAAAACCCTGATGGTAATCATTTGTATAACTAGTACAGAATAGGCAAATCAACAGGGTTTTTGGACTGCAGGGACTAGCAGATTTCTGTTTGTTATTTTTTAGTAGGTTTTTTTAAGAGGAAAAATTTTGGAGACTTCACGGGTTTTGCAGTCGGTTTTCTTACATTATTGCGTGGTTGATACAGACTGTGTGACGGAAAACGTTAATTTTGCTTATTGTGGGTCGGTCTTTAGGAGACAGAGGTACAAGATGAAACATGCTGAACTTGTAAGTAAAATTGATGGCAAGATGGAGTATGATTTCCAAAGCCAGAATTTAGTTTTGACCAATATTAAACAGATATAAAGGTACAATCAGCAAGTAGTGTGATAAAGGTCCATAGGTAGATGTAGCATCTTTTACCAGTTGGTGGCAAGGTTTTGTGGTGTAAAGAAGAAGAAACTCTAATGCAGATGGAAATTTAAAAGAAAGGAGAGAAACTGAGGCCAAGCTCATACTTTTGCTTCGAGATCAGTTACGTTTTAAGTCGACTTTTGGAACTGCAGATAGCAAAAAGATCCTTTCCTGATTTATCTAAACTACATCATTAGTAGGATTAGTTCAGTTATTTGACCGATATATGTTGCTGCATTTGTAATTGGCTGTTTGATCTTTGAGTTTCCTTTATTGTTTATATATGAAGTAATGAATAAAGTTGACTGTATACTTGGACCAGTAAGGACATTTCAGTAGTTGTTTAAGTTGAATGTATACTTGGACCGTTAAGGACATTTCAGTAGTTGTTTAAGTTGTATAGCTTATCTCTGTATTCTATATCTGGTTGCCTGTCTCCCTGTATCTCTTTTCTTTCTTTCTTTCTTTCTTTTTTTTTTTCCCTGCTGATAAATAATTTTAGTTGGCTTGCCAACAGGTCTTTTGATGTACTGCAATGGTTCCAGTTGCAAATTCTACCAGTATTGCAACTTCCAGCTCGAAATGTAGAAAATATTTTGAGGCAGCCAAATCTGTTGAATCTGACGACCGGATCAGTTACTTACCATCTGAAGTTCTTTGCCACATACTCTCATTTCTTCCAACTAAGTATGCTGTTGGCACCAGCATCTTGTCAACAAGATGGAAATACCTTTGGGCTTCAGTCTCAAACTATGACTTTGATGATGAATTGTTCCTTCTTCCTGCCAAGCATTCTGGTGAGGAGAAGTGTCGCTTTTTGAACTTTGTTGATAGAGTTTTGATTCTTCAAAAGGCTTCATCTGTGAAAAAATTTCATCTCAATTGCTCTCAAGACTATGATGCTTCACGCGTTAATATGTGGATTTCCTTTGCGACTATGCATGATGTGGAAGAGCTTGAAATCAGAGTTTTTATGAAAAACTCTCTGGCACTGCCTCGGAGCTTTTTTGCTTGCAAAACACTTGTTGTCTTAAAGCTAAGCTCTAACCTCAACATCGGTTCTCCTCTGCCAATTTGCTTCCCAAACTTGAAGACCCTTCACTTCTGTTCGCTTGATTGTCTGGATGACAGCTTGATGAAGAAAGTTATTGCTGGTTACCCTATTCTTGAAGAATTTAGGATCAAAAGAAGTGTCCTTGATAAGATACAGAATCTATGTGTACAATCATCTTCTTTGAGAAGACTAATGTTGTATTGTTGCATAGCTTGTCCAAAAGATCACAAATACAGTATTGTGATTGAAGCGCCATGCCTTCAGTTCCTTGATCTTGAAGATTACATATCTGAAGACTTCAATGTCAATGAACTATCACAACTTTTTGAAGCATGTCTTAGTGTGGCTCAGATATACAAACAATCCATTCCAAGTGATGATTATGGTGAAAATTTGATTGTAAACTTGCTATTTAAAATCTCCAACGTAAGGCATCTGAAGTTGTCTCATCACATTAACAAGGTTGGTTGCTTTGGTAATCCTTCTCTTTCATTGGCTTGGAGTTCTATGTGTTCAGTTTCTTATTGTCTAAATTTTTTTGTTTTTCCTCTCAGTCTGTTTCTTGTGCCCTTGAAGCTGGTAGTTGCCTGTGTACATATCCTAACTTGACCTGTTTGGAAGTGGAACTTGAAGGAAGCTGGCAGTTTGTGTTTGACTTGCTTGAAAGTTCTCCTAATTTAGAAGTTCTTGTCTGTAGTAAGGTAAGTTTTGGTATTGTTGATAACTCTACAACTAATGGCTTTTGTTTTTTGGATCCCAAGGTTCACATTTAATTATGAATGTACCAGGTAAGGAGGTGTACTCCAAATTGGAAAAGGTCCTCATGTTCCACACTGCTGCATATGGGAGCCCCCAGATTATATCCCCAGCTGTATCTCCTCACGCCTTGGAAGAGTTCAACTTACTGGATTTGATGGGTGCCAAGTGGAGATGAAACTCGTACAATACATTTTGAAGAGCGCAAAGTTTCTGCAAGAATTGAAAATTACTTCTCACAAACTAGATCTAAGGTTGAAGTCAAGTATCCTCAAGGAGCTTTTACTGTTTCCCAGAGGATCAATCACCTGCCAAATTGAATTTTCTTGAGAATTTTCTGCTTTGTTGTTCTGTAGTGCAGATGAAGTCAGTCAAATGAACAGTTTATCTTTATTGACTCTCATAATTTGACGTTTAGGAATTAATTCTGGAACGCTATATCCTAATAGACGTGATGGTTCTTGTCTTCTTAACTCAATCATTCATTGTTTTTAGAGCTCGATTCTTCATTGTCATTTTTAACTCTTCCTTTTTTGTGCCAAACGTGCAATTTTGAAACATCTGAATATAGGACACCTTGGTTAATCTTGCAAAAGGAAACCTCATTATAATTGCCAGGATTAGGCAAGCATACACATTTCACCATGTTGAGCCCATATTCAACCATGTCTGCATTGTAAATGTCGGACAGTGATGATAGATAAAAAATGAAAAGCAGAAAAGGTGTACAATCGGAGATGATTTCTTTAGAAGATTACTCTCTCTTGTTATTTAAGTTGGTTATTTGTGCCAACACAAATTGACAAAGACAGAATCCCTGTAGAAGAGCACTCTCTCTTGTTATTTTGAGTTAGTTATATCTTCCAACGATAATTGAAAAAGATCAGAACCTGAGATCATTTAAGAGAGATTTTTCAAACAGAACAAAATATAAACATTTCATTATTCACCAAATTGGGAACATAGTGAAGTAAATCAGACTGATGAATACATAGTATATACACATTATCATGATAAGTTTAAAAAGAATTACAAAAAGAGACTGATGAAGATATATATATACATTGTCATGATAAGTTTAAGAAGAATTACAAAACGTTGCTGATGAGAACCAGACTCAAAGTCAGTGAGGTACATTTATTGTCATCTTCAACCAAGGCAGATACTGAGATCATCCAATTTGCTAAACTCCCCCAGCAAGAAACCGTGGTTGTCAACGATAGGCAAAAAGAACTCTGATCCAGGATTGTCTTCTGGGCTTTTGGGAACTGGAATAAACATTCCCATCACACAACCTCCGGCAAATTCCAGACACTGAACCTTAAGATCCTCCATGCTCATAGAAGACGAGGAATCATGAAATGATTCGCTCCCGGCATGGGTAGGTGAACCCAAGGCCCCTGGCGTAGGCACCGAAGACTGCGATTGATCTTCATCCGATGATCCACCCAGATAAGATTGTTTACAATCTACTGGCTCCCACTGGAATCCTTCTAGGGCCTTAAATTCACGCTGCTTAGCAAGATAAGCTTCTGAGGCTTCTTCAGCCGTCTTAAAAGTTCCCAACCAGATGTTTTTCTTTTTGCTTGGGTCTCTAATCTCAGCAGCATACTTCCCAGATTTTCTTCTTCTAACCCCAGCAAGTCTTTTCCCCTTGTTTTTCTTATCCCGCTTGACCTTGGGTTGCGAAGGAGCCATCTTTTTCTTGTCAATCATAATCTCGTGAATTATACGCTTTGGCTGCTTCTTCTCATGGCTGCTTTGTTCTTCATCTGAGGAAGAATCTGTGGCATCTGGATCTGAACATACTACTCTGATCTTTCTGATTGTCATGTTTTTCTTCGCTAGATTGTCGGACTGAGACATCATTGCAGGAGGGTTACATTACATTTCAATAGATAAATAAATATACGTAAAACTGGAGTCTTTCTCCAACAACGAATTGGATTCTTTAAATGTGGAAAGCAAGTTTCTTGTTTCCGAATTGGATTCTGATCTAATCAGCCTGGATAAAATTACAACTGAAACCAAGAGACGGAGAATATTCCTGAAGTCCACATAAAATCCAAATCCAAAAAATGGTAGGAAAAATCATTATTAAGATGTCACAAAGACTAGATAAGTTCTCTCCCTTTCCTCCCCGTTTTTTCTCCCCACCAATCACTGCCTGCAATGGCCAAACCACCAGCTAGGCGCCATTGTTAGCCCCTTCCTCCCTTTTGACATTTTCTCCTCACAGCTGCCCCATATCAAAAGCTACCACCATAAGACCCATTAAATGACCCAAAAATCAGAATTTAAGCCAATTGCAAACTCAAACCCACCACTCGCTGAATAAGGAAAAAAAAAGAAAAAGAAGAAGAAGAGGAGATAAAAACATCAAAACATTGAATGTCACTGTGTAAACATTGCTTTCTGTGATGGTGGTCTTTGCTTCTGAAAGACGGACAGAGTGAGGGCGAAGAAGGAGAGAGCCGGAGGCGGAAGGTGAAGGAGGAAGTCAAGGAGGAGTTTTAGGGCAATCAAGTCAACAATCAAGTCGTGCCTCAATTTGCTGTATTAAATGTTCATGGGATGCTTAAGTAGGCCATTGTCGTACATGAAGCTTTTAAAGGTTACGTGCATCTAGTAATTTAAGGTTTAGATTAATGGCTTTTATTCCCCACCATTGGTTATGTACTTAATATATATGTAATGCTTTTAATTTTCCGTGGATAAAGATAAAGCTACTAGGACTTCTTTAATGTTTTCCTTTTGCATCAGTTTTCGAGGAAGAAATCAACCTAGATAAGATTTTACCCCTCCAATCAACCCACTTTGGAAGAGCAAGAGCACTACATTTTGAAGTGGAAATGAGTTGTTTCTCCTGAAAATTTCAAAACACCAGCGAGATCAAAGGAACAAACTACATTTCCATATGCTATGTACGACCGGGGAAAGCTACTGAAGCTTGGCATGGCCAATTAGAAGCAAGCTATTAGAATTTAGAGCTTGCTGTGATGAAAAAGCTATTGCCAGTCCAAGGGTTAAGAGCTAGACTCAAAACTCAGAAGGTACGAAGTCATCTTCATTCTGGCAGATGCTGAGATCGTCCAATTTGCTGAATTCCCCAACAAGAATCCATTGTTGTCAAGTATAGGGTAAAAGAAATCTGATCCAACATTGGCTCCTTGATAGCTTGGAACTGGTTTAAACAATCCCATAGTGCAACCTTCATTGTTCTCCAGCTTCACGACTTCAAAGCCATTATTAGCATAGCATGTTTCAGATTCAGCACCACGATGTGAAGTACAGACCGTCTTTTCAGGTGCTGAAGATGGAGATTCATGAGAAGGTTCAAGCTCGGATTGCCTACAGCGAATGTGCTGGACTCCATGTTCGACCCCAAACTCTAGCTGTTGAAAGCAATACGCATTTGCAGCTTCTTCAGAAGTACCATGAGTCCCAAACTGAACTGTTTCCCCATTTGTGGGATGTCTAACAGTAGCAATAAATCTTCCAGTCTTCCTTCTTGTAACCTCGTGTAATTTATTTCTCAACTTCTCACCTGAGTCGCTTTTGTATGTCATGTCTCTACAACCAGATTCTTGATTCAGAATTGGCTGGTGTTGGACGATCCGTTTGGCATTGAGTTGTTCTTGAAACTCATGCTTCTTACAAAGATAAGCATTGGCAGCTTCTTCAGCGTTGTCAAAGGAGCCCAACCAAATTTGTTTTTTCATGATGGGGTCTCTAATAACAGAACCATACTTCCCTGACTTGGTTCTTCTGACCCCTCTTAATCTTTCTCCTGATTTTTCACCCAAATCTCTTCTACACACCATGTTCCTAAGATCAGCACCTTGACTCAGAATTGACTGCTGCTGAACTACCTGTTTGACCTTAAGTAGTTCTTGAAACTCATGCTTCTTAGAAAGACAGGCATCTGCAGCTTCTTCAGCAGTTATTAAAGTTCCCAACCAAATATTTTTCTTTTTGATGGGGCCTTCAGTCTCAGAGGTATACTTTTTTGATTTTCTTCTTCCGACCCTTCTTAATCTTTCTCCTGTTTTTTCACTCAAGTCTCTTCTATATGTCATGTTTCTATCACCAGATTCTTGACTCAAAAGCGGTGGGTGTTGGACCACCTGTTTAGCCTTGAGTTCTTCTTGAAACTCATGCTTCTTCGAAAGATAAGCATTTGCAGCTTCTTCAGCAGTTCTAAAAGTTCCCAACCAAATTTTTTTCTTCCTGATTGGATCTAGAATCTCAGAGGAATACTTTCCAGATTTTCTACTACAGACCCCTCTTAATCTTTTAGATTTTTCACCAGAGTCCATCCTATCTGTCATGCTTCTACAGCCAGATTTCTTAACTTCAGTTGGCTGGAGCTGGACTGCTCGTTTGGCCTTGAGTTGTTCTTCAAGCTCAGACTTCTTATAAAGATAAGCATTGGTGGCTTCTTCAGCATTGTCAAAGGAGCCCAACCAAACTTGTTTTTTCATGATGGGGTCTCTAATAACAGAAACATACTTCCCTGACTTGGTTCTTCTGACCCCTCTTAATCTTTCTCCTGATTTTTCACCCAAATCTCTTCTACATGCTATGTTTCTAAGATCAGCATCTTGACTCAGAATTGGCTGCTGCTGAACTGCCTTTTTGACCTTAAGTAGTTCCTGAAACTCACGCTTCCTAGAAAGATAGGCATTTGCAGCTTCTTCAGCAGTTACAAAAGTTCCCAACCATATAGTTTTCTTCTGCAGTGGGTCTCTAATCTCAGAAGTATACTTTCCAGATTTACGTCTTCTGACCCCTTTTAATCTTTCTTCTGCTCCTGCTCCCAAGTCTCTTCTACATGCCATGTTTCTCCTGATTTTTCTTTATTAAGAAAAAAGCAAAAAGTTCTTCACATTGTGTACAACAATAGAGTTTTAAGGTCAAATATTATCATGCTTGGAGACATTGAACAAATTTTGCAAAGAATGACTAAAAAGGAACCTTCACAGATAAACTTAACAACTCAAGTAATAAGCGAGAGAAAGAAGAGAACTGAGGGTTCACAAGGCACAAAAACAACAATAATGTGCTCAGGAGGAGTCACACATGACACATCTAAGGACATCTCCCTTGACATTCACCTGAGTACTATAATTCAATCAAAGTTATGCCCTAAACCAACTTCAGGAGAGAGCCAAAAACGAGTCGTATATTTCCAGGTACCTGGAGTAATACAGCTGATAATACTTCACACTCTAGCAGACATATAAATGCACTTTACAAATTGAAAATTTCATCTCTTCTCATCTCAAAGTTGCAATATCACAAGCATGTATGAGCACACAAACATGAATACTATGCCTTATTACCAAACACATTATCACCTTCTGCCAGAATTATATCAATTGAATGATATAAAATGGATTTTGAGGACGCATGCAACACAAAACCCAGAGACGATTACGAAAGAAAAAACCAAAAATCAATCTGGAAAAAGCATCAGCATGATTATCAGGTCGTACTTCTGCTTAATAACTTTTCTCGATTTCAGCTAGAAATGCCAGAGCTCAAAAAAAAAAAAAAAAAAAAAAAATTCTAGAGTACCTGGTCAACTAAAATTACCGTATATCTACAAAACAAAAATCATGGAATCATCTCAAAAAAGACTTATAATGAACTTAGGAAACTGGAATTAACCAAAAATTATGATCAGGGTACACTGATGCTTAAGACTTTTACTTAATTCTTCAATAAATATCTAAACTTTAATTAACAACTTTGGTGGAGTAAAATCATCATATAATCATCAAATACCATAAACCCACAGAGAGAGAAGGAAAAAAGAAGAAGAAGAAGAAGAAGAAGACCGAAGCATCCCACTGAAAGAATAAAACTGTGAACTATGCAAAAGAATTAGTAGAAACTAATTTAGCTTAGGCCGTGCATGCATACAATTATATAGCCCACTGGTATCTTGCTGACTACAGCTACTGCTCGATTTTGACTCTGGAGAAGGCACAGCTAAATTAACGAGAAATGAGACGGGAGGAGGGATTTGAGAAAATTGCCGTATGGATTTGGGGCTCTGGAACTTTGCTTTCTTTTGTCACTGCTTGTAGAATTTTGAGACTCGGGTCACCAGCAATGCTCTGTTTGCCTCTTTACTCATGATTGAAGAAGGCGTGGTGATTGCGCCTAGTGCAAATTTTAGGCATTCAAGTATCAGATTACCAAGGCCCCTCCAAGTACCTTGTCCGCCATTACTTTCTACTTTCGCATGTTTCGAGCTCAGTTGCACATGTTTCACGTTACGATGTGCTCATTATTTTGTGAATTTTTTGGGAGCATAGGATATAAAATAGAAAAAAGTAAAATGGAAGAAGTAAAAAAGTGGTTTTTAGCAACAAATGTTAATGCAAGTGAAAAGATTGCATTCTTCAACTATAAGGTCTTCGATTTGAAAGTCATGAGAATGGAAAAAAAATATTGGGAGAGCTTCTTCCCGCAAGGAGTCGCATGGAGCCATAGAATTAGTTGCAGATCGTAAAATGGATGCGGACACCGTAGTTTATATTAAAATATATATATGATTTTGAGAGTTTGGAAAAGAGAGAATGATTTTAGATGTATACATGTCATTAAAATTTTATTCTATTGTGATTTAAGAACAGAATTGGTATTTTAGAAAAATTTACTAGGCCTTCTCCTAAAAATGGGCAGAAAGTTTTTGTTAAATGAAATCTCTTTAAATTAGACAAAAAAAATTTCGTTTCTTTGGATAAGGAATCTCGCAAGTTGTAAATGACAAAAAAATTTCCCTTCTTCACAATTCCTTTTCTTTTATTATCAAATCCTATCTCCCAAGGTAGTTGTAAATGATCACCATCCAAGTAAAAATTTCAAAAACCTTGCCTGATATTTGTGACAAATATCATTTACTACTTTTAAACTTTAAAAAATATCACCTACGTTTCTTATTTTCAATATTTTATAACTTCACTAACCCATTTCAGAACGTGTTCTTAATAAAAATCAGTTTATTGCCCTTTAGTTGTTGCCATGTGTAAGATTGGGAGCTAGAACCTAAAAAATATAAATTATTTGTACTAAGTTTTGATATTTATTGTTTGAAACCTTATTTCTTCAAAAAAAATTTGTATTTTACGTGAACACATTTTTCAATCAGTTTTTTACTTTATATAAATCAAATTATTACAGTACATTATTTTTTTAATAATTACTCAAAAAAAAAAGCAATTTAAACGGGTGTATCTCAAATTTTTGCTAGTACAGGATTAGTGGGTAAACTAATCACTAAAACAACTTACAACTACAAACCAAAAGACTACCAAAGTGATAAACACGTGCACGCTGGTCTCACGTGAGGTCTATCCTCTCTAATTGTACAAATAAACCCACACTCTACTCAGCTCCTTCGAATTCCCATCATCATCAGTCAGTTCCATCCATCAATTCGCCACTTTCGAATTAAAAGACCACTGTATCTCTTCCTCCTTTCCCTGTAATAGTAAAGGCAAGGAAACAAGAATAGCTTTAACCATTTCTCCCCAAATAACCCATCAAATTTCCACCGCTATGGCTGCCATCACCTGATTACGCCTCATCTTTTGCAGATGAAAACTTGGCTCAAGACCGTCACTTCTGGCCATCATCCCTTTCTGCATTCCCCAAGCCTTTTTTTTTTATCCCCCTTGTTGGGCTTCCTCATCTTCAGTATTCATCCCGTCCTCCTTAATTTCTCTCTTCTGATTGTAGCACTGACCTTTATGTAATAGTAAGAGCTGCTTCTTTGATGCTCTATTTAGTTCTGGACTTTCCGCGTTTTCCTGCTCTGGCCCAACTCTGGCGGGCAGGGGTTTAGTCTTTTTCTGTCAAAGGGCATTTGTATTTTTTGCATTTCAGAAACGGTTTTCTCCTTCTATTTTTCCCTTTTTCCTCTTTTGTTATCAAGTCACTGGGTCATACCTATGCATTTGGATTAAAGGACAAACTTCAAACTTTTTCTTGGGTCTTAACCTTGGTGAGAAAAGGGGTCTTTTTGCTTTGGCCTTTACTTTGCTTTTTATTTTCTGGTGTAAGGATCATATCCATCCATTTGGATTTGAGGACAAGATCGACAGTTAATATTGGAGAAGACAGTAAATGGGGTTCCTTATGTTGTGGGAATCCAGATATCTGCATAATTCTTAGGGCTGGATGATTTCCATATCCCATAGAACTGGCCATGCAACATCTATTGGCTCTATTTAATTCGCAACTAAATTAAATTCAAAATACGCAATCAAATAGGTAATTAACCTCAGGAACAGATACTGATCGAGTTTGAAATGCAGGAACCAGACTAGCATGGGGCAGCAAATGACACCAGCCAAAATGCTAAAATTGCATGAATCAGGTAAAGTTAATCCATCTGGGGCTTGGATAGTGGTTGATTGACTCAAGTTAGTTGACAAGTTTCTCTTCATTGGAGCGTCCATTTATTCTGATTGCAAATCATTACCCTGAAGCTATTTGGCACCTTAGTGAGTATTTATTCATGCCTTATTTTGCTTTTGGGGGAAATATTTATGGTTTAATTATTTGTCAAGAGTCTTAATTATCTAAATTCGTGGAGACTTAGTTTGCAAAAGGATATCAAGGTTGGATTTTGTCCAAGAGTTAGCTTTAGCTTTCAGATTTTCCCGATAGTACCTATTCCTACTTACAGCTGTAATTACCATTGTCCACCAAAAACACGTGGAGTTAGTATTGTTAAATTCTTGTAATTTCATAGTGTTTGTCGACATGATTCGCTCAAGGCGTTTAATTTTATAATAGTGAAGTATTAACTGAAAATTTTACCACCACCACTGCCATAATACTTTTCCAGTTCTTGCTGCTAAGATGTAAGTCTGAAAACTTCCTATGGGGCAGCTTTTAGGAATACTAGTTCTTCATTTCTATATTTTTACTTCTAATTCTTCATATGCCATGCCTGCTTGTTTACAACCAATTGATGCTTTCTTACGTTGTAGCTTGTCCAGATTATTTGAGCACCTCTATCTAAGCATTTTCCTTCTGAATTTAGGCCGAAGAGTTCCAATAATGGATTGCTTAGAGCAGCAAGATGTTCATGCTGGGCTGAATGATGAGGAAGGGAAAGATAGAATCAGCAGTTTACCTGATTGCATTCTTCACTATATTCTCTCTTTTCTTCCTACCAAAGAGGCTGTAGCAACTGGTATACTAGCAAGGCGGTGGAAGGATCTTTGGACTGCTGTTCCGATTCTGGACTTTGATGATTCTTTGCTCTACTCAAGCCATGTGAATTATTGGTATCCAGCTGAGATCACAAGATTTATGAATTTTGTTGAGAGGGTGCTTCTACTCAGAGATGCATCAAATATTGAAAGGTTCCGACTTTCATGTCGTGTTTGCTTTAGTGCGTCTCGTGTTCATGCGTGGATTTCAGCAGCTATCAGACATAATGTTAAAGAGCTTGATCTTTGTTTTTTTGTAGATGAACCTTTTCTATTGCCTCACTGTGTTTTTAACTGTGAATCACTTGCAATCTTAAATGTGGAAATGAACAGCATCATTCAGCTGCCCAATAGCATCTCTTGTCCTGGACTTAAAATCTTGCACTTGGGTCTTGTCACATTTCCTGATGATATATCAACTCAGAGGCTATTCTCCTCCTGCCCAGTGCTTGAAGAATTGGCTATCTTGGATTGTGATTGGATTAATATGAGAGATATTTCCATCTCGATTCCCTCACTAAGGAAATTGATAATAGATGATTTGCCAACCTTTGATTCTATAGATTACTGTTGGGGCTGTGAAATCAAAATTGATGCTGGAAACCTCATATTCTTTAAGTACAGTGGTTATCTAAGTAATGAAATTCATCTAATTGGGGTTTCATCTTCAGTCAAGGCATTACTTCACATTCCAATGGTGCAAGATGCGCAAAAACCACTAATGTATTATCGCCTTATCAATCTCTTTGTTGAGCTGAAAAATATTAGTTCTTTGGGTATCTCCAGTTGCACCATTGAGGTAAATCAGTGTGCATTTTTCCCATTGATTCTTCTTGTTCTTTGTCCCTTTTGACATTTATTAGTGGTTTTCAATGTTATTAGACATTTAATTTTCACATCAATTCTGACATAGTAAAATCTGATTTTATTCTTCTTTGTTGCCAGTCCCTCTTTTTCCCTGAAAAGATGCCAAATGACTTCCCAGCATTTCAGAAGTTGACTCATTTAGAGTTGAGCATGCAGCTTGGTGTCAATTCTGCTGGAGCATTGATGAAATTTTTACCGCACTTGCCTAACTTGGAGTCTCTTAATATTTCTAAGGCAACATTGTGACACCTTTAAAGTTCCATCATAATGTTTCTGCTGCATATACTGAGGAAAAGCTTTTTTCTGTAATTCAGGGACTTGATCGTGCCATGTACATCACTGAAGATGATTGGACTCCCAAATCAGTGGCTAAAAGTTTCATGTCTAGCCTCAAGACTGTGGTCCTCAAATGTTTTCATGGCAACAGTACTGAAGTTCGTCTGTTGAAATACTTCCTGAAACATGCATTTTCCTTGGAGAGAATGATTGTGTCTTGTCACAAGAGTCCTTTGGTTGATTCAAAAGAGCAGGAATACATGAAGAATCAGTTGCAATCGCATCCACGGGGATCAGAATGCTGTATGATTTTGTTTTTTTGAAGTTAATGCAGATGTAAGTTCTTTTTAATGGTTCTTTGCCAAGTTCTTTTCCTTCTTTCTGTTGCATGCCTGGAAAGAAGTTAATTTTCTTAAGTTGAAATGGCTAGTTAATCTTTTGTGTTGTCACAATGTAACTGAAATAAAAGAAATCATGGTTTGAGATGGATTGGAGACAATGCTGCTACAGTTTGTTTTATCAATTGCTTCCCAAAATTGATTATTATGCCATAGTGTAATGAGGATGGGATTGGTTCTCAGTGTCAGTTTCTTTTTTATTTCATGCCTAAAATATGCTTATTATAGAATAATGATGTTTTGACATGAGGAACACATTTTTTTTCAGACTCTATCCACAAACATTTGTTTGCTTTACTGGCAAGTATGACAAAAGTACGTTCAATGAAAATAGTAAAATCCTGCTACCCCCTCAGGTATTAACATGATTTGATGCATTGGCAGAAGCTTATGTACATTGGATGTTTCTGATTATTGAAGTTTATATTTATTTGATGTTAGATGGGATTCCTGAGCTGCGATGAGAACCTTTCAGATATTGGTGCATGAACTGTTACAGACATTTTAAACCAAGTTTTAGGTGACATTCTAAACCTAGTGTTGGGCTTGAGAAGACTTGTGCAATTGGGTTTTGACTCAATCTCATACAGCTATTGTACTTAAAATGGGAGTAGTTGATCATATTATCATATTGGATATATGCCTCCATCCTAAAGGCTTTTGTTCTATCATCTCGTGTCAGAAGTTAGGACAACATGTTATAAGAGATGTCCTGTTTAGCTTGGCATATTTGTAATTGGTTGCCTACCTTTTTTTGCTGTCTAAGAGCTCTGTATCGAGAGAGAGAGAGAGAGAGAGAGAGAGGGGGAAGGAGGAAATGAAGGGAACATTATTTGTAAAATATGGACCATTGTCTAGAATAATATTAATCAACCCATAGCCATTCCATAATATCCTCACTTGTTTAAATCTCGTACCTTGATCAGACACCTTTATTGGATGATGTGGCGAATGATCATTTCCAGGATGTAGAATATAGTGATGACGGGAATGGAAGAATTTATTGATAACATTTTGCAGTATTGTTCACCAACTCTCAATGAGCTTGGTCTTACACTCATGGGAGTGTATAAGGGAAACAGAACATAATCATTATTTTACTCATTGCTCTTGTTATCCTCACTGCATGTATGGGAAATTTATGATTACTTGAGGGAGTTGAATGGTGCAGTTATACTCCTTTCTTTTCCCTTTATGAAGTATATTTGCTTTCACAAAGTTTCCTAGCTTTTGAAGTAGGTAAGGCCGTGACTTCTGCTAGTATACGTAATTGAACAAATGCGACGCTTTCTCTAGTTTGACTGATTAGAGTGGAATTCATTGGAATTGATATCCTATACTGTCTTATGCTGCTACATCTTGTGCTGCATAGTGGGAAGATATGTCAAGCTTTAAAGATGTATAAGGAAATGCGATTGGAAAGATTTTCATGGCTTTTCTGTGTTTATTTTTCCTTAGTAGTTATAAGATGCCATACATATTCTTGAAGTTTCACCATGTTCATTGGTTTGCAGTTTGTTTCAAGAACTGGCGTTCTCCTGCAAGTGTAGTCATTGGATCAGGATGGAGATGGTCAATAGTTTTTGCAATGGAGTCTATGATGGTGATCATACGGAGCCTTGACAAATTTTTATGAAAGCTCTAGTATGAGTGCTTTTGATGTGACTTTGTAGCTTCAAATTTCTTTTTGTGGGGTTAATCTTGGCACCTGGTATACATTAAGATAGGGTTACTGTTGTGGAGATCATTTGAGGATCTGGTTATAGCAAATAGAAATTAGTCTGCATAGGTTTTACCGATCAGTTGAGATGCACAGTGGTCTAAAACCATCACATCTACTTTTGAACTTTTTTGGCTTACCATAAGATATGCAGATACGTTAACATGTTCGAACCATTGTCAATACAGAATATGTATTTTGGTGGAAAAGTTTGCCGTTGGTAACGATTTGCCAATACATGTCATGCAGTACTGCTGTGTAGCATAAATGTTGTGGCCTGTGAAGTTGCGTCCTCAATCTGCTCTTGCTGGTTTTACAGTTTTTAGGATGGTTACAGATGCATCTGCCAAATGCACGCAACCTGTGGAAAGCCCGGCTGGATGATGTATTTTCAGCATGGTTTACAAATCCCATCACCATCCATTGGTGTTCTGGTTTTGCGGGTGGAAATTCATGTTGTTTCTTTCATTTTATTTGTCATGGTATAAACTGCCGAGTGACACTATACAGCTATCCAAAGCCAGTTCGATGCCATCATTCAGATACCCTATTGACACTAATCCAAAACCCAGAAAAGGCCAAAACCCACAAGGCAAAGAAACACAAAACATGACTTGAGCGGTGAATAAAGCAATTGGACTTTTTAAGCATTGAATGGTGGGGCAAGGGCAATAAATCAGTATTTGATTCATTGATTTGTACCTGATAGTATATATCCCTAGAATATGCTGTGGTTAGCTGGTTATTACTCTACTTGTTTAAATGATGGTCAAAATAGAAAATGATTAGTATAAACGTACCGGTTGTCATGCCTTTACGTGGGATTATTATTTATTAACTGTCCTTGCTTCAAAAGTTATCAGATTTTTAATAAGCTGGATGCATAGCCGAAGGACTATAATATTGACGAAATATATAGTCAAAGGTGGAGGAATAGTGGACATTTCGGATTTCAAAATCTGCTGGTTCTTATTAGACTCCTAATTGATTCCATCCTAAAGCACGCAAATTGCAATGTTTGAAAGTTGAAACTGCAGATAATCAAGGGGAACAAATCAACTTGCAATGTAGGTCAGGGGAATATTTATCTAGGAGATTAGCTAAGGCCAAACATGCTTGCTATATCCTTCTTTCATTTCGCAGAATACTTTCACATGCTATGTCTGATTCTGGATTTCAACTATTGTCGATTGCACACTAGTTTTTAATTCTGTGCAATACTAACCCAAAAAAAAAAAAAAAAAGATGAAAAAAAGTGGTCAATCGGACTGTTTGTTACACAAATTTACCATTTCATAGGCACCATTTTCAAATGATTAAAAACAATTCATGCACACGCCAAGGTTGAAAGTTTTAGATGTCCCTTTTTCTTCTTCTTCTTCCTTTTTTTTTTTTTTGGGACATATACATTCAATTCTAGAAGTACAGAGTTTGAAACAACTGCAGCTCCTTTTCGCAAGTTTTCATTTTGAGATTTACATGGAAAATAATATAATGTTGGAAAAAAAAGCATTTGATGGGGTGTTTAATACACGTCATATACTGACAATAAACATAATAATTGTTGAGATTTTTGTTTTGTTTAATAGAAGAAGTATGATACTTCAGACATTCATCCTCTACAATCACATTAAATAAATACTCCTCAGCATTTAACAACACCAACGAAATATAGACCAACTCATATACTATTTTCTATCATAATACACACACACACACATTTGTATATACACACATACATATACACACACACACACACACACACGTATATACGTGGAGGGGGCCATTAAGCTCGGTTAGGTGGCTTGCTTTTCTTTCGCTTAATGTCCATGGCAAGGTGTCCCTCTCCTTGCTGCCAAACTGAGTCGGACCAAATTAGTTAGTTGGCCAAAAGACTATGAAATGAACGTGCTGAGGGATCGAATGTTTCTCTACTCCAGCCAAAGGTACAAATTATTTCTTGAAAATTGGTTCTCATGTTCTTAGGACTGGCTGCATAGTTTGGAAAAGTAATTAGTTACCCCAAACGAATACTATATAAACCCAGTCAAAACATTGAATAGACCTACCAAATCAACAAAACAGACGTAGCAAAACAGAAAACTATGGTGGGCTTGCAGCAGTCATTCTCTAGGGAAGGCGGTGCAATTGAAGGAACACCCTCACAATAATAAAAGTAAAACCAAAGCAGCCTTTCTCATAAAATTAATGATGTGACTTCTATCTGATTCAGCCAGCCACACCTGTCCCCAATACCACTCACAGAGCTCCCCAACTTTTTTCTGTTCAAAAAAAGGGTGGTGATCTTTCTCACATGAATTATTTGTTCACATTTGGTACCGTACACTTAACTGCACAGGGATTTCCAAGCACACAAAGTAGATGGTAAAATGCACAGAAACTAGCAAATCCCACGTACTACTATTTATAAAAGTCTTGAACTTTGTGATTTCAAACTAATAAAGTCTCCAACTTGTGGCTAATTATTATACTGATACCGTATTGCACTTGCTAAACCACTAGAACATTTGTTTGGTGCAAAAGTCCTTCTACAAGACTACAACCCTTTGTTTTCACAGGTTCATTGTGCAGGCTCTTCTTGCGCGGGGGTCACAGCCGTGGACAGCTAACCTTCTGCTGGCATCTCGTTTCCATATATACACAAAGCTCCAAGCTCCGATCTTTCGGCCCCTTCTTTGAAGCTTGTCAACTTGGGATCTTCCATTTCTGAAGTTTGTCAACTTTTTGGTCAAAACCCACCGTGATTTTCGCCTGACTAGTGAAACAAGTTAGCGTCTTTATACAAGCATGATCTCTTCGTTGAAGCAGCCAGTAGTGCATTTCCATGGGTCCGATGTTTTCCGGCCAGAGTCTTCTGCACCGTCACGGCGGTTCTCGGTTCTTCCGCCGCGTCCTGCACTTAATACTCGTCGGAGTAGCTCTGTTGTTTCACTGTCAAAGCCCCTTTTTGTTTCCAAAATTGAATCTTTTGCTCCTTTAGGGACTCTGAAAAGATCTCCTTCAACTGATGACGCTGGCGATAATGATCATGTTCCGCAAAAGCGTGATTTGGTTATATGTAACGCTTATGAGGCTGATAAATCAACCCCAATTGATGACTCGGAAGCGCGATCTGAGGCAGCGAGGAAGGTGAAAATTGGGGTTTACTTTGCTACATGGTGGGCTTTGAATGTGATCTTCAATATATATAACAAGAAGGTTTTGAATGCTTATCCCTTTCCTTGGTTGACCTCAACGCTTTCACTGGCTGCTGGCTCTCTGATCATGTTCGTTTCTTGGGCTTTAAGGATTGTTGAAACTCCAAAGACAGATCTCGACTTCTGGAAAGCCCTTTTCCCAGTAAGAAACCATTTTAGAGTTTTATGTACTCTATTCTTCATACTTTTATTGTTTTGGTCATTCCGTTCTTCATTAACCTTTTGTTTTATGATCGGGGATTGGTTGAATAGTTATTTTCTGGTCCGGATTGCTTCATTTGTTGGAAATTGTTCTGCACATAGCGTAGGAACGGTAAATGAGGGGTTAAAAGTTTAATTGAGTAATATGAGTTTGCTTTATCTCGGGGGTGGGTGATCTTTTTTTTTATTTTTTTAATTTTTTTTAATATGTTTATGCCTGGATTGTTTTGGTTTGGTGATGGTCTGTGTTTTATGTCTTTAGGTTGCTGTTGCACATACAATCGGGCATGTGGCAGCTACTGTGAGTATGTCAAAGGTAGCAGTTTCGTTTACTCATATAATCAAGAGTGGTGAACCTGCTTTCAGTGTCCTGGTTTCAAGGTTCCTGTTGGGGGAGACATTTCCAGTCCCAGTTTACTTGTCACTGATCCCAATTATTGGTGGTTGCGCACTGGCTGCTGTTACTGAGCTGAACTTCAACATGGTTGGTAAGTGGTTTCTTGTTATTGTTGGATGTTGTTGAAGTTTCTTTTTCTTTTGTTGTTTTTTGTCTTTTCTGTTTCCTCATTTGTAGTTGCTTTTCTTATAGACTGTTAGTTCAAGGAAGCTACACTTATTTTATCCTAAAATTTGGTAAAAGATTTACTGATAACCCTTTATGAGGACTATGTTCAGTGTAGTAGCAACGTCTCTTGCAAATTAATCACTGCTATTATGTGTTTCATTGGCAAAGGTTTGGTAGCCAGTTTCTTAATCCTCTAATTTCGAGTAGCTACAGTTCTCTTCTTCAGTTAGATAAAAGTAATACGGAGCTTAACATGATTTTTAACTGCTAAGCAGGTGGTGGGGTGTTATGTTTTAGTTAATATCATCTACTTGTATGATTTTGCTTTTCCTGATGCTTTAGTGCTGTTGTTGGCTTATGTCTTCAGGTTTTATGGGGGCCATGATATCGAACCTCGCTTTTGTTTTCCGGAATATATTTTCCAAGAGGGGCATGAAGGGGAAGTCTGTTAGCGGAATGAACTATTATGCTTGTTTGTCTATCATGTCTCTTATAATTCTCACGCCATTTGCTATTGCTGTGGAGGGACCACAAGTGTGGGCACTTGGATGGCAAAAGGCCGCCTCTGAAATTGGACCCCAGTTGATTTGGTAATCACGTGAAACCTACCAATTCTGGTGTTTGTGCACACATTGTATGCGAGGAGATGACTTATTGAGTACAACTTGTAGTTCAACCGCAATAAATTTTAACATGAATATACCGAATATTTTATACTTTGTTCTCTACCTGAGTTAATCAAAGGGACTATTGGAAAAAAAAAATACTGTTTGAATACTTGCACTTTGAAAACTTGTTCCTATGAGGAGCCTTGAAATCCTTAGAGAATGTGTTGATGTGGATGGATGTTTTATGGTATCTATCCATTTCCTAAGATGATAAATTGCACTAGATAATATATTTTAATGTACACTCCATAATGCGGATGGCAACATTTTACTTTGTCGTCGAACATCTAGTGTTGAATTTTCTGCCCCTCATGTACTTGTGTCTTAAGAGCCATACTGTAAGTTATGCTGTTAGATACCATATGTGGTGCTTTCATATCTAGAGTTCACATGAAGGTTTGAGTGCTTATATGAATGCCTCTATGGTCTTTCTTTATTTTTATGATCTTTCCTCCCTTTCTTACCTTCATTTTTAGTGTGATTTTTCTGAAGACAGAGATACTAGCAAAAGTTTGGATCCATTTCGGGGGAAGCTTTGCATCTTTTGGTCTTTTTGTAGGTGTGATTTATGTTTTTTTCATGGGGTCATTTCACTTATGTTATGTGGTTACTTGTCCTATAGGTGGATGGCGGCTCAGAGTGTGTTCTATCACCTCTATAATCAGGTGTCTTACATGTCACTGGATGAGATCTCTCCTTTGACGTTTAGCATTGGAAACACCATGAAACGTATTTCTGTTATAGTGTCATCCATAATTATCTTCCATACACCTGTCCAGCCTGTCAATGCTTTGGGAGCTGCCATCGCTATCCTTGGAACCTTCTTGTATTCACAGGTAAGGATTTGATTTTTCCTTGAATGTCACCAAATGGTAGTTTTCATTTACTTGATATCTCTGTGAAGTAGCTGACTTCAGGTGTGTTTCTGGACGACTTTTGTGTTGTCCATATTTGTAGGTCAAACTTTCTTGTAATAAATTGCACTTGGCCCCTTGAGATTTGTGGACTTTTGTTTCAATACCCTGTAAACATCATGTCCTTGAGTTGTTAAGTTTAAGAAATATCAATAATCTTGAGAAGTATGCATGTTCTGGCAATTGAGAGTGTGATTGTTCTGGGGATGCTTCTAGGACTAAGAGTTCAATATAATACTCAAGTAAATGAATGAAGGGGAGAGGAGAAAGAAATTCCAAAACACCAGGATAATTACTATCCTGGTTGATTTACAATATCATGGTTTTATGCTTCTTTATTTTTCCTTATTGTCCTCTTTTGTTCTTTTCTTTTTCCTCTCTTTTTTACATGCTTTACTTTTATGAGGTTCTTTGTGTGGATATAGTTTCTTACTTTTCAGCATACGAAAGTCATGTTTAGCTGTTTTGTTTGAGAATAGTTGACATATATTTGACATCCATCGTCCTGATATTGGTGGTTGCATTGCCGGGATGATGAAAGAATTTGTAGCTATGTTCACACTTTGGTTAGTAGAATTACCATCAATTCACTAGTACTCGTGCATGTCAGAAACAACTACTTGTTGCAGATGTTTCTTGTTTAGTGTAGTCACTGGCAGTGCCAAGCATAGTTGTTGCTTCTTTCAATTAAAACGGCCTATTCCTCCTTTCTTCTTAACTGATGCTGATGTTTGCTTTGAACAACTGCCTGTATTGAGCGACTTTGTAACAACAGCTGGACTTTTTATCAGTCTGTTGGCTATCAGTAATGATCTTGATATTGTGAAGCAATCAATAGAGACTTAGCACCCATTTTGCCGATAAACATTAGAAATTGATAAGATGGGCAGAGAAAGAACTACTTCTTTGAATGAATGCTTCGACTTCCTGTCACAAGTGTGCTGTTTAGTATGTTTTACTGTTTTCAGACTCCTGCTGCCTGCTGCTATTCTATTCCTTACAAACTTGTTTTCATGTCTGACAGGCGAAGCAGTGAGGAGTAACTCTTGAGTCCTACCAGGCAGCTTAACTTATGGTGGTGGTGATTTCAAGTTTTGTTCTTCTTAAGGTGTTGATATGGCTTTCTTATTGAGTTTCATGAAGATTGAGAACAATCAGATGAGCCAGTAGCTTTACGTGTAGATAACAATAATTATGAACTAAGATACATTAAAATCTTATACAGGTTAATTAGGCAGGTAATCCCTGTTATCTTGAATGTTGAGGGAGAGAATCAAGAACAGCGCGAATAAATAGTGGCAACAACTGTGCCCATTTAAGAGAAGAGAATGTTGATGATTTGGATCATATGCAGTCCATTTCAGCCATTAAAACCAGACCTAGTTTGTATTCATAGTACAAGTATTGACAATGATTGTATGTAACTTTTTGGAGTTCATTGATTCAGAGAGGAAGTAATGCCTTGTTTTGTTGCCTATCGAATTATCTAGTCAAAATCACCAAAATTTTGGATGTGCTGGTTCTTTTGGCTATCATTTGGAGTTGGGCATGACTCAAAAATATAGGCGCAAAAATGTTGGGGATCTGTCTTTGTTTACTTTAAAAGCAAAACGTCCTCTTGGGTGTCTTTGTTTGCTTAATATGAAGTTATTTTCATTTGAAAAAAAGATTTTGCCCTCTTCTTCCAGAATACTCGAGGCAAGTTGATCCTAGTATGTTTTACAAAGCTGTAAGTTTCTACGTTGATTGTGATCTTCAACCTAAAGTACGAGTCTTGGAACGGCTGTCAACAAAACTGTGGCAAGAAATCTTGTAATTTCAATAGCTCATAACCTGTGACTAACTAGGTTGTGCCATTAAGTTTATAACAAAGGTTCAATGAACACAGGAAATCACAAGGGCACAGAACCTTTTCTTTCTTTTTTTGGTTTAAGGGCACAGAACTTGGTTTAAAGGGTTGGCATTAGCTGTCAGTGAGAGTGAGAATTGTTCATGTCTCAGGTGAGCTTAACCAGGTTTGGTTCAAAGTACAAATGCCCGTCCCATGTCCTTTTAGAAGATCAAGGTGGATTTATGTGTTTATAAGTACATCGTGCTGAAATTTGGATTAAAAAAAAAATCCTTTATAATTTGATCAAGTGTAGTCAAGGGAAGACTAAAGGTTCAACTAAAAAATGATTGTGCAATAGGTTTAGTATGATCCTGACTAGTTTTCTTGATCAAGTTTATACTTAAATCTGTACCTTTCTGCTGGCATGGTATCTACAGACGGTCATGCTCTTTTTCCAATTGGAAGAAACGTTATGAACTTGACTCCTTTGTTGATGAAGGCCACCAATGGAATGCAGGCAAAATCATTAGCAAGATTCTGCATGGTTGGACGAAAGTTAGTTTACGGAGATGCGGGCCATTGAAGTTCCTTTCTCATAATAAATCGACTTTGGAGTTGGAAGGGGTGGCTCCAATTCAGCAATGAGAACTGAAAGGGCCGGAGCTGGCTGGCTGGCTGGCTGGTGGTGCCTATGTTTGTTGTGTAGAGTTTGATTTCAGATTTTTGGTTATCCTCTTTCTGTGAACAAGAATGTCAGTTTTATACAAGAATTTTGGCATTAGCTGCTGTTGGACCGACTTGCGACTTTGAGGTTTGAACCTTATGTTGGTGATAAAATATTCACGGCTGTGATTCAACGTTTCTGATATCACAGTCGTTATCCAGCGGACCAAGTTCCTTTAGCTTCCAGTAATTACCTTTTGGTGATTAATTAGCAGTTCTAGTTTAAGCTGATTACAGAGTATTATTTAAGAACAGTCCTTTCAATTTCAAAGGACAAATATATTGAGAGTGACTATTCCTCAAGAAACTTTATTGCATTATGAAGGTATCAGTCAATAACAGTACAAAGTCTACAACAACATCTCCAGGACAAGATTTTGTAGCGTATATTAACAAAAAAGTTCTACTCAAGGTACAACCACTCATCCATAGAACAAAAAGAATGTTCCCTTGGAAGTTGAATTAATTGCTAAACCCTACCACTGATGGTACATCTATTTTTCAAATAAAAGTTTTACTTCAAAGTTTTAGATGTTTAATGGCTGTCTGAACATCCTTATCTCCCCTGCCACTGCAGTTAAGTACAACCTTAGCTCCATCAGGAAGAGTTGGGCACAATTTCTCTAAATACGCCAGAGCATGAGATGTCTCGAGTGCAGGGATGATACCCTCCAACCGCGATAGTCTCTTAAAAGCTGCATAAACATTTGAAGGGAACAAGTCATGGACAAATACTACAAGGTATAAATAGAACAGAAAGATACCAGGCTATGAGATCATCAGAATAAAATATCCTTATAGCAACAGTAGAACCATCATAAGGCATTAAAAAGCCACTCAGCTAGTCTATTTTTCCTTTTAAAAATAAAAAAATAATTAATAAAAACCTTTTTCAAGCCAGTGTTAAAAAAAAAATTTCATAAGGAGTCAACATTATTATTCCATACCTTCCAATGCCTCCTCATCAGTAACGTTGAAATATTCAGCACGTCCTATGTCCTTCAAAAAGCTGTGTTCTGGTCCGACTCCAGGATAATCCAGGCTATTTGAGATAAGAGAAAATTGTAGTCAGGATTTATCCCCAAAAAACGTTTTGTACCAATGGAATACATGCAAGGATAAAGTTGATGATTTTACCCAGCACTAATTGAATGAGGCTCAATTATCTGCCCATCATCATCCTGCAACAAATAGCTCATGGCTCCATGCAACACTCCAACCTCACCCTTGGTTAATGTGGCAGCATGTTTACCACTCTCTATTCCAAAACCAGCAGCCTCCACACCAATCAACCTAACATCTTTGTCATCAACAAACTCATGAAAGAGGCCCATGGCATTTGAACCCCCACCAACACATGCAACAAGTACATCTGGTTTCCCACCCCATTTCTCCAATGCCTGCTTCCTGGTTTCTTTACCAATCACTGCATGAAACTCTCTCACCATCATTGGATATGGATGTGGCCCTGCAACGGAACCCAGGATGTAATGAGTTGATTCCACATTAGTCACCCAGTCCCTTATAGCTTCTGAAGTAGCATCTTTCAGTGTGGCGGTGCCAGAATGAACTGGCCTGACCTACAGTTCCAAAATTTGGAAGTCAGAAGTGGCATTATCAGAGAGATTGTGCCAATGTAACTTAATCAACTAATTCAAATTCAGGTAAATCAAGCGATGCTATAGTCTCCAAGCCAAAAAATTAGCTAAAGAGTTTTCATTATTTGTAATCCCACAGCTACTCAAAGTCAAATCAAAATCATATACTGTACCTGTCACCAATGAACATCAACCAGTCTTTTAATCATGATTCTTGACAATCAAGCTGAAACTCTTACTCTTCAGAAATGTACTCTTCCATGTCAAAATGGTATGCTTCACGACCATATTTTTTTCAACATTATCATAACAAATGAGAACAATGTGAAATCAACAGAAAAAAGCAAGGTAGGACACAGGCTGAAGATGAACAAGTTCAATTATGCATGGCAATATGAATATTATCCAAAAATGCCTACTAAAAATACACACAACCCAAAAACAACAGAATAAGAGGCAAACCTAATTTGTGATCTCTAAAGCTGCCCCAGCAAAAAAGGCCATAATATGAGGCAGGAAATGAGATTGTTGTAAGCAAACTGGACAAAAAGAAGGACAACAATGACAAAATAAATCCCAAAACATGAAGACTAACAGAAAGGAGTTTCAGTTTTGTCACAAAAAACAACTGGACAAAGCTCTAGTATTATAACAAGAGCAATGCTTTGCCATATTAAACCAAGAGCTGAGAATGCAAGATAACAGCTTCAATCTGTAATCAAAATGCAGGCTGGATTTTGAAATAAAAAATAATTTCTGGAGCAATTAAAAACAAAGATATACACCTCAGCTCCAAGCAGCCGCATCCTGAAGACATTGAGAGCTTGTCTCTCCATATCTTGAGCACCCATGTAAATGATACACTCCAAACCAAACCGAGCACAAACAGTAGCGGTGGCAACACCATGTTGACCAGCCCCAGTTTCAGCAATAATCCGTTTCTTGCCCAACCGTTTGGCAAGTAAAGCTTGGCCAACTGCATTGTTAATTTTGTGTGCTCCTGTGTGATTAAGGTCTTCCCTCTTAAGATAAATATGCGGACCTTCACCATTGGGGCGTCTATAGTGCTCAGTAAGCCGTTCAGCAAAATAAAGAGGGCTCTCCCTTCCAACATAGTCTTTCAAGATTCCATCTAGCTCGTTCTGCAATCAGTAGACTTTGTCAGTATAAACCTTGTTCTATTAAACAACCAGTGAAAACTGCACTTATTTCCTAAGCATTGGCTCCAATTAGTTATCTTTTAAATCGATCCACAAATAACCAATTCAGGACAACTCACACAAAACGGTACATGAAAATGATAAATTTGTTTGTCTGTTATGGAAAGAAAAAATTGACCTCTCTATAAGGAAATATTTCAAAAGAAAAACAAACTTTCAATAAAGTCATTAGCTTTCCCACCATTCTCTATACAACAACTAAGTGCTGCTTCACGTTTCCCTATCCTAATTGAGTACTCACACATATCTCAAACAAATGATAACAATAATTTTTTTAAAAAAAAAAAAATCAATCTTTCAAACAAATGAAGGAAATGGCACAGAAAATCTGCAAGCCAGAGCCGGATTCAATGACCAAAAACAGCTTAGAAACGATAATCACCACAAAGCAAAAAAACAGCCTCGCATTTCCAGAAATACAAACTGATGAATGGAGAAACCTGGAATTCTTGATCGGCGGAGAGGGATCTGAAGGCATCCTCGAGCTCCGAAAGGGCATACATAAGGGTTTCAGGCACATACTTGCCACCAAACTTGCCAAAGCGGCCAAAGGAATCGGGGCGTTGCAGAATCACAGCTTCCTCCGTTGACGCCATGGGTTGCTTGGTAAGGGTACAGAAAACAGAAGGGGAGGTGGTCTTAGGAGAAGGGTTGAATTTGCGGGGTGGCGACCGTGGAAAAGCGGCGGACGAGGGTGGGTAGGGCTTGGGAAGCGACGGAGGAGTGGCGGTGGTCTTTGGGGTGACTGAAGCGGTGGAAGAGGCGGCCATGTTGGTTAGGAACTAGGAAGCAGGCAGGCACATTCGTGGGATGAGCAATTTGTAGTCAGCAGTAAAGAGTGTTGGCAAATCAGATTACCATTAAAGGGGGGGGGGCTGACATAATCGGTATGAGTAGGACCCGAACCTGGACAGAGATGGGTTGACCCTCTAACCTCTGGCTCTGGGTACGTGCCCCTGTCAAAAATAGTGGTGTGCGTAGGATTCGTAAGTCTGTTTGGACACGACTGTAACTGAGTGGCACGGTTCCAAAATCCTCGATTTCGATTCTAGTGGAACCTAAACCGGCTCTTATTAGAAAGGTTACGATTTTTAAACTTCCGATTTCGGTTCAATAATTGAACCCTCTAACCTCTGGCTCTGGGTATGTGCTTATGTCATAAATATAGGTGTGCGTAGGATTCACACTGGGTAGTCTGTTTGGACACGACACGACCGTAACCAGACGTGTTGTGTTTGTTTGGATATCGCATTATTTATTAAAAAAAAATTATTTGATCATAAATACATTTTTAATTAACTTTTTCATCTTTCTAATCATATTTTTACCTCCAATATATCATAAAAATTGCTACGTTATGGATGGATAAAATTCAAACTTAACATAATATGTATGGATAGATCGTGCACAGTTTCACGTCAAAATAATAGGTATGAATAGGATGCAAAAACATAATTCAAATCTAACTAAGGTAATACAAATAGGTAAAGATATCTTTGTATGCTTGTATCAATGTCAAATTTTGGAATTTTTGGCTCGTATCTACTTCTTTGGATGTGTGGTTGGTATTTCATGACCAGAGACTTTTGTAATGTGGTTAATCATTTAATGTCTCGAAAGGATATTGGTTTGTAGTCTTTTGTTCTAGAGGTTGGTCATTGATATGGATATTAAAACTTGAATCTTGTTGTTGATTAAATGGTTTTTTCAATACAATTCATAATAACATAAAAAAAATAACACGGATAGGCCTATTTATCAATTAGGTTAACATGATGGATATGAATTATGAATTTGAAATCATTGTCTTAAATTTTTCCTTTATTGCACTCACACTACAATTTAAAATAGCAAGGATTGGCCCATTTATCAAATGGGTTAAAGTGACACGTACGGCCTTTTCAAGTTGTGCTCAAGTTAATTAAGATCGTGTTCGGCTTAGTTATTACTATTTGGAGTACTCCGGCCTGAAAACAACCCGCGAACCCATGACACGAATTGCCACTGACAACTCTTTTTGTCATTGGCCCAAACAGTTTCTAGCTGGGCCTTCAACCAGAAAGAAGAGAGAATCCGGCCCAAAATATTAACCGACGGAGCAAAGTCGAGTTGAAGGACAAACTATCACAGAGGTCCCTTAAGCATTGGTCTTGCTCTATCTTCTTCTTCTTCTTCACTGGGCTCTGCTGCAGAAACCCCTCCTCTTCAACCCTAAACTGTAAGTTCTCGTTCTGTTATTCTCCAACGTATCTCTAGATCCTTGTTTTACTTCAGAAGAGTTGAACTAGACACGCTTGGGTCCTATTCTTGTAGTGCTTAGTTTTTGTTAGAAGATTTATTTTCGAACCTTTTTTTTGTTTGGGGTGGGGGGGGGGGGGTTATTTACAGCTTTTTCTAAATGCAGTTACTTTCAGCATGATTGATTTTGAAATGTGTTTACTATATACTCGCCATATAGCTTTTGGGTATGCTTTTTGGATTGTATTTTTTGGAAGGGGGGAGGGAGGGGGGGTGGGGAGGTTAGTTATCTATTCGATGAAATGTCTGTTTGATTATTAAGTGCTGGAAGAAATTGAGGACCAGGTTTGACCCTTCAGCTAAGTCGTTTTAAGAACTTGAAATAAATTTATGAGAAGAAAGTTTGAATTTTTAGGCTGCTTATATAATCCTCGGCTGGTGAATGTGCTGTTATGTGCTTGAATGAGAAATTAGAAAACAGTAGTTGGGTTCCAGGCTCAGACGGCTATAACAGGATGGAGGGTTGCTGTAAAGGAACTAATTGTTTGAGAAATCATTGAAAGAAACCCGTTGTAGTGGGCTGTATTTTCTAACTTACATGCTCTCAACCAGATAAGTGCATGAGCAGAGCAGAAAGCTATCATGGGGCGTAGGGATTCGGAATCTCCTCCTAAGGTTCGTGGGTCTCCACGTAGAAAGAGTCCTTCGCGGAGAGAAAGGTCTTCGCCTCGACACAGGAGTTCTCGCTTCACAAACTCAACAGTGACCGAGAAAACTTCAAATCGTGACAGGTCTCCAAGGCATGAGTCAAGGTCGCTGGAGTCTCGTTCACCTGTGAGAGACAAAGCTTCAAGTCGTAAAAAGTCCCCACCAAGGAGAAGATCAATTTCTCCTGCTTCGCCCTCTCCAATCAGAGGAAGACCCTCAAATCGCACCAGGTTGCCCAAGCGATCCAATTCAAAGTCACCTGATAGTCGTTCACCCTCCCCAAGGACCAAAAGGTTAAAGAGAGCTCCAGCTGAAACAGAGGCTGAGAAGGCAAGTGAGAGGGAAAATCAGAGAACTCATGGTAAACGAGGGGATAGAGCTTCTAATAGAGAACGGGATTTAGAGAAGGAAGTGTCAAATGAGAGAAGAGAGAGACGGTCAGGGAGGGATGGAGTTGATAATGTATCATCTAGATCAAGACGTGATCACTCAGCATCTCCGCCTGATTATCACCGCAGGAGTCGGCACAGATCTAGATCTCCTCATTCTGCTGATAAGAGGGCACGTGATGAGGTGTCTGGTGATATCCATCCCCTTTGCTATTTTTATAATTTATAACTAATGATAGTATGATACTCCTTTTTTTAATTATTTTTTGGTCACAAATTTAAGTTGCAATAACTTTCTGATCTGTATAAACATATGGAATTAGTTCTTCTTTACCTTGTTTTCAAACAATAATGTCATGAAGTCTAGATTCTTGGTGTCTTATCAGCCTCCCTACTGACTTCCACATGGAAAAGATTGTTGGGAGGACTGAAGATTGCAGAAAATGATCGAAACATAATTGTTATCAGAAGCTCAACTTAGACATTTGATTTTCTGCCCATGTTCAGTTTTCTTCTTAAAAAAAGAATTATTGACACATTCTGACCCATACTGATGAACTGAAAGATCATACTTTACTCATTTATGCTAGGCATTAATGCATCAATTTTATTTATTTTTTTTTTTTGCAATAAATTTTATCACCATGAATATCAGTAGGTTTAAAAATCTTTACTTTACAGGCGATACTCTGTAGTTTTACCCGTTTGTGTTGCCAATTCTTTAGGCGTTGTGTTCCATAAGCTCATTTATTGGTTAGCTATTTATTCGATCCTCTCATATTTAGGCATTATGCTACAGTTGATATGGAAAACATGGAAATGGATTTGCAAGGATAGAGGCATCTTAGGGATTGGGTTATAAGCAAGTTGGATGAGATATTGCTTTTATAGACCTTTCATCTTTCTTGGTGAGATAAGATTACAAATGAATGCTTAAAAACATACACTGCTTGAAGGGACAGTTAGAAAAAAAAAAAAGAGGAAAAAAGAATTTGTGCTGTAAAATTGCTTGGGATATGGAGGGGTGTTTGTGAATAGCACTTGAACCTTTAATTTTGTTGTGGAGATTGTTGCTTTTCTTGAACTTTGTTCCTTTTGATATTATTCAGCATTTAAGCTGATATTTCTCGGTAAAAAGGAGTTATTGGTTTATTTGCCTGATCATTACCATGCAAGTCTCTGTTTTTCTTGCTAAATGCAGAATACAGGAGAAAGTTTAGGTTTTAAGATTAGCCTTGCTTTGTATTCCTTAAAGAGTTGTATGTTAATATGCTTATACTTTCACCTTTCAGGAAACAAACTCAAGGGGGCCCGATCATCGGTGAGCACTTAAATTGAATTCTTTCTGTTGTCTGAGCTTTTAATTTGTACTTCCGAAGATATTAAGTGGTGGTGCTATGTATGTGCAATGTTTCTGCATTTTCTGGCTTTCAAGTTTATATCATCCTGACGTACTTCAGTATGCTCAACTTGAGCAGGAATGGACAAAATGATTCAATAGCTAAAATGACAGCTGCTGAATCAGCTTTGGAAGCAAAAGAAAAGGTAGTATTGCCCTCAACTTGAAGTTCTTTAACTAATTGATAGCAAACCTGGCTTGATGTTTTACTGTTGTTTGCATCTTTGCATTAAAAGAGCATTTCCTCTTTTTCAGTTAGTATATGTCTAAACTATACGAGCTTTCCTTCATGCCACAGCCCCCAGTTCTTAGTATTATTGCTAAGAATGATTTTCATACAATCATTGTAATGCTTCTATACAAGCTGTGAGCAATTAACCAGGCATTTCATCTTGGCAGGAAAAACCTTCATTTGAGTTGTCTGGGAAGCTTGCTGCAGAGACTAACCGATACAGAGGTGATAAATAGATTCCTCATCTTATTTCTGGTGAAACCTGTTCCTTTTTTCCCCTTCTTCAACAACCCCACCTCCCAGGAGTCTTGAGGAAAAAAGGAAAAAGAATAAAACCTACAAAGCTTGCATATGCTTTATTTGAGAAAGCAAATAAATTGGCTTTCATTATGCTAAATATCCTATCCTCTCTAGGATTTTCTCTCTGAAGCAGGGAAAGAGGGCAGGTTTGTTTTCTTCCAGGAAAGGTGGTGAAGAATTTTGCTTTGCACTTACCATACTTATGCAGTTGCTGTATATTAGGACTTTGGTTCTTCCTCCACTTTCCTCCTTTGCTTACTGAGTGCTACCTCATGTTAGGTGTAACGCTGCTGTTCAATGAGCCAGCAGATGCAAGAAAGCCAGATATAAGGTGGCGATTGTATGTTTTCAAGGGTGGTGAACCATTGAATGGTAATTTCCGTCATTTGAGATTTTTTTTTTTTTTCGGGGAAGGGGGGTTGTACCTTTTTGTAGTTTGCTTTAGTTGAAAGTGTATGAAAGGAATGAATTTCATTCGTTTATGAGTTTGGGAAGGATGTTAGAATGTGTGGATGTGGTACACAGTCACAAAATAATGCTTTTAGAACTGGTAGCAATTTCTTTTAGCATTTGTGTGGGCCCTTGCTTGTATTTCTGTAGTTCTTTTAGAGGATTGTGATCATATTTTGCTATCCTATCTTATGTACTTGTTGAGCAGAACCCCTCTATGTACACCGTCAAAGCTGTTATCTTTTTGGGAGAGAAAGGAGGGTTGCTGACATCCCTACAGACCACCCATCTTGCAGTAAACAGCATGCTGTTCTTCAGTATAGGTATTATCCAAGGCTAGTTCCCATGGAGGAGTGCTGGTATTAGAGTTTTCTTTTAGACTATCCTTCTAATTATTGCCTTTTTTGGCTTTACTTGCAGGCAAGTTGAGGAGGAGAACCCTGATGGTACATCATCGAAGATAGTAAAGTAAGACTAATACATAGCTTTAGATTTTTACCTTCCCTTAGCTGGCAATGATGTGCCCTTATTTGACTGATATGTTTTGCCCCTACCTTGTAAAATCTAGGCCTTATGTAATGGATCTTGGGAGCACCAATGGAACTTCTATAAATGTAAGTACTTTGTTAGCTATATTAGTTGTCTTTATGTAATTTGCCTTTTCTCTTATATGGGCAGCATCTACATTTGATTTATGTTGCCAAATTATGTTTTTACATTGGTTTTTCAATTTGCAGGATGATCGAATTGAAGCTCAGAAATATTATGAACTTTTTGAAAAAGATACGATTAAGTTTGGTAATAGTAGGTAGGTTGCATATTCAAGTTATCTTTTTTGGTTTCCTTTGAAATTGAAATTCTGCCTACACTATCACCAGTCATGCTCTATGTTATTGTTATCTTTATTTCTGCATGTACATTTATGTTTTGTGAAGCTTCCATCTATTTGCTAGTTGCATCCATTGATTTTTAGACCACATACTGGACTGTTGAATGTGATCAAAACAGGTGTTTGTCATGAGCTACAGAAACTTAGGCCCCGTTTAATAACTCAATTCAGCACCTAAACTTAATGGATTCAGATCTTAAAACGTTCAAATACATTTGATAACCGAAAATGGAACATCTAAATTAATTAAGTGGCACTGAATTGTCGGGTCAAACTTGTTCCTAAAAATAAGTGATAAGCTATTCATTTATCACTTAGTGTAATATACATTCAAATGTGTTAGATTCAGTGCTTAACAATTCAATCACTTAACGAATTCAGACTTCAGATTTTAGATTTCAGATTTCAATTTTCAGACTTCAGTTTTATCAAACGCACCAGTCTGGATTCTAAAAGACGTTTGCTTGCTCAATATTTTGAGGGTGCTAATTTCCTAGCTGGTGTTGTTATTTGTTGGTTTTCCGTTCTAGTTACGAGTGTATCAAAGTTGATTGGAGTAGACAAAAGATGAACTTGTAATAAAGAACAAAAAAGAAGAAACTATAGAAAATGTTGTTTAGGGATGCAAGTTTATCTTGTGATTTGGGAGTATGATGTCATAAATTTAGAATAACTCGATCTTGGCTGAACTCCATGATCATGTGGAAATAAGGGATTTAGTTTTGCAATTTTACTTAGACCTTTTCAGCTTAAACAGTTGCCTAGGATGTATTTTCCATCAGTTGGGACTTCTGTGCCATGAAACAAGAATGTCATTTTGAACTCTGAAAGGGGCTGGTGGGAGCGTTCAGCAGCAGGAACGGTGCAAGTAGGTTTTAGCTGATGGGAATATAAAGTGACTTTCTTTTGTTATTTTCGGGCATGGATACTGATCCTTGAAAGCTCATTCTGGTCCAAACTATGAGTTGTTAAATGTTTCTTATTTTGTTCTCTTTTAGCTTCATTTACAATATGTATTGATGGTATTATCAAAGTTGGTGCAACATACGTTGCTCAAGGATGTCTGCCTGTACATTATTGTGGGACGGACGTTGGAACCCACAATCTCTCTTTATTCCACTTTTAGCTTGTATTGTCATCTGAAGCTAAGTACGTACTGACCCTGAATATATTTTTGGCAGCCGAGAGTATGTCCTGCTGCACGAGAACTCAGCTGGTTGATGCTTAATTCATTGGCTTCTATCATGGCTTGTGAGGCCTATCTGTGTGGTTGTGGAGAATTAAAATGTGTTGCTGAGGCTTGCAGGAAGCATGTCTAACTGCTTTCAGTGGCGTCTTGCTGTAAATTTGAGCTGCAAGGGTTGCCTGCCAAATTTTGTTCTTTATTGTAGGGATGTTCTTAGTTTTTACTTTGTGCTTAATCAAGAGTTGTAATTTGTTTGGCAGCCATAATTGGATTGATAAATATATTTTCTGTGCACATAACTGCGCTTACACCCTTGAGGTGAATTAAGCTTCAGGAGGACGAAGTTAGGACAAACCGTGGAGTGATGCATCTGCGTGGCTGTGTGCTAATGCCCCTTTAACAACACCCCCAACACACCCCCCCCCCCAGGAAAAAAAGTTCTCTATCTGGTGGTACACTCCTCCAATAAAAATTATTTAAACTTTTGCAAGAATTAATTAACCATCAATGCGAGAATAAATGTAAATCATTGGACTTCTACAATAATAGAAGTATTTGCCTTGAAAATTACAAACAAAGAAAAAAACAATTGAAGAATTATCTAATGCATGACTCTTTTTCAAACAATTTCAATGAGACAGCTAAGCTTGCAAACCACAGATAAGTCTTTACATGTGAAAACGCTCAACGAGTGAGTGAAATATGTAAAAATTGTGAAAGAGGGAGAGAACAAAGGATCATGGTCCCATTATGAACTTAACGAGGAAGGGAGGATCCAGTTCCAAAAGCCTGGATAACTGATCATGCCCAGTAGTAAAGAGTCTTAAAATTGAGCAAACCATCGCGTAGTTAGCACAATAATTTTAGGTTTATAATTCCTATCAAAGTTCCATGAAATCATAATATTGACTTAACCATAGTCAAATACGATGACAAAGAGAAAGCCAATATTATTTACACTCTCAGAACAAGAAGTGTTCAACATGTACTTATTAAACTTTCAATATTGGAAATCAATGATAACCTTTTGAATAGTGAAAAATCTCAGATTATGAATAGCGAAATTCACGTCCTTTGCACGCACATTTTCTACAGTCAGGTGGTTGTCTAGTTAGCTTTGTCATCACTCGGGTCACTTTCTTGCCTAATGATTTTATGTAAAATTTTAACCCAACTCAAATGGCCAAAAAGTAGAATTGCTGCATAATTACACAAATCTGCCAGTTTTTCTGTGGCTATTGTCGTGCACAAATACTGGCTTTATGATTACAGATACGTACTTATGTGGTTCTAATCTCTAATTCCACACAGAAGATCTAGCATTAGAAGAAAAATTAATAGGATCCAATGCAGGTTTTAATTGAAACAAGACGCACTAGTATCATGAGAATAAATACTCCATCATTGATAAATTCAAGAATTGAAGGTCCTATTTCCGCCCAAAAGTTGCTTCAGATGGTCAATATTGGATTCATTAAACAAGTAAAAGCAGGAACTTTAATTAGTGGTGCGACTTGCTTTTTTTTCCCCTTAGGTAATTCTAATGTCCCCATGTTTGAGATGTTTTGTCTCAAAATCGGTGTGGTGGGTGGATGGATTTTACTGTGCATAGTGGCCATGCAAGTGAAGCTGCATGGCACAGGATCTTAGTGCTTTCATTGAAAAGCTACATTGGATAATCGATCCAGAGCTTGAAATTGGAGCATATGATCCTTAAAATAACTCAGATAAGTCTAGCATCCTTGGATTAATTGCCGGTTGACAAAGATAAGTGATGCAATGGCTCTTAAGATGATGGGATTCTAGGCTTGTCAGGCGTCCATCAAGGAATTCCAAAGTCTTCTGAAAGTTCCATTTTTTTCAAGAACTTGGATTTCTGGGTTAATTTAATTCAACTTTTGTGTACACGTAAATGGCACCTGCAAATCAGATTTAATCAATCAAACATCGTATTTGCAGCAACAACTTGCTATGTACATTTGTGTTACTGCCCATTGGGTGCAGATATATATATATATATATATATATATATATATATATATATATACACACACACACACGGGCAAATTATCTATTCAGGTTTTGAACTTTTAATCTAGGTAAAACTTGGCCCTTCAACTATTAAAAGTTAACTTTTAGTCCCCCAACTTGTAAAATAGTGAACCCGTGGCCCTTTTGACCAGTTTAGTTGGTTTTATATCCTTAAAGACAAATCACATGACAGGCACGCCGCATTGTATAAGGGTTTTTTTGTCTGCACACAAACAAAACCAAAGTAAATTTGCCCTAAAAGAAATTGTTGTTAGCATCTCTCTCCCTTTTTTGTTATTGGTTAACTAATGAATGCAATATAGCCCTAATTAAACTCTGTATTTACTAGGCAATCCCCAATAGTCCTATTTGATTCCCGCCATTACCTCCAAAGTCCAAACTCCCCAACTAAACCATCCATCCGCCCACACCTTTTTTCTTCTTCAATTTTGATAAATTCAAGCCTTCTCCGAAGTGGATTCAACTCAATTAGAACCCATAACCTATGTATCATAACAAGTTTCCCCAACAATGTTGGGAAGAGAGGTATTTCTAATAGAAATAGGAGCAGAAAATTGTCCGAACCTGAAAATCCATCTGCATAAAACCTAAGAATCTATTTGTCCAAAAAAGAATGAACAGTAATTAGGAGGAGGAGAAAAAGGAGAAAGAGAGACTATAATTTTGGAGTTGTCAAGCTAGGAGCTAGATTGGGTGAAAATTGTTATGACAAAAAGAAAAAAAAAATAGAGCAAATGTGGATAGTAACAATGATGAAATTCATTTATTGTTTGAAGAGAAGGTCGCTTTAGGAAATTCTGAAAAGGAATCGAGGAAAATTGGAAAAAGTGGGTTGCATAATAAGAAAAGTGGTGGCGTTGGTAGTAATAGTAGTCTTGGGAAGGAAGTATAGAAGAAGAAAAGTAAAGAAAAAAAAAAAAAAAAAGAAAGGTAGGACAAAAGAGAAAAAGAGGGTGCAGGAGAGAAGGGAGAAGAAAGAGATGAAAAATTTTGTCGGTCCACAAAAAAAGATGATGTATATTTCCTTTTTGCTTTGGTTTTGTTTGTTTGCGCACAAAAAATGTCTTCCACAATGCAATGTGCCTATCACGTGATTCATCTTTCCGGTTGCAAAACCTACTAGTCAAGAGGGTCATGAGTTCATTGTTTTACAAGTTGGAGAGATAAAAGTTAACTTTTAATAGTTGGAGGGTTAAATTTTACGTAGATTAAAAGTTCAAGGATTGAATAAATAATTTGCCATATATATATATATGTATTTTTTTTTTGAGGCCGTGAAGAACATCATTATCTCACACAACATCAAAGAGAGAAGATTGGGAGCTCATTCTGAAACTAAGTGACTGCAGAAGAAAGCTTCCTTGGATGTGCACCTTTTGTGAATATGTTTTTCCATTAACTTCTTCTTTTTTTTTTTTTCTAATTCTCACATGCATTTACATAAAATGCTATAGTATTTATAGCACTTCTTTGAAGTGGGTTCAACTCAATTAGAACCCATAACCTATGTACCATAACAAGTTTTCCCAACAATGGTGGGGAAGAGAGGTATTTCTAATAGGCATTGGAGCAAAAAATTGTCCAAACCTGAAAATCCATCTGCCTAAAACCTAAAAATCCATCTGTCCAAAAAAGAAAGAATAGTAATGAGGAGGAGGAGAAGAATGAGAAAGAGACTATAATTTTGGAGTCATCAAACTGGGAGTCAGATTGGGTGAAAAATTGTTATGACAAAAACAAAAAATGGAGCAAAATGGACCATAACAACGAGGAAATTCATTTATTGTTTGAAGAGAAGGTCGTTTTTTGAAATGCTGAAAAGGAATTGGGGAAAATTGGGAAAAGTAGGTTGTATAATAAGAAAAGTGGTGGCACTGGTGGTAGTAATAGTATTGAAAAGGAAGAAGAAGAAGAAAAGTAAAGGAAAAAAAAAAGAAAGGTAGAATGGAAGAGAAAATAAGGAGAGGAGAAGAGGGAAAAGAAAAAGATGAAAACTTCTGTTAGTCCACGAAAAAAGATGATGTATATTTCCTTTTTCCTTTGGTTTTGTTTGTTTGTGGACAAAAAAGCTCTTCTACAATGCAATGTGCCTATCACGTGATTCATCTTTCCGGTTGCAAAACCTACTAGTCAAAAGGGTCATGAGTTCATTGTTTTACAAGTTGGAGAGATAAAAGTTGACTTTTAATAGTTGGAGGGTTAAATTTTACGTAGATTAAAAATTCAAGGATTGAATAAATAATTTACCATATATATATGTATTCAGGAGAAAGCTTCCTTGGATGTGCACCTTTTGTGAATATGTTTTTCCATTAACTTATTTTTTTTTCTAATTTCACATCCATTTACATTAAAAAGAAAAAAGTGCCATAGTATTTATAGCACTTCTTTGATGTGGGTTCAACTCAATTAGAACCTATAACTTATGTACCATAACAGGTTTTTCCAACAATGGTGGGGAAGAGAGGTATTTCTAATAGAAATCGGAGCAAAAAGTTGTCCAAACCTGAAAATCCATCTGTCCAAAAAAGAAAGAATAGTAATGAGGAGGAGTAGAAGATGGAGAAAGAGACTATAATTTTGAAGTCATCAAACTGGGAGTTAGATTGGGTGAAAAATTGTTACAACAAAAACAAAAAAATGGAGCAAAAGTGGACAATAACAACGAGGAAATTCATTTATTGTTTGAAGAGAATTTGTTTCTGAAATGCTGAAAAGAATCGGGGAAAATTAGGAAAAGTGGGTTGCATAATAAGAAAAGTGGTGGCGTTGGTAGTAGTAGTAGTATTGAGAAGGAAGTAGAGAAGAAGAAAAGTAAAGGAAAAAAAGAAAGGTAGGACGGAAGAGAAAATGAGGAAGCAGGAGAGAAGGGAAAAGAAAAGATGAAACTTCTGGCAGTCCACGAAAATATTTCCTTTTTGCCTTGGTTTTGTTTGTGTGCAGACAAAAAAGCTCTTCTATAATGTGTGTGCTTATCACGTGATTCATCGTTTTGGTTGCAAAACCTACTAAACTAGTCAAAAGGGTCATGAGTTCACTATTTTACAAGTTGGAGGGCTAAAAGTTGACTTTTAATGATTGGAAGGCTAAGTTTTACGTAGATTAAAAGTTCAAGAGCTGAATAAATAATTGCCACACACACACACACAAAGTTCTTTTTTTTTCCCTTTTTGAGGCCGTGGAGAACATCATTATCTCGCACAACATCAAAGAGAGACGCTTGGGAGCTATTCTGAAACTAAGTGATTGCAGAAGAAAACTTCCTTGATGTGCGCCTTTTGTGAATATGTTTTTCCATTAACTTCTTTTATTTTTTATAATTTCACATGCATTTACATTAAAAATAAAAGTGCTATAGTATTTATAGACTTAATATTCGCAAAAATATCCTTTGGAAACTAGGGAGTTAGTGTAGTTTGATTGAGTTTGACTAAATGATTAACCAAATAACTAAAATTATACTGGTTCACATGAGTTAATGCTAGAGTTTGATTGTGATAACCACTACTAAACTTTTGGTATTTCTAAAAGTCACAACTAGTATCTGAAAACAAGAAGTTGTATTTCTCTATATTTTCTTTCTTGTTTTTCGTTGATACCCTAAAAATAATGCTATAGACAGAAATATTTGTAAATGAAGCCTACAAAATATATATATATTAGTAATATTTTTAACTTTTTTGAACTTTAAATACATACACAATCAATAACTTCATTTCAACTTCTTGTTTTATGTATATAAACTCATCAGCTCACAAAACATAATCACAAAACATATAATCTTTGTTCTGTCTTATTTGATTATTTCACTTCAGAAAGTATTGTAGTAGCCAACTATATATCTTTTTTTTTTAAACTATATATCTTAGTTATCCTGTGATGAATTTCAAATAAATAAAAACCTATGCATCGCTAAAATTTCTATGCATAATGATGGAAAACTAATCAAACTAAACCTTCCAACATTGTGTTTGGCTGATTCTAACCATAACCCGGTGTCAATTGCTTGAAAACAAACACCAAAACAATGAATTTTTCATTTAGATTTAGACATGCGAATGTTGTTATTCTATTTTTCGCCAAACATCTCGACAGATTTTACTCAAAAAATCGGGAAAGGAGATGAAAGCTACTGAAATTACCACTTACTTGTGGGCTAATTTCTAAGAATATTCCTAAAAACTAAAATCGTCCGAAAATTGGGGTTATGGCAGGTGAGCTGATAAAATTAGGGTCGCCGAATTTCATGAATGCGGTGTCATGTTAAAATTAATTTATTTTCCATTTTATTTTGTACTTGCCAGGGGAAAAATTGATTTGTAAGGAAACCGCATTTGGTGGATGCGGTTTCTTGAATTTTTTTAAAAAAATTGGAAAATGAAACCGCAATATCAAAATGCGGTTTCTTCAATTTATTAAAAAAAATGAAATTTAAACCATTAGCAAAATGCGGTTCCTTCAATTATTTAAAGTTGAAGAAACCACATTTCCTTATCTTTGTTTCTTCAACACCAAGCAAGAAACTAACTCGGTGAAGACCATAGAAAAACTAACAATAATGATACACCTATGTAGTAGGCCCCACAGGTGAAGAGAGTCTCAATTGAGAAAACAGCCCATAGTTCCAATAAGAGAATAAATCATCAAGGACACCGGTATGCAAACCATGGCAATGTTGCATTTTCCATCACCGAACGAGTTGAAAAAAAAAATTTGCTGAAATATCGGCACCCTATAACCATTTATGCCAAAGGTGTAATGTACTACTTGTAAGACACATAATAATTTGGAGATGTGATATAAGATGAATGAAAAGTTGAGAGTGGAGAAAATACAACTCTAGTAATTTTGGATATTGTTATTCATGTTCGTCCTAGAAAACATTGTCTAGTTAAGTGATCAAAGAAGTCTATGGCAAGGAGATGCATAACTATAGATTTCTACCAACAAGGAGGCAAGCTGATCCTTAATAAAGTAATCAAGAGAGTGGGATAAGTCCATAATGATGACTACTACAGGTTAAAATGGCAACAAAGTTGGCATTTGAGTAGACTTTCCACATCTAAATCTGCGAGGAGGTTGAAAGCTTTATAATGTTGAATGTGAGGAAATTTTTCGATCACTTGAAATTGGTGAATGTGAGTTACCGAACATAATCAGCATACATGCATGTAAAGTCTAGACTACAACCACCACAAAAGTATCGAGAATAAGCTAATAGATGAAAGAAGTTCAATTCATTCAACCAAGTAAACCAAATATATCTTACACATTGTGGAAGCTCAATATCTCCTCCTTGGAGCTCAATTTTGAATCATAACATGTATATGGAAATATCGAATCTTATGAAAATGCTTCACAAATTGATTAATTAAGTCTAGAACCAAAGCTAATCATTGACAAATACCGGAGAAAGCATTTCAGAGTGCAAACCTTGAATGTCATTATATGCAACAAATAAATCAGCGCTATGCTGGCATACAAATAAGACGGACCATCTCTAGTTTCCACATTCCAAGCTATAAGAGATTTACTAACCCAAAAGCCCTCGAGTACAATAAGCTATCCTACATTTATAAAAGTCTATACATTTAGGCAGCATGTTGAGCCACCACCACGCAGTCTATCCCGCAGGATGTTGAAGAAACCAGCATGGAAACGGTTTCAACTTTAAATAAATTGAAGAAACCGCATTTCGCTAATGCGGTTTCTATTTTCATTTTTAATTGAAGAAACCGCGATCCACAAAATGAGGTTTCTTCAACTTTTTTTTAAATAAATTGAAGAAACAGCGTGTTAATCGGTTTCATTTTTCATTTTTTTAAAATTGAAGAAACCGATCCACCAAACGGTTTCCTTACAAATCAATTTTTCCACCTTGCAAGGACAAAATAAAATGAAAAATAAATTAATTTTAACATGAAACCGCATTCATGAAATTCGGCGACCCTAATTTTATCAGCTCACCTGCCATAACCCCAATTTTCAGACGATTTTAGTTTTTAGGAATATTCTTAGAAATTAGCCCTTACTTGTGACCTTATTTTCGGAATTTTATTGGTAATTGTGGACTAGGACATTTAGAATATGTGAAACTTTACTAGCATTATGTACAACTAAATAATGATTTCTTTTCTAGTCTTAGTTCCATGTCGGCTACATGCGTGCAGTATTAGTGTGGGAATAATGGTCATTAAACAGGCATTGTAATTCCATTATATAGTTGAATACCAAGGCTCCATCAGACCATCGGAAAAGTTAAACTGTTATAGTATATAACACTATGCATCAAGTACTTGAAGTTATATACTACAAATCTCTACTAATCTTTCATAAGGTACTTGCAGTTGTGCATCAAATTAAATAGAAATTCAGGAGTAAAATTTTGAAACTTTGCTGTTTTCCAAGGAAAGGCTAAACCCCTTAAACATCCAAAAGAAAGGGGCAAATAATTAATGTTACTTCAACAATTTGCCTCTCTAAGTTTATGTTTCAAAGGTATATGCTAGAATGCAGACTATGTACTCAGTAGCTCCCATAAGATAAAATTCAGAATAATTACTCAATTATTTAAGCTGGTTTCCAACCCTAAAGTTGTTGCATTTCCTAAACGTGTTAACTTATCAGCAAGCTTCCGGCACTTGGGATTGGAGAAGAATACTGCTCAAGTCGCAGCCTGCTGCAAAAGTGTGTGGAGAGGCAAAATCAAAGAAATACACAGAGTGAAAGTTTAAAATTCTTATACAACGTACCATTAGCTTATGCTGGAATTTGTACAACATCTACTTCTCTAAGTTCCTGCTGTGACGCTTTTTTGGTTTGGTAAAAATGAAATTTTGGGGGTTTTGGGAGGAATATTTAACGCTCAAAATTCGTTTCCAATACCCATTTCCTACTCAAAATTTGGGGTTTGGAATGTTTTTCTTCATTCTGTCCCCCATGGATTGCACGGGAATAGAGTTTAAAGTTTACTACTTACTAATATGGGTGGTAAATAGTAGTATTCGTGATTGGGTGTGAGGAAGGACTATTTCATCTCAAATTCATCACAAATTTCACATTGTTGGGTCCGCTTGATTAATTTTTTGCCCTGCTTTACAAAAAACAGCACCGAAGAAGATGGTTTGGATTAGTCGATTTGAAGAATGATCTTGAAACAACGCTTGGATTCTGTTTTTCAATTGTTTTTTAAGCGTATTTGCCTAAGGAGAATGTTGTGCTTATGGCAACTAGTATAGGAAACAAACACATTCCACCATATTCCAAAACCCAACTATTAGCATCTGAAAGAAATAAAAAATTTCATTTGGTGTATTTGGGTAATTTTAGAATTACAAAAATTTATTAGATTGTTTAAAAAATACTTTCAATAGAGGTATTCATGTTTACTAGTTTTTATTGAAATTGTATTTTGTAAATACCCCATTTTATAAATTAGGAATAGATTTGGGTTTTAGGTTTCAACATCCGTAGACTAAAGTTAATGCGTGGAGGGGATACATTTTGCACGTGAGTAAGTTAAGCAACTACAAATCTCAATATTCGCATTATTCGATTTCATCCCTAATCAATTACAAGAATCGATTTACATACTATTGGCAATGGTCCCGACGATCTTGGGCGAATCGGCAATTCCAAATTCCACATATCAACTTGTTGTATGGGACTTGGTACCCATCTTCCATTGCATCATCAAGTTCTCAGCACTATTTTTCATCGAATATGCCATTCATGCTATTCTCCGCATGAAATGTGAGCACAACACGCAAAGACAATATTATTTTGGTCGCCATCATATAATTCCCCGCATGGGTCCCTTTAAAATTGGAAACCGTTTTTTCAACACACCAAATGTACGTTCTATAATGTCCTAAGGGAAGCATGTCGCCTATTAAATAGCTTTTGTTCCCCGCTTGAGCACTCCCCTAGCTCCTCTATAAATGGCTACGCCCCAGTGATGTTTGTGTAAGCGTACTGCAAGATAATACTCTGCCACCTAAGGCAAAAAAGGATCAACTAGATTATAATTTTCTTGAACTTAAGGCGAAATAAAAACAGAATCAAACCTTCCGGGCATTGAAATCCACAATTCGGATCGTTTATAGTTCTGCAACACACGGAATCGTGCACCCCCTCCCATCCTACCCAACAAATACAAACCGCATCGTGGATCGCGAAACCGCTAAAACGTTTTGGGATAGGTCTCCATGCTCTGTTTCAAATCGGTCTTGCCGACACTCTACACCGAGTCGACATGAGTTCAGTCAATGCGCCCAACACAACTGCGGAAATTAGGTATTTTAGATACGCCATAATAAATTGGGACTTTAAACCGCATCGGAAAATGTACACAACTAAATTTCAGCTTTAGTTTTGATGTAGTAGTCCATGCAACTTACTTTGAACCATGGCAAAACTTCGACTATTCAGATAATGCTGGATGAGTTTGGTGAAAATTCGAGGCCTAACTAAATCTGCCGCACTGGGATCTTAGACAACGGAGATGCTCAACCATTCCAAAGAATGATTAAACCGTTTCAGCTGACGCTGATGCCGCCATTGTGACTTAGGCAAACCAAAGCAATAGCCCGACTCGTGAATGCGTGGTCGCCAAGAACCCCGCTGTAATAAAAGGTCACACAAGTGTAAGAAAGGTTAGCATCCATCCGCATGTTATCAAATATCCTATCCCGGTGCCCATTTATGAGTTCGGTCACCCATTGTCCCCGAAAAGAGCACCATCTCGAATCCTTCGCCTAGGTACGGGTTTAGGTTCGGGTCAAACATAGCCAACCCCAACATCACAAATGGGCAAATGTTAGCTCATATCACATTCCGATGAGTCTCCGATGATCCCCTAATGTATCGCCAAAGTTATCCATCAACAAGTCTAGGCTTACCATCAATAGTCGGTTTACTAACCTGCATGTAAGGACAAATGAGAATTGGTTATACTATCAGAAGGTATATCCTGCAAAAGGTCACTAACAAGATGTCATTGTGAGGGTTAACCAACCTTTGGTTTCTACCATGCATACAACTTAAGCCAAAAAAAATAGAGAACACATTTTAGCAACATGTCACCAACTCCACTGGTTATAGAAGCATATACTAGGCTACTGAGAAACCAAAATTGCATGGAGGTATAAGTCGCCCATTCAAATTAGGCCGAGGGACATTACAAAAAAACCATCACAGCTTTCAAGCTCCAATAAACCGCTAGCGAGATAACTTCTTAGTATGTTAGGAGAAAAGCAAAAGAAAGTGACAAAAAAGAAAAAACATCTCATGCAAGTATTTTTTTTTGGGCAAGTAAAGGGACCGCCAGATATAATTGCCTTTTCACATAAAGCCACCGTAAACAAATAAACATCACAAATGTAATCGGAAAACGAATAAATAATTAAATGCGTATGAAAGGCCCGCATAAATATGCTAAAACTGTCCAACAAGAACACATAAACCAACTAAAGAACAAATCAATAGTCACTGGACTCATTCTATCTTGCTTCCTCTCGCTGGTTCGTGGAAAAGATCCCTCATCCCGCATCTAGGGTAATCCGATCCCTCACTCAGATCTGGCAGGTCGTTCCTTCCACACATAGTTCCATGGATCCTTTAAAATTGTTCCTATCCTAACATGCAACCCCTCAAGGCAAGCCTAGGTTCACAAAGCTCCTTCCAAAGCAACTCATAGTCCCTTTGACCTTCGAGAGCCAGGTAAAGCTTATGTCTTAAAGGTGAGCTAACCGACATCTTAAACGCTAACGCTCATCGCTATTCTTTCTTGCCCTTTCGCTTCTACGATCTGCCATCCAAGCCATCAAGAACACCGGATGTACCTTATATCTTGAGCAGCTGAGCGGATGGACTCAATAGGTGAATCATTTGGACAAGTCTCCGCATTTATGCTTTTCCTTGCCCTTCTTTGCCTTTCCCCTTGCTTAGGTCCACCTCAATGACATCGTCTCCACGATGTCTCTAAGACAGCTTTTGGCTCTTGCTGCTCTTACACTTGCCAACAGGTCTTCCATCTCCTTCCTCCTCATCCGAGTTATGGAGACCTTACAAAACCGAAGTAGTACCTCCGCTTGCCTGTGGATCGGAATACATCTCTCCAAGATGCGATAGATGTAGCAGTTCTTATTAGAATTCCATAATCCTTGTTCACCTAAACAAACGAAACACACAAGAATCATGAAAATTCCACCAACTTCAATCATCATGGTTCAGCCTTATCTTAGGTAAAGCTACCCGTAAGCATAAGAAAATTCGCATTCCATGCGAGGACACCTCAATGAAAGGAAACCCACATTTAATTTTTTGGCAAGAAAGAAATCGTGACTTGCCCTTCCATTCCAAACAGCACATACTACCAAGACCTCAATGCATTATAGACTACCAGTGTGAAACTTATTAAACGATAACCAATCACAAACAAATGAAAAAAAAGGCACAACACCTAGACAAAATGGAAGAATCTTAAGACCAGCACCATCACTTTCACCATACAATGAAAAAAACAGGAAACCGTCTTCAATGAAGATATAAACCCCTACAGTTCAAATTTAAAAAAAAACAGCTTCATTTTTTTTGCTGGCACCACAACCTAATGAAGCTAAGAACCAAACATGAGAAGGGCCGTTTGGATGAAGCATGCACAACCAACCCCAGAACGTAAAAAATGATACATTTAGGCTAAACCAGCGTCACATGTTATCAAATTAGCATGCTGGCCAAGACAAAAAAGGAACCCACGCAACCACCAAACAAAAACAACAAAAGGTAATCAATTTCGTGAAAGTAGGCATACATTTAAGCTTCTCCGACGTAATTAATATGATCACAAGGCCAAACACACATTAAAGCTCCCATACTTTGTCAAACTAAAAACAGCACTATAACTTCCAATGAATGCTTTATTCAATTATTACAAAAAAGAATGCAAAATGTAGGACACGTAACAAAAGGAAATCATTTTAACATTTAAATCCTTAGAATACCTGCTGCAAATCTGCCCACCGGATCATCCATCATGAAGGTGTACTTTGACTATCCCACCCCATTCGTGCCATTTTTTCTTGAAATCCATGTACAATTTGTTGCATCTCGAAGGGCATAGTATTTGGACCTAATAGTATCCCAGAGCGGTTATGGCATGGTCCTCATGAAGGCATCATTTCGCACAACGTAGCTAGAGATTGTATTTCCAGATATCTTGCCCTCCAAATTCATGGTGACAAGGTATTGGGTAAGAGAAAGTTCTTGCTCCTTCTGAAATGAATGCGCTTCGAAAACCCACGCCTTTGTTTACGATCTTAACAACCAATAAAAGAAAGAAACAGCCTAAATTTGGCTGCTGAAATAGCAAAAAATAGTACTTATCCCAATGAAATGAGTAAATGCACAATATATCTATTTACCTTGTAGTAATTATCAAGGCACAACCGCGAAATCGTTCTCCACAAAAGGATTCCTTGCGTTGGGATTTAGGCTACCGAAGCCAATGCTGGTTTAAAAAAACGAATATGGATCAGCTCTAACATGAATAAAACATGTATAGAAAATTAGATACAAGAGTATTAGAGGTAACCCTTGCCTTTAGATGCACGCCGAGTCACTGGGGGCATGTAATTTGCAAGCCTTTTACACGTATATGGGCAGGCAACCACTGAACAATTGTCACTAATAGGCCAAACCACATGAAGGAAAAACAATAAGGAAAACAGTGAATGAATTTTCATTAGTTAAAATTGGATACAGTTTCACAGCACTATCCAAATAGTTGTCAATGTTTGTTAATATAACTGATATAAAGGGCAGGCTTTGTCAATCAAATTACCATTGAAATAGTCATACGTTCAGAAAAGAACAGAAGCAGAATTCAGGATTTAGTACTAAATTTTTGCCTAACCTGCACGTTTAGGCTCTCCGACAATTGCTAAAAATGTCGTATTTGGTTACAGCAGGCAGCAACTTCAGCCACTTCACTCACGATCGTTGAGGGACAGCTTCAATGGTTATAAGAAAATTAGGCGGCAAAATTTATGAACATTGTTGCACCCGGCAAGTCCAAACAGAATTTAAAACAAACATCACAAATTCTAATTCAAAGTCCACACACCTAATTATTTTTTAGTATCCACGGCAAATCAATTCATTTTAGAGCTGCCAATGTAAGCACGATCACAAAATAATTTCAGACTTAAACATTGCCAGGTTGAAGCTAAACAGGGGATTTACCAATTTGCAAGGAAAGCACTCATTCCAAAAACGGTGGAAATAAGTCACGTAAAAATCGTAACATGGACGATGGGAAAACCTGCGAATCTCTAAGAATCAGAATGGGTTCAAAGAGGTTGGAACGGCAATCAGCGACGGAGATGATGGCTTGGAGGGACTTGGTTTCACTGCACGCTGAAGAAATAGCTCCAGCGGTGGCAATTTCAGCTCGAAAACCAAGCTTAGAGTTGCACGACCGCTTAGCCCCAAATTCTTCAAGATCGGCGGTGGGATAATCTGCATCCAGCCGGACGCTGCCCAAGCTTTTTGCCGTGAGAGATATGATGGAGATGGGGGGTTGGAGCAACTCCCGGTGACAACTATTGCAGCAAGGGCTTCTACACCAGCACACCCAAAATGCACGGGCTTTTGCTCCCAATCTGCAACACCGTGACTCGAGCTCCAAGATTGGCAATGTAGTTTCGAAGTTTTGCAGCTTCCCGAAAGTACAACTCCCGGAACGTGAGACAATAAGCGGTTCTCTCTTCGCCGCCGATGGAGTAATTGAAGATGAGTTGTCTGATGTTTTGGTTAGGGCTAGAGAACGAAAGAAAAGGGGCAGATTGGGAGGTATTGGGTAAAAGCAGCAAATGGCAAGAACGACGTCGTTTCCTTGTACACATACTGTTCACTAAAGTTGTTTTTCCCGAATGCTGTAGCTTGTAGTTTATAAACAAAAGACAGTTTTTCTTAAAACAACACAATCCAAGCGCGGCCGTTATTATACTAATAAGTTTTACAGAAAGTTTATAATCCATTTTGGGTTCCATACTCGTAAGATTGAACTTACTATTAGATGTATAAAAGAATTATCGACTCTTAGATAATAATAAGAGTTTAAATTATTAAATGATATGATCGGAAGTTTTCGTTAAATCAAGAGTATGGTACATAAAAATAACAAGTTTTAACACATTTTGTTACAATAAAGTACATGGTGAAATTTCTTCCAAGTAAATATAATTGTTAAAAATGTCAATATGCTCAGTAATTTCGTACGATGCATTATAACTCAAAACCGAAAATGTTAACAAGAAAAATGAAGACAAATAACAGCCTTGATCATTTGGAAGCCGAAGACAAAAGGTAAATGCAAGATTTGCAAAAGGGTAATAGGAACCCAAATTATAACATGCCTTACTGCTTGATTACCCGACACTTAGAACTTGCTACTCCATTTTTTTTTTTTAATTTTAGTTGCTACTCCAGTTTCAATTAGTGTCTGTAACACATTGATATGGTAATCTCTCGAGAATGCATGTATGCAGTATAACATGACCAAAATTCCGGTTGTGCACATTGAAAGTACACCTTTTCTGTATTGGAAAAATATTAAGAGAAAAAGAAGAAAAGATATGATCATTGTACCTAGACCTCCAGCAACGGATTAGGGGATTCTTTAATTTATAGATTTTATCCAATTACGTAAACTCATACAATTTTAATATAATTCAGATATTTTTTGATGTAATGATAAGCTTTACACCAATTCAATTATAATTCACGTTTATATCAAAATTGTATCACTTTACAGTGAAAATTTATTTATATGTTAACTGGACACAATGGGAACAGGAGACGCCCCATTTCCACTTGCAACACACACGGTACAACGGTTGACCAAATATTATAGGCTTTCAATTTTTCAAGTCCAGATTAATCTTCTCATTTCACCAAAACTGCAAAAATAGAAAGACGCGCAAGCACTTCTGCAGCTCTGCATTTGGTTTGGTTCTCGTCCAAAAGGATGCAATCCATCCTTTTGGTGTCTTTTAACTATTTCTATATTCGCTTCCCCCCCTTCGTTTCGTTCCATTTTGTCCCAAAACCGCCTAAAGATGCATCGCCGCCTGCTCAAATTTGAGGGGAGACACCTTTTCAGGCTGCCCCATTTCCAACCGACTCCTGCATAACTTTTCACTACTCTACCAGCCATATATATATACACACACACCCTGGAACTGGATAGATGCATCAGCCCTTCTCATCCCTATCATTTTCTTGCCAACTTTCCTGTTTCGACCACCTTATAGTCTCTCTCTTCCTTCTCGGCCTTTTAGCATTCTAAAGAAAGGGAAAAAAAAAAAAATACTCCAAGGTTGTTTGATACAGCGATGGATAACAAAGATAAGTTATCCGGTTTGCCCGACGGTGTACTGCTCGCCATCGTCTCCTTTTTGCCGTTCAAGGAAGCGGTAAGAACTTCCGTGCTTTCAAGAAAATGGCGTCGTATTCCGGTGGGAACAAGAAACCTGGAGTTTGACGAGAGGGATTTTGCTCCAAAAGCAGCGGATTCTGATCACGAAGCCCGGCAAAACAAGAGGAGGGCTTTTCTCGATTTTGTAACTGGATGGATTGGCAACTATCAGGAATCTGTGGGTCCAGTTAAGTTTGGCTTGGCGTTCTCTCACCCCGAGGATCATCGTGCAGAGGTGGAGCATTTAGTCGGTTTTGCTATTGGTTGTAGAGTTAAAGTTCTTGATCTTGATTTTTCTGATCCAGAATGGGACGACAACATCATTCAACATCATCAGGCGTTTCTTCGACTGCCCATGATTGACGATGAGCACAAACGCACTCTAGAATCGTTGAGGTTGTTTTCCTGCAGTCTTCCACAAATCTCGCAGGCATCCCAGAATTTTGCTGCGCTGAAGAGTGTCCATTTGGGATGGATTGAGGTGCCTTCTGCTTCTATCAAGACCTTGATGGAAAAGTGTCCTGCACTAGAGACCTTGAGTACGAAGAACTGCTCTTATGGTGATTACTTCGAGGTCATTGGCCCGAGGTTGGAAACCTTGGTTCTAGAGAAGTGTTCTGGAGCTGACCCTGGCACGATGATGCTAAGCAGCCGGATTGATGCTCCGAAACTGCGAGTCTTCAAGTATTCTGGAGTGCTGAATAGATTTGATTGTGAAGTGGTGGGATCAGTGGAGGAGGCGGACCTCGATTTTGGTCTCCATGGGGAGTATGGTGAATATGGGGACATTCTTTATGAGCTCCTTGTTGATATTGCTTCTGTCAGGACTCTGACCGTCTGCAGTTACATGCTTCAGGTAACTATTCCATATCAAATTTCTTGATTAGATTTGTTTCCATTTGATTCTTCTTTTTCTCTGATAGGTGTTCTTCATTTGATTCTCACCACTACGACATTTTAGCCATTTACATGCTCCTAGCATCGAATACCTCTAATTACGTGCAACATTTGTGCATATTGTTTAAAAAAAAAAAAAAGGAGAAATTTCGTGCAACATATGTGCATGTCAAGTGATTCTTGTAGAGGTGAAAAAAGATAAAAGAATATCCCCCGGCAAAAACGGAGGAAAGTTGTATATAGGAGTAAATACTAAGGACAAATCAATATAATATTAATGCCTTCCCCACATAATATGTAGGACTGAAACAAGATACAGCCCTTGATAGATTCTCACTAAGCATAATGGAGTCCTTATTAATCTTTTGATTTCCACTTGCATAAGTAGTAGTTTGTCTTATAAAATGTCATTTCATTAAAGAGAAGATAATTTAGCATTTAAAAAAAAAAGAAAAAGCTAATAGCATACACACTTACATGAAATTTTGCAAAAGCTTGGGACAGTAATAACCGCTAGTTTTTCGAATGGTAAATTTTGTCACTGAGGAGCCTTCTATTAGCATGAAAATTAGTAGCAACATCAGAGCCATTTAGCATGTGCTTCTTCCTTATGACATCTAAACAGAGAATAGTACCTGATCACATAGTATGACAGTACGAGGACCAAATAAATTGAGTAGGGTAACATATTATCATTGAATAAAAATTTTTTCTCCTATTTGAATGATACTACATTCCCTGTGAATTTTCTTTTTTTCTTATTATATAGTGCAATATAAATTCAAAAAGCTTATACATTTGAGGCTACATAGTAGAGTGTAGACTATAATGCACAAGTCTTGCGAACAGTGATTGCAATTTCATGTTTGATATTTTTTTTTTTTGTGGGGTTGGCTGTGGTGGTGAAGGTAATTCCTAGCGGGGAGGAGCCATTTAAGCTGAAGCCTCATCTTGGTCGTGTTAACCACCTGATACTGAAGACATCCTTAGACAGAAGCGTATTCTACGGGATCACTTTCTTTTTCAATAGCTGTCCTAACCTTGAGGTCCTCACAGTTGACCTTACTTCTCCAACCAGAATTTTTCCGGTGAGTTCCAAAATTTCTTTCTTTCTTTCAGTCTTTTTTTTTTAAATAAATATTCTCGGCTTGTGGTGTCTATTCTTCTGATAACATGCTCGGCCATGGCTTCAGGAGTACGACCCTCCATTTAAGATGAGGGAGCATGCATTTTTGTATACTGGACCGTATCAACCAATCTCCTACGCATGCGTGAGGAGCAAGTTAAAATCAGTGATCGTGGAAGGGTTTAAAGGGGAGCCAAATGAACTTATGGTGCTGGGATATCTTCTCAAACATGGTAGGGCCTTGCAAGAACTCCACATTCGCCTTTCAAAGGAAAGGGGTCCTGATGGTGAAAGCATGGAAGAAACTTATGTCAAAAAGGTCCGAAGCTTACAGAATTTCCAAGTAGCATCCGAAGAACTGCGGATACTCTTACGTCGTAAATAAGAAGATAGAGATAGAGATGTTGGCAAAGATTTTGCTCCTTTGGTGCTTAGAGATTTATGATTGTGATGCACATCATTCATCTCTACACCCCAATGGAGATACTACTATTGTTGAGCGTCTCATTTTTTTGTTTTTGCAACACATCAGATTTTTTGTGGGTGCAAGTGCTATAATGGCATGAATTGGACATTTTATTTTGTTGTGTGATAGTTGTGATCATACCATTAATCTCTGAACTCCAAAAGAAGTATTTGTAAGTGTCTCAGTTTTTGCTGATTAGATAGAAGATCAGATTTATTTGGGGTTGTAAGTAAGCGGTATATAATGTCATTGGACCCTTTTATTTTGTTGTTTGATAGTGGTGATGAATTATGGTAGGGTGCTCTTTTTTTTCTTCTTCTTCTTCTTCGTGCCCCTTTTGGGCTATGTCTTGGTACGTAATAGGGTAAAAGGTGAGATAACTCCTTGAAGTTATGATTTGGACACCATACACTTCTTTTGCACGTATCTTGTACACAGCACGCACGCATAAACCAAAGTCGTGGTTTCATCCCTTTGATACGCAAACACTAGCACAACTCTGTATTAGCATCATGATGCCTACACACCTAGCTACACAGTATAGTAGGCATGCAATTTTCCCGATTTCAAGCATTCATTTTTTCTCAACAATGTAGTGTGGTGATGTGATACATGTGTCATAAAAAGACGTTGTAAAATATGATCATAAAAAGTATAAAAATTTTTTGACAAAAAACTGCAGCCTAAACAACTAGTGCCATATAGTGCTCGTCCATGCACAGCAATTACAAGTGCTTGCGAGTACGTTGGATAGACGCCAAAAGTGCTTCAAATTCTACGTTCATGCAAAGGATGGGAGTTAGTTAAGGGATTTTATTTTATTTTACTGTAAACCAAGTCATTAGTGTAGCACTCTATTTCCGTGAGGAAAGAAGTGACATGATGGCTTCCTGAAGTTGGGAATGCAAAGCTTAATTGAACTATCGATTATGGTGAAATGACGATGATTGGAGGTTGATACTGACAGAGTACAATCATCACATTGACTTGAAATTGGTTCTTTGTCTGTTGGATTTGATTGATTGATGGTATCGGTGACTGTTGGCTGCCTAGCCCCGCTTCTACCCGACTTTACTTCCCATCCATTGGGCTAAAATGTACTGGCGGTAGCGAAAAGTAGGGGTGTGCATTTTCGAATTTTTCCGATTTGAATTGAAATCGAATTTAAATCGGTAATTGAATTGAATTTATTTTCGAATTTCAATTGCTTTCATCGAATAAGGTTCGATTTGTTTTAAGGATTTTGAAATCGGAAGTTCCGATTTCGAATTGGTAATGCGAAATAGAAATCGGAAATTCCGAATTCACTTTCGAATTCGATTATGGTGTACTGTAGTACTGTACATGGTATATGCAATTATGTTTTATTTGGACAAATTACTCGGAACTCGGAAGCCCTACTTCTTCAATTCTTCTTTTCTTTCTTCTATTTCATCTTTCCCCGATCCCCTTCCCCGATTCTCTCCATCTTTTCTTTCTTCTATTTCATCTTTCCCCGATCCCCGATCCTTCCTCTCCATCTTTTCTTTCTTCTATTTCATCTTTCCCCGATCGGTCTCATCGACTATTGAGATTTGAGTCACTGACCACCATTTCTTCCAGTTCGGTCGTTTCCTCACCCTAACCCAACCTCCAAATCTGTGCAAAGCCCCACTGCCCCTACCTCTTGAACAAGGCACCCTCTTGAAAAAACCCGTTCCCTCCCCTTTCAAGCTCAAGGTATATCTGAAATTTCTTCCTGGGGTTTTTCTTTCCGTTACTTTTATTGTAATAAACTTTTTCTGTGTTTCCAATGCGAGCTGCATTTTTTTTTTTTTGAATTCCTGCATGCTTTGAATTGAGTTTTCTATCTAATGTTTTATTTTTTGGTGAGTCTTGGTTAATCCCATTTCACATTCTGAGGTTTTGTATTCAAAATTTCCATTTATTTGAAGGTTTGGTGGTGTAGAAGACTGGAAGATTACATGATTAGAATCTTGTATAGGGTTATCTGATAATTTCGGTTTATTTTGCATGATGATATCTTGTACGGGTAATACACAGGCCGAGCTCTGAAGCCTCCATTGTAACCTTAATAGTGGGTGGACTTGCCTGTCATTTGGATTTTCAGAGATTGTATTGTGGAGGGACCATTGTTTCTTGTTAGCAAATGCCTAAGCTAGCAAAAGTCCAATGACTTGTTGCCGGTTCTTGAAACAAAATAACTGCCTCTTTGGATTCTTTTATTTTTAGTCCTTGGTTTTAGAGTGTGATTTTTGGTTCTAGTTTTTTTCCTTGAACGTTGGGTAACTAATTCAATTTTCATAAAAGTAATTTAGTGCAACTGCACCACCACATGCTAGAACATGTATGGCATAGTAATTTCTCCCTAAGAACTAAGAGAAAGTATTTTGCAAGCAATATTTATTCTGACTTAAATTCTGATAGACTAACTTGATGTTGCCAATAGTGGGAATAACCTTTTCTAATGACTAATTATTCTGCAAATAAATCCGTCGTTGTCTTTTTTTTCTTTTTTTCCTTTGACTTGTGTTATCCTGTTTGTAATGCACAAGAAATATTTCCTCTGTACAATTTCTTTAGCAAATTATAAAAAAAGCTGTTTGGATAAAAATTCTTGTATTGAGATCAGAAGATTTCTTGTTGCTGACCTTTTCTTATGAGTTACATTGACTTAAGTGTACTTGTCAGAAATTTGTTCTTTTTTTTTTTTGGGAAAATATTTTGGAAATTTATGTTTACTATCTTTAACAGACTTATAGTAATCTTTTTTTTTTAAATGCTTGATTGGGATGGAGTAGATATAAATGACAGTTGGAGAAGGATGTATATAGACCCTTCAATTTTGCCTTTTGGGATCTTTATACTGAAAGAGTTTCTCACTAAATTCTCATACTGAAATAGCTAGTCTTATTTTTCTGTGCTTCTCATTATTGTTAATACATTACAGGTTTAATCCAAACATGTCGAACAATGTACAGGAAAAGGAAGGATCAAGTGACTCGCCACTCACTCCTACTTCTAATTCGAACAGTTGTGAGGCTGAGGCATCGGCAATTGGGGTGAAGAGAAAAAGAGGTGAGTACAAGAGAAGATCACCTGCTTGGGAGCATTTTCAGCCCTACTACGAAGAAGGGATCCGTCATGGCGTTTGCAACTACTGTAATAAAATTATACCGGCTGATCCAAAGAGTCATGGTACTACTCCCCTCTTATCCCATGCTAAATCTTGTAGTTTGAATCCTACAAATAAGTCTAAGGGGCAGAGTACATTATGTTTAGGAGAAATTGAAACTTCTGGGGGGGATTTGAAGAGTGCACTTGTTAGTTGGAAGTTTGACTCTGATGCAATTAGAAAAAGCATTGCTTACATGCTTATTGTTGATGAATTGCCATTCAAACATGTAGAAGGTAAAGGATTTCAACAAGTCATGCGAACTGCATGTCCTTCTTTTAAAATACCTTCTAGGTGGACAATTACTAGAGATTGCTATCAGTTGTACTTAGATGAAAAAACTAAGTTGAAAAATATGCTGAAACAGAGTGCTGGCAGAATTTGTCTTACCACTGATACATGGACATCTATCCAACGAATAAATTACATGTGTTTGACCGCTTTTATTGATTGGGATTGGAAATTGAACAAAGAATCATAAACTTCATCCAATTACTAGTCATAAAGGGAATGAAATAGGGAAGAGCATTGAGAAATGCTTGTTGGAATGGGAATTGATAATGTCTTGACATTATTGACAATGCTAGTTCAAATGATGTGGTGCGGTATTTAGCGGAAAATTGCAAAATTGGGATAAGTCTATATTGGGGAAATGGACTCATGTGAGGTGTGTAGCTCACATAGTCAATCTAATTGTAGTGATGGCCTAAAAATTTGGAAACTCCATTGATTGCATCCGGCAGCGTGAGGTATGTTAGGGTCCCCTACCGGTTGAAAAATTTAAAGAATGTGCGAAAAAATTGATTGTAAGAAGTTACTTAGCCTAGATGTGCCAACTAGGTGGAACTCAACGTACTTGATGTTAGACACGGCTCAGAGATTTGAGAGGGCATTTCAAAGGTTTGAGGAGCAAGATCCATACATGATTAGTGAGTTAGAGTCATTGCCAACAAAATCCGATTGGGAAAAGGCAAGATTCTTAACTTTATTCTTGGAGAACTTTTATGATCTCACGGTGAAGGTTTCTGGCTCTAAATATGTAACATCCAATAATCTTATTAATGAGCTTAGTCACATTAATGGTGTCTTGATTGAAATGGCAGAAAGTGATCTTCCTGATTTGAGAGGAATGGCAAGAACAATGAAGGAAAAGTATGATAAGTATTGGGGGAGAGTTGAGAAATTGAATATGCTGATTTTCATTGCTTACATGCTTGATCCTAGAACAAAATTCGAGTATTTTGAGTTCATTTCATGTAAAATGTATGGTGAAATCGATGGTGCTATGGTAGCTCGTCTAGCTAGGGATGCTATGTATGAGTTATTTGCCGAGTACAAGAGGCTTAATGGTCCTCTTGGGTCAGCTACCACTTCCCTTTCCTCCACTTCTTCACTTTCTACATCTCAAAGCAGCTCTTCATTTGATGGAGATGCCTCCAATTCCAAGAAGATCACTGATAGGTATAGAATGGAGTTTAAGAAAAGAAAAGTTGAAATTGGAGGACAAAATTCTAAATCAACTTGATAGATATTTGAGTGAAGACTGTGAGGATGATGATCATCCGAGTTGGATATTTTAAATTGGTGGAAGGGCAATAGTATTGATTTCCAATACTTTCTCAAATGGCCCGTGATATATTGGTCTGTCCACGGTTGCTTCCTAATCTGCCTTTAGCAGGGCGTGTACTTGATCCATTTAGGAGCTCTTTGACTCCTAGAATTGTGCAAGCTTTGATATGTGCTCAAGATTGGCTTCGAGCATCGGCAATGAGCGTTGAAGAAAAAAATTAGAGGACCTTCAAGAATTTGAATCGTAAATTATCTTCTTTGTTCTTTACAAATTTAAAATATTTGTTCTATTCTTCTTAAATGCTATTGAGATACTTCATTTTTCCCCTTGCATAACAGGTTTGATTAAGGGGTGCAGAACCAACAATTGTTGATGTTTAAGTCCTCCAATGGTGAAAAAGCTTGGACTTGAGTTGGTGCTTAGAGCCAATCGTGTTGCAACTCCATTTGCTTGTCTATTTCATTATGAGAGAGATTCTTAAAAACAATTGTTGATGTTCGTCCATTGTGTTTTTTGGAATTTTTGTTGAAAATTGCTTCTTATTTTAAGGAATTATGGTGAAGTCTTGAACTTTTTCCCTTCTTGTTTAATTTGAATGTAGTTCGGTGAAGGTGCCTTGGCTTCATAGCAAGCATAGTTACTGTTAAGGGTTCGAATCTTATGATTCCCTCACTCTTTCTATTAGCTCATTGGTGAAACATGAGACTTTTAGTGAAAGCTAAGATGGGTCATGCTGATTCTTAAATCTTTGTTTAGTGGTACTTTTTCATTTTCGGGTTTAGTGTACATAATGAAAAAGCAATATTCTGAGCTTATTCCAGTATGTAGCTTATTCAGAATTTCAGATGGTCTGATTCGAGCCTATAATATCCATACATATGCTGTTCATTACACTCTACAACGTGAGATTTACTTAACTTTCATTTGTGATATTATAGTCTAGTCCTCTAGTAGATCTCTCTCTCTCTTGCTTCTCTCTCCCTTGCATTTTATTGAATATTCTAATTTGGGTAGAATGTGCATCGACCATATCAAATGGGCGTAAGCCTAGCTGATTTTTGTTAAATAAGTGCGGTTTTCGATAATGATGATTCGGTGAATACATTCATCTATCTTTTATAGGCGTAATGATGGTTGATTGCTCCTTACTGTTCTTTTGTGGAGCTGGTGACCAGAATTTGTCGATTCGATGTACATGCTTGACATTAGCGATTAGTTTCGAGTGCGTGCCAAGTAGGTTGTATGGGGTGAAGTCAATGACGATATTGTTTTATGCTAATTCTTTTTGTCTCCATGTCATTTGATAGAAGTTTTCATATTATTTAATCTTCAGATAACTTTATAGCTTGTTGGCTCTTTTATGATGTTGTTTGATAATGTGCTTGCATCTAATTTGTCAGATTCTGATGTACATGCTTGACATTAGCGTAGTTTAGTTGCCAAGTAGGTTGTATGGGGTGAAGTCAATGACGATATTGTTTTATGCTAATTCTTTTGTCTCCACGTCATTTGATAGAAGTTTTCATATTATTTAATCTTCAGATAACTTTATAGCTTGTTGGCTCTTTTATGATGTTGTTTGATAATGTGCTTGCATCTAATTACATGAATTCGTAACTTTATGCTCTTCTCATGCTACATCAGGCAAGAACATGAATTCGGTCAATTCGGAACTTCCGAATTCCGAATTCAATTCCAGTTTCGATCTGACCAAATTCGGTCAATTCGGTCAATTTCCGAATTCGAATTCATTCCGATTTCAAAATCGAAATCGGAACTTCCGAATTCGGAAGCGAAATAGGTCGAAAAAATTATAGTCGTTTTTCCGAAAACTTCCGATTTCAAAGTTCAATTACGAATTGATTCCACAAAAAGGTGAGAGTTGCTGGCGGAGGAAGGTGGAAAGCAATTGGAGTTGAATACAACAGCCACACGAAGACATGGCTGTACAAGCATGTAGAATTGGACCTTAGAAGACCATCAACATATCTCTCCCCAAAAAGAGAAAAAAATAAAAATCAAACATGGGTCTGATTTCAACCCGAATTATCTAATGCTTGTTTGGATGAGGGAATCCACAGTCCAAATTCGTTCTATTATTTAGAAATTTTATTTTAAGAATGACATTTTAAATCTACCAATAAGATGAAATAGATTAGTTTAGAAGATTTTAAATCTATCTAATATATGAGTCATTTGAAATCTTTTCATTTTAAATTTTTCTTCAAATTCAAATCCATCAATCCAAACACTACCTAAAAGGATATCAACCACAGGTTTTATGGGGCCATTCTCTTGTTTTTTCTCTATATTTTCGTGGCGGAATAATATGTGAAGCACAAAATGAAAATTTGAGGAAAAATAGCCTTCAACAACTGATCGAATCAAACCATCAAATTGAATTCAATCTCTACTCACTTATTTCCAACGAAATAAGTCTTCTTATGACCATGACAATTGATATATTTTTGTCTTTAATACAGATTCATGGCAATGAAATTATGTCTTTTATTTAAAAAAATGAAAAAAAAGAAAAAAACCAATGAGGAGAAACTAACACAGATGGGGGAGTGGGCCCATTTTTTAATCCAGGAGAACATGAACGTGACGCCCGAGAAGACGATGGAGCTTCTTGACAAGCTAATTGGGCTTAGGCCCACTTTACGTCGTATAAGACCCATATAAACTGGGTTCACCGTGCAACTAGAAACAAGTTAGCAATGGGCCAGAAGGTAAAGAGACGACGCCCAATGATAATATAATGTTTACATTGATAACGACTCGCAGTTCGTCACCATGGATGAATTAGTTGGCCCAAGAGTAGCCCATTGGCTACTCCTTCCCCACTTTCCACCTTGGATAACAAATTTGCTGTTACTGATTGCCTTGTCTCCGAAGGTCGATCCGGTCCACCCATTTTTCTCTTCCCTTTTTTTTTTTTTTTGTTTAAACCTATTTCTAATTAAGCAGAATTAGTTAATAATTGACCCAAACCAGATTCTGAAACATTGCATGAATTGATGATATTCTTCGTCCTCTTTTAGGGATGTTTAAAAAAGGAAAAAAAGAGAGCCCATCAAGTCTTGAGACTTCATTCTCCATACAATGGAGGAGAGGAGACGAGGTCCCTAGGGAGTAGGGACCATCCAAAAAACACAAAAACACTTTCCACATTTTCTATGTCGAACATTGCAAAATTTAAAAGAAAAGAAAGAATAGACAAAGAATTGCAAGAAAAAAACAACATCTAGATTTTTTTTTCTTTTTTTTGGGGTAGAAGAAAGGAAAAAAGAACACCTAGACGGATGGTGTCAATCCTTGAGGTGAAACAGATATCTCACTCTCTCAGTCACTGTTCTTCATTGTCCCTTTTCACCGACAAAGGAAAAGGTTTTGGCTGCCCATGAGGACCGGATAGAACTATTTACAAAGTGTTTCGGGTCGACAGCAAAAATATTAGAAGTCGATAATAGGTTCTCCAATTGTCAAGTTTCTCTCCACCGTCCATGGCAAGTTAAAAAGCTTAGCCATAATGAATTTGAAGATCTTGTTCACATTGATGTTGTGGGTTGCACTTGAGAAGAAAAGGGTTGCCTTCATAGCCCTTGCATATGCTCTAGCCTGCACAACATATCACATATGAACTCTCAACAAAAGGTGGTAGGCAGCAGTACACTTTGTGGAAAAAGAGCTTTGGATACGCGTAAAGAATGGAATAGCATAATTGCCCTGGCTGCTATTTGTTTTGTTTATAGAAGAAAGTTCTCTTGGCTTAATTCTAACGTAAAGAAGGAAAGGGAAAAAAAAATTGTATAGTTTTGCTCAACATCGAATCCAACTTTATTGAAACAAGCACAAGGTGTTCTCTCTTCTTGTGCTTCCAGTGTGGGAATAGGACTTATCCCCAATGCCAACGCGGAAAGAGAGGAGGAAAAGTTTCTTGCGTTGACGGATGTTTTTCTTCCTCTCTTCTTAACACTTGTCTTTGAGGTGACAATTCTAAAAGACTTCGAGACTCCAAAATTTTCAAAGAAAGCTCTTTTTTTTTTTTTTTTTTTGTCAAAAGAAGGGTTCAATATCTTGTACACGTGGGGCAAGGCCCTCATTAAATATTTGCTTCTTTCTGCTTGCAGATTATCATGCTGGCTGGAAAGAAAAGCCAAGAAAGGTTACTAGCATGAAACTTGGATCACATGTTTCACAGAAATGGACAACTCCTAGAGCAGATAAGAAGTATCCCACATGAAAAATGCTAGTGTTTTTATGTGAGTTATAAAAACGCTACTGAATATTTTAGTTAATCGTTTCATAACCAATTTTTTACCTGAGTTATGACAGTCCACTGAATATCTGGTGGAAGCTGAACAAAATCATCAAACTTGGTCCCGATTAGGATAGGGATTGCAGTCTGCAAATAGTTTCAGATGAGGAGGAGGCATCAGCATGCATAGAAGGTTATAGCACTTCTTAAAGAATTCATCAGGATAAGCCTTCAAAATCAATCAAGCCAACAATTAACTCATTCCCTTTCCATCCAAGCAAGAAGCACCCCGTCTCAGACAATAATCTTGAGATCATTAAGTTTTAATTATGAGCATTGAATGTCTAATTATTGAAGCAACTCCAATTATCAACAGTATTCAAGTTCCAACAACTCTAATTATTGCCAATAACCATTAGAATACTCCTCTCCCTACCGTGGGAATTGGGATATTATGCTAGTCAGGGCCACTCGGACCAACTCTCTCTAATGAACAGATAAATCTTTAACTACAGGAGTTAATGCACTGTTACTCCCTTTATCTTTAACTACAGGAGTTATTGCTCTATTCCTTCCGCCCTTTATTTTTCAGTTTTCAAATGAAAATACAAATCATTTCCTTGAATTTTTTTTTTTTCTCCCTGTAGTTAACTTTTGAGCAAAGCCTTGATTCTTCTCTACAAGAAGAGTGAAAAGCCTTGATTCTTCTCTACAAGAAGAGTGAAGTAAAGTACCTGATTCCACTTTCTTGCTTCAGTATACCACCCAATTACACTGCAATCACAGTACAAAAGAATTCTTGAGCAAAAGTAATTCAAGAAAAAAGCCTTCTACATTCAAGCTTTTCTCTGTTCACTCTAAGAGGTGATAACCAGAAAATGATGGCTGCAACCTGCAAGCATATAAATTTTACCTGCTCAATGTACAACGACTGGTGAGGTCAAACATGAACAAAATTGCAACAGCATCTTTACAAGCAATGGGGACTTGATCAAGGGACCTGCTATCACCTATATATCCAAGAATCCAAAAACATTACATCAAGAACTAGATTTCGAAAAGTCTGTAGACTTAAAAATTCACTTGTTTAACCTAAAACTGCACCAAATTCCAAAACAAGAAAAGATAGAGAAAACATTCTCACCAAACTAAAGGTAGCAGAGTCAATCAATCAACCTACCTCCAACATCCCATATTCTAAAAGCAATCCTTGCACCTCGAACGAATAAGGTTTTATCCATTAAATTTAACCCTTTCATCTGCAAGCCTCTCTTTTCTTGTTCATCACCTACATACTTCACCTACAACATCGAACAAAACATAACCATGAGTCTCTTGAGTGATTCATTAACAGGGGAGGATTGGGAAGAAGAAGAAGGGCTCGAGAGTGACATTTTTTTCTCTGTTGTAACGAAGAAAAGACTAAAGAAAATGATAAAGCACTCACCACAAAACTTGTTTTTCCAATCTGACAATCACCCAAAATGCTGATCTTCAAGCTGACTAAATCCGAATCACTATCATTATCAAAGCCCAGACTACAAGTGGTTGAGGGCTGCTCCTGACCCAACACGTTACAATCGGACTCTAAAGCTTCCATGGACGAAGGAGGCGGAGAAGAGGACCTCTGAGAAAGTCTTCTGTACCTCACAGGCTTCCCGGTAGAACAAGCAAGAATTCTCTCCCAAAGGAATCTAAAGAACTCTCTGAAAATGGACACTTTATCTAGTAAACTCCACCTTATCCTGACGTGAACAATTTTTCTGACTACTTGGCTCATCGTCTTGCCAGTTCTTTCATGGACTCTTGAATCCATTGATATATACCAGAGCTCTTAGCCTTGGCATGGTGGGCTTGCTTTGTTTTGGCTAGGCTTGAATGGCTCGATGGTTTTTCGAACCTCAATTTGTTCGGTTACTCTACCCTCCCCCTTTTACGAGTTACGACTGCTGTGCTGAGTCTTTGGGAGACTTTCAAAGCCTAACTGCCTAAGAAGTTGTGTTATCAAACCAAGGGCGGTTGACCGGTATGCTGCGTATACCAAAACAGTCCAAGTTGCCGGCTTCTTGGTTTCAACGGAGCCTGGGCATTTATGTCAATTGGACTATTCCGGTTCACTCCAATTGATTATGTAGAGTTTTGGTGGGTGTGGGTACTATAAATCTGTAATACTAAAATTTAACGATTTTAAATGTGAGAGGGATGTTCTTTTTTGTTTTAAAAAAAAAAAGAAATTTGAAAGGGTAGATGGGAACACAAAAGAGTCAAGATTTAATTAAGTTGGTACAATAAATTAAGAGTTTGTTTGGATTGTTATTTTCTGAAGTGTTTGTAAAAAATACACTTTAGTAATATAATTTGATGTATGTAGAGTAAAAAAGTGACAGAGAAATGCATTTATACAAATTAAAAAAATATTTTGAAAAAAAAAAGACTTTCCAAACAACGTCCAAGGATAATGGCAATATGTTCGTTTGAGAGATAAGAAGGGAGGATAGACTCAAACTCTTTGTTTTCTCTTTAAGAAAGGAAACGTTACCAAGGAAAGAATGAAAAGGTTAGAGGATCATCGGTTAGTGAGAGGCAAACGTTTATCCAAATCAAGAATAGAGTAGATAACAACGATCGATGTTGTCTCATAGTCAAACTTGATCTTATTGTGTCTAACCACGTAATTAAGGTAAAGGACAATCACATACATGAAATTGAGTATGATTAGAACACGCCTTAATTTTGAGTATATCTAAAATTGAGGGATAAGAGTAGAATTAGATTGAGAGATTAGAACACTATCAATCGTTTATACACATCCGTAATCTTAATTTTTTCTTAATCTAAAATAGTGAAAAATGAAAAAGATGAAAAGTTAAAGAGTATGATTGATGAATAAGGAATGAACCTAACCTAAAAGAAGTTATACGTTTTCGGAGTGTGGCTTATTCAAATTTGTCCACCCCCACCCTAACCAAGTACAAAGAAAAATCTTGAGCCCAAGAAAAAAGAAAGTACAAAGAAGAGGAAAAGTAGAAAAGGTCCCCCCATACTGAGCTAATCTTCAAGTTCTGCTGTGGAAAGAATGGATAAAGCAATAGCTATGAGCCGAAGTACAACGCAAAACACAAGCATCTTGTGACGTCCGTGCACCTGCAACACCGCAAATAATATATAAAAAGAATATAAAGAATAGTACAGTATTACTTGCAGCCCTCTTTCCCCAGGACATTTAGATCCACCTACTGGGCTTTTTTTCTACTAAATGAAATATAAATTAAAGGGAAAGATCAAGAATGTACATCACTTCTGGTTTGATAGTGATTAGATTGGATTGTTTTCTTTTTCTGTGGGCATTGTTAGGTTAAACGAAGAAGGATTCTTCTGTATTCGTTAATAACATGTATAGATTTGTAGCAACGCATAACATTTACCCCTCATTTCTTTTTCCCTAGCTCTCTGCTTTTTCAAACTCACTCAATATCTGTTAAAAAATAAAAGTAAAAAGAAACAAAGAAAAGGATATTGTATACTATGTGTGATTACCTTGAACTGAAACTCTCATAATTATCATCACGATGGAAACAAACATACGTGGTGTTACGTCCACATATTGGAATCTATGGTTAGATCATGATTATATATACTAAGTTTGAGCTAACACACTGTTTAGATTAAAGAATACATGGGAGGTTAAAAGCCGGTTATTCTTGCTGTCCAAATTGCATAGAGAAATGGATTAGTGGAAGGATTTGATTGGCTGATCTAGATCAAACAAGATTAAAGTTATAAATCCTTTGGAGATCAAGAAATGCAGAAAAAGCTACCATCATCACATTCACACACAAAAACAGCCCTCTTTGCTTTCTTAAAAGCTCTGCATGTACATTAAATTTATACATTCTGCTTCTTCTTTTCCTTGCCAAGGGGTCCGGAAGCCAAGAACCAAAACAGTAGTTTCTTGCCTTTTTCCTTTATTTTTTTTTTTCATTTTCTTGCGTGTGTATTGTATTGCTAGTTTCTAAACATATATTTTCGTTGCATACACAAAAGTATGGCTGTAGTTTAATGAGTGAATAAAAGTGAAATCTTTTCACAAGTAATGATGCCATTGGACATAAATTGTAAAGAGTAACGACTATGATCTACTTGAGAAAAAGCTAGAGAAGTTTACACATGCATACCTACTAAGGTACCCGTAGTTTCTTTAATACATACATATGTGTGTGTGTGTCTATATATATATATATATATATATATATATATGCAAGAATTTACCAACTAATTATTATGTATAGGCACGTTGCTTTTTCACCAAACCCCAGGGCCGCCCTGCCCACCACACTACCTACCTGGTATTTTGAAATGTTTGTGGAGGACTTTGGCCCCATGAAAATTGAAAAGCTACAATCGTTAAAGAAAAGATGCCAGCTGAAGCAAGAAGAAAGGAATAATATTATTGTCAAGTTTTTCGACATCTCTTTGCTCATTTAGTCATTTTCTGTTACGCTACAATCGTTAAACAATCCATGCATATTAGCATCAGGTAGACCCTTTTTCTCTTTTGACTTCTCTTTTATGAATCCAATACAAAACTCTCTCTCTTTTGCCTTGAACAGTTCAATTAGGATCATAGTTGTCCCATTTCAACCTCATTTGCACGTAATTTTCTTTCATAAAGTATGCAGTTTTATGCGCCAGGAAAATGGAATATGTATTTTACTTCTCCTTCAAGATAAGATCAACTTGCGTAACTAAAACATCTATTCGAAAAATGTTGAGAAAGAATCGATTGAAACCATTCCTTCCAACAATAATGTTTGTGACCGAAAAAAAAAAAAAAAAAAGAAAAAAAGGGGTTCTCTGTTTACCTTCAGCTCTAATTATTTAAAGAAGCCATAATTACTTTTTCACTACTTTCAAGACTTCTTCGTGGGAAAAAAGAATTATTCATATTATTGGATAATTTGTTGCCCTTCTCCTTTTCTTTTCATTAATTTATTAGACCTGCGTAAGTTGATTCTAATTTTTGGTATTTCACGGAAGTTCAGATAATTGAATGGCCCTCAAATATCTGAACGCTTGACATTATTGTTAGTGGAAATATCATCCAAAATCTCGTGTACCACTAAAATAATTTAAGCTCCGCTCATACTCTACATGAGACAAATGTAGGTATTATTTCCTTACGTCTCTAAGAAAGAAGGAAGGAGGAAAAAAAAAAAAAGAATTCTTCCACTCGCTTGGCACTTGAGAAATGTTACGTATGGGTTCAGGAGTAAATTACGTATTATTGGGTTCATATTTTGGTGCTAAAAAATGAAAATTGTCTAATGGCCTAATGTGTATGCAGTAATAGTGAGACAAGGAAAGGGTAACATTACATTATTGTTCAAAAACCAACCTCACCATGGTGTCCAAAAACCATATCAATCGGGGACCTGATAGAGATGTTAATATTTCTAAGGAGGATATGTATTGTGATTACACTTTCTTAATTAAATAATACAAGTTGATTTAGGAATAATAGCTTCATCATTCAAGTGGAGGACGTGATAAGAAAGGCACATAATAGAGTAAAAAGAACTACTTGCTATTGGGGCGATACACGTAGCCGGAGGTTAAGAGAGGCTTATAGGGAGGGGTCCAAAAGGATAGGCACCTAGAATAAAAACCACCAAACTAATTTCCATACACTAAAGTTTAAATTGCCAAATTGCCATAAGCCAAGTTTGTAAAAGAAACCAAGTATACCAAACTTACCAGTATTAACAAATAACACCAACAAAATCCTTTGTTCTTTTATCTTGTCAGGTTGTATTTGTGATGCTGGTCTTCTAACATTAAAGAAACCTATTACAGTACAAAATGTCAATTCAACAATAAGTATGCATGATTGCTTTGGCACAAAAAGGTCTAAAGAAAAAAAATACGTTTTTCAATTATTTTTTTTATTTTACATACACACGCATCACAAAGAAATGATACAGTATTTGAATAAAAAACTATTCCGAAATAATCCCTTATCCAAATACGCTAATGTTATTTAAATTGTGGATATTGATGCTCAACACATGTCAAGATCCACGTCAAAAGAGAGTGAAACACACACAATCTCAATGATGCAACCTCAGACTTGTTTGATTACTTCCTTGATGGCTACGGGCTATCTCCTACGACAAGGCTTTAACTATGTTTTGAGTAATCTAATGATTCTAATCTAATTGGTTTCATCAAAGATTAGTGTCAAAGACTTTAATTACATATAACACCTGCCAAACAGATTGTTACAATTGTCCCAACCAACACCATGCAACCGTCGGATAAAATTCCAGCGGGATTTCAAGAACATTTAATTTCAACCATGGGAGACTAAAAGTAAAAGAGACCTTCTTATATCTTACTAGCACAAGGCAAAAAGTTTTTTTTTTTTTTTGCAAACTGATTATTGAAAGCAAATTTTAGAAAATCCCATTTGACAGATGATGTGAGATTGGACCCAATCTGGGACTAAGGAGAAAGCGCAAAATGGAAGCTTTGTAAATGTATTATTGGTGGTTGTGTGACTTGGTCCATTCTTGTTTACGAGGATTAGATAATATATATTTATCCTCAAAGGCAACTGCGTACAAATTTTGCAGCACTGCAATTTGGTTGCCTGATGGAGAGTTTCTTGTAACCTAGTTGTAGGTTACTTATTGACAAGGTTGACTTGGAGCCGGCATGATATGTTATTGCTGAAATTTTTGCTTTTCGATGATTGGTAAACTTGCGTTGTATTCCGTGGTTGCCTTATCTTTTATGCATTAATATTAGGCAATTAGGTGCGGCGTAAAGACTAATTTGGAGATAATGCTGAGGAGGAGAAGACCTTTGACAGCAACAGAATGACGAGGAATTTGCAGTTGTCTGCAGATTCCAATTTCGAGATTGTCTCCACCCATCCCATTTCACCCCTCCCATTCAGATTTTCTACACTAAGATTACATACATGGAAACTGCTGCTCACTTCTTCCTGATTTACCTGTCTACTTCAGGACAAATGATTTTGTAGCCATTGCATTAGATTTGTCATCGTATTATTTCATCTTTCAGATATCAATTTAGTTGACGCTTCAAAAGAGAATGAATAATGGTCTCCATCCCTTAATATTTCTTCTCTGATACTAAACTAAGTCATTGACAAGTAACAATATAACAACAAAATTTTGAAGAATCTACCAATTCTTGGGTACCTTTTCAGTCCCTTTTTGCAGAAAAATGTGAGCATCCTCCGCATAATTCACCTAAGTTTTTTTACCAAGCAGAGTATTTTCAGTATTCACTCTCTGTCTTAAACTAAAACCAACCTCTAAATGGACCTTTTGGAGCAACATGCTTTCATAAATCTCTAGAATTCAGAGCAGCTAAGTCTCAAATCTGAAATACCAGTTTTATATTATCCATTAATTCCAGCACAATACTACTTATCCACCATAAATCATTCAACGAGTATAAATGACTCGAGTAGGTGCAACAGAACGTCAAAAGTTTTTCATGCTTCAATCTAAAAATGACTAGTTAGTAAAACTAATCAAAGTTTTAAAAGTACGCAACAAGGATTCAGTTAAATTTTCAGCCATTGATGGTCTAGTTGCATGATTCAAAAGCTCCATTTGATTTAAACATATATCTTCTACCCTTTAGCAGCTTAAGAAAAAAAGTACCCATTAACCCATCAAATGGATAGATTTACGAGTAGATATAGTAAGCCATAAAGAACAGATGGTATAGTATTTAAACCATTGGAGCTTTGTGATTCAAGCACCCACACTATCTGGGGCCATAAAAGCTTGTTAATCTTTTACTGATTGCCTATAATATATTCATTAATTCATATTCCACTGGCTTTTGTTAATTTTCTTGATATCAAAATATGGAGCAAGATAGATAAACTGAAGCAGTCTACAAGCTAAAATTATGTTTCTGAATCATGCCATTTATCATGAGATATCAAAAATGGAATGGAAGAAAAAGAAAACCACAATATGGAACTCCATATAACTATTCTAAACTCTTCAAGCATGAAATAAGCATGGAGAAATAACAGCTAATTAATTTCATTTTATTTTCTCTTTTTTAAATTACAAAGTGCGTCAACTTAAGAAGATATATAGATTATTTTGATCTTGCTTAAACCAGAACAAAATAGAGAGGTAGACAGAACACTCTAAGACCTTCAGTTTCTAACATGTAAAAAATAGACTAAATGACTATTGAGTATTGAAACAAATAAAACAACAGCAGTCGACACCATCAGTACTAATTTGGAAGCAAAATCAATATAACTAGGTCTAGCAATTCCGTAAGAAGCCGGCAATGGCGTACCTTGTTGAAACTGAGTACTGAGTCAATAGACCAGTGTGCATTCGGACTCATGTGCCTTCAGAAAAGAGGTCTTTGAGCCTGTTGCATACGATTACCCAGCCTTGTGGAGGCAAAAGGATTAGACGTCCCTGAATCCACTGAATGCAAAGAAACAAATCAGGTCAAATTCACTAATAGTTTGGCATTGGGTCAAAACTAAAAGCAAATAATGGGTAAATCTCTTATATGCATAGCAAAAAAGCACAGAATTTGAAGAATCTATTCTCCAGGGAAAGGAAACAAAAAAAGAAAAACGAGAAGAGAAATAATACTCATATGAAAGCATTTTGCCTCAAGAAATTCTTCACAGCTCCAGAGAACAGCAATCATGGTAGAGTCAGGACCAACAAAAGGAAAAAGAACTCTTTTCACAAGAAACAGATGCATCCCACATTTTTCTGATTTTTCTTCTCCCTTTCCCTTTCCCTCTCCCTCTCCTCCTCCCCCTCTCTCTATCTCTCTTGAACTTTTGGAAGGTACGAATACAAATTTGAGCTAACAACCAAAGAAATTATTTAGCAATCAATTCTGTCTTTCGCGACTCAGACAAATCCTTTTGCTTTTTTCCCTAAAATCCCCATATAAGCACCAAGATCAGTTAAATATCAACTGCAACATGACAGAAAGGAATACCATCATTCACAAGACAAGTTACTACAGGACATGCCTGGGCAGAAAAACTGTAATTAAGCTACATGTCTTCCAGTAAGTATACTAAGCATAACAAAAGACAGCTGATGGAAAAGGAAAGTAAGAAAGACAATTGTATAATTCGATGGTGAGAACAGACCATGTGACAGAAAGTCAAAATTTTTTCATGCTCCAATCTAAAAAGGACTAGAGTCAGTAAAACTAATCAGTGTGTTAAAAGTGCAATAAGTATTCAGTTAAATTTTCAGCCCTTGATAGTCTAGTTGCAGAACTTAAAAGCTCCATTTGGTTTAAACAGATATCTTCTAACCCTTAGCAGCTTACAAAAAAAAGTACCCATTAACCCATCAAATGGATAGATTTACGAGCAGATAAAATAAGCAATAAAGGGCAGATGGTATATATTTAAACCACTGGAGCTTTGTGATTCGAGCACCTACACTATCTGGGACCATAAAATCTAGTCCATCTTTTACTGGTTGAAATGATACTCATCTGAAAGTGCTCTCCTCAAGAAATTCTTCAGAGCTCCAGAAAACAGTAAATCTTAGCAGAAAAAAAATTCATTTTGCAAGAAACAGATGCGTCCCCCAAATTTTGATTTTTCTCCTCCCTTTCCCTCTCCCTCTCCCCCTCCCCCTCTCTCCAGCTCTCTTGAATTTTTGGAAGGTAAGAATACAAATGTGAGTTAACAACCAAAGAAATTATTAGCAATCAATTCTGTCTTTTGCGAATCAGACAAATCCTTTTGCTTTTTTTCCTAAAATCCCCATATAAGCACCAAGATCAGTTAAATATCAACCACAATATGTCAGAAAGGAATACCATCATTCACAAGACAAGTTACCGCAGGACATGCCTGGGCAGCAAAACTGTAATTCAGCTACACATCTTTCAGTAAGTATACTAAGCATAACAAAAGACAGCTAATGGAAAGTAAGAAAGACAACTGTACAATCCGATGGTGAGAACTTACCGTGCGGCAGAAAGTCAAAATTTTTCATGCTTCAATCTAAAAATGACTAGAGTTTGTAAAACTAATCAGTCTGCTAAAAGTGCGCAATAAACATTCAGTTAACTTTTCGGCCCTTGAAAGTCTAGTTGCAGGACTCAAAACCTCCATTTGGTTTAAACAAATATCTTCTACCCTTAGCAGCTTACAAAAAAAGCACCCTTTAACCCATCAAACAGATAGATTTATGAGTAGATAAAATAAGCAATAAAGGACAGATGGTATATATTTAAACCACTGGAGCTTTGTGATTCAAGCACCTACACTATCTGGGTCCATAAAATCTAGTCCATCTTTTAATGGTTGCCTACACTATATTCCTTAATTCATACTCCACTGGCTTTTGTTAATTGTCTTGATATCCACTGGCTTTTGTTCACCTACATGCCTTTCAGTAAGTCTACTAAGCATAACAAAAGAAAGCTGATGCAAAAACAAAGCAAGAAAGAAAAATGTACAATTCAATGTGAGAACAGACCATGCGACAGAAAGTCAAAATTTTTTCATGCTCCAATCTAAAAATGACTAGAGTTAGTAAAACTAATTGAAGTGTTAAAAGTACACAACAAGTATTCAGTTAACTTTTTGGCCCTTGACAGTCCAGTTGCAGGACTCAAAAGCTCCATTTGGTTTAAACATATACCTTCTGCCCCTTAGCAGCTTACGAAAAAAAGTACCCATTAACCCATCAAATGGATAGATTTACGAGTAGATAAAATAAGCAATGAAGAGCAGATGGTATATATTTAAGCCACTGGAGCTTTGTGATTCGAGCACCTACACTATCTGGGACCATAAAATCTAGTCCATCTTTTACTGCTTGGCCACACTATATTCCTTAATTCATACTCCACTGGCTTTTGTTAATTGTTTTGATATCAAAATACGGTGCAAGATACAAAAACTGAAGCAGTCTATAAGCTCATATTATGTTTTTGAATTATGCCATTTATCATGAGATTGAAAAATCCGAATGGGAGAAAAGGAAAACCATAGTACGGAACTCCATATAATTTCGTTTTATTTTCCCTCTTCTTTTTTTTTTTAAATTACTAAGTGCATCAACTTAAGAAGAAAGATCATTTTGATCTTGCTTAAACCAGAACAAAATAGAGAGGTAGACAGAGCACAGAACAGCTCTAAGACCTTCAGTTTCTAACATGTAGAAAACAGACTCAATAATTATTGAGTTTTCAAACAACTTAGAAAACAGCAGTCCACACCATCAGTACTAAATTGGAAGCAAAAATCGACATAACAAGGTCTGAACCCACTTAACGCAAAGACATGAATCGGGACAAATTCACTGGTAGTTTGGGCATTAGGTCAAGATTGAAAGCAAATAATGGGTAAATCTCTTGTGTACATAGCAAGAAAGAACGGAATTTGAAGAATATCATCTCCATGGAAAAGAGACAGAAAAGCTAAAAGAGAAGAGAAGAGAAATAATACTCATCTGAAAGCGTTTCTCCTCAAGCAATTCTTCACAGCTCCAGAAAACAGCAAATCTTATCAGAATAAAGCCAAAAAAAAAAGAGCAACTCTTTTCGCAAGAAACAAATGCGTCCCCCCAATTTTCTGATTTTTGGAGCGAGCATTATATATAGGGCTGCTACAGGGCGCCAGCAAACTGCTAGTTTTGGCCGGCTATTGTGACCCGAGTTCCAACGGTAAATTCAAACGGGTCGGTTGATTTGGAAACATTAGCACATAACTTGGGTCGATTTGTCCTAACTGGTGCTTGGGCACATATTATGGGCCTCGGATTTATATTTTCCTAACAGAAATATCTATGATATGTCCAGTTGTACTTTGGCCCTTAAAGTATTTTATATTCAATTTATTTCCTAATTCATGTTAAAATATAGAATTACCCTCAATATTTTACTTATCCTAATTCATACTTGGTAGGTGTGTGACCTTTTGCACATCCAAGAAATGCACCATATGATCCCAGCAAGGTTGATAAATTCGTGAAATAAACTTCAATAAGTAATGAAATGGATTGGCAAAAAAATTGTATTTCCATTTGTATGCAGATGAATTTTTACAAGGGAACAAAATCCATCCATCCATCCATCTAATCTCTACTGTATATAAAAGTACATGTAAAATAAGCTTGAAGAATCATTGTCCAAAATCCTAAAACCATGGAAATTCGGCTTCTAAATTCTGATCATTTTTATACAATTGGGCGGGCCTTGGCAACTGTAGGCTCCAGCTTTCCACCCAAATATGGATAGCTCAATGTTTGAAACAAAATTTTTTTTTTATTTTTATAAGTGAAACAAACTGTTTAAGATAATAATATAGTAAATTTTCTAATATCATGTATATGAAGTACAGAAATAGGTATATAGATGAAAAAAAATGGTTATTGAAAAACATTTTAATGATATTTACAGAATTAGTGGTTAAGGTTGAGGTACTTGAAATTATAATTTCTGGGTTAAATTCTCCTTTCCCCTCTCTGCTTCGTAAATCCCAGTCTTTCTTTACTAGAAAAAAAAAATTAAAAGCTTTTGAGGAAAAAGTTCTCCAAATAATGAGGTATCTAAACACAATTTATTTCATTATTCAGACGTCCCTGTAAAGCACGGGGCGTATATGCCAAACCAGCCCAATCACACCTCTCGGCCCACTCATTTTATGGCGGGCTATTTTGTTCTGCATTTGGTTGATCAATTCGGTTGATGATTTCTTGCGCTGCATTGGACTGATCCACAAAATTGGCCCGGATCCTCTTTGTCTTGCTTTGTCTGGGTTTGGTGCCAGTCATCTCAGATTGTTCTAAAGCTGAGCGACTAATTGGTCGCTGGGATTCTTCCTCCAGCAAATGTGGTAATGGTGAAAGAGATGGTGAAAGAGATGAACCAGATTTTAAAGTGAAAGAGCTTAATTGTGCAAATCTCAAAGCAGTAGGAGTAGCAGCTCTTTCACCAGATTTTAAAGTGAAAGAGCTTAATTGTGCAAATCTCAAAGCAGTAGGAGTAGCAGCTTAAGTTTCTTGAAGCTTGTAGATAGCAAAAGAATGGTGTATCCTCCAGGAGTTTCAGTGGTGGGACAGTCATCGTGGCCACTAGCAATGCTTCAGTCACGTTTCTATCACAATCCCTCGAAGCCACTGTCCAGGTATTGAACTATGAACCCAACTCTTTTTAAGAAAGAATGCGGATTATCAGGACGATAGTGTATCTAATTTGTACTTTTGTGTTCATGGTTTTTGCTTTACACTTTGGTGTATCGGCTTCAAGCTCTCTTCTTTGACATGGTTGTGTATTTTATGCACAAAGCCCGGCTGCTCTGGTGCTGGATTTTTTAGGGAAAGTCGAATCATGAAGAAAATCAAGAATATAATAGTAAGCTACTGGTCAATATGAAAATTCTGTTTCAGACTGCATTCTGAGGCCTTCTTTTGATTAATCTAGTGTTTCTTTGAGGAGTGTGCTCCTAAATTGTTGTTCAGTTTCCTGCTAATTGGCTTGATCACTGGCCCAAAAACATCATAGAGTCCTAGGTTGGCTAAAGAGTGTGGACTCAACAGAATGACAAAATCATTATTCCTAGGACTTTATGTTTCCAATGTGAATTGGTTGGAAATGGTCGATAATAAATTGTAAAGTATCAAATAGTTGGCATTATGTTTGTAATTTTCTTCATGTCCAATTTGTGCACTTCACATGGTGGAATTTTCTTTTTTCTTCTGTTCCTCTAGGGGATTGCGTGGGAAACTAATGTCCAATTGCTGTTTAGATCATCCAATAGCAAGGGAAGCCACGTTTAGACAAGTATTATCAGGTGTTGCTGCATCAATAATTCTTCTCTCTCAAGCCAACCTGGTTAGTACTTGTGTAGTTGTGTTTGTACTACATCAGTCAGCTGTCATTACTTCTGAATTCTTATCAAAGGAAAGAGAATATATGAGAATTCTAACTAGTAGTAAGATTCAAATTTAAGATAAGGAATGACAAATATGAAAATAAGAGCTTCTGTTCGTAAAATTTGTGAAAAATGTCGACTAATCCGCAGGCGAGGGCGAATTATAGTAATTTGTTCCAACCCGAGACATAAACAAAGACAGGGATAATCAGACTCGCTAAAGTAAGTGATACATAAATAAGGAATCTTTTTTAACATGAAATGGATATATCCATATATCTCTGACTCATATTTATGAGATGATAAAATATGGCAAAAGCTATACCGAGAGTTGGTTCACGTAAGAACGGACGTATTAGTTCACGTAAGAGTGCGCGTAGAATACCAAAGGGAGTTATTCATGTTCAAGCAAATATATGAGAATTCTAACTAGTAGTAAGATTAGACATCTGTTCCTATTTGAAGAATTAAAATTAGAAAATTTGATATTGCTTGCATTGGCAAAGTTCTGCTAATTGTACCATCTTCTTTGATTTTCAAGCATTGTTGATACTGCTTGAGGAAAAGGATCATCTCTTTCCTAGTTCTGATCAATTTCAACTACAAAAAAATGCTCCGATTTCAGGAAAGATAGAAGTTTTGGGCCTGTCTTTAGATTTTTTTTCCTCAGTATTTCATATTAAATCACCATTCCAAGTGTGCAATTGGTCTACCTGCCACATGATACATTGGAATTTGAAATTTCAGACTCCTATAATTAGATGATTCCAAGGATTGCAGAGAGAGGAGAATATTTGGCTGAACTTTTGGAAATTTTTAGCTTTATAGCTTGATGTTCTCATTAGATTTTGAAGGAAGCAAAAATAAGTATTCTTAGGTGAGGTCGAGCTCACAACTAAATTTTGCTTTGCAAGGATGGAAGCAAGAAATAAACTCTTCTGTTGTAGATAATGACCTGTACAAATGGTAATATGTATTATCTTCTGTAGGCCGTTGCAGGAGATCTCACCCAGAACAATAACTTATGCCAGCTTGCAAGTGCTATAAACAGCCTGCCACCTCTACCTTTGGACAAGGGAGATGGTGATGCCAGGGAAAGTTTATGATGATGAGCGGTATGGCAGCAAAGGATTTTGATCCTGTGAGATATGCTGGAAGATGGTTTGAAGTAGCTTCACTAAAACGTGGATTTGCAGGACAAGGTCAAGAAGATTGCCACTGCACCCAGGTAAGCAATTAGGGGATCACACTATTCGGATTTTTTAGGTACATTTTGCTCTGACAATGATCGATTTTGCATACTTGTGGAACCAAGTTTGTGGCCTCCCAATGTAATGCTATTATGTCTCGGTTGTTGTTGTTATGTCTTTTCGGCATGCATGAGATCTCCCAGCCAAATTCATTTCCTCAAATGGAAATGCAGGGTGTTTATACATTTGATATGGCTGCACCAGCAATCCAGGTTGACACCTTCTGTGTTCACGGAGGACCTGATGGCTATATTACAGGGATAAGGGGAAAAGTTCAGTGTCTTTCTGAAGAAGACTTGGAAAAAGAAGCAACTGATCTAGAAAAGCGTGAGATGGTTAAGGGGAAATGTTATCTACGATTTCCTACACTGCCATTCATCCCTAAGGAGCCGTATGATGTGATTGCAACTGATTATGACAATTTTGCCCTTGTTTCTGGAGCTAAAGACACAAGTTTTATTCAGGTATGAAGCCAAATCTAAACTTTTGGTACATTGTGATTTTGATAACTGGCTTTGCTAACTATAACATCCATATAACCTGGGTTTGGGTTTTAATTATTTAAGACTGCATTGTGAAGTAGGTTTTTCCATTACCATCGGTCGTTTTGACACTAATTTCAAATCCTCTTGCTTCAGTAAAATTGACGTGGGTCTTCATTCTGCTGTGTCTAGTTTCCGATGAACTTCTTGATGTTATCTGATTTAGTTGTAGCACAAATGTTCTTTCTCAAAAAATTGCTTCAACTTCAGGTTTTTGGTCCCTGTTTACCCAAGTACAAGGAGTAATACATAGTATCTGTCTTTTGTGCTGGTGATGCAGCAACTGATTTGATCTTATAACATTTTTCTTACCAACTAATCAACATTATTTTTGTCGTTTTTATATGTCAGATATACTCAAGAACGCCAAACCCAGGTCCACAATTCATCGCGAAGTACAAAGCTTACTTGGCAAATCTTGGCTACGATCCAAACAAGATTAAGGACACCCCACAAGATTGTCAGGGGATGTCTGACAGTAAGCTTGCAGCTATGATGTCTATGCAGGGGATGCAGCAAGCTCTAACGAACCAATTTCCTGATCTAGAACTGAAGGCCTCTGTAGCACTTAATCCATTTACAAGTGTGTTTGACACTCTAAAGAAGCTTATCCAGCTTTATTTCAACCAATAATATGGTGTATTATAAGGACTTCTGCTTTGTACCATATTATAGATCTATAACCCTCAAAGATGTTTTCATGCCGTATGTAATTAGCACATACAAGGAACTACGGTTCTTCCTCGATCTTTTCTTGGGAATGAAACACTAATTTGGTTAGAAGTTTGGGAACTTTTTGTTTTCACTGGGGCTTCTTTTACCCAGGTCAGCAAGTGGAAAGTTAGAAACTGAATGGTACTTAGCCTGATATCGAATTTACTGTAATAGTTTTAGTACATTATCGTTTGTGGATTGTATAGGTTTGATGAAACTAATAATTTCGGTATTCCAAATCTCAAGTTATTTTGATTAACTACTAATCAACATAACCAGTATCATTTTTTTAATTTCTTGAGAATCATGATGTTAATCTCTACCTTCTGAAATTTCATCCAGAGAAAATGTTCTGTCAATGAAAGGAACTAAGATTTGACATCGATACACTCGTACTGTAGAATTCACCCACATGTCGTAGTTCTCTCCTTTTGTTCCACTTGAAAATAGCATAATGTTCGTCACTGCAGAGTAGAAACAGCATAATGTGATCGTAGATAGAAAAGAACTCTAGCAGTCATGGGACAAAATCTTTTGATGATTCTTGATCCAACGTAGAATTCGTTTACAGAAACTTGCATCAGATACGAAAGCTTAGCAGGGAATAATGACTCAAAAGATGAAAAACCGTGTCCTATAATATCAGGACACAAAAAGCCTTCATATGAAAGAATTTAGTCAAGCCTTCTGAACTGAAAACCGCAGGATAAAGTCCTTAATTTCATCACTAGCAGCCTTATCAAGGGCAGTCCGCCCTTCTGAATCCTTTACTGTATAATCAGCTCCAGCTCTCAACAGTTCTTCAATTTTTGGCTTGTCACCTTCGGAGGCAGCCATCATTAGCAGAATGTCGACTGGATGAATATTTTGATTCAAAAGAGCGTGCATCTTATCATATGAACCCTCAACTGCGAGCATTCCCATGTAATTGAAGTACTGTTGAAAGAATGAGCAGAAAAATCAGAAAAATTGTTCGCCCCATTAGTCAACTGTCACATTTGAAGGAGTAGTTTCAAAAACCAAACCACTTGCACAAAGTTTGTCTCACAAACAGATAGAGCTTTAGACAGAAATGTGGCCATTAGGTCCGCCTGACAGTTAAAGAAAACTGATTCCTTTTTATTCGGAAGGCAAAAACTCTCATAGAACTTTTGGCCAGCAGATAGGAATAAAAGCTGAAGATGAACATTATTGCAACAATGATAGGCAAAGCAAAATACTCAATCTAAGGTGGATGTTTAGCATCAAGTCTGGAGGAAATCTTCTTTTCCAAGGGAGATGAATTTAGTTGCTAATCCATTGGCACGAAATCGAGATTCTGCAAGAGATCAATTGTTACATATGCTTTCTAGCCTTGAACGTAGTGTAGAATTGTACTCTGGACTGCTCATAGAGGAAGCAACTTGTTTAGGAGGGCAATGCATTATTACCTCAGTAAAATCGACTCCACTTATACCTTTGTCACTAACAATTTCTTGTAGGAATTGATGATAGATTAGCATGGCTAATGATAAAAGACTCCCAGCAAGAATCAAGTTTCAGCAAACTCTCCCATTCCATACAACATAGTAAACACATAAAGCTTCTTGCTGCATTTTGTCAATGCCCCCCAGCAGCTCATCAAAGTCAATTCGCACTAAGCCTGTCGAGTACAAGTTCCTACACTAGCTACACGATTCTTTTCTTTTATTTTTTTTCCTCCCTTCTTAGTCTAAATTAATCTTGTTCTAATATGACTGAAAGAAACGATAATTAAATCAAGGATACAAAATTGATTGCAAACTAACGATACAATTTAGAAACGAAGGCAGAGGAAAGCTTAAGAGTACCTGTTCAACATCATCCCTGTCAAAATCATCACGGGATTGGCTACCATAAATGCCAGCACCTTCAGCATCCACACCATTCTTACCAAACCTGAACCAGCAAGTGGTTCTTGAAAAACCAGATGTTGGTCCAAGTCTGGTGGGCCTGCACCATCCTAACCCTTTACTGCTGCTTCTGGGGGCACCCACAAACTGAGAAGTGAGTTTGCAGAGGACTGGAGTAGAGTTTGAGCCATGTGAAGAAGAAGAAGAACTGAGGACGGGTGTTGAAGAAGTTAACGGTTTCTGGAGAACACAAGGAATTGAAGCCATTGATTTAGTTTTAGACACCTTACGGAACCAACGGCCTTATCAGCTGGGTTCGATGGAATGATTAAAGTGTGAATACTTATTTATTAATAGTCATCCCAAAGAGCAACAAATCAGAGTGGCGCAGCGGAAGCGTGGTGGGCCCATAACCCACAGGTCCCAGGATCGAAACCTGGCTCTGATATCTAAGAGAGCAAGCTTCTCATCCCACTCCAGTAATTTTCCGCATTTTTTAATCTTTTCTCTTTCGCATTTTTTACTTTTTCCTCTCTTAGTAAAAACTCTGAATAAGAGTTGGGCAAGAAGTTACACGGGCCTGTTTCTAATATACGCCATCCAAGGTATTTTTTGGACCGTTCTGACTTCAAACTCGTTTTACATTTTTCTTGCTCGTCCAACCTACAAACTAAATTTGTTTTTTTTTTTTTTGGGGAAACAAACTCAAATTTTTATCAATTGTCTAATTAAAACTTTGCGTTAATACTATCTACAACAAAATTTACGTTTCTGCAGCTCAAGCGTTTTTTTTTTTTTTTTTCTGGGGATAAAACAGCTCAAGGGTGATTAAATCAATTAAAAACATCAGGATGCAAATTTGAATCTGGGGAAATATTGCTTCATGGAACTGATTCATAATCCCAGAAGAAGAACTACATTGTTTTCCCAAAAGAACGTAATTGGACAAACGCACATGTCGTACAGGAGTATTTATAGTTTGAGGATTCAATGGTAGCAAAATATTCAGTTCAAGAAATTCATAAATTTGCATCCATGGCTTTGACATAATTGGGGATTACTTGGCAATATCTCTTAGGTAATGCCATGCATACCTGTTTATGTCCTTTAAACTCCACACTGCAATAGGAAAGCTTAAGGTTGAAGTTGAACTAGAAATGGAAATCAACAATTAAAATTAAAAAAGACAAGAAGAAGGAGAGAAAAAGAAAATGAAGCAATTGGCAGTATACCGCGATCAAAACCCTTTCATTCCGGATGAAACTTAATAGTACAAAACTTCCTCTTGGGAATTACAGGATCATGTGCTTGGTTATTCGCATGGCATTTTATTCATCTTGCACATAAAACTAGGATTCGGATTTAATAGTAGAGGTATGGTTGCTGTGGCTGAATTTGGCATTCCCGGGGTTGAAGGTTGCATATCCCGGGGAGTTGTCTAGCCCTTTGAACTTTGAAGAATTTGTTGTTGTTGTTGCTGCTGCTGCGGTCCCTGCTGGCCATAGGGACCCTGACCTTGCTGCAATTGCTGAACAACGTGCTTGACGGCCTCACACCGGCATTGCTCGTCGAAGCTCCTCAGCTGCTGGCAGCACTGCCTGAGTTGCTTCTGCTGCTGCTCTTGTTGGTTCAGGAAAATGAGCTCATAAGGGCTCCCCCGGCTCTGTTGTTGCAAGAACTGCTGACACTGTCGAAGCTGCTGCTGCCTTTGTTGAATCTGCTGCCTGCATCTCTGCTGAGTCTGTTGTTGCTTTCCGAGGCCTTGGTCCAGTTCCTCATCAATGGTGGCTGTTATGGTGGCTCGGAAGCCAGAAACTCCAGCTACAGTCAAGACTGCCGCGATCACCGTCATTTTTGCCATCTCGCCTCCCTCCTTACCGTGCGAGGCCGTCTTGATACTTTGCTGGTCTTGGCGGGTATTCACAGTCGAGCTTGGGCCTTGCATGGCTACAACGTGTAAGCTGCTGCTACAGCGAGTGAAGATTGCTGTGGGTGGAAGAAGGGGTGAGGTGGCCTTCACCAAAAGCATTCAGCTTCCACGTAGCAGTTCAACATGCAAATGCTGCCACAAGAGCTATGAACTCCCGCTGCTATCTTTCTTCTTTTCTTTCACGTCGGATATGCTTGCATTCAATTGATGTCTGATCAAATTCTCAAGAAAAAGAATAAATGGCTTTTCAGAGTACATGGCTGGATTGCCTAAGATCAGGTACAAACCGGCGCAAGAATGTCCAATCTTTAGGGTTCAAGTCATCTTCCATTGATGTCAAGGAAAAGCAAGTTTGACACTACAAGACTTTTTGCTGGATTGTGGGTTTTGTTGAACTTGAGGATGCTAAAATACACATAGGCCTAATAGACAAGCCCAAAGATTAATGGCAAGATTGTCTAATCTATTATCATGATCAATCTTCTGTAATTAACCTAACAAGACCAGAATTCAGAAACATTGAAACCCCAAAAAAAAAAAAAAAACCAAAAAAAAAATTATTAAGAGACTAAAGTCATGTGATGTTCACGTGTAAGAAATGTGTGCCGTCAATGTTACCTTCAATCCTGTATTTGTTTTTGGGTAGGATATTTTTGTTCCTGGTCCCCTGTGCAAAGCACTAATAAGTTCCTTTTGTCCTTTGAGGATGAAGGCACGGCCATATGCTTTGAAATCTTAATTTAATTTTGGTAGCATTGCCGCATTAAATTCATTAACTCTGCTTTCATGATTTTCTTGCTGGATTCAAAACAATCACAAGTTGAAAGCTGCTCAGTTACTGGTGAGCAGGATTCTGATTTTTTTTTTAAGCTTTCTTTTCCCCTCTGTTTAAGTATTTCTCTTTAGGACTTGTTTCACAATGGATCCCGAATAGAAAGTATTTTCCGTGCCAAGAATGACACACTCACATCCTTCCCATGACCCCTTATGGTCAGCTTTCAAGAAAATTGAATCCAAAAACTGAATATATCACTTTTTTGCCTCGAAAGCAAATTGAGAAGGAAAAAACTAAAGAAAAAAAGTGCTCCGGACACAAAAACAAATGAGCTGAATATGATTGATAAAACAAAAAGCTACCGTCAAGGGAGGTCCTTAGCTAAACTAAACCACCTAGGACAGTGAAAGAAAGCTAACAATCTTCAAATCAGGAAAAGTTCAATTTTTGCCTTTCATTCCGGCATCACATTCACATAGCCATTGGGCCCAGCAATGAATTGTTTGCTTCAACAATATATAGTGATGGATGAGTGATGATGCCACGATTTCACAAGGGTCACCATGAATCCGGATTAAAAAGTGGTTAGAAGATTGTAGAGGAGTTAAAAGTTTCTTCAATGTATTAAACTATCTGCACATGAATACAATGAATATATATCTCCACCCATACCCTCTACAAAGGCAATCTCCACCTTAGATAAAGAATATAAGGTAGGGAATTCATGTGAAGATCACAAGATGTTGAGCCTCACCAAAATGCCACATACTCTAACCAATTCGCCCACCACTACAAGTCCCCATACCACCAGCTCTATTCAACCAGAAGCCTCAAATTCTTCTTCTACCTTGCATAGGAAGGCAGTCTCTAAATCCTGCACCAATGCACTGCAGATACCGAAGAAAATGACTGCAAAAACCACTCCAGTTGAAATAGGCACGAGAGGCACTGTTGGATCCCTCATACTACGGGAAATCGAATTTTTCAGCCAGCTAGAATTAGGTTGTCAAGATAGCTTACACAAACCTTGTAAACCGACAGAAAAGCCATCCTCAAGTAGCTCCAACAAAATCAAGCTTGGATCTTTGACGACACCACCGAAAAAGAAGAAAAAAGCAGGCAGCAAGTTCATACCAAGCATGTGCAACATGGTAGAGGTTGCAGAGAGCAGCCAGCCAACTTCAAAGTCCGGATTTTCTTACAGGAATTTGAAGGCTGATATTAAGAGTTTGCAGGCTTAGATAATGCTCTCAGATAGCTTTGAGAAACCGAGCTTCTTTAGGCGATTGGTTATAGGGCTTGCCCATGCTCTATCTGGGCTCCCACATTTTATGTCCACAACTTCAGCCATGTAAGACAACCTTTTGTCAGATTTTTGTCTAATAGGTGTTCCATCTATTGAAATGTTGTCTGAGTCGAGCATTGGAATTTGACTCTTCCGAGTGTAGTGCTTGGTCTTCCGAACGTTTTCAGGATTAATATGGTTAGTGTGGCTGCTGCTGCTGCTGCTGCTGCTGCTTTATTCACCTGGGGTCTAGACTTGACTGTCTTTTGCGTAGAAGCGCCAATCGGAAGCGAATCATTTTCCGCTGGTGCATTTATCTGAAGTTCAGGTTTCACATTTTCTAACTCCCTTGACATAAGGGCACCAATTGTCCCCATAGTTCCAACTTTTATGGAGCCTCCTCCACCCCTGATTTCTTCTAGCGTCTGAACCATTTCTTTTACTGTCCCAATTCTTTAATTTCCAGAAAGGTTTCAACAAAGAGTCAACAGATTCAGTTTAAGACCCTGCATCGCAATAGTATAGTATGAGATAGATCTCTATTGGAAAGATATATAGTGCCATATAACATTGCGTTTGGATTTTGATGATAATGTCTCAACATAAGCATAAACAACAAAAAAATGGTACAAGTGCTTTTTAACCAAACTGTTAACATGTAATTTTTCTTAAAGAACACACAGAGAGAGAGATGATAATGTTGATAAATTTAGCTTTAGCATCGATTACCAGATAACAGACAAAGCAGGGGATGAGAATACAAGTGGAACACAAAAAGAGGAAATTTGCAACTCTTAAAAATCTCCTAAGAACAACAATCACAAGCTGAAAACACCATCCAAATATGAGTCTGATAATTTGACAAAATCAGTGGGAAATTACAAGATATGGAGCGATAGGAGCAATTCAGTGTGGAATCTGCCTCAGAAAATACTGATGAACTTCAATCGCTCAACTAACAGACACAGTGGAACATTAACTATACAATTATTAAGCATGTGTATTCCACTTAAATTGATCAGGCAGAAAGAAGAAGGCCTGACTTCAAAGAGCAGAAGATTATTATCCATTAACAGAAAATTAAAACTTGTTCAGTACACCTCCAACCACCTCACCAGACATCGCTACTTAAAACAGCACTGAGCTGGCTGAAGATGCTCATTAAGGATCACAGACATTGCAATCAATTTGAATTATTGCAAAGCATTAGTTGACTTCATACAGAGGGACTGCTAGCTTTAATGGAGAAGACCTCATAAAGCTGCTTTCAGATTTTATCCAACGGTACAGTAATGAAATGCACAATACAAGAGCAAAAGGTGGTGCCTTTAAACTCTACAGATCATCTAAAACCCCACCAACAAGAACAATAAACCCTCATAAACTGTGTGTCCCACAGAAAGATAGAAATACATGGCACACAGCCTATTTATAGGCTAAAAGAGTCGAAATACAGATGGTTTCAACGTCCAAACCCAGCAAATATAGGAGCAATGAAGACAAATTGGCATCAAATCAAAAAGGATAAATCAGTGAGATAACATTCAACAGCCATGAACCAATGCATAGATTTCTTTCCGTAAACAGTTCATCTATAATTAAGTGGGAAAAAACACAAAAAATTGCAGATCTAAACTGAGTAAAAAGATATCGAGAAGTTCTAACCAAAAGGGCCCAATCAGGGGAATGGACGCAAAAATCAAGAAACAGAAGAATTTACCTACAACACCTGAGCCTTGGACGTCTCAAAAGTGAAGGGAGGAAGGGTCCCTTAACATCCCTTTAAACCAAAGAGGTAGAAGAGATAAATAAATACTCTAAAAAGCTAGTAGCTGATATACTAGAGTAAGCGAGCAAATAAAAACAGTAACTGAGCTAGCAAAAATGAAGTGTATTCAGGTCTGCAATCTTCATACCTTACAAGTTACAACTACCCCAAGAATCTTGAAAAAGGGTTGCTACGTCGTCCTCTACTAATCTAGAATATGGTTGTTATGTCACCATCAAAATCTATAACTTACGTGATGGGAGATATCTTAAGTCCAACTTTGTAAGTGAACAGCTATGTGACTTGACTTAATTAGCATGGCAGTTTATCTAACCAGTCAACGGGAAAGTTTAGGCAAGATCTGACAAGAAATCATCGTCTTCTCTAATAGGATTGCGCTCCCTTTCGTCCTTTAGTGCCCAGTGGGGCTCGGTGTTTCTCCATTAAAGGTTATTTTTAGGATTTAAGTGACTGGTGTTTTCGTGATGTAAAAAACTCTGAAGTTGCTGGTGTTTTTGCAATAGGAATGGGCCTGGTGGGTGGTGGAAGCCTGAACGCTGCACGCTGCTGGTGGTTCCTCCTTCCTCGTTCCCACCTCCAAGTCCAAATTGATTCACCATGGCCAAAGCTGTATGCTTTCCGTATTGGGCTTTAATCTTTTTTCTGATAGGGCCAATATTGTCTACAAGAGACCAGGTCTCGTGGCATTCCGGATCACGAATTCTATGAACCAACCAAAGAAAAAAAGAAAACTTTCTGGACAATACTCCACTTGGCATGTTTCATGAGTCCACTCGATATAAGTATGTTGTGACCAACGTTGGTTGGCTCTTGTGGAAAGAACTAGTGACCCCAGCACCGCGAATACTAGTGGAAGGGACTAGTGACCCAGCACCGCGAATAGAGTTGTTTGCATCCGACTGAAGACACCACATTGAGAGAGATCTCCTAATAGCGAACCGACAATATCTGGAAGGATTAGGCGTATCCTTGCCTAACCTTTTCTATCAAAAAAAAAAAAAAAGATATAAGTAAGTTGTGCATTTTATCTAAAAATCAAGTAACCTGTGAACCGACTCAAAGATTAATTGGTACACTATTTTGATGAAAGTGTTTGGTGCGGAATATGATTGACAACAATACATTGTAGTCATTATTAGTCTTTTATCTATAAGCAATATTCAAGTGATAAATAATTCCTGCTCATGTTTTCAACAATCTCTCACGTGCATGGTTACAGGTAACAACGGCCCAACCATCTTGATCTATCTGCAATCTCGTGCTGCATTGAGATGGCAAATCTCCTGATAAAAGCAATCTTCTAAAGAAACAGGTTCCATGTCTACTTTGCACATTAAAGATAAAAGAGAAAGAAAGCTATGCTGTCCATTTCATTTCTTAGTATCCAGGCAGGAACTTAATCTTTTCGCTTTGGTATATAGGCTCAGGAAAATGAGTAGTAGTCCAATGGAATTCATGCAGTGGCCGGTCAGAAGAAATGTTGACCATCTCAGAACAGAAGCCTTAGATGGGCAAAGCCATTCTGCGTCAGCCTGTCTTTGTCAAAGATTTACAACTTTAACTAACCAAACGAGCAATCGCTATTGTTTAACTTCTTGAAAAGCCAAAACAAAAAGCATTTGGATTGGTGAAAGAAAATCACATCCTTAACATCCCAGTTACCAAGCTTCTTCACCTCTTGCAGTTTATATATACATTTATCTAATGCGTCCGGGAGAACATGCTTGGGGGAAAATAATGCTCCCCACCAAGCTAGAGTCCACTTCTGGATTATGGGAATGGCAATGTGAGATTTGCATAATTTGCCACCAATCAATCCCATTCCTTTCCAGTGTTCTCTAGATTCAAACTTCCATCTTTCATTGTTCTCCCTCTCTGATTATTTAAACTCCTAAGCCCCTCAAGGCTCCAACCTCTATTCCCCCGAAACAACCAAAAATCTATGTATATGTGTATTTAAATCAACCCACATAGTATAACATCAACCTAACAGACCTTTGACCTACATTATTTAACCTGTAGCACTGATGGATCAGCTTAAGATTAAACCCATCGGGCATTGGTTAATGAATGAAATCAGTCAGATCTCCCATCTTCCTCCCTTCTTAATTGGATCTCTTTCATTTTCGCTTCCTTTTCACTTCACTTCTCCCCAGTGTCCACTGCCACCAAAGCCAGCTCTCCCTCACAGGACTCTGCATCTAACCGACTAATATCACACCTAGAGTGACCAGTGAGTTCAAATTTCACATTTCCCCAACCTTAGAACCCCACGTTCATAATTCCATTCCCCAGAAAGAAGGGAAAAGAAAAAGGAAAAAAAGAAAAAAACCAGTCTTGGCAAAACTTTTTCCTATATTTGCCCACATTTTTTTTACGCCATTTGCTCTCTCGCATGCTCGCAAAATTCTTGTGAAAAATGAGTACTTCTTTAAAATCTGCTAAACCCACAAAACCCCCCAACCAATCCTCCACCCAGACAACCCCTTCGAGATCTTCTTCCTCCTCAATTTCTTCGCATTTAGCCATGATTGAACTCAAGCAAAGAATCCTCACTTCTCTCTCCAAGCTCTCCGACAGAGACACACATCAGATCGCCGTTGAAGACCTGGAGAAAATCATCCAAACCCTCTCTAACGATGGCGTTTCAATGCTTCTCAACTGCCTCTACGACGCCACCAACGACCCCAAACCCGCCGTGAAAAAAGAATCCCTCCGCCTCCTGGCTTTCCTATGTGCTTCCCATACCGATTCGGCTTCCACCCACTTGACTAAAATCATAGCCCACATTGTCAAAAGGCTTAAAGATTCTGATTCTGCTGTCAGGGAATCGTGTCGGGATGCCATTGGATCTTTGGCATCCCTTTACCTGAAAGGGGAAGCTGCGGCTGATCATAGTAATGTGGCATTGAATTCAGTAGTCTCATTGTTTGTGAAGCCACTGTTTGAATCCATGAGTGAGAATAACAAGGTAGTTCAAGGTGGGGCTGCAATGTGTATGGCTAAAATGGTGGAATCTGCTTCCGACCCGCCTACAATGGCTTTCCAGAAGCTGTGTCCCAGGATTTGCAAGTACCTTAATAGTCCCAATTTTATGGCAAAGGCTGCATTGTTGCCTGTTGTTTCCAGCTTATCCCAGGTTCGTTCAGTTTTAGCACATGTTTTCTCCAATTTTTTTCTAGTGGACGATTGTTTGTTTACGGTGATTAAACTGTAGTACATGCTTTAGTTCACTAGTTTTCTTATGTGTCATTATTAGTTAGATTCACGCCCAGTCAGCATTTTCCCAGTTATGGAGAATTTTCTCTTATGACGCTATCAAAAACTCTTGTTTATGGAATTGAAGTGTCAATTTTTCAGTCAGGTTGCTATTTTAAGTATTTTCAGGGGGTCATATAGTAGCATATTATGGCCTTGTTTTCAGTCGCTTTAGATTTTACATTCTGATTACAGAAACTGCTTTTGGAGAATAATTAGAATCTACAAAAGCTACTCTTTGGATTTTTTTGATCATTAAAACATCTATAATCAGAATACAAAAGCAATTGAGAACATCACAAAAATTGATTATCCAAAATTAGAATCTATAATCAGTTAAAATAATCAACTGAGAGAAGACTTACATGTATTTCATGGCTAGAAGAACGGCAATTTGATATTTTTGTTAGGCATAGAACCATGATGTACCAATGCAATGGCAGTCAATGCCTACTATAGCTTTGTACATATAGTAGGGCAGCTGGACATGAAAATTTGGTCTGCCTCTCTTGCCCTGCTTAATCTGCATTTTCCTTTGCCTCAGGGGCAAGCAGCATTTGAGTCAAGCATTGTTCGCGTTTTATTGTATTGATGTGTTGTTTTTCAGCCTCTGTTTTCATTGAGATTTGCTGGTGCAGAATTTGGAAATGCTTGACACTGTCATTTTATCTGTACACCAGCAAGAAATGTACTGTGTATATGCAATAGCTGCCACACATGTGCTTTCATGTTTTGCATCTTCTGAAGTTTTTTCCCAATTTATGAATTGTTTTACTCTTTTTCCTTACTGCCCAATGAACCACATGGATGGATCTGAAAAACTATGACATGATGCAGTCTTCAGGTCTATTGGGAATATAATGGTGTACGCACAAGACTGAGATTATATTCTACTTGTTTCAGGTGGGAGCTGTTGCACCTCAAAGCCTTGAATCTTTGGTGCAAAGCATTCAGGACTGTCTTAGCAGTTCAGATTGGGCAACACGTAAGGCTGCAGCTGAGACATTAAGTGTTTTGGCATCGCATTCTAGCAGTTTGGTGGTAGAGGGAGCTGACTCCACAGTGACTGTGTTAGAGGCTTGCCGGTTTGACAAGGTAGCTTTTTGTAATTTTTTCTCGTTTAAAAAAATCATCCAGTTCCAAAAAATATGCTGTGTGGGTCTGAATGGGCAATTCCCTTATGCAGGAGTTTTTTCTTGCATACTGATAATGGAACCAAGAAAAGTCAATAGCCTAATAATAAATGCAACAAATGCTAGCTATTGTGCATTTTGCCTTTTAGGTTTTATTTGCATGAGGACTTTGGAATATTCCTCTGCTGACATTGTTTTTCTTGAAGCTTCTAATATTTCTCATTCATGAACATTTATCTGTTTTTGTCCATTTAGATTGCTACTCTTTATTTTACATAATAAAAGATATAATGGGGACAAAGATTGAACCTTTTAAAAGAATGTATAGCTTTTGAGAAATTTCTTGTGAGTATTTGAAAATGTTTCCTTAGTTGATGTACTTCTAAATGTGTTTCATGTTTTCATCATGCTTGCATTTGATTTTGCCAAGGCCTGCACGATTAGAATTAATCTCACCTATTGATGACATATTCCACATCTTACTCTCAGTTCTCTTGTTCTTTTCATGGTTATGTAGGAGGATAGATGATCGGAATAATATCACTTTTTGGGTTTAATCAGTATATTAATGACGCTAACATTTGCAGTCCCTTTATTTTTTGAACATGGAGAAGAGTTGCTTACTTACAAATCATAAAAATGTTTGTGCAGACTTTGAATTAAAATTCCAGAACGCTCTTGCTTTCAAGAAAACTACAGGAATAAAACTGATAAATATTAATTCTTTTCAATTTTTGATGCAACTGGTCTTTTCCTCACCATTTAATGGGTTTTTTTCTCTTTTTTATGTCTTTCAGATGTAATGACCATATGTAACGTTGTAGTTCTTGATGTTCTCTTTCAATCTGACAGAAATCTTAACTATCTGAATCTTCTTCTACTTCTCTCTCTCTCTCTCTCTCTCTCCCTCTGTCTCTCTAAATTCTCCTTTTTAATGAGATAGGTGAAGTTCTTTAGTGTTACAAGTATCTCGACATACAAAAGCTAAAAGTTAGTATCTTCACTCTCTGTTCCAGATAAAACCAGTAAGAGACAGTGTAACTGAAGCTCTGCAGCTGTGGAAGAAAATTGCAGGAAAAGGAGATGGAGCTTCAGATGACCCCAAACCTTCATCTCATAGTATGCTTGACTTTAGTATATTAAATTTCAATTTCTTTTTCAATTAGGATTTCCTGTTAATTCTCAAGCTCAGTGTTTTCTTATGTCTCTTCAGATGGTGAGACTTCTGAATCAGCTTATCCATCAGAGAAGGACTCTCGAAACCCTGGTGAGAGAAGACGTGAACTATTGGTGAAGGATTTATCTAATAATCCATCTTCTGATGATGCATATCTCAAAGACAAGGGCAGCAATATTTTGGACAAGGCAGTTGGGATACTGAGGAAGAAGGCACCTGCATTAACTGACAAAGAATTGAACCCTGAGTTTTTCCAAAAACTTGAAACAAGGGGTTCAGGTGATTTGACTGTAGAAGTGGTTGTCCCTCGTCGATGCCCTAACTCTTCCAATGTGCAGAATGAGGAAGAGACTGTGGGCAAGAATTCAAGGGAGAGGATAAGGACCAGCTACCAGCCTGATAGTGGATCTCTTGACTTAAGATACCGTAACACCGAGAAAGGAACTTCTTGCTATAGTTCTAGAGAACGAGATACTGATGAAACAAATGATCTGAATCAAAGAGATTTATCTGGCGTTCATGGGGTTTTTTCCAAGAATGGAGGCCAATCTGACAGTTTCTCGAATAATAAAGGAAATTGGCTGGCTATTCAGAGGCAGTTATTACAACTGGAGAGGCAACAGGCTCATCTCATGAACATGTTGCAGGTGAGATATAATAACAAATAACTGCAAGGAATTATTCCTGTATCTCCAGTTGTGCTAACCTTTCCTCATGTTGTAGGATTTTATGGGTGGTTCCCATGATAGCATGGTGACACTTGAAAACAGAGTGAGAGGTCTTGAAAGAGTTGTTGAAGACATGGCACGGGATTTGTCTCTATCGGCAGGTCGAAGAGGCACTAGTTTTATGGGTGGATTTGAAGGATCATCCAACAGAAATGCAGGGAAGTACAATGCCTTTGCTGACTATACTGGTGCTAAGTTAGGGAGTGGTAGTGACGGAAGGATTCCCTTTGGAGATAGATTTGCACCTTCTGATGGCAGACCTTCAGGCAGTAGGGGAAGGGGCCCTCCTTGGAGATCTGATGCACCTGATGCTTGGGATTTTCAAGCATATGGTAAAAATGTACAAATGGGTTCTAGAAGAACTTTGGGTGGTGGTCCTGTTGACTGTAGGTCCCCTAAATCGGAAAATGATAATGATCAAGTTGGCAGCAGGAGAGCTTGGGACCGAGGAGCTGGACCTGTTAGATTTGGTGAGGGACCATCTGCTAGAAGTGTCTGGCAAGCTTCAAAGGATGAGGCAACGTTAGAAGCAATTAGGGTAGCTGGTGAAGACAGTGGAGGTGCTCGAAGTGCAAGAGTAGCAGTGCCAGAATTGACTGCTGAGGCATTAGGGGATGATAATGTCATGCAAGAAAGAGATCCTGTCTGGAATTCTTGGAGCAATGCTATGGATGCACTTCATGTTGGTGATACAGATTCAGCTTTTGCTGAAGTTCTATCTACTGGAGATGATCTTCTGCTTGTAAAGTTAATGGACAGATCAGGGCCTGTATTAGATCAAATCTCAAATGAGGTTGCAGTTGAGGTTTTACATGCCATTGCCCAATTTTTACTCGAGCAGGACTTGTATGACATCAGCTTATCTTGGGTGCAACAGGTATTGTCGCTCTTGATTAATGCACCACCATTTTTGAGCTGTTTGACGGGAATGTTATTTGCCTTCTTTGACTTGCAATATATTTAACACAAAAGGCCTACAGTTAGAATTGTGAAGAACAAGAAACCAATATCTCTTGCATTTAACTTAGCCTCAATATTGGGGGTTTAATGTTGGTATTTACATTTTACCTAGAGAAATATCTTGAATAGTAAATTAGACCATACATGCTCACATGAGGTATCTATTTCAGTGTGATACATTTCATGATGGAGAAATCCTGCAAGCTGAAAATGGAAACATTAATATGTTCGCAAGTTATGAAATCAAGTTTTCTTTTTTTTTTTTTTCCCATTTTTAATCTCATCAAATTACCAAAATTCGTGCAGGTTTTTTAAGTATATGAGAGTGTTACTTTTATCTGTCATCCAGATAGAACAGTAGAAGTGCCACCATGGTAATGGTCATGACTGCCTCATAGAAATCACTAATACTGCATAATTAGAAGCATCATATGCCTATGTGGATGGATCCAGTTACTGGCTTGCCTGACTTTCTTTCACCATGTGGAGATCTATGTCATTGTACCTATAGTTGGTAAAGACCTCTTGTCAAAATAGTTTCATGAATCTAGGTTCCATTTCACAGTTCTTGTCTCATTATTCTTCAGTCGAAAGTCATGAATTCTGTGATTAAAATGATGAAGCATATAAAGCCATGACTTCTAGCCCTCTACTGTGAAATGGTACAGGATAAATTCTCAATAGCATGTTCTTATAATAGGAAGGACGACTTCTGATTAACTGGAAGCAGTCAAGTAATTTTGTCTAAAAGTGCAGTTTTCTGTTAAATGGTCTACAAGCAACCTTATGTGAATTTGTTGAATTGAGGCTGCAGGGTTTTCTGATCTTGTTATTGTGTTTTTTGACTCTGGCTCCCTTAGTTTCACACTAAATGATCTCATTTCTTATCTCATTAGTTGGTGGAAATTACGGTAGAAAATGGTCCTGATGTCCTTGGCATTACTATGGATTTGAAAAGAGAAATTTTGTTGAATTTACATGAAGCTTCTTCAGCAATTGATGTGCCTGAGGACTGGGAAGGAGCGACACCAGAACAACTTTTGTTCCAGTTGGCATCTGCTTGGGAAATTGACTTGAAGCAACTGGAGAAATAGCTTGAGGAGCATTCTTCACAGCTGACCAGTATCTTATCTTGTGGAGTACATTTTTTTTACCTACCTACAGCAGTTGAAATCACAACAGTTTCCCATTGGTTAGTTCAATTTGTTCATTTTTTGAAGCTGAATTATGGATCTTCAAGCTAGATCCTGCGTGTAGTGGTTTGGGACAATGCTAAAGACTGCATACACAGTATGTTTGAACTTTGAGCCAACGGACACTTCTTTTCGAATTATGCTTGTTCTTTTGTGACTTAAAAGCTGGGTACCCGAAACTGTTGGGATCACAGCTGTACAGCTTGTAAGATTGGCAAGAAATTTAGGCTTATTCCGGCTTCAGAAAAGAGAGCACTGGTTCTTTGCAGTTTGCATTTAGCAGGACGATTGAGAGGGGGCCAACAACCGAGGGGCATGGAGACCACTTAGCTGGGACTCAAAGAAACACATCATCAATTAACTCATTACACTAGAAATACGGGTAATAAAAGTACAATATTCAATTCTCCCTCTCGTAGAAAGGTATTGTATAAGATAAGGTTAAAGATGTCTGATGCTAGAAAATACAAAATAAGATGAACGTTGTAGGATTTACATACAACCAATGAGAAAATTTCCTATACACAACAATTAATCAAATATTCAGCAGGCTTTCTAACTAACAGAAGTTCAGAATGCTCAGACTGCACATAAATCCTTCATCCATAACAAGCAAAACAAGAGTTACGACACACAGACCATCCGTGGCTTAAGATATGTTAGAATAATCCTGTCCCATACGAATCATATGCTGCAGAGTTTTGAGACAGCTAAAGCCACCTCAAAGCATGAAGAGATCATGCTGCGCTCTTGACGACGCACAAAAGGCAAGCTCACGACAAAGGCCATATAAGTCTTGGCAATCCACATATTATCTACTTGGCCGCATACCAATTTTGTGCACACTTGGCATCAACGGACAGATCCACCTTAAGAATATTCTTTCCATTGAACGGTCTTGACATGCAGTCAACCACTATGGCCTTGGCTACTTCAGCTGACTCTGTTGGCCCTTCCAGGATAACTTCATCGTGAACCTGTTCACATACAAATCCTTCAGTAGGCAAAGATAAGAAAATGAATTCAGATTTATGAGTCAGACAATTCAACCTATTCTGAACTACAAGCTCTGCACCAGAACGGAGATTCCATTTAGTCAAATCAGATATATATCACAAAGCAACATGAATGACCATAGATAGGAGATCTGTTATTCAATAGTGTTAACGTGGCAAGCATGTGCCGATTCATTGTTGAGTAACCATCAGTTCCAATGTGCAAAAACTTCAAAGAACAGACAGATGCAGGTGTCAGGAAGGAGGAGTTCAGGGTAGGTAATGTGCTAAGAGAATAATCTAACCTGCAAAAGCAGCTTCCACCCAAGCTTTTTCAGGCGTGCATTCTTTGAAATTTCTAACATGGCACACATAGCAACATCGGCTGCACTTCCCTGTTGCATTTTTGCACGCAAAGGGAAAAATAATCACAATTTCAGGTTGATAACATTATGTCACAAGAAATTGAAATGTAATAGTATTTGCAACGTAACAGAATATTTCCATGTATCAGATCCAGTCATCTGGTTTGAAATCTTTTAAACAGAATAAAATAACAGGAGCAAGAAATATGATTTAATAGTTTCTTAATAGTTTTATCAACCTTGAATTATACCTACAATTATATTTGAGAGAGTTATCTTTGAAAATTTTAAATAAAATCAGAGACCTGAACAGGCGTGTTGATGGCAGCTCTTTCAATGTGACCTTTTTGGCCTGAAGTAGCACTTTTTTGTGAAGGGAAACGGCGTGCTCTTCCCAGCAATGTGTGGACACATCTGCTCTGACGAGCTTCAGCTTTGCGTTCTTGTTGCCAGTTCAAAACTTCTTTCCTGTCGCTGTACCAAAGATCAACTGTGTTCTTTGCTTCCTCCACAGAAACCTTGATAATGCAGATGCTGATTAATGACAAGAGGAAGCAGTCTGTTGAATTGAAATAAAAAGAATTTGGCCATTAATATCTAGATACCTTCCAATCACGGGAAAGCCCCACTGCAGTTTTTCCATATGCAATGGAAAAGTTAAGCATCTTAGCTTTCCTTCTTTCAGAAGCAAAAGCATCCTGAAAAGAAAGCTTGCAACATCACATTTTTGGCATGAGAAGAGACCAATAGAGAGCAGTTGACAGCGAAGGCACACCAGCACTTGTGGTGTACCTTATTGCATTGCAACTACAATGACACACCTCATGGCTTAGGTGAATTGATCAGCCAAAGTGGAATATGACTTACAGTATAAGAGACTAACTTGAAAGTGAATCTAAATTAAACACATATATAAACAGAAATTCTTCCATAAGAAACTTTATTGCCATCTGTTTTGATCCTGCAACCGATTATGTTGACCTTAACATCACCAAGAACTAATATGTCTCCAGAAGCTATAGAATCCTGAGAAGCACTAATTAGCAAAGCTTAGCAGCCATTGCCATCTTAGCAGACATCGCAGGCTGCCTAAAGTGTAAGAGAAGTGAAGTTTGATTGGATAAAAGATACCATTAACCAAGTTTTAAGTATTGACACGCTTCTAAACCACATCTGAACACCTTAAGATCAAGTACTAGTCCTAAAGAAATTAGGCTATAAAAGAATGATTATGTACTCTCATATAGATACACAACATTTACCCTATTTTGAAGAAGAGGAGCATTTTTAAATCTTATTTATGCCATGACTTGCTACTGAACCTCACAAAAGAGGAGCGGTGCAGGAATGCAGAGAGTTGAACAACTTGATCTCTTGTCTTTCTGGGAACTTGCTTGCAAAACTACATACTAAATCTTCATTGAATTGCTCATGTTGATTTGGCATAGCTTGAGCTAGGGTTCATAGAATTCTTGTCATCAAATATATTGTTTTTCAATTGGATCCTAAGTTTATTTATATGCCACAGTGTTACTATTCCTACAAACAACCAACAAGAAATAAGTAACGAGATGCTAAATTGATCTGATCTGCTGATAGCCCAGGCCTTTTTTCAGAATACACTTGACCTTTAGTAAAGGAGCTGGAGGATTCTCTTCACCAGGTTGTGGGTGCCACTCAAGAAGCACACGCTTTTGTTCAATGGCTTCTCGAATATGCGGATACATGTTCATCGCTGTCCTTGAGTGGAAGTCTCCACCAGCTTTGAAAGCATCCAACATGCTCTTACAGTTAGCAAGATGGGCAAGAATCCTAAGCTCCAGCTGATTATGATGGTATGAGCAATTAAGCCAGGAATTATTATATCGAACAACCTCTATAACTATTGTTAGGAAGCCAAATCTATTTACCTGCCCATAATCAGCAACAATCAGGGAGTTCCCTGGTGCAGCAATAAATGCTTGACGAATCTTATAGCGGTCCTTCTCTAAGGCAGGCTGATTCTGTTCTGACATAACATTGGAATTATAGAATGTGATAAAGCTTTCATTTCCAAGATAAATGTGGAAGATCAATTAAGATATTTATTTAAGCAGGTATTCTGATTCAAATAACATAAGCTACTGCAAATAACAACAAATGGGTGAAAGAATCTGGGTACTGCATTGTCCATGAGGATCCATATTTAGGATCTACAAATATCAATGGTGAATACAAAAGAATAGGAAAAACAATGCATCCAAGCAAGAAAATTGAGAAAGGGTAACCCATCCATGGCAATTCAGGTATTAAATTCAAATGTACAGCATGTCTCAAGATCATCTCTTTCAAAACAAAACCACAAGACAAAAAATGCCATCAGGAGGATTCACAGTTTCTATTGCCAAGACCATGCAGCACGCAATGCATGACAAGGAGTCAAGATCCATATAGCCCCATTATAGTTAGACAAGCTTGCTTGAGGTGGTTACACACACACACATCCAACAAACCTGCAAATTTGGCCTTCTTGCTGAAAGGCGCGGTTTCTGTGTTAATATTAAGTGAACAATGAATACGCCCATTCTTGCCTGATATGTGACTTCCCTGTGAGAAAGGACATCAATGCAATCATGATTTTTTACATTCTTGAATTCATACATTTAAAGCAAAAGAAATGTTTGTTATGGAATAGTAAAACAATGACCATGGGCATTCAGAACAACAACTGCAGTTAATATTACTTGTTTCACCTGATTTCCACACACATCTTTTCTAATTTGCATCATGCGGTTTTGAAGGAGACCCAAAACAAGACACATGACTAAACAACCAAAAGTCCATCCTTTTCCTATTCTATTTGGGCTATGAAGCCCAAGTGTAAGGGGGTTATATCTTTTGCTGCTTTTATCAGGATTTTATATCTCAAAAACCAGCAAGTTTAAAGGAACTAACCTGCAAGGGGAGAATAAAGTTGGATATAAGAGAGTCTATCGAACAAACTTCACATAGAGCAGAGATGGCACTGGAAGCCTCACTTCCTTGATCACCTCCAAGTGAAGAACAAGCTGATTTATCAGCGAGATCACTTTCATCCATTTTATCAGCCACCCCGAAGCTATCATCTGACTGCAACTGAGCATCTTCATCTATGAGATTGAATTCATCGGAAACACTCCCAGCAAGTGCCTTCAGAGCATCTCCACTAACAGAAGGCCAACCGCTTGCCGTGCACATATCAGTCTTCAAATGATCATCAAAAAGCCTATGCAGAGTAATAGTGCGGAATTTTGTTGGAGCCTTCTTTCCTTCTTCAATGACCTTATCAACATTGGGGACTCTGAATTCCCTCTTTATTGGAAGGGTCTCATCAGGATTTTTTCTATGAACAAATGATGCACAGATGAATACATAGAAAACTTGACAGACTTAATTACATACATTTTGTTAACCCTTTTCCAGAAAGCAGAAAAATAATTCACATAAGAAGGTAGAGGGCCAGTAAGCTAATTAGGCACATGTCACATAGGAACCCCAGATTCTAAGTGAAACACAAAAATCATAGGCTATTTGACAAACAATTCTGTAAATTTCAAGTTTTTTGTTATGTATACATGTCAAGACACTCATTTGAGATCCATACCTGTTCTGTATGCCACCAAAAAAGTTGGCGCAACTGCGCATCACTTCCAACATTCATATATTTTGCATCTGGACAGTACTTAGATGCCCAGTTGCGAAATCTATCAGCAGCAACTTGCTGTTCTGCTTTAGCCACTTCCTCTATCTCAGCAAGGTATGCACGATCAACTAGCATCCCCTCAGTTTCCATTTCCACTAGAAGCTCACCAAATGGACGCCAATATTGTTTATAAAAATCAAACATTGATCCTCTTCTAGCTCCATCCAATCTCCATTCCATCTTAGATAATTTAGTTTTCAGACTCTCATAAAGCCTAAGAGTGCTTATCGAGTCCAAAGCAGAATAGCAAATCCATAACTTGCGCTCTTCTGTTTGCAGCTCTTCAACAGAAGGAATAGTGAAAACTTTGCCCTCGGAACCATCTTTTTTAACTTTTTTCCTACCGAAGATCGTTTTCATTGACACCTTACCAATCAACTCTTCACCAGGACATAACCTAGCATCAGACATAACAGAAGAATCACCAGTAAGAGCTTCCAGAGAATATCCACCTTCTAGTCTTCTTGATGAATTCCACAATCGGGCCATATGCATTGTATCAGCATGGAAACCAGCAAGTTTAAGCCCATAATTCTCTATAACATGGTTATCAAAGCTATAGTTGTGCCACACCTACAGAAAAAACAAGGCAGCGTAGTTCCCCAGATGGCATATAATCATTCCAAGAACTGATGAGCAACAAAAGCACCACACAGAATTACATATAAAAAGTCTCTTTACCTTTTTAATTGATGGGTCTTCAAAAAAAGGAGCAAATTCAGCCAAAAGATTCTTCCCATCCCCATGAAGAAGATCTACCCAGATACAAGACTTGCCATTTCCAAAATTTGCTTCTGGTCCACAATAAATACTGAAGCATACAATTTCTCCATGATCAACAGGTGTTTCCTGCTTAACATCAATCTTTGATACCTACATATTAGCAGAAACAAGTAAAATGAGCTCCAAAAGGAGGGAAAAAAGTCAATTCTATCTGAGAGAACATGAATGTTAAGTGAATAAGTTAATTAAAGTACAAAATTCAACTGCTCTATATCCAAATGAAAAATAGTCTACAAGCAAGTCAAATGAAAAACGTACTTCCGTGTCACATGCATGAACCATGTGTCTGTACTGATTTGTGAGCATACCAACTACTTCCTTTGCAGCGGAGACAGTATCAACGACAAGAACCTTGTCATAAATGCAACTAAGTTTCTCACGAAGATTTGACTGGATAATAGCTTCTGGTTCCAGAGATCCTTTTCCTGTGGGAGTTCCATTTATTTTGTCAACACCAACAGATTTTTCAGCAGCAGCAGCAGGATCCCTTTTTGTTACATTATGACCACCGCATTTATCAATTGAGGGATAAATTCCTTTCTGTTCTTCGAATAATTTTGGTGGGGAAACATTAGGTTGGGAAGGTTTTGGAGGTAACTGCATTGTCCTCTGAGAGATCTTCCAGCACATACCTTCATTCACTTGTTGCCTAGTTGATGTATAAGACTGTCTGCTACTTGAAAACTTGTCCATCTCACGATCCGGCGCAATTGGATTTATAATATTTGGTAGGCTATTGTTTCCTGAAGAACAAGCTGAATCATGAACATTTCTGAGCAAGAGAGGTGAATTACTAGTAGATGGGCAAGACAAGTCATTATTTGTGCTTTGTTGTATAAATTCGTAATCACTTCCATCCGTCAGACTAGGCAAACTAGAAGTCCGGTCAGCAAGATAAGCTTCCCTTCTTTGCTTATAGTCTTGAGCGACGTCACCCCAGGGTATGACAGTAGGCATCTGATAGTCACGCACAAACACATGACTCCTACTTGATATCTTCTCAAAGGAATGACCAGAAGCAGGGCCATTTGAGAAGGATACATAGCCAGAAAGGGTTTTGCAACAATCCAGCCTGAGAGTTGCAGTGTCATGAAAGCCCAAAACCAATACAATGGTCAAATAAAATAAATGAAAATGCATTATTTTGTCACACAATTTGAACTCATGAAAAGAACAAACATTTGCATTACCAACTATTTATCCTATGTTTAATCAATTTGTACAAATCTCAATAGCATTACACATCTCTCTGACATATGGTGCTATGGAACAGATATCCTTGCACCAGAACAGAAAAGCAGTTTTTCTCATCCTTTTACAAAAACGACACCTTCAGTTATGAATCTGAATCTAACACTGCTTTTTTTACCTAAACTTATTCCTGTTAATTAAGCCACTACTGTTTGCTAACAGCCTCATCCCATTTGAATTATCATAGTAAACGAGGCATGGTTCTCCATCCCTGAGGGAAATATGATAGATTGACAAAAATCCAGCCAAGAATATTGACACACAACATGAAAAGAATCACTCTATGCCCGCTGACCTTGACCAAAAAACCAAAGCACAGCAGGATACACATTATGCGACTAACAATTATAGCAAGCTAAGCAATACAAACATCTCAGCCACTTAGAGTAACTACATTGCTGATTAGATTATATAAAGCTCAACCATGCAGAGTGCTTAATTCACCAATTTCATTCTTTCACCAAAAAACCCACATAGGAAAATGCACAATAAACATAAAAAGATAACCTTTTTAAAACAAGAGTAAGGAACCAAACCTGCAAAGGGCTTTACTAGAAAGAACCCAGAAGGAGCGAGAAGTAGAAAAGGAGTGAGGACATGATGAATGACAGAACCACAAGTAAGGGGACTTTTTGAAAGGGGTGAACTGAGCAGAGAAACACCCCATTGTAGCAGCCATGGCCTCTGCAACTCTTCTGCCAACTAGTTTATGGCTAGCGCCACAGATTTTACTGTAAGCAGCTGCCGTCTTGATAATCTTTTTTCCGTTTGTAATAAACGGTTAAAAAAAGATTTGCTTTGTTATTGTTTCCCCTTTTTCTGCAGGTGACAGTGGGGGACTGGGGCTGTAAATAAGAGAGGTTTTAGAAAGGGTTTATTAGTATTCTTTGTCTGGGAATGGGGATGACTGACTCATGGCTGAAAAGGAGAGCAGAAGCCAACCCCATACCAGAGCAGAGCAGAGAGGGAGGAAAAGGGCAAAAAGGGAGAAGACGGAAGATTTTGGTGAAGAAAGCTTTGTTTAAAAGGGGTTTAGTCCTTCGATTAAGGCTAAACCCTGAGACTACAAGTTAACGGGACTCTGGGAGAAAGACCATCGGACATTTTCGTGGGCAGCAAATTTCTGTCGCTTTGACCATTCCAGTTTTTTTTTCCTTTCTTTTTTTTTTTTTTTTAAATGTATCTTTTTGTGTTGTGTCGGGTATTAGTGAATTATTATATCAATGGTTGAATATGCCCATTAAAGAACATAAATGCCAAGGAGGGTATTATTTGCGCCCCAGGGGCCTCTACTTCTGCAGGTTTTAATTGTACTCCCCAAATATGCATCCCAGTCAGCCAATGTACTGATGTCCATACACTTTGGTAGTACTTTTGTGGGTATGAAGGGACATTGACTGAATCCGAGAGAATCTAAATTCAACCAAGTTGCTGCCAGTAGTCCACAGGGTAATTTTCAAATACTATCCTTAATCCTTTTCTAATTGGGTGATATCTTCAGAAAACAAATTTCACAACTAGATTCAGAGTAAAATTAAAGCTAATTATACACTTAATTGAGACCAAAAAAAAAAAAAGAACCCTTAAAGCAAAGAAATTACTTTTGTGTTTGTGTTTTAAAAAGAGGTAAATGATTTGACGTTTTTAACTTGTTTATTTAGAGATCCCCTGTCTAGATACTTGTACTCAGGGTTATTTATGGAATTATAAAAGTATATTTTTCATTCTTATTACCTTTAGGTGATATTTGTGTAACAGGATATAAAACTTAACTGGTAGTCACAATAAATTCAGAAATTATGAAGATTATCTTTGGACATAACAAACGTTAATAAGGAGTAGTGTAGAAATCCATCTTTAGTTATCTTAGTTGACATTAAATTGATTAAGTTGGCATGTATGATGTAACAACTAAAGATGCCCTGTAGGCTCAAGCTTTCAACCCTTGCCATCATGCCAACCACTTTGGTTATTCAAGAACTCGTCCCACATGCTTACCTACAAGAAAGAATAGTACCATTGAACTTTGTGCAAGTGAATAGACAAAGCCATGAGGAAGTAATTTTCTGAAATTAACTCCTCAAAATTTTTCCTTTAAGACCCTTTAATAAATTCTTAATACATCCATACATGAAAAACTATCTATAACAACTTAGGAATCCACGGTAAACACGAAAGACTTGAGTGGGGAATATCAATTGAAGCCAAGGTTTGAGCCATGCTATGGCATTTTGCATTAGAAGGCTGGAATCATACGGTTTCCCCTTGCTGTATCTTTGGTGCACTGTGCTGAAGGTTATGTACATTATTTGCCTCTTGATTGGTGGATTTTTCGGTGTCCTCTGCATTATCCTCGGCATCTTCATTGCCTACAGTTAGGTACTCCAAAGCAGTCACTACATCACTAATCAAAGGTCGAGTTGAAGCTTCTTCTTGGAGGCACATTGCTGCAACTGCAAGAGCTTGGTATAGTGCCTTGATAGGATAGTGTCCTTCCAGCAAAGGATCTGCCATTAAATGAAACTTCCTCTTGTCTTTGAACAATGGTTGAGCCTGTACATCAGTCAGTTGCAGAAACACATAAGCCACACACAAGGATCTAGATACTATCTTTAATATACTACCGGTGTATCTTCTAATATTCCAAATGGAAACTTTCAGTTGATCCTACTAACATTGAAAATCGCAAGAGAGAAACTTCAAAATCTATTGTAAAGCTGAATCGTGGTTGTTAAACTTACCCACTGAATCAGGTTCTGCTCTTCACTTGGTCTTGAATTGTCAATGACTCTCCTTCCTGTGATTATCTCCAAGAACACTACGCCAAAGCTGTATACATCAGACTTAGTTGTCAACTGGCCTGTTAAAGCATACTCAGGCGCGCAGTAGCCATATGTTCCCATTACTCTGGTAGAGACATGGGTCTTATCACCTGTTGGACCTAACTTGGCAAGTCCAAAGTCAGAAAGCTTCGGATTGAAGTCTTCGTCTAAAAGTATGTTTGATGCTTTAAAATCACGGTAAATCACAGGAGGGTTGGCCGTTTCATGCAAGTATTCCAGCCCTCTTGCTGCGCCTTCAGCAATTTTCATCCTAGTGTTCCAATCAAGAGGCTTTCTTTCTGGACCTATGTCTGGAAAAGAAAGATTGTCTGATCAGCAATCCCTATACAGAACCTTGTTCTGTAGTTGCACTAGCAGAAAGTCTTCCAATGCAATAACATTACCTTCAATATCAATAGCTTTATTTGTTAATTATTATCCACAATTGAAGTTTGAACTCTCGAGTAATAAGATTTGGAACTATCAGTTTATGGAGCCGAATACTATGTGCATCAGTTAGTGGACACACAGAGACATAGCTATGCATATACTATTGAAGTTTCATATGACATTTTCTACAGTTATTGTCCTGCACTGCAAGAACAAATAATTCATAGTAATGCTTCACTATGAATTGTCAACGAAACTTGAAGCATGATTCTGTTTGAAGTGTTCGCCTGAGATAGATATACTTTCTCAGACAGTCCTTGAGGTACTTTAGGCTAGTTAGCTCTACCAGAATCACAATCTGTCACATTCATTGGCAATTACAAAGGAAGCAAGATTGTATTGTCATACCAAGAAGGTGATCTTCTAGTGAGCCATTGGCCATATATTCGTAAACTAACACCCTCTGATCACCATCACAGCAGTATCCTACCAAATTGACAAGGTTAGGATGATGAAGAAGACTCAAAATCAGCACCTCCACAAGAAATTCTCTGTTTCCTTGGAATCCATTCCTGTCTAATTGCTTGACAGCAACCTCCTGAGTAACCTGGATGAGGGGAAGAAACAAAAGGGAAAAATGAGAAAGTCGGTGTATCCAAACAACTTCTGGAGAAACGTAGCAAACTTCGAGAAGGACAAAAGAAAAGAGAGAGATGAAAAGATTGTGAGAGTACTGTATCTTTGCCTTGAATTTGCCCTTTGTACACTCTACCGAAACCTCCTTCACCAATCAGATATTTAGTATTGAAGTTATCAGTAGCAACGCATAATTCTCGGAATGTGAAAATCTGAGCTGAAATATTCTGTTTTCCAATTTTTTCAATTTCTTCACTTATATATCTCCTTTTGCTGCTATCTGCATAATTAGTTGATGAGTCAGGTTTAACCATCTAAATCAAGAAGAAAGGGGAAAAGGGAGGAGGATATTTCCAACTAATCCCGAAATCAAAAGAAAAATAAAATCTACAATAAATCAGGTTGTTGGTGTGAAAACTTCAGTTTACTAATTTAGAATGACAATCAGCTCGTGGGCATATCCATCATGAAATATTCCTCGGTGACAATGGCTAAACTTTCTAGAAACCTACAAGTCTTGCATTTGATCGAATTTATACTCACTGGAGGAGATTTTCTCATGAACGTAAGCCAAGGAGATACATTACAAAATTGAAAGAAACATTTCATCTGTATCGTTAATTGAAGAGGACAATGAAAAGGTTGAAGAGGAGAAACAAGTCATCTCTTGGCAATCTCCTTTTCTTGAATGTGGAAATGGAAAACGAGCTTGGGAAAGAACTAAAATTGGTGAAAGGAAGCCTTTCAACGAAAGAAAACTAAACAAAAGGGATCTTCCTGAATCTAACAAAAATATGGCATCCATATACATGAAAATTACCAGATTTAAAGGAAATGTTAGCAAATGAGGCTATAGTCCTCGTTTCTTGGTGCTCCTGGATGCTCTTTTTGAATTCCTCAATGCTTTTTTTGAGAGACCTTTTGTGATTTTTCTCTTCTGACAAACAACACGAGAAACAGTTCATCTTTTTCTTCTGCTATCTCGTCTCTATCATATTTGGTCCCGAAAAACATTGAATCCAGGAACCAATAATCAAAGATACCTCCTTTTCGACAAAAATGCAATCTTTTTTGAAAAGATTAGAGAAGCACAGTCTAATGTGGATTGAACCTTCAAAGTTTGAAACTCAGATCAAGAAAGATAGAATTTTTTTTTACAGCCCCTGAAAGAGCCAGCTTTTTTTCTGGTCTCTCAAGGAAACTAAGAGGAGTTCGTTAAAATTGGTTATTCTTTTTCCTTACAAGATCAATGTTTCCGGAGGCTTGTCATGGACATCTGGCAAGCCCAATTTTTCCAACGTCAAAAATTTGGAAATACTGAGAAAAATAAGTTCCATTTTAGCAACAAACATTTCATAGTGTTTATAATTAATTGTCTTAGACTTAACTTACGGGGAGTTATCCTAATGTGTGGACAATTATGGTTATTTCTATTCTTATACAGGTTATATAGGTAAATGCTGTAATTTTTCTAAGCCAATTGCATTTTGCAGCACCCCTGAAATTCGCTATGGTGGCGTTTTTATTCATCTTTATCTAGAAACAAAAGAAAAAGCTTGTGTTTTTCCCTTTAAGCTAAAGCAGTTGAAATCCTCATTCTCTTTCGCTGCTCTCAACTCATGGTGGAAATCATTTCTTCCATTTCAGTTCTCACTGCTCAGTTCTTCCTAACACTAATGACTGGGAATAGTGCACCTCTCATCCAACCTAAACCCCCCCCCCAAAAAAAAAAAAAAAAAACAAAACAAAACCCCACAAAAAAAATTACAAAATTTGGTAAATTTACAGGATTCTAATATAAAGAGACTATATTCTGCTGCTGAATCCAAATCATACATTCTTGTTAAGAGATGAGAAAGTTTGAGTGAGTTGGCGTAGACATAGAAAAGATATAAGATTGTATAGGAAAGGAAACAGCTTGCATAGAGGCATCATGGACTCATAACTTCTCTTGATTAAGATATGGAAATTTAGTCAAACCTGGATAACATTGAGCTGTTTAAGAGTCTTTCTCAGTTAAGAATGAGGATTCAATTCTCACTACCCTATCTACCTCTTAGAAGACAAAAGCAAGATAAGACAGTGGCACCATTATGGAGGAAAATACCAGAAAGAAGAGCGGTCGTTTTTTGAGATAAAGAAGAGCAGCTAGAATAGTCGCTCAATGGCCAACTTCTCACAGTTTAATATTGTGTTTGTGGTGTTCTGCAAAGTCAATGCAGTGAACTCAAACCTCCTGATCGAGCTGATATAATAAGCCAAATTCTCCAACTGCTTCTGAACAAGGTAATTACCTTTTTTCTTTGAATTTACCATTACAAAAGTCAGTTTTATTTTATTTATTTCTTCTCGAAGTTGCAGAATTGTTATGCATATGCTTATGGCTGATGAGTTCACCGTGTACGGTCTATAGACTGAAACAAGGCAGAAGAATTGCAGGATATAATTCCGACATGATTGATATTTTGCATAGTGTCTATTAGGACACATAGAAACAAGAAAATTGCATTCACTGATCATAAGCACGATAAACAATTTGGCTAGAAATTAAGTGATAAGGCATCGGACAAATAAAGTAACAATCACCAAACAGAAACAACAAACATTGAAGCAGTTGCTGCTAAAGAGTGATTTGGTCTAGTCACCTTTACTGCATCTAAAATACAGATCAGTTACATCCTTTTAGCAGCTGGAATAAAAGCACTCGAAAGATATCAAGACTCTTCACAACTTTCATCAGCGCTTACAGATTATAATCCTCCTCTGTACCTGGAAAGAATGCTCTCAATATTTCTAATCCTAGCTTCAAGTTTCCATGCAGGATCATCCAAAGCTTCAGGAAAAGTTTCAAGACTACAGCTTTTGCTATTTCCTCTATCAACTCCAGACATCTGACGAATTACAGTCCCAGCTCCATTGCTTTCTTTTATTAAATTTGGTAAGCTTGGCCTGACAGGAAGATGAGAAAGGGTTTGGTCTCAGAACCTTCACATTTATGACGCGATCCACAACCAACCAATCTACCCGTTAGGTATGCATCAGGTCCGTTCTCGGTCTCATGTACCAGTGCCATTCTTGAGCTTCTCTTTCCCATTTCAGTTTCTAACTTAATCTCCAATGGCTCTACCTGCATTTTCTGAACAATAATATTCGTAGAAATTGAGGAAATTGGACCTTCTAGTTTAGAATCTTCCTGAGATTTTTCTTTTCCATCAGCATCCCCCAAACTTTCAAACTGAACGTATCCATCCCTGTCAATTGAACTCTTTGTTCCCAATGTGTTGTGCTTAGGAGAAAAACCTAGGGGAAGAGGACCATGATGATCTGATTTTCTTCTAGCTGCATTTAGCATCGTTGCCTTATATTCTGAACCAGTTAATATGACTACATTTTCAGTTTTCCCAATTCCATCAGTTACTTTCCTCAAACGTTTAACTCTTGTGTGTTCATCCTCATCCTCCAAATCCCTTGTTCCCAGTATGTTGCCCTCAGTAGGAAAAGCTGGTGTAACAACTTCGTAATTGTTTTGTTTCTTTTCATTGGAGTCCAGCAGTACTCTTTTTCCTGAACTCTTAACTCGATTTGTAATGTCCTTCTTATACTGTGCACCAGTCATTCTGATTATATTCTGAGGTTTGTAGTTTCCATCAGCACCTTCCTTTAATCGTTTAACTTGTATTTGATGATCCACATCCTCTGAATTGCTTGTTCCTGTTTGATTGCAGTTGGAAGGAAAGCCAGGGGGAACAAGAGAAATGTTGTCTGACTCATTTTCGGATGAAGTCTGTGCACTCTCTTTATCAGCAAGGGCCTTCTTTTCTGAATCACTTGTTCTGACTGTATTGCACATCCTAGGTAAACTAGCTGAGACAGGTGCACCACTGGCAGATTTCTTTTGAGAGGCTTTCAGCAACAACTGCTTTTTCAAACCCTTATATCTCAATCCAGTCACAGAAGCTGCACTTTCAGCTAGCTGAACAGACATGGACTTCTTCCACCAGACCATGTACTGAGTAGTAACATCCGGCTCAAAAAGGCGAGATGGTATATACAACCACTCATCTCTAACTGTCCTAGTATAATTTTCCCAGGCTAAGCTTGTATTCAAATTAGCCCGCGTTACTTGACCAGGAAGACCTTGATCAAAGCCAAATTGCATGGCCACTCGATGTGGGAGGTACTGCATAATGCAATCCGATCCTATCCCAATCAGTTCACTCACTCTCAAGCATCTGACGAGCCCTTCTAGATCTTCATCCATGTCAGAACCAACCATCGTCCATTTTTCCTTCTCTTTGTAAAGGTTGTGAGGCAGTGAGGTTTGCATCCAATTGCATAAGGCCGCCAAAGGAAAAATTCAGCTGCTTCGTCAATAGCTAAGTTTACATCTATCATATCCTCCATCCTCAAGCCACTCCATTTGGCAAACCTTGGCTGACCATGTTCTTGAGTTACAGGCTTTGGAAGCAACGTTGAAAATCTCTCCAATATCCATATCTGAACTAACTGAAATGGGGCTGAAACGAAAAGGTCTAAAGTCTTATCTTGCTTATTAACATTCTGCGTCCGTCTAGGATCAACAAGAGCTGCTTTCAACTCGCTCAAACTAGCATAAAGATTAGCAAGAATTGCTGGTGCAAGAGCAATTTTAGTGCCTCTAGCTAGATGGATTGCAATAGGTATAACATTTTTTTGCACAGTATCATCAGGAGATTTATTGCAGAATACAAACCTGGACAACCATAATGCAAGAAATGCATCGTGCTCGATCTCATTTCCACAGTCCTTGAATTTAGTCAACCAAAGACTGTGAGAGGGCTTTTTAGATGTCGTCTTGGTCAATTCGGATCTTGCTAAGAGCAGTTTCTTTTCTATCTCTGCAAATTCATCCGTATCAACGGGCCTAAAAACAGGGTCACCAAGAACAGTGTATCCACCCAGGATCATCATATCTTCCAATGTGATTGTAGCTTCCCCCCAAGGAAAAACAAACGTATTTGTGTCAGGACACCATTTCTCAGCGAAATTAAATATCAGATCCTCATTTCGGGTTATAAGGTAGGTGGAATTCATTATAGCATCAAATATACCAGCTTTCCTCCAGGCAGAATGGTGCAGTGAACTCATGCTATCAACCCATGTTTTCCAATCCTTTTGCGGATTTCTCCAGCCACGAAAGTTCACTTTGAGCTTGGATTTCTTGAAAATGTAGCCAAAGTTGGATTTAGGCCCTGGAAAGCAGATGTTGGGGGGAAGATCAAAAACAGGCCCGTCTGTCGAGGTGACCGAGGGAGTCAGGAAATGAGCTACTCGAACAGTCGGTTCTCCTCCGGTTGGAGATACCATCTCTTCCTTCTTTTCTACCGTGAGCTTCTGAACTAAAACTTGTTCCATTCCAGAGAATTTCAAACTGATTGAGATTTAGTGCCGTCTGCAAAGTGATTTTTTCCTTTGTGTGTGTGATGACAAGTAAAAACGCGTTATGTAGATGTGTGAGTGTGTGCTGACAAAATAGACGGAGGAGGAGGAGGAGCAACGTTACACACTCTGCATGAAGATTAATACGGGTGACAAAAGATAAAAGGATTTAGATATGTAAATCAAAATTGATGTTTACAATTGTTTTTAGGCAAAGGAAAAAGAGAATTTCATATAACCCTCAAAAGTTTACTAATGTCTTTAATTTTTTAAAAATATTTTAGCCATACCAAAGGTTACTAATTGATCATCCACTAGATTATTTATGTATATCCATTTTCTCAAAAGAAAAAAAAATTAGTCAATAGACCCTCTTAAAGTAATTATTGTTAGACGATTAATCTTGACACTTATTTGATTATTGTAATCTTACTATGCAAATTATACGGTTTCAAGTAGGCTACTATTTTTTCTTTTTTCTTTTTTTCTTTTACTCAAGAAATACGAGAGCCTAATAGGGAAAAAAAAAAAAAAAGTTCTTAATTTAGTTAGTCACTCAGAAGTGCAACGTTATGAATTTCAGCTTGAAGTTGAAACGGTGGTTATTAGGGGCTCTTGCAGCTCTGTATTTTGCTAAATAAATTCAATAAAAATGTTGGACTCATTATTAGGTTAATACAAATAAAATTTAATTACGTTAGCTGGCAAAAGTATACATTTCGAAAAGTGCAAAAGTCATTGACTGTATTTAATATGCACCTATGAAGTTTTATCTCATTAAAACAAAAATAATAGGGACAAGAATATAAAACTAAACTAAAATAAATTAAAGTCTATCTAATTAAAAACCAGAAACGATGCTGAGTAGTAAATTTGTCGTCCAACAAAACAAAAAGTGAAATGAATATCCGAACATGCTTCCATACGCAGGGTCATGAATTAACTTTAATTGAAAAACTGAAGAAGTCCTGTATTCTAAGCCAAAAATAAGAGATCCTTATATAGGGTGGCAATACTTTTTTTTTTTTGTTTTATTTTAAGCCATTACATTTGTGTGTATAAAAAATAACGCAATTTTCATAAAGCATAAGATTATATTTTACCACCGACAATATTCTTTTTGAATGAATATTTATCCATGCACGTTACAAACTGTAATTTTTGCTAATATCTGTAATTGTAATAGCAATTTTACTTTTACTAATTCCTGTAATTGTATTGGCAACTTTATTGTAAGAAAACTTAGAATTTGGTCATGTACTGGATTCTAATGTACTCTCGCGTCCCATAAAAATTATCATGTTTGGTGCATTTTCTTGCCCCAAATTAATTATCATTTTAGGGAAGTCAATTTAACTTTTTGCAATGAAAATTTTATCTTTACCATTTATGTGACCCACCACTTATTTCCTGTCCCGCTATTTATAAGGATACAGAGGAAAGGTAAATTATCTTTCCTACTAATATCACTATACAAAATTGCACAAAACGACAAAAAAGGGGCAAATTACTTATAATCCCCTTGTAATTTTACATAATATCAGATAATCCTCTAAGGTTTCAAAATAACTACCTAACCCCCCTATGATTTTTATTTAAAGTGGAAAATAGATGGAATGCATAATTAGTTATGGCATTTATACTAAACACGCTCTAAAAGTGCATGAAATAAAATCTTAATATCCATACAACCCTTTATGGTTCCTATAAATATCCACTTTATCTCCTGTGATTTTTATAATTGTCCATATAATTCCCCTAAGCTTTTATATATGGTGGTTAAACCATTAATTGATTTAGCATTTAAATAAGGGCACTATTGTTATTTCAAGTAATGGCATTACATAGGCTATTTTCCATCAAATTTTCACTTTACATAAAAACATAAGTGGGTGAAGTGGACATTTTGAAATATTAGGGGGTTCATATGACAACAGACGAAACCACAGGAAGATTATATATAATTTATACAAAAAGTAATTGTTATGTTAGAGAAGTCAACTCAATTTTTTCAAGGGTAAATTACATTTAACCCCTATGGTTTTGATTGTTGCCACATAACCCCCCTAATGTTTAAAAATATCCACTTCACCCCCCTATGGTTTTATGTAAAGTGGATTTACTACTTTATATAAAAGTATAGGGGGGTGAAGTGGACGATTGCAAAAATCACAGGGGGGTAAAGTGGATATTTATATGAATCATAAGGGGGTTGTATGGATATTAAAATTTTATCACACGCGCTTTTGGAGCGCATTTGATACAAAATTGTACATTCCGTCCACTTTCCACTTTACATAAAACCTTAGGGGGGTGAAGTGGATATTTTCAAACATTAGGGGGGTTATGTGGCAACAGTCAAAACCACAGGGGGGTTAAATGTAATTTACCCTTTTTTCAATGAAATTTTATCTTTATGATTCATGTGGCTCACCATTTATTCCTATAATTATCAATATCAAATAAAAGATGACCTACCACTAAAGATATATAGGAAAGTAAAAATTATCTTCTTACTAATATCAGAATACACAAATTGCATGTTATCCAAAAATGACTAAAAAAGGGACATATATATATATATATATATATATATATATATATATATAGTGTAAGTGGGAGGTCTCAAATTCGAGATCTCTCACTTCACTCTCCCCTTCTTGGGGTACCTAAATCATCCCTTCTTGGGACGGATCTATTGCAAGACAGCTTTTTTCGAGGGGGGACAAAAAAAAAAAAGCAAAATTGGTAGGCCTTCGATTCATATATTTTTTTGTCAAGCATGTTCTTTAATATCATCAGCTTGTTATGAAAATTAAATGCTTGTTACGATTTTCAGAGAAACAAATACGCTACTTACATTGAAGTTACTCAGGATGACGAAGAAGCATAATGAAGATTCTTTCTTAATATTTTTTTAGTTAGTCACTCAGTAGTTAATGTACAGTTCTGAATTCCTCGTCGACGTTGAAATGGTAACTTCGGGGGGCTTTTGCAGTTGTGTGTTTTGCTAAATTGAATGTAGTTCTTGAATTCATTTTTTTTTTTTCAATTCTTACAAAACATATTTAAATACAAAAACAAATTTGCAAAATTTCGAAATTAAAATGCCTATTCTACTTAAAAACGAGGATGTCCGGATTTGATGAATCAATTGCATTAATATTTTTTATTCAAGAAAAAAAAAAAAGCTTTTCCTCTGGTATATAAAGTGCAAAGATTAGGTGACACAATGTATAGACTATTATTCATGTGTATGAGTACAAGTCGGGTCGTAGTCTTGAGTTCAATTTAATTCATGCAATTGTAAAGTCTTATCTCATTAAAACGAGAATAAATAGGACAAACGGAATAAATAAATAACAATATAACAAGACAAAAGAATATCTGATGAAAACTAGCAATCATGTTGATGATACGACTGTGAACTGTATCTCGTTGGTTTTCCATCGAAGTGAAAACATCTTCAACCCTGATTACCTAGATTTCTTCTACCACGTCCATTCATGCAAGTTATATCATGCAAGTGCAATTGCAAATTCATGCAAGATATATATATCTCTGAGGTAGAATTTGAAAGTGCAATTGCTGTTGCCTCCTTCCATTTCCCATGTCATGAAAATGCAAACTGAACTACAATCATGTCCTGGGGAGCCTGCATTCCTATACATCCTGAGGTTCCACAATGTTAAACTTGCCTTGAAGAGCTGAAGAACTTCGATTCGTTAAGCCGTATGGAGATTCCAGTCTTAGTTACTTTAGTTAGCCATCAGTGGTGCAACATTATATATGAATCTCAAATTGAAGTTGAAATTGTGGTTATTTTGCTAAACTAAATATATATAGTTATAGTTCCTGAAGTCAATATTTGGTTCAATGGTTCATACAGATAAAACGCAAGCAGATTCGCTTACAGATGTACTGATTCTTCATACGTGCAAAAGTCATACATTGTGTCTAGTATGCAACTGTGAAGTGTGGCTCTTTTAAAGGAAAATAACAGAAACAAAAAGACAGAAGTATGGAAAACAAAGTAAAAGTCCATTTATTTGCAACCAGCAGTGATGCTAAGTGCTACATTCGTTTTCTACCGAACTGAAAAAAAAAAATCTCCAAGCCTGCTCCCATGCGGGCTGATTACCTATTACCTACTCCGCTTCCAATTCTATTCATCCAGGCTTGCATGTTTACTAATATTTCTGAGCTAAAATTGAAAGTGCAATTGCCTACACCGCTTCCAATTCTATTCATGCAGGCTTCCATGTTTGCTAATATTTCTGTGCTGAAATTGAAAGTGCAATTGCTGTAGCCTGTTTCAATTGCTGCAGCTGCTGATGAAGACTTGCCTTGAATTTGAGAAGCTGAAGAATTCTTTGATGAATCAGGAGCAGTGTAACAGCTGCTGCTTGCCCGATTGGTGCGCCCTTGCAGCACCATTTGCGGAGCTTGGCTTTGTTCCGACGAGCTATCCAATTCCGGAGGAAAGACAGGGGGTTGATTTAAGTCAAAATCATCTCCACGCTTGTAATTCTTCACACAAGCTTCTGGCCACACGAGTGGACAGTGGTTATGTGCGCCAGCATCAGAGCTAGGACAAACATTTAAATCAAAATCGTCTGATCTGGCTTGCTGCTTGGTGGGCGTTTTGGGCCTAGTAACTGGATTATGGTTATGTGTGGGCGGAAAGCCTGGGGGCACGTCAGCATCGTTACCTTTTTCCTTGTTTTGCGGCTGGGTAGGAGTTTCAGGCCTCATAACAGGAGTAAGATTCTCTTCGGGAGGAAATCCAGAAGGGACACCAGGATCATCACCTTCTCCTTTGTGATGCTTCTTGCTAGAACTTTCTGGGTTCATTCTAAAAGCGGGGTTCTTTTTGGGAGGAAATCTAGCAAGAACTTCTGCAACATTGACCAATTTGTGCTCAGATCGCTTCTCGCTAGAATTTTCTGGCCTCGCACGGTTATCTTTGGGAGGAAATCCTGGTGGAACATCAGCATCATTGGCTAATTTGCGTTCAGATCGCTTCTCGCTGGAATCTTCTGGCCTTGTATGGATATCTTTGGGAGGAAATCCCGGTGGAACATCTGCATCATTGCCTTCTGTTTTGATTTGCTTGCTTGAAGAAATCTCGATCCTCAGAACTGAAGTGTCGCCTCCTTTGGGAAGAAGTCCAGGTGTAACATCAGAATCTTTGCTCTCCACTTTGACTCGCACTTGGGTAGAAGCTCGTTCTTCTGCAACAAGAGTATGACTACAGCATTCAATGCCTTCCGATCCAGCTTGTCTTGAAGTCCGTAAATCTCTTCTATGTTTTATCCTTGAACTCCTTTGTCCTCGTGAGACACCCTGAAAAGGGTCTACTGGAACCAACACTCTGTTCCTCCACCATTGCTGATACTGGATGCTCAAATCTGATTCGAATAGCCTAGCTGGAATGTACAAGCTTGCACCATGGTCTAAAGGTTTGCTGTAATTGATCCAGGCAACTTCAAGGCTTTCAGTCGAACGAAGAACCACACCTGGAATATCTTGATCGAATCCAAACTGCATTGCTACACGATGTGGCTGATAAGGCTCTTCGCAATCAATCCCAACAAGCACACAAGCTCTTAGGAATCGAGCAAGGGACTCCAATGCCTCATCTGGGCACAGACCAATAACTTCCCATTGTTCTATTTCCCTATAGAATTCAGGAAATTTCCACTGATCCACGGCCAAAGAATATGGTCTCCACAAGAAAATGTCGCCAGAAGATTCAAGGATAGGCCTCACATTTCCAATATCAGACCTCTTCACGTCATTCCATCGAGCTGCTCTTGGGTCACCAAAACTGATGAAATTTGGCTCTGGCCGAAACATCACGAACCTCTCCCAGGCCCAAAGCTGAACGAATTGCAGAGGTGCCCAAAGGCTAAGTGCCAAAATGCTGTCTTCACCTGGTTCATCCTCAAGATTGCGCAAAACAGCCATTGATTCTTTCAACAAACTCAAATCCCGGTATATGCAAGCAAGAACAGCTGGTGCAAGCGCAATCCGCGTCCCTCTTGCAAGATGTATAGCAATTGGCAAAACATGTTCTCCAAGTTGATCAAATTCATTCCCAGGGAAAACAAATCTTGACAGCCAGAGGGAAAGAAAAGCTTCATGTTCGTGTCTTTTCCCAGACTCCATGAAGAACTTCAACCATTGAAGATGGCCATGGCTTTTCATCCGAAAAATGTTGGCATGCGCTTTTTTCAAACTCTCCTCAATCTCAACCAGTTCCTTTTCTTCCAAAGGCAACAAAACTGGGCTACCAAGAACAGAAAAACCACCAAGGATCATCATATCTTCTAGAGTAATAGTTGCTTCACCCCAAGGGAACACAAAAGTATTGGTGTCAGAGCACCACCTTTCAGCTAGACCAAAAACCAAGTCGTTATTTCTATGAAACCTATACTTTGAGCACATAATAGCTTCAAAGATTCCAGCATTTTTCCATAAAGATTGGTTCTTGGACTGCATTTGATCAACCCATCTTTCCCACTTCCTTTGTGGGTCTTTCCAGCCATTGAATTCAACATGCAGAGGCCACCATGGTTTAGGTGAAAGATAAGGAAGCTTCAAGTTTGAACCTTCACTGCAAGGAACAGGCGGCTTCAGGAAATGAGCAGTCCTCTTATGTGGAATTCCACCTCTAGCTGAAGCCATGATCTCTTCCCTTTCTTCCATTATGCCATCATCTAATGGACCTGCCACAAGTAGACAGAAGTTCTGAGAGTTCCATTCAACTAATTAAGCAATGAAGAATACATAAATATCCAGTTTTTCTCTCTCTTAGTAATGCAAATCGATAATTGGCAACAAAGTTTTGGCTTAGGCAAGAAGGAAACAGAGAAAGGAACACTTGATTTCTGCATTCATCACTCACTGCTCATGGGCAAGAAGAGGAGCACTAAAAGACTTCGTTGCCCTTTTATTCTGGTAGACTACTTAGATTAGATAGTAGAATCTAATTGATTTTTCTTTTTTGTTTGTTTGAATTTTGTTTGTAGTTAGATAGATATAGGAGATGTTTGGTAAATCGTTTCAATTACTGAGTTTCAAATTCAATTATATCCATACATGATGATCAAGTTTGGCAAACAATTTTTTAAATCAGTTTGTATAAAACTTTTTTTCCCTACTTTAGTTAAAAGATTCCTCTAAAAACACCTATAGTTTTTAATATACATATCCCAAGAATCAAAAAATACACACACATCTCACAAGTGATGGTGGGCGCTGGCGATAGACCATTTTCTTTTCCTTTCTCTCTCCCGTCCTTCCTCTATTCTTTTTTTCCTCCCTTTCCTCCTCCCCCCTCTCCCTTCCTTTCTCCCACGACCTCTACTCATGCGACTGTGCCACGCAATCGTGCCTCTGGTTGGTCGCGTGACGAGAGGTCGCGAGGGAGGGGGAAAGGAGAGGGGAGGAGGGGAGAGGAGAGGAGGTGAGGGAAGGAGGAGGAAAGAAGTAGATGGAGCGGGAGAGGGAGAAAAGGGGACAAAGAAAAGTGTTCGCCGGCGACTGACGATAGGCGCCAACAACTGGGACGGAGGAAGGGGCAAGATGATGACTAGTGGGGGAGTGGGGAGAAGAAGAGGAGAAGAAAGAAAAGGAAAAAGAAAGAAAGAGAAAAAAAAAGGAAAAAGAAAAAGAAAAGGAAAGTTTTAAACAATTTAAAATATTTTTCTACAAATTCTATAGTAAGTTTTAGTAAAATTTTAAACAAAGACCCAAAAAACTAACTTGTCAAACAAACCTGATCTTTACTTGGGGGCAAATACAAAACATAGGTTTCTTCTATGGGGTTTTCGAGAATAGAAGAAAAATATGTAGAAGATTAACCACCTTTTACTAAAAAAATCATCTTAATTAGTAATTTCTATCTTATTCTGTTTAAATATAAACATATTTACTTATAGTCTTTTTTCAAGAATTGAAGAAAAATATGTAGAAGATTGATATAACATTTTGAACCATCAATGCTAAGAATGGACAATTTGCTACTAAGATAAGTTTACTAGACTATAAGAATGCTAATAAATCAAAAGTATGAAGATGTGTTGAATATTATGTGAAGGTAGCATATCACTTTAATATTTTATAAAATTGTCCAATTCCAAAATAACAACAATAATCACTAGAAATAATAATTATTTTAGTGCACTATAATGGTATATTGAAATGAATGTCTTAACTTGGGTAATCTTTTCAGAATGTTATCATCCGGAAATTGAGTGGTAGTGAATGGACAATGATAATGCAGGTACCAGAAGTGAATGCATTATCCTATTCTATGATAATGAGTTTTATTTGGTAATTAGAAGCATTAATAAATGTCTTAGCCAAGAAAATGAGAATACAAAAGAAATAGCAGCACTATAAATGCCCTGTACTCCATTGATTAATGCTGCCTAGTCTGCCTTCCTGATTCAAGGGCATTGATGGAATTTAAAGAGGGCGCCCCCGCACAACGGGACTTTGCTAGTCATTTGTTGAGCTCATGAGCAGGGCATAACAAAAGACAGCAATGCCTCAATCAGATCAAGCAAAGGTTTTATGTCACACCAATTGTCCAATTGGAGGATCTTGATATAGTTGCAAATTCATAAAATTCTTCACAGAGTTTGATAAGCTTCTTTTAATTTTTGCAAATCTTGTTAGGAACAATCTAACAAAGTAGACCATATACATTTGCCTTAAAATGGTAGTCAATTCTGCCTGTATAGCTCTTTAGTCTCAACAGCAATTATAAAATAAAATTTTAAGGTAAAAAAGAGAGAAGAAAGCAAGGAAGCAAAAGTTTTAAGAAAAACAGAAGGCAAGAACAGAGAATTGATGAGAAATCAAAGAAGTTACCATGGCATAAGAGAGCCATCTTCAGAGAGGAGTGCCTGAGCTGTAGGGAGAAAGAAAGAGCATGAAGCGGTGGAAGAAAGACTGATGTGGGATGATCGTTTCAATGTTTTTATTTTTCAGTCAAGAAAGTGAGAAAGTGCTCACAATTCTCATTGAATGACACCAGCAAAACTTGGGTTCCTTGGAATAGTTTTGTCCCATTTGTATTCCTTTGCCATTTGTACTTTGCATTTTGAAGTTTTTATTTTTCTCCCAGAAAGTACATTTTCAAGTATGGCAAGTTAATACGTTATTTGGCCTTGTAGCTTTTGTACAATATAAGTTAAAGAGAGAGCAAGAAAAAAAGGCCTACATTTTGCCTCCCATGTATGGTAAGCTGTTATGCACTTAATTGGTAAAAGATAACATGGCATAAGCATAGCACTTTTTCTTCACTAATGTGGTGTAGCCTACTCAGATTTTCAAATTTTTGTAACCAAAAAAATTAGTCAATTTGAAGGAAAGAAAATTTGTGTACTTTGTCCGACGCGATAAATAAATGATACTTAATTACAATTACTCATCTTACAAATGAATTAACCGATTAGATTTTGAAGGGACATTTCGCCCCTCTTGATATCAAAAAAGAAAAAAATCTCGCGAATGAATTAGCGCATAATTTAATTTATTAGACATGATTATGTTGCTAAATATGTTTCGGAAATATGTATTTCATCCTTCTATGAAAAATCTCAATTAATTTGATCGGGTTGAGCAACATGTACCCCTTGTCTTAACATCCACATAATCCACTGGATTTTGGATAGACATCCACAAGGATTGAATGTGCATCACTTATTTAATATGTTAAGAGAAGAAGTTTGATCTTATACTTTTCCCTAGCTAAATATTTTGAGGCATTTTGACTAGGATTATTATTCTTTTAATTGTTCTAATGTTTTTGTTAAGCTGGTAAAAATCTGTAAGGTGCATTTCAAAACAATCTTTACTTTCAAAAACTCACTTAGTGAAAAAAGGATCACTTAGTCACATTCTCTCCAAAAAATAAATAAATAAATAAAATAGAGTAGTAAATATCTCATTAATATTTTAAAAGCTTTGTGAACAGTTTCTTTTCGACACTTTCTACTTGTCAAAAGGCTAGAGCTAACGAAGACAGAAGAAATGTAGAGTCGCAGCAATTAGATTTGAGTACTCAAAATCAAGTCATATCAGCAAATTCAATTCAATTAATTAGAACTACCATTCTTTCTTTTTCCTTGATCCCTTAACAAATAATGTAGTGATGGTTTTGCTAGATCGTTTCCTTCCTCCGGCTGTACTTAGCAATGTTCGAGTTGCCCACAACCTAGCAAAGCCAGGTCTGAAGTTCTCGAGCAAAACAAGAGAGACAAACAAGAGCTCATTCATTTCTTCAAACGAAAGTACTTCAATTTAAGCCTTAATAACAGTGTCCAATACCCAAAATACTACAGTAGACAGGAACTGGTCATGTGGAGTCCCCACATTAGTAAGAGTTTAGCTACTATCAACTCAAAATGACGTGATATCGGAGTGAATTAGAAAAGAGACGATGCAGCAGTTCTTTTTTTCCTAGACTTCTGCCATACTTTAACATTCAGCAGCTTGAATCCAGGCCAGTATTTTCTCAAGATTCCTAATTCGAGCATCAAGATTTTTCACCTCTATGTTCCAGTTTAGTCTTTCTGGCAAAACTCCACTCTGTTCATTGATTTCAGCATATCCACTTTGGAACTCAACAACTGCAACACTTTCATTAGCTAATGTTCCAATATTAGGTTCCAGCAGGTCACCGGCACTACATTTGTAGCTTCCCTCTGCATCTTTGTCAATGCTCATCAATCTCTCTTTTACTCTAATTGCGTTTGTGTTATCCCTCCTGGATTCCTCTGGTACTCTTCCAATATTCTCGTCACCTGATGTTAGAGAGTTTGTTCCTGATCTACGATTTTTAACAGAAACACAATTTTCATGCGCAGGTGATAAGCTCTGAGCATCTGCTTCAATCTCAAAATCTCCAGACACCCCCACAGCATCATCAGTACGAGCCCTCTTCCTCTTCATCAATTCTGCAAGTACTATATCATCATCATAATCATCATAATCCACTTGCTTTCCTACATGATCAGGAGTGGGAGAAAAGCCTGGCAAGACAACATTTGTAGTAGAATTTCCCTGACCCAGCTTCAACTTATCCCACCACTCCAAGTACCGTGTTGTGACATCTGATTCGAACAATCGGGCAGGTATATGGAGCCTGACATCTTTAATTGGCCTGCTGTAGTTGCTCCAAGCAATCTCAAGAGTCTGACAATTTGATGATCTCTTGACAAAGCCTGGAACATCTTGGTCAAAACCGAATTGCATTGCAACTCGATGTGGAAGATACTGCTCCAGACAGTCCATCCCAACTAGCTCAGAAATTCTCAAACATCTAACCCAGGACTCCATCACTAAGTCCTTACCAGAATCAACAGTTACGTAATCCTCACTTTCTTTGTAGAACTTCGGAATGTTCCAGTTTTCTACTGCTATGGCGTATGGCCGCCAGTGGAAACTTTCACATGCTGAATCCAAAGCCTCCCTAACATCGTTAATTTTCACTTTCTTTAACCTGTGCCATCTGGCTGATCTTGGCTCTCCAAATTTAAGCGGGTTAGGATTAGGCCTTAATGCTGGAAATCTTTCCCAGGCCCAGAGTTGAACTAATTGGAGTGGAGCAGATAAATGAAGCTTTGATTTACTATCAGTACACTCAACCGAAGTTGTTAAAAATGTTTTCAGCAAGCCCATATCTCTATATATGCTAGCAAGAAGAGAAGGAGCAACTGCAACGGGAAAACCTCTAGAAAGACTGATAGCAATGGGGAAGACATTTTTGCTTACAATCTCACAGTTGTTGGGAAACACGTACCTGGACAACCACAGGGCGAGAAATGCCTCATGCTCCAGTTCCTCCCCAGTACCCTTAAAATGACGGATCCAAGGACATTGCCTTGCAAATTGACCGCTAGAACGTGAAATCAATTTATGGGCCCTTTTCAGCTTTTCCTCCAGGTCAAACGTATCTTCAGTGCTTGTAAGAGGACCTAGAGCACAATCTCCTAAAACAGATTGATAACCTCCCAAAACCATGACATCTTCCAACGTGATGGTTGCTTCACCCCAGGAGAAGACAAATGTATTTGTCTCAAGACACCATTTCTCAGCAAGCTTAGTTATTAGATCATTATCCCTTGTGGTATGGTAAGTTGAAGCCAGAACTGCCTCCAAGATTCCAGCTTTCTTCCATGTGTCTTCATACACTGGTCTTAACTGATGGACCCAGTTTTTCCACTCCCTCGGTGCGCGTTTCCATCCACTGAAGCCTACACATAATGGGCTTTCTTTGGGGTTAACAGCAACCATGACATTTGAAGCACAGGAAACTGAAGAAAGGATGTTTTTCTCGATGAAAGCCTGATGATCGGTGGGCTTGAGGAAATAGGCAGTTCTTAGAGTTGGTTTTCCACCAGTGGGTGGAACCATTAGCTCCTCTCTCTCCTCCATCAGGGTATCTGATGGCTGCTCCTTCATCGTTGGGTTTCAGAATTCCCTTCTTTTCTTTCCCTTTCCGAAGATGAAGCTGCCCAGGGACAGGGTTTTAGGTGCTTCTTGGCTGTTTGGTGATTAGAAAGAAGAAGGTTACCATACGGACAGTCGGAGGTTTCTGGGCAAGAAAGTTAACCTAAGTGTCATGATTCAGTCACATCCATACGCTTGTTCCTCTACTTCAAAGTGCTCCAATACGGCATTTGTATTTCGTCACCTAAATGAGATGATGCAGTGGATCAAAATATGCTGCTATCAAGCGTGGCTTACTGGTTTGTGACTAGCACTCTGATCTCTTTTGAACATTTTTTTTTTCCGTTTCTTTCTTTCTTCTTCTTTTTCTTTTTCTTTTAGCTTTTCGCTGTATGAAATACTCTTAGGTGGTTTTTAGGTGGTTTTGGAGAAAGATGCCCATGCCAGTTCACCATGTTTCCATGTCAAGTAAGGATGGCTGTAGAGCTGGATAAGCTCAATGCTAAATTAAGGCCATTTTTCTTTGACCAGTAGTACTTGAATAAGGACACAACGACCATTTCGCTGTAGCTGCAGAGAAACTGCACCATTTTCACAAGAAAGGAAGGACCTGCATTTATCTTTTCCTCTTGTGTCTTCAGTATTCTTACATCTTTCTGATCTAACGTTCAGTGCCTCCCAAAAAAATTTGACAGGGTCACCAATTTGCTGCAACATGTATACGATAATCTTACCTCCTTTAAAGAACAAGACACTGCACCTGCATGCTGTAAATAGTTAATCACATCCAAGATTAGTTTAAGTTCAAGTGGACTAGGCTCCTCTTCATTTAATTGGAGAATACTCCTGTCCATTATCCTGTAATAAATTCAATTGTGCAATTATTTGTAAAAGTCATCACCGTTTATAACATACTTCGTCCTAAGTTTATTATACACCAACATCGAAATTAAGTTTTGCCATTTAGAACATGCACACTTCGTTACTCGAGTCTATAATACACAAAAGTGAAATTAAGGGCCCATTTGGTAATGAGTTTTTTGGGTGTTTGTAAAAAACTTTACTATAACTTACTGTAGAAGTTTATAGAAATTTATTTTTGGATGTGTAAAAATTTTTGTGATAGATTTTGTTTTTTCCTTTTCTTTTTTCCTTTTCTTTTTCCTTTTCTTTTTCCCTTTTCTTTCTTTCTTCTTCCCCCTCCCCCAACCAACCGCCGCCGGCGCCAATTTTTTTTTGGTAAAAAAAAAACTCCCTTTATGTTTTCAAAAGCGTGAAGTATGAAGCATATGAGAAAAGTTTGGCGTGAATGTGGTTTCTCTAATTTTTTGTGTACATGAAAGAATATAATAGAGGAAGTGTGAAGTATGAAGAAAAATAAGAAATGTTTGCTATTGATTAGGATGTAATTTCTCTCTTCATTTTTTTGTCAATATCAATTTGGGAAAAAATAACAAAAGAATGTCTTGGTTTTCACCGTAGTATGTCCCAAAACAATTTGCATCTTTCTCTAAGGAAAACTTCATGATATAAAATACAATTTATATTTGAATATTTTACACCACTGTATATGTAAAGTGGCTCAAATGTTGCCTAATGGTATCTTTTTAACATTTCAATGTACGGTTCAGGTATTCAATTTGGCTTCTGCTATTAGGCCAAACAAAGATATTTAATTTGAAAGTAGTGCAAACAAATAATTATTTCTTTTTGTTTCTTCAAACATTTTCAGACTCCCTGCTGCTCAATTAAATTTGTGAATAAATAAGACGTCTAATTATGCTAACGGGGGTTATGCTTTTCATCTCCTTGTCCACAAGAGTTCAGAGTTACAATCATTTAATATTGTAACAAATTTCGACATAAAATACTTTTATATAATTATAGAATTGAGTTAGACTGCTTCTATGGGAGCCCACAATATAAGGGGTGTGTTTGGATAGTAGGTTATTTGAGATATTTTGTGGAAAAAATACTGTATCACTTTTTTTACGTGATGTATGTGAGATAAAAAAAAGCGATTAAAAATTGTGCTGATAATGCAAATAGAAATTTTTGACCAAATAGAATCAATCGAATCCAAATAAGGTCCAGCTGTCCAGGTGCCTGGGGAATTGGGTCCGAAGCTCCTCCTTAATCTAATGCAGGATCACCCTTCGTACCCCAGTCAGGTAACAAGTTGATAAAACAATAATCTTCACAACTTTCTCAAAAAAAAAAAAAAAAAATGCACCTTGAAACCGCATCTCTCTACTGAGCAAAAAACCCAAACCGCTTGGATGCTAATTTTTTATTTTTATTTTTATTCAGCGTTCCATATTTTTCTTAATTTTATTTAAAACTGTTCCAAAAGAAAAACCACAATTGATTTATACGGTTTCTTTGGTTTACTTTTAGCCAGTCAAAACATTTCCAGACAAAATATTTGTAAAAGAAACCGCACTGATCATTTGCGGTTTCTATGTAAGTTTAAAAATAAATTTTAATATTGTCTGACAAATCTACCAAATAAAAAAAAAACAAAAGAAATTATATTTATCTGGTCGCCGAATATCAAGTTTTTGGCAACCTACTTGTAGAAAACAACTATTAGTTTGGATTATTTTGATTTTTAACGTTACTGTAAGAAATTCGCCGGAAGAACAACATACATCTATCTCTACTACATCACTTAATATCATGCCGTATATGTTTCACCAATGCAGTAGAAGTACGCACACATGGCTACATTTCCAAGGCCCTTCTAATAAGCTCAAGAAGTTGGAAAAGTCAAATTTTCAGTACAGCACCAATCGCTCCCATGTTGCGAATGATTTGGAATCAACTTTTGCAAGCTGGAATGAGGAAGTAAGTGATGGTTCTCTCATTCAAACCATTTCCTTTGCAGCTTTCTTATTCATCATTGCCAAAGATCATCAGCCTCTTCTTTGCCTTGAACAAATATGCATCACCTGTGGCACTTTCGGGTTTTTCAGAGAAAGACCGACACCTGATTCCATAGAATTTGTCAAGTGACTAAACTACTTAAACAGCGTCAACATTTCAGGAGAAGATGATAAGCCATGCGCTTAATCAGAGGTTGAGGGCTGCCAGCCATCAGAATCTGTGTACTATAGGGGATTCAGTACAAGCTCTCTCCACTTTCCCTTGGAGGCTTCCAGGCTTAAACCAGAAAGAACCATTGAATACTAAATGACCTAGCTGACAATCAATGATAGAGATCACTAAAGTGCTTATGCTCCATAGCAACACAAACCAATTTGTCCAAAAAAGAAATGGGTGGAAGAAGGAGGTGGTCAGCAGCAGTCACAAAAATATAAATCAGCATCTTCAAGTCGGCAGGAATACAATAACACCTTAAGAATCAGAAAGTCAAACAATTAATTGTGCAATAGTACAGGAGAAATTCGAAAACTAGATCCTCTGAGCCACATAGCCGGTGACAGAATTGACATAGCAGAAGGTACTTGTGGACAAAACAGAGAAAAGTATAGTCAGAGACACGAGACAAATGCTCCATACTAATTCTTGTCAATGACCAATAAACTACCAATCTTAGCAGATAAAATGCATCAATTTAGAAGAAAGAAATCCAGTCCGAGAATTATAGCCAAATTCTTCCTTTTCCCTTTGCTACAAGGGTGCAAGTGGATTGGGTAGCATCAAGGATTCACCAAATGGCTAAACTAAGTTCACCAAGATGAAAAAAGCAATATTTACCCATTTGTCTAGAGAAGTGACTGTTTACACGAAAAGCCAGTATAGCAGGAAGCAAAGAAAGTTACAGATAAGACTTAAGAGTGCATCCCTCAGAATTGACTCGTCATCAGTTGACTTTCAGTCTACTTTTAACGTTAAGATACAGATGCAATCTTCATAGGAATGCAAGAAAAGGGAGGAGGACATTGATTAGCTCCAGGCAACCAAGAACACAAATGCTTCTGAGCTGTCAATATAGGTCTAGGTCTACCAAACTGTACAGTTGCTACCATGGAAACACTGTCCCTGTTTCATTTGTCAAACCCTTATCTTCCAGGTCAAGAACCAATAATGTGAAAGATTGCCTGGTCCTTCTGGGGAAACAGCTTAATGCAACAAACGTTCAATGGTGCTTGAGCATTTCCAATCAATAACATGCATCTCATACTACATTTTTCTTTAAGCAAATCCAAACTTTTACACAACCAATCATCTATGCAAGTGCATTTGAAACAAGTCAGTGCATACCAATGCGCACAGGATAATTTCACGAACAAGAAGCCCTACAAGTTCCAAATACCTCCTAGCAACTATGATTCATCTCACTCCAGCATCATAAAATTTGACAGAATACAGATTAAAACAAAAAACGCACACAACCGGATGAAGTATCTTTACCCATCACACAAGATGAAGTATCTTTGCCCATCACATAAGAATTTCTATCTTTGCATACACGGTTACCCATCTGAACAGCATATCATGACTTTCACAATCACCTTTAAAGCTCAAAGCCATGACTCAATGAACTAAAGAAACAAAACACTGAATATTATTTTCATTAAAGAAGAAACAGAGCCAACTTTGCATCATTTACCCAATTGCAATCAGAAATTCATAGTTCTGTATTACCTAATAGACTACTAGCCCAATACCATAAAACATTGTAATAGGCACGGTATGATCCTATATACTATACACCCCTGCATTATGTATGTCTTCTTTTATGAATCCACACTGCAATAACCATTGCTATTCAAGAAGCAATACGCAATTTTAGTAAAGAAAAGCTTAAAGGGAAAGCGTAATAGTCAGTTAAATGCCCACTAGAAAATAATGCCTGTAGCAATAAGAGTAATACAATAAGGGAGTAGTACAATAAGGGTAGTACTTATTGCCTCAGATCTATTTCTGCACTTTCCAATAAGAGTAGTAAGTAAAATCACGTAATAAAAAAAAAAAAAAAGGAACTTTCCCTTAAAACATCATTTGTTCCTCCCTCTCCCAATTGTTAAGTAAGAAATAACTTTATAGCCGAAATGTCTCTTTTTATACTTTCTGGGAGTGAGACTGAGGACATAAATGGAGTTTGACAAATAGACAGTTCTTACTTCTTTTGCCGGGGGTAAATGCAAAAGAAAATAAAAAAGGGGGAAAAAAGATGCTGCGACTAGAAAAACTCATCCTTTTCAGAAGCCCAAAAACAAACAAAGCCAAAGGAAATGGCAAAGCGATGAACAAACAAAATCCCTCAGAACAAAGTTGTCATCAATGAGTATCATCAGGCCACTACTTTTAATTACTTGCTAAGTTCATCATAGGGACCAGACAATCACTTTAAGCAAGCCCCAAAAAAAAAAAGGAGAAAAAACAAAGGAAAAAAAAAAGAAAAGAAAAAGAAAAATATGAACAACAAATACTGTACTGGGTAGTAGTATTTAACAGAAAAGCTCCGTATCGACCTAACAAATGATGAAGCCAGGAGCTCACGGGAGACTGGGAGGACAGTGACAGCAAGAGACACCAAGAGCTAACCCGGAAGCAGGACTCTTAACAACCTAATGGCGGCAGCCGGAGAGTGTTAGAAGTGGGATGTGAAAATGAAGATTTATAGCAGAATCTAAAGAGCTTCGACCTTCGGGGATGAATACCTGTTTGGATGGCATTACATCATGCTCCGCCTTAACCGGATAGGGAAATCCGCTCTGTGTTGGTCAGTGGGCTGTCCAGCCCAAAATCGAACCTCAATAAGAAGAAGCCCAGATTCCAATAGTGTGATCTTTACTGGGAAAGAAGAAGAAGAAGAAGAAGAATAATAATATTTTTCCTCCTTTGTCCCTCATTTTTCTTTTGTTTAGAAAAGGTTAAAGAGGTTGTTTGGATTGTATCTTTTTGAAGAGTTTTTCTGGGAAAAAAAAATACTTTAGCACTTTTTGAAATGTGATTTATGTGAAGTCAAAATTGGCTGCGAAATATGTGAAGATTTGTTCTTTATAAACTCAAAACATTTTCCAAGAAAATGGCTTTCCGAACAAGTTCTTTATTTTTTAGTTAAGATGAACTAGTGGACTTCATCAATTTCCTTCCGGGTACCCAAACAATAACGAATAACAAATAAAAAAGAAAAAAAGAAAAAGAGCTAACAAGAGTTGAAGAACATGTGCAATTTTCAGGTTAGACTTTTGAAGTAAATTATAAATAGATATATCACCATAAGAAATTTGTGTGAAACTTTAGGTTCATATAAAAATTGAACTTGGAATTCAGTTAGAACATTTCCCTCCATGAATAAATGAGTTAGAATACCCCAATTCCAATTGCATCATCATAATTTGGTATTAGTGTGATAAAAGAGGTCTGCTCTATATTACCAAAAAAAAAAAAAAAGGTGGTAGATTAACGAATATATTCAAATATCCAACTTGTTGAGCTAAAAGTTAAACCTAATATCGCAATTGACTTAAATTTGATAAAGTGTTTAATCCCAAGACTGAATTTCATTTTTATTCAGCTCTAGCTTACTTACTATCAACAAGTCTGTACAATATTTATCTCTGAGATTGAGCTTGATTTTGCATTTACCATTTATTCTTTTCAAAATGGCAAATTTATTGCCATTTGTCAACAGGCAATAAAATGGCTATTTTATTAAAATTTAATTTTATTAAAAACTCAACTCCAGCCAGTTGCTAACCAAGTCAAATGACTCCTTAAAATTTAAAAAAAAAAAAAAGTCAATTGATAACTAAAATGGAGCCCAGTCAAGGCCATATGTCCAAGGATCCGATCCGGCTGCCTGTAGTATAAAATACTGCACAGCTATTTTAGCAAGCAGGAAGAACGGGGAAAGTCACCCGACCGTCGGCAAGATATTCACCTCTACAGTCCGTTAGGAGGTGGGCAGAAGAAAGTTTTTATTCAGACCATGCTGAAAATGGAGCCCGACTCCAGAAAGCTTCCACTTATCCTTACAATTATTGCTGTTTTAGCCCTCTTGTACGGTGATCCCGTGAGAGCATGGACTGGTGAAATCCATGGCAGAGTGGTGTGTGATGTTTGTGGGGATTCTTCTGTCGGCCCTGAAGACCATGTTTTAGCAGGTTTACACTGAAAATTTTGTCAATTCCTCTTATTTATTATTCAAGCATCAATTCTTACCATTTATTTTTCTTTCTTGGCTAGCTCGTATGAGTTCAATTTTTTGAGAATTACATAGTGACATTTAGATTTTAGCTGGTACCGTACTTGATTTGAAATTGATTCTAGAGCTGATTGGCTATTCGGGGATGCCCGAAAGAGTGATTTTTTGAGCCGATAGTGTGCACCTCTTTTTTGTGTAGAGACTGGGCTTTTGGCAAAGTTCTCATTTTTGTTATGCTTAGTGAAGTCATTTGAACATAATTTGCTAACACTGAAAGGATCATTTTTGCTTGGTCTTTTTGAGTATGCGGGATTGGATAATTGGTGGTGGATCCGACTAAAATAAAAATACAAATAATTAGATGTCTCGAAATTAAAAGGGGACGTGACGGTCATTTACAAAATTCGGTTGCCAAATTTGAGGGACGAGGGTTTAGAGCTTGGAAATTCACCTCAGAGAAAAGCTGGGATGCCCTGCTAATTCCAACTGTCTGTTGCTTTCCTTGCCTCCTCCTCTATTGACATGGAAGAGTAGGAGAAGCAAACTGGATACCACTAGCTCACATCTTCTTATATGGAATCCACACGTGATGACAATTTGTTCTAAGTTCTGATTGCCTTGTCTATGAGCCATGCTTTCTTATGAGGCCCTTCATATGCTGTACGTCTTCTATTAGAAATTCCTAGTTGCACTGTCATTATTCAGTTACAAATGACAGGATCATAGAAATCATGGTTTACTACACTAGTAGCTATAAGACGTTACAGCATAAACAGTCACGTTTTCAGTTGAGCATATCTCTTGTCAAATTTATTTACATCTGTTCTTCGATGAGTGTCATTTTGGTCTGTGTATGAAAATGAAACGTTTGTTTCATCATATGATTTCTAGTGAGATGGCTTCTATATATGTAGGAATTTTACATTAGGTTCTCATTGACTGTTCCAAGTTAAAGACTTACTTGCCCCCTATTTCCTAGCTAAACCTCCAGACAATTAGAAGGGAAAAAGAAAAAGGCAACAGACAGTATTTCTGCTGTTTTTTATTTGTAGTAACATACAGCCTTTGTCCTGAAACGTAAGGTGGTTGAATCAGAAGTTATTATTTGTGTTGTTTTCGCTGAAAAAACTAATTTGAATTGTGAAATTGTTCATCCTACTGGGACTACTACATGTAGGAGGCTGATATTAACCTGACAAGGAACAACCAACTAATTTGAATTGTGAAATTGTTCGTCCTACTGAGACTACTACATGTAGGAGGCTGATATTAACCTGACAAGGAACAACCAAGTTAAAGGTCAATATGAAAGCAATGTTCTCTACATGAGTGCCTGCCATGCATAAAGCTGGTGACAGAGAGGTCATTCCTCTTGTGATTCACTGTTTCATGAGGTTTAGTTTTATTATTTCTACAAAACCTGTTGGGTGAAATTGAGGGTCCTAGTTGGGGGACTGGATACAGAAATAACCTTTTGCCTTGGCTGTTCTATATTTAAAGGCAGATATCTCGTGGCCAACCTGAGGTTTCTGTTGCTTACAATTTGATGACGTGTGATGTTCCTTTTGGTAGAAGAACAAACTGTGGAGTTGTGTTTCTTATAAGTTTGATAGGCAAGTAGCAGTAGATTATTGAACAGCTTTTTTTGGGCTATAATTTGTTTCTAATGCAAATGCTGGACCCTAAAGGTTTTTACATATGAAGAAGCCATTACTTGGTTTTCCTGGAGCAGGTGCTGAGGTGGCTGTTCTTTGCATAACTAAGTCTGGGGAAGTTCTGAATTACCAGGCATTCACAAATTCGAATGGCGTATACACAGTGGCAGAGACAATGCCAGAGGCTGATCGCTGGGATGCTTGCCTAGCAAGGCCTATCAGCAGCTTCCATGAGCACTGCACACAATTGAAAGATAGCAATGCTGGTTTCAAGTTCAGCTACAATCATCCATCTGGTTATTCCCACACAGTCAGACCATTTGTGTATCGGCCTGCCAATCTACCAACGTATTGCATCTAGTGAAAATGTTAGGCACATTCCACATATACAACACAAGGCACATTTTCATGTACAACAGTAAGGTTTCTTCCGTAATTACCATTGTATATTAGTGTGTGTGTTTTGAATAACACATGCAGTATTTTGGCTGTAAGTTATCCACTTTCAGTTTCTGCACCGCTGTGGTTGGTGTTTTTAAGTAAACCTGCGTTCAATGTGATGCGAAGCTGAGTCGTAGCCCCCAAGATCCCCCCCCCCAAAAAAAAAAAAAAAAACAACTTCTAACTCCAAGATAGCAGTTGCTTGTTATTTGCTGTTGCAGATTCCCTTGTAGTTTGAAGGAAAGAACTCTGCGACTATGCCACACAAAATAATGTTTGATTTTGCACCAAAAAAAGCAAGCGGTGTCTTCAGTGAAATATGCGGATTAGTATTGATTTTCGATGGTGGCACCTTTTTTCTGGCTATCTTGCATTAGTAAAGCATAAACAACTATTGGTTCTTACAAAATTCATCTGCTGAGAAACTTCAAAACTCTTACAAAATGTAAACTGTTTCAATAGATGGTGATATGAGTCTGAAATCCTTCTTTTCAGCACTAACATGGCACCAGAATCCGGTGTTATATATCTATTAAATCTATTGCTTGTTACAGAAATTTGAATACTTGGCATTACATGACAACAGTAATCCATATTCGATCAGATTCCGCACCTGTTTTCTTTGATGCACTAGAAACTAATGTATCGTCCTCAAAACTTAAAAAAAAAAAAAAAAAAAGAAAGAAAAGGATTGATCCCGTTTGAATTACATTACTGTTTTCTGGAGTTTTTATAAAAATATATATATATACTTGTCGTAATTTTTTATATATAAAGCAAAAAAAAAAAAGATTAAAAAATAGGTTAACGCAAAAACTAATTTTTTTTTTTTTGGGTAAAAACCTGCGGCCGATAGTTATTCAGCTGCCACAATTGCAGTTTTCGTGAAATCTAACTTTCAAAAATAAAAGAGATAATTTCAGAAACCTCCCTTGAGGTTTTATATAATATCACTTAGCTCTCTCGAGATTTTGAAAATCTCACTTACCTCCCTTATTAGCTTGACAAGACTAAATATTCCTATTCAAGGTTACAAATTGAAAGCATTACCTTTACTCTTAATAACTAAACTAAAACTTCAAACCAAAATATAAGTTTTAAACTAAAATATGTAAATTAAAAAAATAAATTACTATTTAAAAATAGTTTATATTTCTCTGCATTGAGACCATGCTAAAATAGCAAAAGACATGGATAATTTAAATCTAGTTAAAGTCAATCATTTAGGAGGATTTTGGCTAGTAATTAACATTTTCAAAAATTTCATGGACAATTATAATTGAGGAATTTAAGAAATGTTTTGAAAAATATGCTTTAATACATGATAGAGTTTTTATTGATAAAATGATCTCTTCATACGTATAAATTTTTGATGGTGTAATTTTTTTTTTTGTTCCAATGCAGCTAAAATAAATATTTTAAACTAAGAAATTTACATCTTGTAAAAATTTAACCTTAATTTATTTTTCATTATTGTTGTAAATTTCATAAGTAGGATAATATAAGGGTAATATTGGAATAAAATTTTTATCTTTCTTGCATTTTCTTCAAAGGGGTTAAAATGTTACAAGAAATGTCAATTCAAGGGAGGTAAATGAGATTTTTAAAAAATTAGGAGAGCCGATTGATATTATGAGGCTGAGGTTTCTGAAATTATCCCAAAATAAAAATCAGCGTTCAAATGCCAAATGGTCAATATGCCACGTGGATAGAGACAATTGGAGAGAGTGACACAGCTCTCCAAACGGCCACCTTCTTCCTATTTGGACTTCTGGCTCCCTATATTTTGAAGTTGGAATGCAGGTGGCGCAAGCAAGAATTGAAGAAAGAAACGCACAAGAGAAAACGTGGCTGCAAACTTAAGCAAAGCAAGGAAGGCACGTATCAAAATTGAACGGGCAACAATATTGGATAAAGATTCCCCCTTTAAACACGGGGGTTGCTCATGAACATTTGTAATCAGTGATCCAACTCCTCCCCTCGATGAGGAAAAGATCGATAGAAAAGAGTCAAAACCCACTACTAAACTAGATTTTTCTCAAGTGGGTCATTGCTAAAGTAGAGCAGAAAGGTTGCTGCTGCTTACTGCAAAAGGATTAGTGTAACATGATAGGCTGGATGAATCAGTTACGGACCGCATTTGGGGCTTCATTTCTTTGGCTTGTTTGCTTGATTTATTTTACCCAGGTTTGTTTTGCACTCATTATTCTTTCTCGTCGTCTCCATGCGTTTATCTGCGAGTGCATTTTTTTTAAAATTTCCTATATTGAGTATTTCTTGTTTTGGCTATTTTTTGAGTTCATTCTTGATTGGAACATGGTTGGTTTTCCCGCAATTTTCAATTTTGGGGAAGTGGGTTCTTTTAGTCTTCAGCGTGGCCTTTAGGTGTGTATTCAATTTAGTTTGCATACTAGTCAAATCTGGAGTGGTTGTTTACTTCTGAATTCACCCGAGCTGGAAATGCAGGCAAAAATGGTTTTTGTTATTCTGACTCGAGCATTCTTTGGATCAGAAGTTACTAATAGATGCCTTTGCTCTGTTACAAAATTGGTAAAACTCTTAACGACATAATACGGTCAAAAGGCATCTTGGTAGTATCAGTTTTTTAACAGTTCTAAATGCTATATTACAGCTGGCCAATAATTCCACCCCTTACATAATTTTATCTCATCCTGTTAATTTCGTTTCATCAAGTTCTACAATGTGGTCAACTGTGAAAGCTGCTATTTCTTGGTTTCCATCTTTTGAACGTCTTGATGAATCCGTTTCTTCATGATTGGTTATTTGTTTGCTTGAAAATGGTTCTTGCTTACCGACTGAGGGTTTTGGTGAAAGCAGGGCTTCAGGTCTTTTGTCTGGACAGCAGTCTCTTATCAGCTAAAAGACAATCTCAAGCTATCACCCTCAGCCTCCCAGTTTGTGTCTTCAATTGCATTTTTTCCATGGAGTGTTAAGCCAATATATGGGTATGGATTCAAGTTTTTCCTATTATTTATGAACTAGTTAACTGAACTTTTGACAGGTTTATTATTTCAGAATAACTTTAAGTTTTCTGTGATGCTTCAACGTGAAACCTAAAGATAGTAGTTATGTTACAATTACAGTAACTTATAATGTTATTCTTAAGATAATAAGGAGAAGGAAAGAGAAGGAAGGGAGGATAGATTGATAAAAGTTCATATAACCAAGGCAAAAAAATTGTTGTTGGATTCCAGTTTGGTTAGTCTATCTGAAATTACTCATAAATAAGAGTAGCATTTATCATTGAAAATATCTATAACTAGGCATATCAAAGTTTTGCCTTCTCTTGTGGGAATACCAGCCTGTAAGTATGTTATTTGCTAGAATAGAAATGAAGTTACTTTGTATAACCTGATGACATTTGCTTGAATGGAGATAATATTGGCTAACAGGGGATGAATAAATGGTTTCTAAATCTTGCAACGAGCTAAATTGGTAGTATTTTTCTTATTTTTTTCCTTTATATTTTTTGTAAAACATTAGTTCTCCATTAGACTTACTATCTACTGACACATTTTACTATCATGGTCGCAGAATCTTGTCTGATTGCATACCAATCAGAGGAAGAAAGCGGATTCCATACTTGATCCTTGCAACTCTGCTCGCTCTTGGTCCATGGCTCGTGTTAGGCATAGGTGCATCATTTAGGAACTCAAGGGTGCATCTCATGATTCTTTTGACGATTCAAAACCTGGGTTCTGCAATGGCTGATGTAGTAATTGATGCGATGATTGCTGAGGCAGTAAGGCTTGAACAGTATGTTTTCATTTGGATTCATGTTTGGTTATTGCACAATAAAAAAAAAATTTCTGAGGAATTATTTCTTCTTTTGGATGTTGGAAAGCATGATGATCTACTTGAAAACAACATGTTAACATGTTCAGCTATGGAAATTATATTTGATGATTAGTCTGAGGCTTTTGGCAAACCAGCTATTGAAGATATTAACTACATCTGTCTAATTCCTTAATGGATACTCTCTCTCTCTCTCTCTCTCTCTCTCTCTCTCTCTCTCTCTCTCTCTCCCTCTCTCTGTATAACTATTTCTGTCGTATAACTATTTCTGCAACGTGGACTAAGGTATCATGTCTACTCAAACAGGGCCTCTTTTGCTGGGGATCTCCAGTCTGTATCTTGGATGGCCATGGCTTTAGGAGGAATTTCTGGAAATTTGCTTGGAGGATATGCCTTGGAAAATCTGCAGATTGACAAAATTTTCCTGCTTTTTTCTGTGTTGCCAACCATACAGCTATTTTCTTGTGGTTTGGTCGAGGAGAATTCCTTTCTGCCTGAACCTTCTACTTCAAAAAGTTTGCAGACAACGAGTCGAAAGGTTCTTGATGAGGATAAGTTCTCTAATATGTCCAAAACTGTCACCCTGAGGCGAAAGAAGGGCCAGAAAAACACCAAAAAGGAACCACCAGTTGAAAGTGAATTTGAGATTTCTGGAAAAGATGTTTCTTTAGCGTCACAATGGCTCCATTCTCTGAAAATGGCTTGTTATACATTGTTTAGGGCTTTCTGTCAACCAATGATTTTTAGGTAATAAGCGAGAAGATATTTTGATAATTATGTTTGTTATGTTGAATAAAGTACATAATATCGAGTAAAACTTTAAGCCTAATTGGAGATGGTCTTGTAATTGACCTCTAAAGCTGTGAAGTTTGACGAGACAATTTCACACCATCGGTCGTTTGGCGTTTCTCTCTGACCTAGCTAACTCATTACGTTATTTACTGTTTTGAGTTGAACTTTTGTTCTAGTTATGTTTTGGTTCTTTGTTAATTTCTTCTCTTCCATATTACAGACCAATGGCATGGTTTTTCTTAGCAAATGTGACTGTTCCAAACCTCTCGACTATCATGTTCTATTATCAGTCAGAGGTCCTAAACTTGGAAGCTTCATTTTTGGGCACAGCTCGTGTTGTTGGTTGGTTAGGTCTCATGCTGGGAACCTTCACCTACAATCGCTACTTGAAGAAAATGAATCTACGAAGAATTCTTATGTAAGCATACACCTGATTAGTTTATACTTGATATGTTGAAAATTTTCCTCAGTTTGCTGATTGTTATTGCCATGTGTTTATGATCTGCACATTCTATGCAGGTGGGCTCATGTTGGTTTGGCATTTTCGAGTCTTCTGGATGTGGTTTTGGTGTCTAGATCTAATACTTCATTGGGCATATCTGATAAAGTTATGGTGCTAGGCGGGTCTATTCTTGGAGATGGGATCAATCAATTCAAGTATGCACTGCATCTTTCTTTTGCTTATCTATGGGATTAATTTAATAACTATGATTTGTTGGACACTTAACTTTCATGTTCACATTCATATTCAGATGTCTGCTATCAATTTTCTGTAGTCTATCTCTACATTACGTCAATTACAAAATGCATGATTAAGTTCAATCCAACCAAATTTTGATTGTTTGGGCCCCCTGTTGGATTATCTCCCTTTCTTTTTGCTGAGTGAGGTTTTTCTGTAGTCTATCTCTACATTACGTCAATTACAAAATGCATGATTAAGTTCAATCCAACCAAATTTTGATTGTTTGGGCCCCCTGTTGGATTATCTCCCTTTCTTTTTGCTGAGTGAGGTGTTAACTAGGTACATCCTAGTTGATCTTGCTGCTTCCCCCCCCCCCCAATTATTCATTCATCAGGTGGTCAGCACATGTTATTGGGCAATTATATGATTAATTGTTAATTGCATCCTGCGGTGTCAATTGCTAAAATCATTTTCATGTTATTTTGCAGGTTCATGCCCTTTCTTATCATGTCAGGACAACTTTGCCCTCCTGGAATTGAAGGAACTTTATTTGCCCTCTTCATGTCAATAAACAACTTGGGCTCTACGGTGGGATCATTTGTTGGTGCTGGTCTTGCTTCACTCCTAGATATTTCTTCAGGATCATTTGACAACCTTGCTTTAGGAATTTTTATCCAGGTTCTCTGCAATTTTATTCCCGTATTGCTCCTATTTTTGATACCAAAGGAAGCAACTGGGATATCAGCATAGTTCTGCGATACAATCAAGTTTACAGTCGGATTCCTGATTCACAAAACTGGCTACTGTTTTCTCTCATTTGTCCATTATTATTTTGGTCTGGAAGTTGAACAAGCAGGCAGTCAATTTTATTAGGAATGTAGTTTTTACAAGCGATTTTTGTCAAGAGTATAGATTTAAGTTAACCACAGGTGATTTTGTAATAGTAGTAGTTTTTCTTTTGGCAGAGAATGTAGAATATCTGAATAGACAATGTGGGATTCCTATGCAGTTGATTCTCCTACAAAAGAAACAGATATAGTAAAAGATGCTGTTGAGATGTGAAGATTGTTGTGTCTCTGTGACGTCTGTCACATTTATTTAAATCTTGATGGATTCTGAGGTACCTCGACTTGAACTCTTGCAACCAAGCTCTGTATCTATTGCTGCAACTTAAATGCGCGTCAGCTTGTGGATTTGTTTCTCTGAATAATGACGGCTATAGCATATCCTCCCTGAAATCAGTTAAATCACCATGGGTAGAATAGGCTCAAATGGCAGCATTTGCATGCAAATATAGATACGTGGAAGCTGAAGCCTTTTCCCACAGCCACCTCATTTGTCTTCTTTGGATAGCTATCTTCGACACACCCTGGCCATTCAAAGCCTGGGATCAACTGTTTATACCCTTTGCTATAACCCTTCCAATGAGTACCAAAACCACCCAAAGCAAACTTATCCTGTATTCCATTACAATTCCACAGCAAACAGCACACCTTAAGACAGAACAAATGGCGAATGTCAGAGCATTTGCTGCAGTCTTGGGCTGTAGGTGGGAGCTTCTGGCTTCCGAGCCGCAGAAACACCCAGCATCGATAAGGAAATAGACCAAGGTGGATGGGGCGAACAAGCCCCATGTACAATCAACAACAGCAACTGAGGCAGTGCTGCCAGCAGCTCAGGAACCTCGACGAGCAATGCTGCTGTGAGGCCATCAAGCACGTTGTTCAGCAATTGCAGCGGGGTCAAGGTCAACATGGCCAAGGCGAGCAGGGACAGAAGCAACAACAAGAACAACAATAAATTCTTCAGAAGGCTAGACAGCTTCCCAGGATCTGCAACCTGCAACCCCAGGAATGCCAAATCCAGCAAGGATACTCTTAACTAAATCCAAAAAATTTAGCCCCCTTGATAATTTCATGTGCATTGTTAAAGATTGCAGGTTTTGTAATAAGCACGTGATCGTGTGTTTTAAGGGCAGAAATTTTGTAATGAAATGTTGCATGGGTAATTAAGAAAAGCGGTTTCCTCGAGTTTTATGAGCTTCATTTCTTGCTTCTGGTCATGGTTGATGGCCGGCTTTTGATCTTTTGGTTAAAACTCAAATCCTTTAATCTCCGTACCAGCGTATTCATTTGACCATAGAGGCACGCATGGTTCACTGATCTAACAAAATTTAGAAACTACAATCATTAGTTATATTCTGATGATAAAAATTTCTAGTAATAATTGGCAAACTCTTACAGGAATGATCAAATTCTAATAAGATGCCCTCTTCATATAAACGAGTCAAATTATTGATAGTTTTCATTTTTTTGCCAATTTTTTTTTTTCTTTTTTGAAAGAGAGGAGGGCAATATTCCCAAAGTTTTCTTTGCAAACTCTTTTGGTTGATTCGACAATTACTTGTGCTGAAAAGAATTAAATAAAAGACCGTATAAATTGTGCATGGAATGGAATCCCTGAAGGTTGCACATTTTGAGGGGGAAAGAAAAAAATTGGTGGGAATTGAAATGGCCTTTTCTCTTCTTCCGTCAATGTCTGCTACTGTTGCTGTCAAAAGGCCCAATTAAATGAATCAAAAATACCAGCAAATGGCCCATTTAAATGGAGGCTAAAAGGGTTGTCGAGTGGGTTGAGAAGCCTTGCTCCCTTGTATATCAGAGCCAGGTTTCGATCCTGGGACCTGTGGGTTATGGGCCCACCACGCTTCCGCTGCGCCACTCTGATTTGTTAGCTAACCATTATGAACATAATCATACCTCAAAGCCAAAGTCCTCCTTTATTATCTAGATCAGTAGATTCTATGGTTTTGCGATGGTATTGCTCTTATTAAGAAAGGAGCTTTTAGCTTTCGAGCATTATTCATAGAATTTAGAAATAGGGTTTTTGACGTAAACTCAAAATTAGTGAGTGTGTTTGAATAGTAGATTATCTGAGATAAATGTTATAACACTTTTTTTGATGTAATGTTTGTAATAAAATAAAACACAATTCAAACAAACCCAGCATTTTCAGAATAATTTTTATGTTTTAAAAAATAAAATATTAACTTTAGTAATTTTATGTAAATTTTGAATCGAGTGAAGAGATAAACGTACATGAAATTTCAATTTTACATGCTTTATCCAAATTAAGAGCTTAATTGATGCATATTGACACTAAAAAAAAAAAAAAAAAAAACTCTACCAATCGAAGTGTTTCTTATAAGCCATCAAATAAGCCTTTTGCTAGATTGCCATTTAATATGCATATGTTTTGCCCTTTTCATTCCTTTTTTTTTTTTTTTGATGGCTCTCTTGCCTAAACAAAAATCTAGACCTTTATGAAGAATATTAATTTTTATACCTAAGGCTAACGGGATGATGATTCTTCACCCGATCCGGAGATTCTACAATTGGAATTGATCTTGTCGGGGTGATGCTACTATTCATATTTTTACCTTAATTTGTTGATTTTATCTATAGATTGAATATGAATAGTGCTATTTTCTGAATTTTGAGGAAAAAAATACTATATGGAGGTAATATACGTAAAGGAAAAATGTGTTTGAAAACATAATTACAAAAAATATAAAGATTTTTCAATGAAAAGTTAAGAAAGGTAACTATAAACGCTCCAGAGCCTTACCATAAAGCTTGTATTATATGTAGATTTTGCTGCGAGATAGTCTTATGGGTTTATTCAACTCTTAACAGTTTTCTTCTTCTTAGGTTTCTCTTTTTGACAAATAGCACCTCCGCCCCTTCGCCGGCGATCAGAACTTATCCCTGAAATCTCTGCTACGCTGTGAACCGTCAAGCACTTCAACCAAACCAGAAGAAAATCAGGGCGGCGGGTGAGCAATCTTCCAGCTGGAGGATGAGGCGGAGACCTGGAATTGGAGGTTTGCAGAATGCTGCCGCCGCTAGAGTTCGTTCCATACTTCATCGTTTCCTTTTCTTTTATTTATATATGTACAAATAGATACTCCGTGATTGTTTATCGGATATTTAACGCATTAGGGAAATTAATATGTTATAATTGATTTTTGGGGTGAAGGATCAATATCGGCTGCTGGGAGACAATGTGGCGAAGCTTAGAACAGATCTAATGAAGGAGCAGCTGTCTACTTTTCGCTCTCAGCTTGAGGACTTTGCCCGCAAACACAAGGTTTCATCTTTCTGTCTGTGTCTTTTCTTTACTCATTTTTTTTTCTTTATAGTGTAGTTATACTTGCTGGTTTTAGGGAGAGTAAATCAAAGGGTAGAGCTAGAAATCGAGGAGAATAATACAAAAAAGTATAACCCCATTAACTGAATGAAGTAGGAAAATTTCATCTTTAAGTTGTTTGAGCCTCAATGAGGATGCAAATAAATCTCAACTTTCCTTTTTTCCCCCCCTTCCTGAAAAGGGCTGGGAAGGAAGAAGGCAGGAAGGCAAGGGGGAATGGAGGAGGCAAGAGTTGTATCATCATTTTAAGGCTGTGAAAAAAGATCCTTGATTATGCATTTGTCATGTAATTCATTAATTTGTGATCCTGGTAGCCTTGGGACAGGATCTGGATGTAATGTTTTTTTTTACTGTCCAAAAGTACATTGATTTCTATATGAAGGATGAGAATCTGCACAATGCTAACGTTGTTTTATTCACTTTGGTGAATGCATTTACTTTCCTCCTTGTTCACATGGTAAAGCCATGTATATCTGATCCTTCTTTGCTAGACCTTCTAATGGTGGAAATCTATATGTATTAGAGTTACCATTCAACACCAGAAACAAAATTGGCATTGAAATGGTACTGTGCTGTATTATTTTCAGTAAAATGAGAATCAGCAAAGTTCTGTATGCGACACAGCGCTAGTAGATGAAGATATATATTTTTTCTTGCATTTACTGATTAACCTTTAATAATACTTGCTTTGCTTGGTGCAGAATGACATTCGCAAGAATCCAGTTTTCAGATCACAGTTCCATGAGATGTGTGCTAAAGTGGGGGTGGACCCCCTAGCCTCAAACAAGGGTTTCTGGGCAGAGCTGCTAGGGATTGGTGACTTCTATTATGAACTTGGTTTGTGACACTGCTCATTTTTATGTTGAATATTTTGTAACTAATGTTACTAAGCTCTTCTTACTGCTAATTATGTAGTCCTTTATATATAGTTGGCAAGTGCATAGTGGTTTATTTTCTACTTGTTTATGTTTCAGACAATATGTCAGTAATTCAGCAGAATTCTATGATTCTTTTACATGCACTAGGTGCAACTTGGATCTCACTTGCATTTCCATGGTCGTCTGCATAGGTCATAGGAATATTTTCTTGACTTCTGGTGTGCAACTATGCTTTCAGGATTACTATTACACTCTATATTGCATAAAGCACAGTTGCATGACATTGCATTCTTGCATGCAAGATTTCTACTTGAATAGCAAACTATCTCTTACTGCTGTCTATTTATCACCATATATAAAAGTATTTTCTTGTTGTCCTTATTCATTGTACTTTGCTAGTTGACTTCTGTATGTTTGAATTTTAATTCATTTCTGGTTTCTGTCTAGACAGGGGTGCAAATTGTTGATATTTGCTTGTCTACTAGAGCTCATAATGGAGGTTTGATCAGCTTAGAGGAACTTTGCAAACTACTTGGCCAGAAACGCAAAGGAGCTCGTGAAGCTGTCTCTGAGGATGACTGCTTGCGTGCTATAAGTAAGCTGAAGGTACTAATTTGTGTTTCTGTTATTATGCTTCTAGGTACGTCATAATTACTTGGAGCAGAACTATGTCCATTTGAGATGGTTATCTTGCAGCAACTTGCAATGTTTTGTTTTTCAAACTGTTGGCAGTTCTCAATTGCTCAGAACTAACTATTTTTCCTTTAAGCCTACTTAGCATTCATCCTTGGCTGTTGTAAAAGATTGTTGTTTGCCTGAATTGATTCCATTTGAGACTTGCTCCCATTGTCTTAGAATACTTTTTGTAAAATTTTCAGGTACTAGGAAGTGGTTTCGAGGTGATCTCCATTGGAAAGAGAAAACTTGTTCGATCTGTCCCAACAGAACTAAACAAGGACCATAATGAAATCCTAGAGCTGGCACAGGTTTTCACTCATTTTGGGTTTTCCTTTACATTTATCCCAAATATTGTTGATATGCTACATAATCTACTTCTGTTGTAATGAATATTCGGGCATCATCAATTTATTTGTGTTAAACCTTGCTTAAGACTCTGTCTCATCACAGTCTGCACAACTTTTGTCTAAGTTTGGCGAATTCTTGGCGAAGTTGCAAGAGTATCTGAATAGGTTTTGTGCAGGGTCTAGTTTTGTTGGTCTTTATTGGTTTCATAAATGCCTGTATGACCTATAGTATATCTGATCGGCTATATCTAGCGTCATTTTAACATATATGGTCATGTCCTACTGAATAGGCTGTAACTTATGCAAGCTGTTTCTTGCATGCGAAGGAAGAGGAATTTAAATATGCATAATGCATACCTGATTATCAATTTCATCAATCTGACTTACCTACGTCCCATGCTCATAATCTGTCCTTATTAATTAATTAATTTATTTATTTCTCTCTTTCAAAGCGACAATGTTGCATTAGTGGCTTAAAATCTCTAAGTCTAGACGTAGGTTGGCATAGTGATATTGCTATTCCTGCAGGCTCAAGGCTTTGTTACAGTTGATGAGGTACAGAAACGGCTTTCTTGGCCTTCTGGGCGTGCCACTGATGCCCTTGAAACTTTATTAGATGTAAGTTTCTGTCGCTGTTTTTACATCTCATTTTGCAAAATTGCACTCATGCTTTGATCCGTAGTTCCTTTTTGGAGCTTGTAACCACTGTCCTGCAATGCAGGAAGGTCTTGCAATGATTGATGATGGTGATAAAGATGGAAGACGACGGTACTGGTTCCCATGTGTATCTTCTATATCTTCATATGCAGGAGCTGATACCTTCTAAGGTTGTTCTTTTTACCACGAGCTGCTTTATTGGGGGAAAAAAAAAAGAAAAAGAAAAAAATAAGAGTTCATGATCTATGAAGGATCTCATGGGCATGACCATATTCTCTCCTTTTCATCTTCCCTACAGGTTATCAAACATGACAATGAGACGATCCTTGTTGTATACACATGAAGAATTGTCAATCTGATTGTGTTCTGATTAGTAAGGCAAAATAATCTCTCTACTGTTAACATTCTACGTTTGCAAAGTTACCCATGCAAATCTCTTGGTGAATTTGGTATAGGGGGTGACCATGGTATTGGGAATTGGTTGTTAAAATTGTAGTTATGAAAGCAGTACGGGTTTAGAATGGAACTATATATCTTTTTTACAAGAAGCAATTATTTCTAAAGGCTGGAAAAAGTCTATCCAGGAATGTTCTGTTCTACTATGCTCTTCCATTCTTCTTTTACATCTTTTAATAGTGAATATTTTGACAGAAGAACAAGAAATGTGAACTATTTACTTTACAGCGGGGAAGGATCCATCAACAGCAGCCTTTTTGATGTGAGAATGCTCTCATCCAAAGCATGCAGAAAAGAATAAGTAATAATAAAAATGAATTATGACTCTGGAATTAGAGATGAGGTGTCTGTCTCTTCTGTCCAGTCAGAACTAGGTTCACTCCAAGACCGTGGTCTTACTCCTAGCTTGAAGAACAAGATCAGTTCAAGGGCTTGAAAAACCTTGTATGTATCCAAAAGCTCATTCCAAACACCACTTACGATGCAGTAATTGTTGTTATATGGAGGACGGTGATGAGTTCCGTGCATTGATCTAGATACCAGCACTCCAGCATCCTGCAGTGCCACCACCAATGGGTGAAGCTTGCTCTTTGTGCTGTGAGCCCAGGCATGGAACTGCTGGCTAAACATAATGCAGCCTGAGCAGACACCAGCAAAACCATGCAGCACAGGATCATTGAAGATGAGGTCTATAGGGAGAACTGTGAAAGTAACAGCTCGAGCTAAAGCATGTAAGTTGTTAGCAAATTGACGCCTTGTGATAGTCCATGGCCATTTGTGATGGCCTTGAAATGCTTCAATTTGACTACCAAAGACGGGGGTGTTCTCATCGCCATAGTTATCAATGCCCCAGTGGTAGACTCCAGAGCCAAGGTCTGCCAGCACGTAGCCAACTAGCCCTGCTAAAATGGGCTGTAGCCATATATGTGAATCAGCTGCTCCTGTCACCGACTTGGCTAGAGAAACTAGCACGGTTGTGCATCCACTTGCCACCCATGCACGGTGAGACCATGTTGATTTCAAGCTTGGATCATTGAGTATAGAAGTAGTTTTGACTGGGGTGCTTGGTTTCAGTACCAGTGGTGGGTCAGTTGATTGCAAGCTTTGGTCATCAAGTGCAATGGTAGTTGTGGCTGGAGTGCTTGTGTTCAAGACCCGTGGTGGATCAGCGACTAATGGCTCAGGTGGCGCAGCCTGGATTTGGTGGTAGTGGTAGTAATAGAGCAGTAGATATGCGAGGGAGGGGAAAGATAATGGCATTGGTTAACATGGTATAGGGATCTAAGATGAGGGAATGTAGACATGGAAGCAACTTTTGCAAACATCAAGAGAAACCATTTTGCACCGGGAAGGCTCAATATATAGGGTGAAAATGTACAGGAGGAGAGTTTAGTGGTTTGAAAGCTTCATGGGAGTCTGCCCAAGCATTTGTGGTCATTGATAGCAGGGAAATAAAGATAAAGAAGTAATGTGGCTACAAAGAGAGATGCGTGGTTGCTGAGTTGCTGGAGTCTTCCACTGAATTTGTATCGTACAGTGATTGTCGTCTTCGGAGTGGGAAAAGGGAAATATAAGAAAATTACATTGACGTTATAAGAAATACTTCTATTTGAGAGAACGAATATTTGGATTTTTTTTTTTAAAGCAAATGTTTGGATAGGTTACTTATTCTAGTTCTTGTCTTGCTTTGGTAGCGTGGCTAATTGCTGGACAACGAAAACAGTTGTTGTTGAGTGAACGTGAAATCTTCGGCCAGCAAAACCAAACGTGATCTCTATTTCAATAGGAGCCAGGTAAGGAAAACAGGATGTCAATTCTACCACGTCAGAGCTTAAATTGCTATGGAAGCCATCATACGTTTTGCCTTGTCAATCATTTGTGTATACCAACATGAGAAAGGTCAAAACCAAAACTAAACCAATTATTAACATTTTCAATCGTTTGTGTATACCAATATGATGCCAATATTGAAGCTATTTCAGTGAAGGTAAGTCTACGAGTTTACGTATGTTTCAGTTGTAATACCATGAGCTTTGCTGAACCAGAGGGGCAAAGACCGTGAAATTTGCAAGGAAGAAAAGAATATTCCTATCAGATAGAGCATTTTCTTGATATCTAGTGGTGCAAGTTCGAATTTCATGAAGAATATCCGTCTAGAGCTGGTTAGCCACATTTTGCTTTCTAGAGAATCGCTTGATTGGCTGTGGCTTGTCCAATAACTCATAAAATTATGCCTCCAAAGTACAGACTTTTAACTGTATTTTCTTCAAAAGCTTTTACGTTCTTCATGAATATATTTTTCAATCACTTTTTTATCTTGCATACACCACTACAGTATATATATTTTTAACTTTACAAGAACTCTAAAAAAAAGTAATCCAAATGAATTTGGAATTGCTCCCATGATGGTTAGATACTGTTTCGGAGAGAACAGATGCGACTAAACTATGTACCATCAAAACAAAAATATCTTCATTAAGTTTTTTTTATGAGATTACTACATACGAATTATAATTCAAACTAACTCACAAGCGGTCGGAATTATAGCTCGATATCAATAGGAACCGAAAATAAATTAAGCCGACAATAAATTAAATCACATAAAGTGTGAGAGACTTGAACTTAGACCAACTCGTAAATGGGTGAGAATTACAACTCGATACCATTAACTTATAAAGTATAAATTAACCTACATAAAATAGTGAAATTTAGACTCAGGATCTTTGAATCTCAATTTTAACTACTAAATCACCAACTTATTCAAAGACTGATCATCCCCATGTCTCAGTTTATTAAGACATACAAACTTGCCGAGGTATTCCATTTAAACATCTGTATGTCAGCATTGCAGGCCCTGAAAGTTCGTTTCTTGGCTAAAAAACTACTGTATCACATTTCTTGGGAATTGAAATGTACGCTCAAAAGATGCCAATAAATGGACAAATAAAAGGCAGACTGAATGACAAACTCTGACGACTGATTCACTCCTCTTCTGTTAACAGACGTCACATTTGTGACACCAACGAGTACCGCCGAAGGAGATGATGCTGACAGAAGGTGGGGACAGAAAACGGAAACCATAACGACAAATTTCCATGTAAAATTGATCTTAACGCTACCATTAATAGCATAAATTTTTAATTTAGTTCTGTAAAATGTTAGTCAAAACTTTGGCTTGCTTAACCTCTTCTCTCTCTTCTACTTGTATACAGTAATCAAGAAATCACGATATAATTAGACCAAGACCACTTATTGATTTTGCAATTAGAAAAGTTTATTATTTTAATCATCACATACGTAGAATTTTCATCCCAGTCCTAAAAAAAAAAAAAAAAGATCATCTTTACTTTCTTGATGATGAAATCTTTCTTCTTCCATTCCACCACAGCCAAATGAAACTTCTTGTTTCCTCTTTAATGTTGGTTAACCACCCCAGGGCTCTGGAAAAGGTTCTGTAGCAGTACCAGACAACCTGGGGCATCAAAAAATCGGACTTTTCTAGCTGAAATTTTTGTACCTATCTGCTGAATTTGGATAGATGTCAAACCGCTTTTCGTCTCATATAATCAGTTTTGTCTAAATCCAAATCCAATACTAAAGCTCAAAACTTTGTTTCAAAATTCTCGAAACAGCCATGTTCATTCAACTCAAGAAAAGCCACCATGTGTGCTTGGGTTTTATCATTTATGGGTTCTTTTTTGCATCTCAACTACATGCCCTGAAAACCCCCTTTCATCCCCTGGATGTCTTGCCAGTTTTACCGAGACAAGTCTCATGGCCAATTATGAACTATTTGAATAGTGCAGTGGACCTTTTGCCTTCATTTGTTGGGGCTGCTGCTTCTACCAACAATAGCTTGGAGTGGAAAGGGGCTTGCTTTTACGAAAATACTGCGTGGTTGGAGTTTAACAACAAGAGCGGCAGCGAATTCGGTGGAGGCACACTTCATATCAAGGTGTAGATACTAGCTATTCCTGTCCCTTCATTTGATTTCTTGATTGTTTTCTTTTTTCCTTTTTTGAAACTTTAGCTTTTCGGACGTCTTATTTTGAAGTCCAATGAATCTTAACTGCCTAAGTGAGATTACGTGATCGCCACAAACTAGGAATATTGGAATTCTTTTTCCTGGTTTATTTACTTGATTTTTTTAAAGAAAATTGAGGAGGCACATTTTACCTGTATTTCTGGAGTGTAAGTCCATTTAGATGATATGGTAGAGTTGCAATTGTTGGTGTTGGTTGAATATCAGCTAAATATTTGATTGCCAACAACATGAAGCAATGGGTTGTAATCACTTTAACTAAGCTGGGTTTTCAGGTTTTAGCTGGTCATATTTGTAGTTCTGAAGTGATTTGAGTTGAACCGGAGTTCAGGATTTAAAACGTGCAAATTATCCTCTTAGATTACATAGAGACATATTTCTTGTGAATGAGACTATCCTAGATGATTGGAGTTTTCCTGTGATGCTTGCTTCAAGTTTTGCTTTCAAAAATTTTTGTCATTGTTTTCCTCTTTGGGCGGCAAATTTTTATTGCTCGGTCTAACTCAGAACTTGGATTGAAGGCTGCTACTAATCTGTGTATCTGAGTCATCAATCCATGGGACATCTACTTTTATATGTTTGTCTTTTTGAGGATTTGCAGTAGCTAACCTACTTAAATTAGTTCTAGTCTCTAGACAAGATGGTAAGATTGTTAAGATTCCCTAGTTTCCCATTTTTTCAGATGAGAGATGAAAGTTTATGCTACCATATGCTATCTTTTTTCCAGCCTATCTCGGTGTAGGTGCATTTGTTTTTTGCTTTCCTGTTTCTAGTTGGCCAAGAATTCCTTCCTTCTAATTCATGTTTCTGCAAGCATGATTTTTATTTTATTCCTCTTGTACTTATTGCTGAGTGGCAGGAAAGGATATTGGTTGTCTGACTTTCATTCCATGGAAAGATAAATTTTTGTTGTTGGTATTCACTTGTGTTCCTTTGACTGTTCAGGTTAGCAAGGCTCATAGCTGGACGTGCATGGATCTATATATTTTTGCTACTCCATACCGTGTGACATGGGACTACTACTTTTTGTCTCGCGAACATACCCTTGAGTTCGAAGAGTGGGAATCGAAAAGGGAGTATGAATATGTAAGTTCAAACTGTCTTCTGATCTTAGTATACATTTATATTTCATAGAACAAAGTTCTGCATCAGATATGATCTACTTTCCATTGAACAGGTCAGACACAAGGGAGTTTCAATTTTCCTCATGCAAGCAGGGATGCTAGGCACCCTTCAAGCTCTATGGGAAGTCTTCCCATTGTTTACAAATACAGGATGGGGAGAGAATTCAAATATTGGGTTTTTAAAGAAGCATATGGGGGCTTCATTTGAGCAACGTCCTCAACCATGGGTCACCAATGTTACCGTTGATGATATACACTCTGGAGATTTCCTTGCATTATCAAAAATTCGAGGCCGATGGGGTGCTTTTGAGACTCTAGAAAAATGGGTGAGTGGATCTTATGCTGGTCATTCAGCTGTTTGTTTAAGAGATTCTGAAGGGAAGCTATGGGTTGCTGAATCAGGACATGAGGATGAAGAGGTACTATTTCAAACATTCCAGATTATATATATATATATATATATATATGTATGTATGTATGTATGTATGTATAAAGACACACACATATATAGGTATACAGTGACTTGCTGGAAGCACTTCAACAAATTCTCTCTAATTATTATCTGCTTTTACCTCTCTCTCTCTCTCCATTCAACACATTTTGAGGCCTATGTTTTGGTATTTTATCATTTTTCTGTGGCTTATGAAGTATTATTCTTTTACGTATGGACTTCATGGAAATAACTAAGAAGCTGACCTAAATCAAGCAATTAGGGGTTGGCATAGTTATGCCTTCACAGGTTGCTAATGGAGTGACCTGTTGAAAATCAAAGGAAAGTACTTAAGTAAGGCATAAATCAATTCAAAACTTCTCTTTTTCTCTCTCTCTTTCTTTTCATGTAGAAAAGAAGATGAGGCAATGAGGAGTCATAACTATAAGGTGGTTGCCTCACACTACTTTACCACTTTTGCTTGCTGACTTGCACTTCCTGAAGCTCAAGGTATTTCTGCACATGTTGAGGTTTTCCCCTGAGATAAATAGGAATAGAGATTCTGGTTCCTCCTTTTGGATAATTTCCTGGTCTCAAAACCTGTTGTTTTGCTTACAGTGATCATAATACATAAATGAGTTTGTGCCACAAGTGCTCCCATTGGCCTTTAGATGGAAATTTTCCTTAAACTGGTGCAGGGTTGAAAGATAATCAGCAGTTTGGCACAGATTTAGCAGTTTGGAAATTGAAACTTGAACTTGCATTTCCTGACAACTCTGTGTGTGAATGAGGATTACCAACCCTTTTCTATTTTCTTCATCAGTCTCATAGACTTTTGTTTCTGGGGAGTGTTTCTTTTCCACCCTGTCTCTACGTCTTCATTGACATCTTCTATGTTGACTTTTAGAATGTAAGATAAAAGGCATGACTAGGAACAAATGGTAGAAGGTATGCATTCAGGATGTTCACAACTTAGCTTACCCCAATTGCATATTGGGTGAGAATTCATTCTTTCATCATTTTCTCTGTTATGGAAAATTGAATCACAATTCTATGATAGGGGCAAGACATCATTGCTATCTTACCATGGGACGAATGGTGGGATTATGAGTTGACAAAGGACGACTCGAATCCACATATTGCCTTGCTTCCTTTACATCCTCACTTTCAGGCCAAGTTCAATGAGACTGCTGCTTGGGAGTATGCACGTAGCATGGAAGGCCTTCCCTATGGATACCATAACTTGATTTTTGGCTGGATAGACACGATTGAAGAAAATTATCCACCTCCCTTGGATGCTAATTTGGTAATCTAATTTTTTAAGTTTGAAAAGTTTACTTGTTAAGCTAACTTCCATTGACCAATGTCTTCTATTATGTTAAAGTTTCACATTCATTCAATATTATTATAGTGTACTTCCTATAGATCTGCTGCTGCTCAAATCTTGTACTGCTTGGGCTGTGGTGTTAGGGAAATACATACAGCGTTTCTATATTATGATATTTTGATTCAATAATATACCAAAAGGAATTCTACCGTTTCAGGAAACGTTAATCAGCTAGATTTTTCTGAGATACGAGGATACAGTCCCTTCAGTGTTGTATACATGATAATTAAATTTGCTTTGGTTTGTCTTATCTTAAGTTTTGGCTGTGATTGACTTCTACTATCTCAACTGATAGGATCATATGAATGGACTTGTTAAATAGCCTTATTCAGACTTGGAGTCTGGTACATCATAATTGGTGTTTTATGTGATAATTTTGAGTTATTTTCACAAATCTTCAGTGGTCGGGGGTTTGAAAGCCTTCATCTTTTATTTAATTAATTTCTCTTTGAAGAAAATTTCATGTTGAACTTAACCATTTTGAATATGCTGTAGGAGTAACTTTTCTAGGTTGTGAACTAAGTAAAGACTTAATTCCATAAATAAAATTGCAGTTTCATATAGTGAGTTTCCTTATCCTTTTTTTTCTTGCTAATTTCCTCTTCCCTCATCTCCACTTTTGCTGCTTCAATTGATTCTGAAGCTTGGTTCCGGTGCAGGTTGCTTCTGTCATGACTGTCTGGAGTCAAATGCAGCCAGAATATGCTGCTAACCTGTGGAATGAGGCCTTGAACAAAAGACTTGGAACTCAGGTTTTTATTTTACCAAGACTACTTTTAATCCCATGGTCAAATGTTTATCCTGAACACAAAATGATTGTAAAATATAAAGTATGACAGCTGAAATGGTAACGATGAAATAAGATGTAGCCATGTGTGTTTGATAGAAGAAAAAACCAAAATAAAGGGGATAGGTTGAGATCCATATCTCTCAGCCAAAAAGCAAATAACGCTGAATCTAGATGTTTAATAGTAAATTTCTAAATATTTTAGTTGGAAATTCTATTCTGCATGAAGACTATAGGCTCTAATTAAGTGTCAGATGGTCTACCACGTGTCCAATTTGTATGCAGGGGCTTGGTCTTTCTGAAGTTCTAGTTGAAGTGGAGAGGCGTGGATCATCTTTTGCTGAACTGTTGGCTATTCCAGAAAGGGATGACTGGATATATGCTGATGGGAAATCTGCATCATGTGTTGCCTTTGTCCTTGAGATGTATAAAGAAGCAGGAATATTTGGTGAACTTGGAAGCTCCATTGAAGTTACCGAGTTTACGGTGAGTCTGTTTGGATTATAGTTGAGTCTTTCTTTGTGATGATTTTTCTTCTGCATTCAATTGATTTATTTATGGTGGAATTCGTGAAGTGCATGTTTTTCTGCTTCAAATTGAGATTCTGCAAAATTAGTTGATTTTCAAAACTCAAAATGTAATTAGTTCTTCTTTAAGGTCAAACTTGAATGATAGTTTAGGTGGTCTAGTGTGAACTCCTTGTCAATATCTGATGAGTTCTTAACCCATTTAGTTTGCCAATGCAGATTAAAGATGCTTACTTGCTCAATATTTTTGAAAATGAATCAAGCCGCTTGCCTCAGTGGTGCAATGATGGTGACACAGTGAAGCTTCCCTTTTGCCAGATTCGTGGGAAATACCGGATGGAATTGCCTGGATACAACACAATGGGTCTATACCCTCACATGAATGAAAGGTGCCCATCTATGCCACCCAAATATTACAGACCAGAGGGTTGCTAATACGTTCTTAAGTTGATATCCTCTAGAGGGTCCTTGCACAAATTTTTTGGAGCTTTACCCTTACAGTTGCCGCTGATGACTTTCTTATATTCACGCATTGTTTGACATGCTTGGGATGGCACTCAGGGACAAATACTGTACAATTTACCGTTAGTGAACTGGTTTAGCTAAATGAAAAAAGGAAAATGTAGCTGCATTGTACAGTTGTAAATGAATGTAAATAAGCGGTGGTGCTCTTATGTTTCCATTATCTTTTAGTGATTTCTTTTTTGGGCTTGGGGAAGCAGTATCCATGAAATATGACATAACTTCAGTTGATTGTGAACTATGTTAGTATTGGTGTGCCTGTATTCTAGAACAAGTGGTCTTTCACATAATTTTAATGCTTGATATTCATAAGGCTTCACGCCATCCTGCAGTTTCATCATATGCATTGCATATGGTATTCGGGATTAGCTTGTTTGATCGATTAATTTCCCATAATCACTGATGTAATGTAGTAGCAATAGTCCTCTTTAAGTCAAATTTACTGGCTACATTTATTGGGCAAATCAAATTGTTGGCTAGGAGAAGAAACAACCTCGCTGGTGGTGTTGGCGCCAAAACAAGGAAAAAGCAGCCAAGAATTTTATTTAATCTATTTGCTTCGAGTGAAAGCCAAGCAACCAAGAGCTTAATTGGGTGACATACAGAGGAAAGGGAGAGTTTGATCAGGTTCCCTTTCAATTTAGGAAGAATTTCCAGTAGGGAAAATCAAACGGGAAGAAAAGTAACGTTCTAACGTTCTTACTAACCATTTTTAACTGTGTTTCTAACCATGTCCATCCTTGCCTTCAATGGTTTTAATTTGTTCATGGGATGTAAACCTTAGCTAGGCACGTTCTTCATTGACATTAACTGGTGTTGGGAAAAATAAAAATTGAAAAGAAACCTAGCTACATGATTGAAAGCTGCAAACAAGCAATGCAAATGTTAACAATATACTACTGCTTACATTTTGAGATTTTATTTTATTATTTTATTTTTTTTTATTTTTTTGCCTCTTTCATTTTTGGACTTGAGGAGCTTAAGAACATCTTAACCATTCTACTTGAAGGTCCATGTTTGACTAACACAGTAACTCAAAGGTGGACATCAACTATACGTACTGTATCTACTATGCATTAAAGGAATTAACAGAAGTCTTGTTCTCGGGAGACCATTACTCAATGGCCTGATTTTCTGTTCAAAATTTGTGATTCACCTCTTGGATGCTGGTATGATATCAGTCCTGGTATGGGAGGTTCCTGGGAATAGCTGGATAGGAAGTCCTTTAGTGGGCACTGGCATTGGGTCCCTTGTGAAGTGGTCAGTGCAGCACAATTTCCACTGGAATTGAGTAACCAAATGATGCATGGCGATCAAAGTTTCAATCTTTGCAAACTCATATCCTGGACATATACGATACCCCCCTCCGAATGGAACAAAGCAGTAAGGAGGTATGGCTGCTTGATTTTCAAATCTAGCAGGATCAAACTTCTCTGGTTCATGGAATATGCTGTTGTCCATATGTGTCATGGCCGCAACCCAGAATATCTAGTCATCAAATCGAGAGAGATTATTCCATGTTAATGCGAGTGATATAACCGCTCATTGAGTGCTGTAGAATGAAGACTCCTAGTTGTTGTCAAGGTCGTTGATCAAGGGTAAGAGAGAGAAATTGATCAGTAAAATTTGACATGGCAACATAGTTTCAGATAGAATCATACCTGCCATCCTTTAGGAATGATATAGCCACCAAACTCGACGTCTTTTGTTGTCTTCCTAAAACCTCCAAAGATGGGAGGATAGACTCTTAGAGTCTCCTGCGCCACCTTCCAGGTATATTTCATCTTAGCCAGGTCCTCCCATGTTAGAAACTGTCCCGAGGATTTGCTCTTCGGCAATTTCATCTTGTTCTGTGTTCGAAAGAAGTCTACTTTTGAACTTGTATAAATTTATGCGCTTATTTACTGCAAATGTAGTGAATGCAAACAGCGGGGAAAAAGTGAAAACAAAGTAGCACCTGCCTTTAAGAACAGCTTCATAAACTGTTGGATTATTTGCTAGAAGCCTCACAAGGAAAGTAATCAAAACTGAAGAAGTATCGTATCCTGCTACCATAATGAGCATCACGTTGTGTATTATCTCATCTTCAGATAGTGAATCCTCATTGTCTTCTTCACGGATGCTCAGTAAGCAAGAAATCAAGTCCTGGTGGGATGGAGCTCCTCGCTGTAGTCGAAGCCTCTTCTCGTGTAAAAGCTCCTTTAACATCTTTTGAACCTTCTTACTGGCCTTGAGGCTGTTGTTGAAGCGTGTGAAGGGCAGGTTAACAGGAATTGACCACATTCCTTCTATCATTTTTTGGAAATGGTGGACATATTGATCTCTTCTTTCTCCATGTTCAATCCCAAAAAGAAGAGCGCAAATGATGTTGAACGTGAGCTTCTTCATCAAAGGTAGTACCTACCAGCAGCCCCAGCCACAGTTATGTGACACAGTAAACAAATCAATCAGAAGGTACGCCAATTGAATTTGCAAATACAATCTGAAATTGTGCAGTGTGACCAAGTGATCAAGTTTTGGCAGATATCCTCGAAGACATTCAAATCCCAGTTGGCAGGGGCAATATATTTGACATGAAACTGTTCCTTTTGGATAAGGAACTACAGTCACCATTTGATTTAAGTTAAGATTTTGCATCAAGGGTCCAATTATAGGTTACAGACTCTTTCACAGTCAAATTCCTAATATAAATTGTTAACCACCTTTCCCCAGTCCACTCCCCAGTCATTCAACTAAAGCTTCTAAAAAGGATCTGAAGATTTTTTACAGCCAATGATCAGCTAAAATAATCATTACCATGCTCTGTCTCCTTGACTATAACACGCTAGACACATCAGAGAACGTACCGTGACCTGCCGCTTCCCTTCCCAGTGCATCTCAAGATGGCTCCTTACTTCTTCTTCCATCTTGCCAACGTACATCTTTAAGGATTCTGGCTTCAAAAAGATACAAGGGCACCCCTGACCCGCTTATGGTCTTCGCCGCTCAGTTCTAACAGGCACCGATCACCAAGTATCATTCTTAACGACTGTGTCTGCTGGCTGGACAGAGAGCTACCATCGCCGCCGAAAACAAGTTTGTTGGCGGCCTGTCCACACAGGAAAACTGTTGGTTTACCAAAGAGGCTTAGCTTAGAGATGGGGCCGTACTTTTTGACTCTACCTTTAAGCCATCTTTCAGCAGTGTTGGCTCTCATTGCCCAAAGAAGGCTGAGGCTTTGGCCTACCAGGGGAATTCCTAGAGACCCTGGAGGGAGCCTTCCTGATGTTCTTGATCTCTTCAGAAGAAGAAAACTGATAGGTAAGAGAAACAAGAGCAAGGCAACGAAGAAATTCATGTTTGTAATTGTGTTGAGGGAGCGTGAGAGAGATGGAGAGACCAATGTTAGGCCTGCTCTGCCGGTGAAACATCAGCCTGTATTTATCTTGGCTTATTAGATGGTATCCCTTTTTGTTATTTTTTATTGGGATAATTTCAGAAACCTCCCCTGAGGTTTCTAACAGTTTCACCTGACACTCTCAAACTTTTAAAAATCTCACTTGCCTCCCTTACTTTATGTTTTTGGTATCATTTATAACCCATTTTAAAATATAATATTAAAAAATTCATTTTTGGAAAGTAAATGCAATCTCATTACAAAATTATCCTTTGTTGTCTTATTTTTTATTGTCTAAATATATTAATAACAAAATAAATGAAAATTCATGTGGATTGAAAAAAATCTAATGCATTTTTATATAGTAAAAGTTAATATTTGAATTTTGCAAGTAAAACCCATTTCAAAATATAATGGTAAAAAAATTTATTTTGGGTAAGAGAATATAGTTCTATTCCAAGTTTGCCTTTTCTTATGATTTTGTTAATTACTATGATACATCAAACGTATCTTTTTAATTTTTGTAAATGGATGGATGTAGTTTCTTAATGAATATTTAGGACTTGGTAACAATATTAAAAAAACTCTTTAGTAGTTTTTAGACAAGAAATGTTAAATTACTCAAATTTATGAATAATTTATAATACTCTTAAAAATAACTTATAATAATTTATAACCATGATGATACCTTTTTGCACTGATTTAAAAACAATAAAAATATATTTATATATAATTTTTGGCATGTAATATCTTTTTAGCCTTCAAACCATCAATTTGGACAAAAAGTAGAAAATTCAAAAATATGTAAATAATTTGTAAAACTTCTTAAGTTAACTCAAAACACTTTGCAACAAAGAACATATTATCTTTGTAACTTGTAAAATTCAAATATTAATGTCTGCTATATAAAAACGCACTATATATTTTTTAATCGACATGAATTTTCATTTATTTTGTTATTAATATATTTAGACAATAAAAAGTAAGATAACAAAGGGTAATTTTGTAATGGAATTGCATTTACTTTTCCAAAATAAATGTTTTAATATTATATTTTAAAATGGGTTATAAATGATACAAAAAACATAAAGTGAGGGAGGCAAGTGAGATTTTTAAAAGTTTAAGAGTGCCAGATAAAATTGTCAGAAACCTCAGAAGAGGTTTCTGAAATTATCCCTTTTTTATTTTGTCAAGTTTCACTGACAAGAAATGATTCCCCTGACTAAGTGTTAAACTTTGAACTTTCCTCGAAAGTCTGAGGATTGAAACATGATCGATGAATACACAGCTAGAAGCAACAGTACACTATTCGAGTAGCGATTGGCTCATTATCGTGTGGCATTGAATTAGAATCAAAATATTTTGAGGAAACCATCCCCCAAGCCTCTAAATTATTGTCATTGCACTCTTTTAGTTTCTCAATAATATATTGATGTAAATAAACCCTTCAAGCAAAAAGGTGGCACGTTTAAGGATTTCAATCAAATTTAGTTGTTAACGTTGATGAGAGAGGAGTAAAATATATAGAAAACTCTTAAACTGTTTCGTTATTAAGTTTTGGCTCCTAATCAAAATTTTGTATCAAAGTAGCCCCTGAATAGTTAAAAATATATATTTTCTACCATGCTAGTCATTTTAATTATAAGTGCGGTCAGGAACCAAAGGGTATCTTTTCTCAATCACTTAATATGACAATCAAGATCAGAATAAGAAGGGTTAAGACAAAAAATATACATCCTTATTTAGAGTTGCAAAAGGCCGAATCTAATAATGGTAAAATGAAGTGTATTCTTTGTCCTAACCCATCCGATTTTAGTTTTGATGGTTTATATTAAGTGACTAAACACAAATGTCCGTTAATTTCAACTGGACTTGCAACTAAAATGGTTGAAAAGTTGAAAGTATATATTTTTAATTTTTTAGGGCATACTTTGAAACAAAATTTAGATCAGAGGCCAAAATTTAAGAAGAAAAATAGTTTAAGGGCTTCCTACATACTTAGCTATTAAGAAATTCTTGTATTTGGTCAATTTTACCCTTTGTTCCGTCAGTATTAATGGCAAAATTTGACAAAAGTCCTTAAAGATGGGCACTTTTTTTTTTTTTTGAGGGTTTTGTTTACGACAATATACTATTAAGAGGTCAAAAGAGTATAATAGGAATAATTTAGAAATCAAATGGATTGCTTCCTTAAATATTTTTATATTCCGAAACCGACTCACTAATAGCTAGTTTGGAAGATGAGATTCGATAAGAAAAGAAAAGAAAGTGCGAGAAAGGAAAACCTTTCCGTTGTCTGTGAGATTCATTACCTTAGGGAATGAAAGGATTTCATTTGGCAAAAACTGTCCGCCCATTTTTAGGCTGATTTGGAGGGAAAGCTTAGAAAGGTCATTTGCAAGATTCATTATCCTGGGAAACAAAATTATTAATTTGTCTAATTTGAAGAGATTTCATTTGATAAAGACTTTCTGCCCCTTCTTGGGTTGATTATTTAGACGGAAAGCTGAGAATGTCTAATAAATTTTTCTAAAATACAAATTCTGTCTTTAAATCACAATTAAACAAAATTTTGATGACACATATATATACATATCTATAATCATTCTCTTCCTTTCCCAAATTTCCATACAAAATCAAAATCACTTTTTTTTCTTCTTCCACCTTTTCTTTTATTTCATAACTTAAAGTTTCTCCTCCTTTCTTTTTGGCTGACCGATCAGCGTTGGTTTGCCTTGACTTCCTGGGGTTTAGGAATCTTAGAAATGGCCAGACTCTAGAGATTCTAGATGCATTGCAGGTGAAAGCCAAAGACGTTTTACTTTTATGTTTATCGCCGTGGCAATTGTTTGACCAGAATATATTGTCTGTTAGAAATTCCCCTCCTTCGGAGGATTCTATCAAATTACGTCGGCTGTTTCTTTTAGCAACTATCGAAGCTTATGATGAACAGTGCTAAACAACTATTTTAGATGTGCAAGCTTGCCTCGAATCGAACCAGAATAACTAGTCCCGACAAGTCTTTTCGTTCTCTTGACGGGAAAAGATACAAGAAAGTAGAACAAGTTTCAAGTCGTTGTGCAGATAACTCTAGAACTTGAAACGCATGATCTCGCATTAAAAGAAAAAAGAAGGAAGAAATAAAAACGGGTACTTTGAGCTCACTGCTGAAGGACAAAACAACTGAATTAACTGGCACTTGGCAGAAGATCCCATTCTCGGTCTTCCAAGCCTCAGTTCTTTAACTGATTGATGTCCTGAATCTCTACTGTATTATGTTTTTCCTTTTTTGGTGTTAGTTGAATGGGAAGTCCTTGAGTTGGTACTGGCACAGGGTCTCGACTGAACTGATTATCTGGGCAGCACAACTTCCATGTGAATTCACTAACGAGACAATGAATTGTGACTAGAGCCTCAAACTTTGCAAACTCGTATCCTGGACATTTACGAACTCCTGCTCCGAATGCAATGAAGCAGTAAGGAGGAATGGAAGATTGATCATCAAATCTTGTCGGATCAAACTTTGTGGGATCTTGAAATATGCTGCTATCCATGTGAGTCATGGCCGCAACCCAAAAGATCTAGTTATCATGAAGTAAGGATATGTCAATCCCATGCTTTACCTGTATACTGGATAAATAACAGGAGAAGATATCTTTCTTACTTGCCATCCCTTAGGAATGAGGTAGCCACCATATTCAATATCTTGTATTGTCCTCCTGAAGCCTCCAAACACTGGAGGAATTACCCTCAAAGTCTCCATTGCAACTGCCCAGGTGTATTTCATTTTAGCCAAGTCTTCCCATGTCAGGGATTCTCCAGGGGACTTGCCTTTTGCAATCTCTTCTTGTTCTGCAAGTCCAGAGACCAAATGATGAGACAATAAAGAAGGTAAAAGAAAAGAGTTCATTAAAAAGGAACGCCTTTAGGACTAGCTGTTGTCAAATTTTACTAGTGAAACTAGCATTTCTGTACCACAAACATACTCATGCTTTTCCTTTCATTTTACTGTACGTTTCAAGGTTAATTCTTGCATTTTTTCTCCCTTTTCAGTTTGATAAAACTTACTTTCCCACTGATTTAAATCATCAGAAGCTTATCTTTAAACTTTTTTTTTTTTGGGGCGAAATTCTGTTCAACAGATTAGGAAGAGTAGGAGCAAGAAAGCAGTAGGGACAGTGTCCATACCTTTAAGAACATTTTCATAAACTGTTGGATTGTTAGCTAAAAGTCTAACTAGAAAAGTGATCAAGATAGATGAAGTGTCGTGGCCAGCCACCATGATGAGCAGGACATTGTGTATTATCTCTTCTTCAGATAATACTTGTGCATTGCCTTCTCTGCAGATGCTAAGTAAACAAGAGATGAGGTCCTGGTGGGACGGAGCTCCTTTTGATAGTTCAAGTCTCTTTTCACGTAAAAGCTCCTTTAACATTTCTTGAACCTTTGCACTAGCCTTGAGGCTGCGGTTGAAGCGTGTGAAGGGCAGGTTAACAGGAATTGACCAGATTCCCTCTATTATCCGTTGGAAGTAGTTAACGAGTTGATCTCTTCGATCTCCATGTTGAAGCCCAAAAAGGAGTGTACAGATCATGTCGAATGTCAGAGTCTTCATTAGAGGTAACACCTAGAAGACACATCAATTACTAGTTAAGCATTGACCTTGCATCAGATATTCTGTCACAATTCTAATACTGACAAGATTGCTTATCTCTCAGTTTAAGTCCAAGACAAACAACTATCTAAAACCAGACATCAAAAGCATGCTCGTGACTGAATAAGCATACCAGTTAAAGACATTGGATTTCAGTTGAACAATATGTGACCTAATCTATCTAGGATGACATCTTCTGGAGTCACAACAGTTACACTTTCCAATCAAGAAATAGCAAGGCTTCATTTGCATAGGTCTTTCTAGCAGTGGAATACAGACTACTGTATCACAACTCAGTTAAAGATTTACAAATACGGATAGGAAACAAAAAATGAAGATGCTCATAACTTACCTTGACCTGTTGCTTTCCTTCCCAATGCATCTTAAGATGCCTCCTGACTTCTTGTTCCATCTTGGGAACATACATCTTTAGACAATCTGGCTTCAAGAAAGATACAAGAGCATTTCTAACTCGCTTATGATCTTCGCGGCTGACCTCCAATATATTACGATCCCCCAAAATCATCCTTATTGACATGGTCTGTTGGTTAGAAAGTTTGCCTCCGTCATTGGTGAACAAAAACTTGTTTGCAGCCTGTCCATAGATGAAAACTGTTGGTTTCCCAAAGAGGCTTAGCTTAGAGACTGGACCGTACTTCTTGACTCTTTTCTCAAACCATGATTCAGCAGTATTGGCTCGCATTGCCCTGAGAAGGCTAAGGCTTTGGCCTACTAAAGGTAGTCCCAGTGACCCGGGTGGAAGCCTCTCTGATGATCTTTCTCTCCTGAAAGGAGAAAGAAGATTGGCAGAAGGAACAGGCTAAGTGTGAGGAAGATGCTCATCCTGGATGTCTCCTTGTCTTGCAGGGTTGGTGAGTGTGTATGATTGAGATATGAGAGATTGTCCGCAGACCCATTTGATGCTATTTAATGATGCTTTGTTTTAGAATATGAAATAATGCTGATGGAATCAGATGGAAACTTGTCTTTTTCGAGATGGGAATCAGAACGGAATTCTCCTGATTTAGCATTACTTGTTGACACTTGCGACTTTGCCAATCCAGTAATTTATACTGCATTTCGTTTTTCATTCATTCATTTTTTTTTTTTTTTTGAATGAAAATGTACCAAAGTAGTTTAAATGGCAATTTATTAGCTTTTCATTTCGATCGTTTTGTGAATTGTGCCTTGGTTATGTTACACGAAATTCATGGTCGTGTATGGTCTTATGGTTCTCTGGCTCACTTCTTCTCGTTCTTATCCAAGTTGTTTGTTATTTTTAATTCCTCCTATAACCCCTCCTCCTTATTTTTATTCTTTAATTCCTCCTGCAATCCTTCTTTCCTAACACCCCCAGTTTCTTGATGTCAACTCCTCTCTTTCACTTAACTGATTTTACTATTTCATCTGTATATTCTAACTCTTACTGATGTCCCCTCAAAATGCTTTGCCATCCTCGCCCTGGCTGTAAATGGTTGGTCGGTTTATTCGGCCAGACAGGAGAGGGGAAGGGAAAATATTGTCATCTCTTAGGACTTCTCATGGAGTATAATTCCTACTAAATACTTGTTGAACTATCAGCACTCTGTCCGTCCCACATCGAAAGATTGTGGATTTTTCAACTTGGATTAAGGTTTATAGGGGATCTGTTCACTTACTAATTGGCTGAATACTGGTTTTCTTGTGGTCCCTCTTAGATTAGTCGAGGGGGGATGGGGCTTCCGTCCCACATCGAAAGATTGTGGGTTCTTCAACCTGAGTTCCATAAGGGACCTGTTCAGTTACCAATTAGATGAACATGGTTTCCTTGTGGGTTCCCCTTAAATTAGTCTTTGATTTTGGTGAGGGGGTGTGCTCGGGAGGGGGGATGGGGCTTCCGTCCCACATCGAAAGATTGTAGGTTCTTCAACCTAAGTTTAAGGTCCATAGGGAACCTGCTGGGAAATTCCTTGTGGGTCCCCCCTAGATTAGTCTTTGATTTTGGTGAGGAGGGTGTGCTCGGGAGGGGGGATGGGGCTTCCGTCCCACGTCGAAAGATTGTGGGTTCTTCAACCTGAGTTTAAGGTCCATAGGGGACCTGCTCAATTACCAATTAGCTGAATATGGTTTCCTTGTGGGTCCCCCCCTAGATTAGTCTTTGATTTTGGTGAGAGTGTGCTCGGGAGGGGAGATGGGGCTTCCTTTCCACATCGAAAGATTGTGGGTTCTTGGTTTCCTTGTGAGTTCCCCTTAGATTAGTCTTTGATTTTGGTGAGGGGGGTGTGCTCGGTAGGGGGGATGGGGCTTCCGTCCCACATCGAAAGATTGTAGGTTCTTCAACCTGAGTTTAAGGTCCATAGGGGACCTGTTCATTACCAATTGACTGAATATGATTTCTTTGTGAGTCCCTCTTAGATTAGTCTTTGACTCAATTTGTGTGTTTGTACCGTACTCTGATTCCCCACTGTTCATTCAGGGATTGGCCAAACTATTCTCTGCCATTAAACTATTCTAAGACGATGAGTTTAGCTAAAGCTGTGGCCTTCACCTAAGGCCTCTAGGCAGACTTCTTCCCACAAAAACGGAGTCCAACAACCAACATCTTACGGTTCCACTGGGAAATTTCCAATGGGAAGAGGATTCATCCTGTTATCACTTTAAAAAAGAAAACAGCGATTTTCAATGATCTGTGGGATCTTGTTGCATTTGGGAGACACATGATTTGCCTTAGGATCGTATTATCTGTGATTGGACAAGAAGCAACTCGAGAGATATATAGGCTAAGTCAGTTCATTACTCGTGAAAATTAAGAGATGAGAGATGGAGGAGAGAAGAGTGATGAATGATTCTCACTATTTGAGTTTTGACAAATTTAATCACACTATTTGCAATGTAAGGAAATAAAATGTCAGTCTTCTGGTTGCATAAATCTTCACATCATTACGTGAAATAGTAGAAAGCACTTGTATACATGCAAAACACAGTGGGAGTCGCAAAATCTATTGATTTGCCAGTAAAGTGGCACAAATTCATTTCTTGCTTTCATGCGAAGCAGTTTAATTAGTAATGTAGCAAAGTATCAAAAGATACAACCTTGTCTTAAACCCGTAAAGTTAATGCTGCTTCTCAGGGCCATCACTCGCTCTTTGTGGGGAAATGGTTTCCACCAGTGACAATTTTGTAGAGGTAAAACACCGTCATAACCGCACTGCAAGAGAGTGTGGAGGAGCTCCATTTCAGAAATTTCAATTGGGGAAAAATCTTAAGACACCAAGTAGCTCATCCAGGTAAGTAACTAAGCCAAATATGATAGTTATAAACATCACAAAGAAATTACCGGCAAAGATGCTAGACAGAGAAAAAAAGGATACTACTGGCAACAAGCAGGGGAACATCAAGGATAAAATATCAAGTGCAAATGATTCTATACTAAACTATTCATCTAGCAATGTTTAATAAATATGCATCCCACTCAACATCAACAATCAAATATTAAGGATAAATGGTTTTGGAACTCCAAAAAATATTTATCATTTCGAGACTCCCAGAGCAACCATGAAAGACACTACCAATGTGGCAGATGAAGGACAAAACCTCACAGTTATATAGTAATCTAACCTTTTCTGCGTAAAGGAAATATGACTAGCCTTTTCCAATTTCAATATTGTTACCCAATATGATGTACAAGACTGTTCTGGCATGACAGCTGCAAGCTTGAGAATTCTGGCAGGTTGCATTCACACTCCCTGTCCTGAACTAGAAGAATTATCATCTGTCCTCACAAACCTGATCTTTTCCTGATCACCAAATATTTCCAGCTCTAAAGATTTGTATTAAGAAATTTGAAGCCAAATGGTCCACTTTCTCCAATACACATATGATTCTTTCACTTTAGTTACTTATAAATCTTGTATCCATTATAAAAAAAGATATACTAAAGCATTGAGTCACTAAGACATGGAGTTAAGCACCAACAACCTAAGGAGCTCATAGAATGAATAAATGCATAACATGGATGCAAGTATTCTTTTTGGCCAAGATTCAAGTTCAGCAACAAAATAGAATAATCCAACCGAAAAAAAAAAAAAAAATCCTCTTCCACTGTATTTTAATTACCTGATCCCAGCAACAACTCCAGCAGGCATTATCTTTGAAGTTTGCAGGTAGCGTTGTACCATGACCCATGTAAGTAGAGCAGCACAAGCTGTTTGAACCACATTTGATAAATTAGATACCAGATTGTGAATCACAGAGCCAATCACTATTCAAACAAGATCATCAAAAGAATATACAGCCTCTTTTATATATAACCACACAACAACATTGACAAAAGAAAAGACGATAATTTGCAATTGAAATGTAAAAATTGAAAGTACAAGAGATTAGAAATCTAATTATGGAAAAGATCTATTCTTTGAATCTGAAAACCCATAAAAGTTTATTTAGGTTTAGAAGAGCATAGGCATGGTCCTGCACGGCTTTGATCTACTAACTTCCTTGATGGTTCCTAAGTAGACCCTTTACACCTTTATGAAGGAGCACTTAATAAACCAGAAGCAGAGGTTCGAGTTTCCCCAAACTCCTGCTCTCCCAGCAAAGACTCGCACACAAAATACAGCATATGAAGTCTGTTACAACTTGTTATTCACATAAGAGAATACAGAGTCAAAGAGGATCAGCTGTCTTCAAAACTACATGCTGCAAAAGCATTTCATTACAGTTGACTCTTAGTTTAGCTTATGCACAAGCAAGGAGCTTCGAAAGATACATTTTGCACAAGAAAAAGTTTAACAAGGAGAAAGCTAAAATTATACAAGTCAGGACGTACTTGCATGAGCCAGCTAAATGTGTATACCACATGACAACTAAATCTGTAACAAATTCGCATTTTATCTTGATTCTTCTTCGATCTATAATGCAACGGACAAAACCAATAAGGCAAAACTATATTTTGCTGTTATCCCAGTAACTCAAGCAGGCATAACAGAAAGTAAACTCGGATTAAGAATTAAACTTGGACCATCAAAATGGACATGAGGTAATGGATCTACTACAAGTCTAAATCAAGAAAAGCAAGATCTGGACACAAGACAATTGCTGCAACAGTTCTTTCTGCACAAAATGGCCAGGTTGTCCTCTTACTACACTAAAGTAGCGAAGTCATAAAACGCAGAAAAAATAAATAGTTGAACAAACTTCCATAACTGGATTTTTCACCCAAGGATATTTATTTATATATGCCATATAAAGAAAAGATATTTCCTTCCACACTTCACAAGTTTTCGAACATGATTACCTAGCATATCACCAGAAAAAAAAAATTAAGATATCTATTTCAGGGGGGAAAAAAATTGTAGACGTCTTAGGAACTTTGAATTCAGGGGAATTTCATTACCAGTTTCAAGAATCAAGGCAAAATAAGAGTTCTTGCGTTTATGGAAAGCTTGGAGGCTCAGATAACCAGCAAAAAGGAGGACTAGTCCAGTGCCAAGACCCCCAGCCAGTGAAGCTGTGCTTCCCTTCTTGGCATATCCGACGATGCCACCAGCAACAAGAATCAAGCCATACGGAATCGTAAAGCAAAAGTCATGCATTTTTTACCAACTGGGTTCTGCAAGAAAGATTGAGAGAATTCGACAAATTGGAGGTCTTCTTCTCCGGATCAAGAAAGAAATTTATTATTTGAGGGTGGTTTTTCTGAAAAATTCAGCTGCGCAGTTTCCTTGGGCTAGTGGTGTGACTGGTGTCGTGGTGGGCACGAGCCTGTTGGCTTTTCTACCAGCCCCCATTCTTTCCAGAAACTTTCTTTAATAAATCAAGCCGCAGGGGCAGGATAGTAAAATAGAGGCTGACTAATGGAACAAACCCAAGGAAGGCGCAAATCTGTACCACGCCTTCCCTGACGCAGTCTGCTTACTGACTGGACTACTCCATGCCAGAATTTGGTGCAGATATAAACATGGTAATGCAGGCCCATTTTCAGATCCGAGCCCGACTGCTACGGAGACGTACCCGCTTTATTTTCTTCTCAACCCGTCCCAAATTCGTTCAAGCTACGTTCATAGAATCCCAACATCAGCTGCGGCAATGGTGACTAAATCGGGTTCTTCAAAGAGACCCATGTGCTCGACATGCTCCAAGCCCGCCCGAATTTGCCTCTGTTCGCGATTACAAACCCCCTGTCTCGAGAACTCTGTCGCCGTCACAATCCTCCAACACAGCCTAGAGAAAAAGCACCCCTTGAATTCTACAAGAATAGCCTCCCTTGGCCTCAGAAATCTCACCGTAGTTTCAATATCTGATGTCAATGTTGAAGGCCGGTTCGTCTTGGACTTCAGCTATCCGGATTCTAAAACGGGTTCCAGCCGTTGGGACGGGAATATCACTGATTTTGGAATAGTAGGAAATGGTAAAAGAAAGTGGGATTCTGTTCAGGGGCCTATTCTATATAATGGGTCAGAGGAAAGTTCTGATTTTGGGAAGTTAACGGAGAGCCCTGAAGAGAAAAGGACTAATCTTGCTGACCCTGATGAGGATTTTAGTAAAAGGAATGATTTTGGCTGTGTTGCAGCTTCCAATAGTGAATCTTCAATCACTAAAACGTCTCAGAACCAGCTTTTAGTCCAACTGGATCAGTTTCTGGATGTCCAGAAGACGCTGTTGTTGCTTTTACTATTGAAAAGTACGGCGCCATTGCATCTTCCTGTAACCAAATGCAGAAACAGAACAAGTTTGATCAGCTATTGGCTTCTAGAATAGCTGGTAATGATTCAGGAAAAGGGTTCAGTGTAGTTAAGTTTCAGAGAAAGCAGTTGCATGATGGAACCGATGAATATGAGGATTTTCAGGAGTTTGAAATCAAAGTTCCTCCTGGATCAGTATTGCTTTTTCCTAGCGAAGAAGCAGTAGGGATTGAGGCCATGAATTTTGAGGCGAAGAACTTGATTGTGTTGGATGGAACATGGGCTAAGGCCAAGAGAATGTACAGCGAGAATCCCTGGTTGAAGCTTTTGCCTCATTTGAAATTGGATTTAGATGAGCTGAGCTTGTATGGTGAAGTGAGGCATCAGCCAAAGACCGGTTGTCTGTCGACTATAGAGAGCATTGTATATGCACTCAAGGCTTTAGGCGAAGACCCTAAGAAATTGGATGGTCTGCTGGAGGTCTTTAAATCCATGGTTGGAGATCAGAGGCAATGCAAAGATGAAAGATTGAGCAAAATCTCTGTAAAGCCTTCACAATCTTGAGCATTGATGTCAGCATTTTAGTTTTCCATATTCACAATGGGGCTCTTGGTTAAATTGTTAGGATCTGATTGACAGTTTCTTGCCCATTTGTGTTGTTTAAGTTCACATTTAGCATTTTATGCTTTTACATAATCTGCACATTACCACTTACACGAGGATACGCCTATTAACTGCTCTATGTAACCTCATCTCATGCCTTTAACAACAAAAATTCATAGCGAGTAAAGATGAGACTCATCAAGGCAAAATATCTTGATAACTACTAAGGTATCCGCCGCAAATTTTAGTATAGTAATTTAAGACATAAACCACGCAACCAATTTGGTAAATTAGGCTCAATCTTTAAGCACCTCATTTGTTAACGATAGGAATTGAAGATGAACCAACCAACATTATACTCGAGCTGGGATTAACTTGATAAGAAAGAACTTGTTCAAGATTAATTTGATAATTCATTAGGCCAACCCCTAACAAGAATTAGAGTTAACTAACTTTATAAATTCAGACAGTGAAACTCCAGTAAGCATAAGTCTCGATGAAATTTAACATGAACCAGTTAAGGTACTGTATACTGTAATCTTAGGCTTGATTAACGTCTGAGTAGTTCAACAGAATGAAATCCAAATCCACGTCCCATTCTAAAAGCAAAGTACCATTTTTAAACTAAGTTCCATCAAGGACCAAAACCTCTCTTATGGGCTTTCCCCCTGGGCAAAAATGGAAGAAAAAACCAGTAGCAAGTCTCGTACCCATGGTTGTAAAACTAGTGCTATTTTAATTCCATCTTTTCATTCCCCATTTCAAAAAAAAAAAAAAAGGGTCTTGTGGCCGAGAATAGTCTAATTTCTCATTTCACCTGGCCGGCGACGAACCCGTGTCGGACTCAGCATTTGTCGATGCTGAAGCTCTTCTCATGGAGTCGCACAACCTGTCGAGGTCTACCCAAAATTACACCTTTACCCTCATCCCCAATGCTCTGTATCTCGCGTTTTCTGAGCCATTCTCCATTATCTGATGAAGAAGACGATATTTACGACCCTCCGTTCTCACCCACCTCCAAAACCCTCCTTAAACCCCCGCCCGAGAGACAGCAGAAGAAGAAAAATGAACAGAAGAAAGCTCGAGGAGGGAAAAAGGGTTCCTTGAATGTGCTTGATTCCCAAAAGGACCTGAACTTTCCGGTGAAGTCCGACCTACCCTTTGATTTCAAGTACTCGTACTCTGAGATGAACCCGGATGTGAAGCCAATTGGATTTCGTGAACCGCCGAGGTTCTCTCCGTTTGGTCCTGGTCGGCTTGACCGGAAATGGACCGGGACGTGTGCCCCGGCTGAAGAGTCAGTGAATTCGGATAAGTTGGCCGAGCAACGGAATAAGGTTATTGGGGAACCTTTAACGGAGGAGGAGATTGCGGAGCTTGTGGAGAAATATAGGCATAGTGATTGTTCTCGCCAAATCAATTTAGGTAATTTCAAATTCTGTTTCCTTTTGATTCTGTTTTTTCCCCCCTAAAACTTCACTCTTTTGCTAGGAAAAGTAATTAGAGATTGATTTACTAATCAAACCAAGTCCAAGGACGTTCCTTTGAGCTTGGGTCAGGTGGTTTATCTCTTGCTGATAATTTATTAGGTAACTGAACTTATGTTTGAAGAACACTTCTAAGCAGCCAACGCATCATGGAATATGATTTCAGAGGCTGAAAAGTTTGTTTTATGCTTCCCCCTATTGAATATCAATATGTTAGTGTGTGATGCGATTCAGTGGTGATAAGCTAGGAGTTGAGATTCTATTGTGTTGCAATTCTTGCTTAATACTGTGTTTAGTTGTCTGGATGAGGGAATTATGCAGATTATTAAAACTCATGCTAGGCTTTAGTTGTAAAGAATAACGAATTGGGTTTTCCATCTAATTAATTTGATATAGGAAAAGGAGGAGTCACACACAACATGCTGGAAGACATTCATAACCATTGGAAGAGGGCTGAAGCTGTGAGGATTAAGTGCTTAGGGGTGCCAACTCTTGACATGGACAATGTTTGTTTTCATCTCGAGGTTTGGAACTGTAAATTACCTCTTAATCTCAAAGCTTAAAAGTATTTCGTTTCTTCATTTGCTTTATCTGTGGTTTGTGCTCATCAAGATCACAGTGTGCTTATAGGATAAATCTGGTGGGATAATAATTTATCGTCAGAGTAATGTTCTCCTGCTATACAGAGGTCGGAACTATGATCCTAAAAATAGACCAGTCATTCCTTTGATGCTGTGGAAGCCATATGCACCAATATATCCAAAGCTTGTGAAGCCTGTTGCTGATGGCCTGACATTTGACGAGACAAAGGATATGAGAAACAAAGGGCTCAACTCTGATCCCATAATGAAACTCAGTAAGAAAATTTAGTTTCAGGAATTTAAATTGTCTGCTCATTTCTTTTCATGGTTAAACTTACGAAATTAAAATGCTGCTTTATTTGTTATGTACATCCGGTAATAGTTGCTGTTTCTTTTCTACAGCCAGGAATGGTGTGTATGTGAATGTGGTAGAAAGAGTGAGAGATGCATTTAAGACCAAGGAAATTGTTAGGCTAGATTGTGCGCATGTGGGGACCAGTGACTGCAAAAGGATTGGAGTTAAGCTACGGGTATGGCTCTTGTGGAAAGTAATATCTTCCATGGAATTTATTTGTATCAAATCGATTACCCCATATGTCTGATGCTGCATTTCTCATTCCCATTCTTACACTGCTGCAGGATCTGGTACCCTGCATTCCTATCTTGTTCAAGGATGAACAAATAATACTTTGGCGGGGAAGGAATGATCAGATATACAGCTCAAGTGCAGTGGAAGTTGCAACTTAAAAAGATGGTGGAAGCAGAAATTTGTATACTTGGATTTGAGCTGTGAGTTAAGGTCATGAGCCTTCCGACATTAACTGGGGTTTACATCTTGCTTGATTTCCTCCATTAATTACCAACCAGCTATGGGAAGCTTGAGCTGATTGCTGTATTCTTGGATGGTCTTCCTGACTTTATGGCTGATAATTTGCCTATTTGCAGTTTTGAGTCCTAGGTTGTTGGCACATGATGTGAAAGGTTAAAAATTGAAAGCATTCAGTGGAAAAGTGGAATCCAGTAGACCGATTTCCAGCCTTCAAAGAGAATCTTATTTAGCTTTGTTACATGCACCCAGAAAAACAGGCCGATGGTGGAGATATTTGTTTGAGCAATTGTACATCCTGCCGATAATGATTTTGTTGTATACTCTTTGAAATTATCACTTGAGAAAATCACGTTGCATGACATGTGTAATGTTTGTTTACAAGTTGTGCATTGGCAAGCATCCAAATTCATGCTAGATAAGTGGTTGGATACTAGGTAGTTAGCTAATAAAATCTTGTGTTATTCATCATGTTATTCAGCCTTTTAAGTACAGAAATGAAGAAATCTAGTTTGTAGTTAAATCAGTTATAACAAGTTCTTTTTTGGTAATAGTCGTCACCACTTTTATCTGGAAGTGTGGATGGTTTACTCACATAATAAGGGTGACGGCAAATTTGGATATCACATAAGTCAGCAACACAATGAGGATTTTCATACTCTATCCGTATCCCTTAAAGGAACCAATCAGTATCGTACATAATTGTTCATACTGTACTCAAAAGCTGATAACTAGTTTCATTCACCTTCCTTTTCTATCTTATCCTCGAGTTTTCCACAGTTCCAGAATGAATAGGACCTCATATTAATGAAGAGTACTTCAAGATTACTTTAGTGGCTTATTTTGCCAAAAGACCCTGGTTTTAAATTCGAAGTCCGAGAACTTAAAAGGATTCAATCCACTTTCAGAAAATCTCGGCATGTGCTTTAATGGCCTGTTTTGCAAAAAGACCCTGGATTTAATCACACACATACTGTAAGTAATCTTATCTAGCAATTTAAGAGTTCAGTCCATTTCCAGAAAAAGGAGGTACATACTATTCTTGCAATACATGATAAAGCGAGTTTTGACCCTAGGAAGAGGGTGAACAGTACAACACTTAAAAGATTTGCACTCCTCTAACTACACTGATATACACCGCTTGAAGAGTTTGTGCAGTAGTTCAACTTGATTAGGCACCCTTAAAAATAACAGTTTTACGGCCCCAATAGGATCTTTCTCAACTCATGACTCTGTTCAAGCATGCAACCTGCACTCCTTAAAGTGGTTATCCAGACCTGATCAGACCTCACTGGTTCATCGTCGTCATTCCGGTGCCAGCTCCAGAAAGCATGAGTCGAATTCACTATCGTGAGCTCACCATGACCAAAACTTGCTTCACGGAACACTGACCATTCAGGCTGATCTTTGAACCTGTCATCATTTCCCAAGACTAGTTAGACCTCAATGTGAAGAAAAGGGAAGAACACAAATTGAGAAAGTGACTCATAAAACTCAATAATGACTTCCGAGAGATATCATATGTTTCAAAAGATCAAGTTTAACTCCTTCAGTCCTTCCCACCCTCCCCTTTTCCCCTCTCTCTGTGACAGACACACAAACAAACACAGGCACGCACTTGAGCATCCCTGCCCAGAGCTATGTTGCTCCCTTTTCAACTTCCCCAAAAGCATTTTTTTTTGTTTAAATTATCCACAAAGAAAATATTTTGTTGCAAATGTTCAAGGGAATTGAAGTATTATGGGAAAAAGAGAAAGAGAAAAGGACACTTCATTAAACCAATAAATCCTGTTCATCATGCAATTCAGTCACTAGACCCAAAGAGCCATACTACATGAAAGAGGCTTCCTTTCTTTCTCAGGTGTGCAAGGGGATCAAGAGGAAGACTCACCAACGTGCTAAACCTTCTCTATTTCCTCCATCGCCAATTGTTATATGTACAGCACCACAAGGATCCAATCTGCCATTGTAAACACGTTGCTGTAGACAAGGAACCAAATAATCAGGTTCAGCTCCAGTCCACTCAGAAACAAGGAACCAAATAAGAAGTTATACCAATAGGGGCATACCGAGCGTTCATAAGCATGCACATGACCGGCAAGTACAATATCAACACCGGCAGCGTAAAGTAAAGGTTCCATTGATGCCATCATGTTGTCGCCTTCACCTTGATGAGCCCTATTACTGTTGTACCATGGCACATGGAATAGTGCAAGTAGCCAAGGTGTCTTTTCACGATCTACCTTTGCAAGATCAGCCTGTAGTTCAAGGTTCAGTGAAGTACTAAATTTTCTTGGTCGAGAAAATTAATCATTGAAGACATAGGTCCCATTCTATTACTCAAAGATGCACTTTTAGAATCATTTAAGAGTGTGATTTCTGTTAAAAAAAATCTTAGAGGAAATGACTTTTATAGACAAACCATAAGCTTTTCCAAGCAAAAGAAAGAACTTAATTAGTTACCTGAAATTATTGTAAAGGATATGGATCCTGGAATAGATTGTTTTAAATGAAACATAAGCAATACAACTCATTTAAAAATTTTTGCTGAATCCACATTCCATGTGTTCTTAATTCATCAGAACGGTCACAGGTTGTGATTCAATGATTCACTAAGGCATAAATATCTACGGTAGTACTGCTTCATGTTGACGTTAAATTTCAGAGAGACCTCAGAGTAATTCCTCAAAAATGATATGGATAAGTAGTGAAAATAAATCTCTCCTTTTCTCTGCCCTTGATTATGTCAGACATTTCAGAAGGATACTAACCATACCTGTGGCTTTGATACTTTAATTACCTTATTTCAAATATTATACTGGAAAAATTATGAGAAGAAAGGCAATTTCATGCAAAAGCATACGGGCGTTCAGACCTTCAGCCAACTATATTGATCAGAGAATTCATCGTAATCTGTATATGAACCAAGCATGATGATATGAGCACCCGCAACGTCGAATGAGTAGTACAAGTTCGAACTGGATCCACTCTCCTCGTATGGCATTTTCCATCTTGCATTATAAGAAGCAAACGACTCTTTGATTAGTGGTATGTGCTCCTTTTCATGGTTACCTTGTGTCACCATCCAAGGCCTGGCACTGGCAAGTGGCTGGACTAGCTCACCAAATGTATCCCACCTGCTCTGTATGTAATCCGCATATGACAGATCTCCAGGGAGCATATGCACATCGTATTTGCACTGGTCTATGTGGTCTAAAGTTGATTTGGTCCATTCAGTTTGACCCAAATCACCGGCCACTGCCAGAGTAATCGGGAACTGGGATGGTGGGGTTTTGAACTTGAACTCAGGACCCTCTCCACCACATTGATAGTAGTATATGGTGTCATCCTCCAATGGCCCAATAACAGTGTGGTGTATCTTCCCTGAGCTGTAAAGAAGATAACTGTACGAAGTGCTTTCTCCTTGAGCAACAGAGTTATATTTTCCAGGTGATGTCCCATAGTGAACAACTGAAGGGGCAGATTTATCATCTGTGATCCATGTGACACGCATGTGCTTGTCCCCAGCCAAAGAGATATGAACCTACAGTAACTCAACAAGAGCATAGAGGACAATCAACTTGCGCAATGAAAATCAGCGTGAGAAAGAACAACCAGCTTTGTAGCCTTGGTACATAAACCTTACAAGAAAGAATCAAAATAAACCTGCAACAATAAATAGCATCCACAAACTTTTGGCAACACTAAGAGTGCATTATACGCTGGGAATCCAACATCAGTGACCTCTTGAAAGCATTGAATCTTACTACTGACGGCAACATGCAAGCAAGAATCACACATCGACATCTATGTATAGAGTACCTAGAGAAAAGAGTAATATATACTCTCCCACGCTTTCTTTATTGTAATTTTTGTTTTTTCTGTTTTCCGAATTTTAGCAACTAATATAGGTGAGCTGATCACAAGTCTGCCACAAAGATATCATCTTTTGATGAATAAGCTTGTGTTTTAACCATGACAAACACCAATTGACAACAAATTTCCGAAGACTTAAATGTACACACGCTTTCTTTGAAACAATTCACACCCTTTCCATCAAGGATCAACAAAATTGACAAGATCCCATTATCATAGCATCACAGGCAGTGGACTTGCAAATAACCCTTTATCCAAAATTCACTAAAAGAAAAAAACAAACTAGTTTAATAAGGACAAAGGAGACGCCTTTCAGTTGACCCCTTTTCTTACCTGCTGGGGATGAGAAGAATGCTTTCGACTCCATGGAAACTGAAGAGTTTTCCGAGGTGCAGGTCGAATATAATCGCTGGTTGTAGCAGTTACATTGATCAGTGCAACAACTGCTAATGAAACTACAGATACTAGTATGTTCAGATTTGGCTTCATGATTTTGTGGTCTTTCACTTTACTTCAACTCACCACAGATAGCAACAAGGAACCAATAAACAGTAGGGAGAGAGAGAGAGAGAGAGAGGCAACAGAAGGGAAGTCGTAGGCAATAAATATCCGTCCAATGGGGACAACTTCTTCTCGGGAACGCATTTTGTTTTTTCTTCATTTTTGCCTCATGTGAACTTTATGTCGCATTTATGATTTTATTCTTGGACATTTGTTTCCCTTCGTCATTTTTTAGGATCACAAAAAATGTTTTTCATTTACCCCTTAAGGAACCTAAAGCTCTTATTTTGACTGAGCAAAGTAGTAATCTAACCGTATATTATTATCCTAATTAAACTTAATCTTGTGTTGGTGATTAGCATAATACATTTGTAAGATGGGGACCAGCTGCTACTAATTATGAGGATTAAGAAAATGTTTGAAGAGATATTGGTGTTTAGGCATCTAAGGTTCAAAGATCCTATAGCTGTTCTGCTGACCAATTAGTTTTCTCCACGTCCATATGTTTTTGGGATGTTTTACAAGTTGGCCAATAAGGGCTTCTTCTTCTTCTTCTTTCTTATTTGCATTAACCCCAATTAAAAATAATTTGCATCTTTCATGTTCTTATTCTATGATTTAAATCTAGCAAACCAGTTTGAGATCTGTTTAATGTGTGCACTAACTAATGTTGATTTCTTGTTACAAAGACTAAATTTGAATTGAATAATTTAAGTGCAAAGGGCACACCTAGCAAAATGTATATAACGAAGTTTGTCCTCATAACTATTAAATTAGAAAAATCCAACCGAGATTGCTAATTTAGAAATTTTCACTCAACAAACAATTTTTGGGTTTTTTTTTTTACCTTCTCGCTAAATCTGCACCCCTCAATCCTAGACAAGACTCATTACAAATGGAACTTATTAACGATCAATTGTGTAGATTTAGAACGGAAGGAAGTGACTTTAACCTTTTCTTTTTCTTTCTTTTTCTTTTGCTAATTCTTTCAGAATTTTTCTACGGTTGAAACAGCAGATGATGGCATCTCAGATAGTCGGTTTTAATATTGGACAAATAGATTAATGTCCCACAAGAAAAGCCCGAGAAAAGGGGAAAAGGACTCAATTTTCCTTGATTAGATATTGTTGGCTTTGGTTGTTGAAACAAACATGCTTGTTCTATGTTTTACGTGATGACATGAACTGATTCTTAAATTCAGTAGTACTTTGAATTAGCTGACAAAATTTGTGAAAGCCGCCCGGAAACTAGGATTGTTAACGGGACAGACTAGCTCAAGCCCGACTCACTTAACATAGAAAAGCTTGATGAACTTTATGTTTGCAAGGGTCGGATAAAGTTTGGATCTAAATAACAGGTTCAAGCTTGAATAAGGTCTAGCTCATTCAGATGTATAATATATAATATATATATATATATATATAATCACATATTAAATGATATGTATAACGTATAATTTAACCATTATAACATTAAAATATTCATATTTTATATATAAATTTTATAATAATTCATAAATATTGTTGTATTATATATAATTGTATACTTAATTATGAGTTTCGGCCGAGCTTGACATGAGTCCCAAACTCGTGTTAATGTTTGAGTTGAGAGTCTTCTAACTCAGGTACAAACTCGAAAGTCTGAAAGTTCAGAAGCCTTATTTATCTTTTAAACTAAATTTGGACTTATTAATGCCCGATGCCCCTACGAAAGCACGGCATTTATTTCATTTTTTAAAATGTTATTTGCACTCACATTTTTATTAATCACACTCCCATTATCATTTCAATCATATAGTTTTCATTTATTATAGTATACAATAAAACAAATAGTGGGAGTGCAAGTAACAAAAAATGGAGTACAAATAACATTTTCCTCTTTTTAAACTAGATCAGGAGGCTCAATTAATGGCTAAAGAAAGCATTTGTGGTCTCATAATTCTGGTGCTCGTATTTCTCATCCCAACTGTCAGATTTTATATCTAATCCTTCGTTGGAAGCCAAGAAATGGGAAGGAATAGCAATGCAATACTCAAGCTGGAAAATTTTCTTTGATGTACAACTTGAGTAGTGTAGGTGTATTGAAGGAATTAGAGGTTCTGAATTATAAATTTTTCCGTCTCCTTTCTATTTTTTAAATCGCACCCCTCATCTATTAGGGAAAAGAAAAATGGATTAATGGAAAAACAAAAGACCATCGTCTCGTAAATAGTTTTCCTTTTCCTTCACAAACGAAGCCTTTATGACTTTTAATATTCTCTAAGCTCTCAAACCAGGCTTGCATAAGGCAAGAACAAGCAGCTTATTAGGATTTTTTGATAGAGGACAAGAATCTACAATTAAACTTCTAGAAAAGGCGTTAATTAATTTCACTTTGAGTAACATACCTTTTATCGTGATTGTTAAGTCACGATAGCTATATCCTGAAATGAAGATTTGCTTCGAATAATATGGACATGCATTTTTTTTTTATTACCCCGCTGGGAATCTCTTCAACTTGGAGGTTGGAACTATTAGAGTTGATGCACTGGGAAACTTCATGATGAGTAGCTGGATTGGTGGATACCCAGCAGCCACAAAATTTGACTCTTGGCCAGCCAGAATTACAATTCATGGAAAGTAAAAGCAAGAATTCATCATGCCCCAGAAAAGAGGAAACTCCTAATTATCGCCACTCTTCCACCCAATTTCCACCCTTTTCAACTTTGGAACAGTAATACTTGTTTAATAATCCAATGAGTTGTGACTTGCTTATTTGTTTATTTATTTTTAGACCTCTTTCGGTGGATTACAATTTTAGCCACATATGATCTACGAAAATTAGGTCTTGTGTGGATTGTCATTTTCTGAATTTTTTTATAGAAAAATGTACTATAGCGATTTGATGTATATGAGATAAAAAGGTATTTGAAAATTTGATCACAAAAAATGTAAAAATTTTCACAATTGAAACAAGGTACAGTCTAGCACTTTTTCAAGAGCCTGCAAAGACAATTTTCTAGACTAAACTGTAGATTTCTTTGCTACAAGTTCCACAAAATCTTCAAGTTCACATTTACGTTTTGAAGCTAATCAATCATTCATGGATCCAGATCAACAATTGCAAACTTGTTGTAGTCAGGCGATTCATCACTTACAAATCTTGGTCATGATTATCCTATCACTAATCTTTGTGCTGAGACCTGAACTTCTGACTCATTGAGTATATACATCAGTTGACAAATTCTCTTTAGGTTCAAAGCATTTGTGATCCTATTATGTTCAGACATAAACAATAGACAGCACAAAGACTAAAAGCATGAAGAGGGTCTGATGTGGCTTTGATTTACTGTTAAGCAATTTGAGATAAATTTACCCATCAGTTATTCAACTCTGAACTTGATTAATCTCATAAATTCAAAGTTCTATTATTTCCAGTTCAAGCCTGCAATTTTGTTACATTTTTCCCACCTTGCAAGTGTAAAATGCAATTCTTTGACGACTACCACGTCTACAGGCAGCATGCATTGGACTGCAGACAACAAAAATTACGTGCACAGACAAACAAAACACACCAAGATATAGTTATCCATCAAAGCAAAGAACAAATGATCAGGCAATGGGATACAAAGCATTCATGGCAATCCCGCAATGTCTCTTTGCATGCATTCTCATGTTTCCGTTCTCACCCCATCCAACACCCCACGAATTCTTCACCAGCCAGTAATTGATCCCAGCTCGAAAAACTCGAATCTTCGATGAGAAAATCGTAGTTTTACAAACATAACATGTGTTGAAAGTGCAGTGTTTCTATGCGCATTGACAGCCATCAAATTAGAGATCCTGGATAACGTATTGACTTTATCTTTGATTTGCCCCAATGCAGACTTTTTGTTTTGTGTACTCCAAAATCAGAGAGCTTTCAAGCATAAATTTTAAACCTATACGGTGAATGTGTGCAACCAACAGTTGTCAAAGCCTTTCAACAGGGATTTGTCTATGAGCTTGTGATTGATTCTAAGTATTTTGCTGGTCCTTGGAAACATTCTACTTCATACATACCTTTCTTTTCCTTACTGACAAATCTTGCTCTCTATTGCAGTTTGCTCCCAATAGCCGATACAAATCATTCCCAGTTTGATGCATCAGGAGCTTCTCCATCAGAAATTTTATCCACTTTCGTCCAGTTGTGTAAATCATACTCCATCTGATGTAAAATGTTATAACTTCGGTCTAATCGTGAATTATGTCAATTCATCTATTAACTAATGATTATATTAAAGTTATACGAGCTTATGTTAGACGTTGTAGGAATTACACCAACGAGATTGAACTAGACAGGATTAACTAGAGAGAACCCTTATCCAAGTTTGACACTAATAAAAAGTTTACCCATCACCTAGTTACTTTTTTCCCACTTTGGAGATGAAATCAAAACATTGACAGATACTATAGTCCTTATTTAATATCAGACTCTTAAAATCTAAATTCACTAGTAGATGATGAAATAAGAGTTTTTGACTATTGGATTGCAACAATTTCAATCAAATTACTTCCATTGTTAAATGTATACAGTAAGCGGTGATTCAAGAAAATCGTAAAGAAACCTATACAATTTCCGCGTAACTATATCTATTCTTTTCTTTGCTTTCAATTCCACTTCAGCGGTTGAATTGGGTTTAGAATGCACCATCCCATCTTGAGCCATTTCAGCCTCGGCCAACCATAAATCCGACCCGTTGTACTTTATGGGAAGGAGGAGAGGAACGAGTACGGATGGGGACGAAAAGGAAGGGTGCGGGGGCAGGCGAGGGACTGGGGACAGCGGAGGAAGAAACAGGTGGGCGGCTGTTTTCAGTTAATTTTTGGTGTTTCCGTTGGGTACATTTCAAGCATATTCGGATAGTTTTATTGTACACTTGGAATACAAGTTTTACAGAATTGGGAATATCTCAAATACAAGTTATTGAGAAAGACATGAATCCAAACAGTTCTGTGACTGAGCATACCAAGATCGGAGCCAGAGTTTCCAAATCATACCATTTCATAATCTGAAATACAGTCGCACAGATCCAGCGTTTCCAAGCAATTTAAACGGCACCAAATTCCCACAACGGGAAGGGATGCCGCCAGATGGCCATGGGAAACGCTGTCGTCAAAAATCATAAACAGCAAAATACGACCCATACTCCCTTCGAGTCGCCAGTGACATACGGCATGGGAAAGCCACAAACACCAATAGTTAAACCAACAATTCTAGATTTAGGATGGCAAGCAGTATAAATAAATGTTACTAATAGAAATAAAACCAGTCAAAATCCTCAACTTATGTATGACAATACTACAGTCATCACCATGAAACAAGCCCCAACAGCTCCCCAAATTGGCAAAGGAGAGTCATAAAGTACTTAAGTATACGAAAGCACATATCATACAGCCCAAATAACGCAACTCTTTTGATTGGACATATTACGAGCGTGAATAGCAAACACCCTGAACAATCTCTGAGGCTTTCATATACCAACTTGACGTGGGCTGCCAAAGCTTGCAACTTGCAACAATAGATCACTGCAAACGTTAGCACAAAGAATTCAGTTGCTCATCTAATTTAATAAAAGTACAAGAACCAGGGACGTTTGCATCGCCTCCTGAACCAACAAAACCAACTAAAAGAGTAACACCCTTGCTGGTTAATTCAGCAACAAACAAAAACGCATAGAAACGTTTCTTATTCTCCTACCTGCTGTGGCTGTTGGTAATTTGTATATCCAGGGTAACCTCCATAATATGCATTCGGGTCTTGCGGAGGTGGTGCATATGCATATGCATCATAACCCTGTGTATAACCATAGTATCCACCATTCCACTGGGGCTGATCCGACTGTCAAAAATCAAGTAGTAGTGAGATATGCACCTGTATGCAAATATCAACTATACCAAGAGATGGACAGATGACCCAGACCTGCTTGTTGGAAGCACTACGCCCCCATGAAAGTCGAATACTTTGTAATCCCAACTGTGTACCATTCAAGTTTTCCAATGCTTGCTCCGCACTTGCCCTAGTGCACAAACAGCAAAAGAGATGAGCCATCACAAACTGCAAAATTTACCGCAACATATTTTCCCCCACAATTTAAAGGTTACCTATTAGTGAATTGAACAAAACCACATCGCTTCCCTACTGGTATCTTTACATGTAGCAATTCCCCATATCGGCCAAATACTTGCCTCAAATGCTCATCTGTCACACTTGGGTCCAATCCACCCACAAATATCTGCACTTACAAGATATATAGTCTTAACTAAGAGACAGGCAACAAAAATAAATCCACAACTAAGACAAGCTACGCACTGTTGTATTATTTGGGTCACTTTCACCCTCATTTCCTTGAGTATTCTGATTGGGAGCTGCAAATGATAGATAAAGGTATGAATGAATCAGATATTAAAAAGAAACTGTGAGTTACAGAGCTATTAGCACTTTGATAAGACAGCTACTATATTGCGCACTGGAATGCCAAATAGTACACAGAGTGAGAGACACAACTGCCCTTCTCTACACCATTCTTCTAAGGTATATAAATGAACTAAGAACAGCAATAGATATGCTCTCGAATACATAAATGCAGCTTTACAACAAGGTTTTTCATGTAAGTGGGCTTTTTGCAATACATGGCACATGCTTTAAGAATGGTCACCATCATGCACTGGAACAAGATGCACTCAATGTATAAGACAAGGAGAATGCTTGGAAAGTGTAGACTCTTCTGCAGAACAAACAAATAGATAACTTGAAAGCCAAACAATCACAATCTCTTAAGATTGTCAAGGAGAATGAAAAACAGCAACTGGCAACATTACACAAGATTTTTCTAGTCATATCGAATCATTCATACCATACGTTTTGGTCAACTCCATGATTTTCTCACCCATATTCTCTTTGAAATGTCACAAGATAAAATTCCAACAAAACCTATGCCCATTGCAAGACAGGTAAAAACACCACTCTCTTTTAGATTAGTAAATTACACACCACAAAGAAGGCCATAAACCATATAAAAAACCAACCAAAAGACCTGTTTATCCACAAAAACATATTCAAGAAGTACTTTCATAAAGCTTCAAAATCCCTGCATGTATGATCCTCCTGAGATTCCCTTCCAATGAAACCTTACAAGACTGAGCCTCAAAAGAGTCATTGCATCAAAACCTCAAAAGACCAAATTGAATTCATTTCCTTGGAATTAAAACTCAAACGGAAAAAAAGGAATTTTTACTAAATTAGAAGTGCAATAACTGGGTTCAAAGACAAGCAAAAATCATTCCCCAGGCTACCAACGGAACCATCCACCATAAGAAGACTTGGTAAAATTATTAACTGGAAAAAGATAAGGTAAAAGAAACAATCGGCAATGGAAGAATTAGAGTATCCCTTCTCACACAAGAAACTGGTCCACAACGAAATGGAATGAAGGCAGTTGAGGATTAAGTAGAATGAAGGAAATGGAAAAGGAAATGAAACCTCCGAAGGAAACAAAATAAATATTCCCTTCTAAACTCCTAAGTAAGGAACTGGAAAGTAAGTGTGTGTAGCATAAATATGCCACAAGAAATCGAAGTAAGGAAGCTTATGGCATAAACAAATTAACTGACCTAAAAGGACTGCCACCCATTAAAGTGGAATCAATTCAGCTGAAATCAGTTCCAGGCCCCCGTAAATGAGAGCCTCTCTGTTTCCTGCTTCGACACAGCATGAGTTTTATAAGATTTTTAAATTTTTAGCAGAAGTATATGAGCCCATCTTAAAAGGTAAGCACTGGAAGGAAATGACTTTGTAAATTCCGCATATCTTCATAGGCAAAGCTGAAAGAGCATTCATATCCCAAAAGCAATAAAAAACAACATCCAATGCCTTAACTAGGAGCTTGTTGCTTCACCTAAGACTAAGAAGTAGCAAGAAAAAAACAAATAAAACAGTCCAAATAAAAAGAGAACAAAAGCAAAAGTCAATGTCCTCAATTCTTGCCATAGCACATCACCATCACTTAAGAGATGCCAGCATGACATACCTTTCTGATATTGCTGAACACCAGCAGGTTTTTTGTTAGCCGCTGGTCCAATCCTCATGGGCCTGGTTGAACATATGACCCCATTCATCTCTGTCATAGCACGGAGTTGCTCACTTTCATCCCCAAACTTAACAAAACCATACCCCTTGGACCGTCCAGTGTTCCTATCAGTAATAACTTTTGCACCTTTAACTGATGAATAGACAGCTTTAAATGTCTCTTGAAGAAGGTAATCCGTCACATCAGCAGCCAAGTCCCCAACAAATACTGTGTAGTCAGCAGCATCATCAGTACGCCTCTCACCAGCACCAAGAGTAGCCCAATTCAAACGATAGTGTTGCTCCACGTTTGGCATCAATGTGCCATTGTACGTAAGCAAAACATTTTCAGCTGCTGCATGACTCCTGAACTCAAGAAAGCCATAGCCATCTGATTGACCTGTTTGCTTGTTCCGAATAACCTTTACAGAAGCAAGCTGAAAGAGAGGACAAAACGAACAATTAAAATCAGTAAAAAAAAGTCTTTCCCTCTTTTGCTGAATCTCTACAACAAACACTAGAAATAACTCCCAGACTAAAATTCTATTTTTCGATTTTCTTACAAAACATTACCAAAAAAAGCACCTCAAGAATATTCGCAGAGCTACGAATAATAATAATTTAGAATATTGAGGTATTAACGTTGAGTACAAGATTGCACCTGTGGTCCTGTACAAGCAGAAAATTACAGCCCAAGGCCAATACTACAAGGGAACAAAAAGCCCTGCATGCACTTTGTTACCAAAAAACAAAACCCACGCCTAAATACAGAGCTATAAAACCGAGTCTAGCACTGCATGCATTATATCTGCAATCAATAGAAAAACCTACCACTTTCAAGGAATAATCTATAAAGCTGGAAGTTACCATGAGGTTAGGAAACCAAAAAAGAAATCAAAAGAAACTATCTTTACTCAAATCTTCCCCAAAATTCCCCTAGATTTCGCAAAACCAGCTATTTAAAAAAGAACCAAATTCTCGTTATACCTCTCCAGTAGGGAAAAAGCAGGAAGAAAGATAATTCTCGTCCATCCAATACTGCAAGTCCCCAATCCAGAGAGAGCGAATCTCATTGGAGCCGGACGAAGCGGCAGTCGACGATGGCGCAATTCCATATTGCGGAGGCTGAGACTGCTGTGGAGCCGACACCTGCTGCTGGCCCCAAACCTGAGGAGCCTGAGGCTGAAGCGGAGGTTGCTGTGTTTGCTGCGGCGGCATCATCAACCACTGCTGCTGCGGCGGCGGGTACTGTTGCTGCAGCTGGTGGTGGTGCTGTTGTTGATCCATCGGAGCCATGGGTGGAGGAACGACACCGCCTGGTTGCATCATCTTCAAGACGGGATCGGAGAAACCCTAATTCGAAGGAAGAGGGGGGGCAAAAACGAGATTTGGGGGTGGGCAATCTATTGAATTGACAATTAAGAAGGTACTGATAGATGCAAACACCAGGGAGGGAAAGGGAAGAATTACGGAATAGGGACCCTAATTAGACAGGGCCAGAAATTGAGAGAATTTTTGGGGAGAGATTCAGGTATTTATGGGGCTCAAGAGCGGGCCAAGAAGATAAGTCGGTGCTGGGAAAGGAATAGTGACAGTGGTGGGCTGAAAGGAGTATGTGGGCAAGCCCATTAATTTATAGGGAAATTCATCAATTTGATCCCAAAATATTTACACTAAAATCAATTTAGTTCTTTATAATTATTTTAATTAATTTAGTTCCTGAAATATTTTTCCATTTCTAATGTAGGACTTCTGTTGCAGCGTCACAAAAGTTTAGATCTTCCCCTCAATATTTACACTAAAATCAATTTAATCCTTTATAATTTATTTTAATTAATTTAGTCCTTGAAATATTTTTCCGTTTCTAGTGTAGGACTTCTATTGTAGCGTCATAATATTTTACATCTTTTACATGACCAGTCAAGGATATATTTGTTTCATTATGTGACATTAAATTAGAATTATATTTTGTGAGATTTTGTTGTGTCACATCTTTCTTCCTGTGCTTTCATACTGCCTCTTTCTCTTATATCTCCTTCTTCCCTTTTGGCCTTCATCCTCTACTCTTTCTCTCTCTCTCTATAGTTGCCTCCTCCCCGTCCCTCCTTTTGACTTCGTCTTCTCTCCTTTTAGCTTCCTCTTCCTGTTTTTTTCCCTCTCTTCATCCCTTCTCCTTGCTAGGGGTGAAATTTTTTCGAACCACTTGACTTGATTATTTGAGTAGCTTGGTTTCGAATTCGGTCGAACCGAGTTTGAGGTATTTGACAAGAAAATCGAGTCGATTTTGAGCCGGAGAATACATTAATCGAGTACTCGTCGAGCTACTATAAAATTTAATTTAAAAATTAATATATTATATTTATTAATTTATCATTTTAGCCTTATTAATTTAAAATATAACAATCTTTACCATTTCGAGTTCTCGATCTCGAGATCGAGCTTGATCGGCTCTTCAAGCTTGACAAGTCGAGCTCAAGCTTTAATTAATAATTCAAACTTGAGCTTGGCTCTACAAGCTTGTTCGAGTTCAAGCTCGAGCCTCTTGTTTCGAGTTCGAGTATATAGATACTCAAGCTCGACTCGACTCGAATTCACCCCTACTCCTTGCCTCTTCTGACTTAATTCTATTTTGAAAACAATTGTTTCATACTTGAAATAGGCAGCACTGGGGCTTCTAAAACCAGTTATTGTTATTAGATAAATTAGTCAACGAAATTTCTTTTATAAGTTTATTTTCTCCATGACTCAATCCAAGGGAACCATTTCATCATGGTTTGGCAAAACATTCCATTTACCATTACATGACTTCTTGTATGGCTTGAAACAAAGGTACAAGATGATCTTGGAGCACTCTACACCCGAACCAGCAGCCTTCGCTGCTTACTCTTAAAGTTATGTTATTTAAGAGGTATGCTTTAGAATCAGAAAGAAGTAAGGCTACAAGAACCTTCCCAGCCGAAAGGCATGTGGCTATTAATGAGGAATTAAGGGGTGTTTGGTAAATGGGTTTCAACTCTACTATAGGTTTCAAATTCAATTATATCAATGTAAAATGTTTGATTGGGGTCAATGAGAATAAATTAAAGGGAATGATAGGTTTCTTCTATGAATTTTTTGATTAATCACCTGTTACTAGAGAATCATCTTAGTTGCCCATTTTATTCTTCTTAAATTATCTTAATTACCCTTTTATTCTCATTAAATGCAAAAATAAGAAAGTAAAATGCTACTGTTTCAACAAATGGAAAGAAAAAGAAAAGAAAAAAAGAAACAATGAAAAAGAAAAATAATAAATTATAAAATCCATTCCACATTAACAAACACACGGTAGGTTTTCATCAAAACCCATTATCATTAACCACTCTATGATACCAATAATGATAGTGAGAGTAAAATTCGAACTAAACGACTCCTAAGTGATTTCAACTATCTCGCAAGCCAGGCCGGGAATACCATTGACTACTAGCTCAAGCTTCGTTAAGTACCTCCATATTCTGCGATGTAGGATTCGACCAGAAAGAACCTGATTAGCTTCTATGGCTGCATGCCCATTTATGGCTATATGTTAGAAAGAAACAACGTAGCTGAATAGCTACCTGAACTTTTCTATAAAGTTTATTAATATCCAAGCTCATTTGCTTTGGGAATTTAGGACTCAGGAATAAAAAAAAAAAAAAACGACTAAGGACACAAATGTTGAAGAATTTTTCTTTTTTTTATTAACTCTTTGAGTACATTTTCAAAGCTTTAACATGTCTTCCACCTTCTGTCCATTTCTCTCCAACTTGGGGAGGAGGTCCCAAAACGACTAAAACCAAGGCTCCGCTCTTTTTCTTACCCACCACTTTCAAACGAGGAAAATATGGCCTTCTTCTCATTATAATGAACCAGCAGGAAGTGTACAGACCACAATTTAACTGGATACAGGCTCACCTCATGCGACATTTGATGCTGTGTCCCCCGCCCCCAAACAAAATTTTTTTTGGAAAAAAACCCATCATGATATCCGAATATAAACTACGAATGCATGGAACTCAGCAACTTAAGAGCCAGCTGCTCTTGCTCAGCCAGAGATATGGAGTCTGCAGGACCACCCTGTTTGTCCTTTCTCGTCGTCTTACCATCATCACTGTCACTGTCAAAATATATCTTCGTCTTCTTATTGACTCTCTCTTCACTTTCTTCTCTGTCTGATGCAGAAACATCAACCTCTCCACCTATATCTGCCTCCTCTTCTTCCCTTCCTCTCTTCCACTTCATTTTCTCCTTAATTCTCTTTTCTTTTCGCCGCTTACGGTCCAGAGCCTTGTCTTCCTCGTCCACTATCTTCAATTCTTTCCTCAGTTCTGCAAATCTTTGCTTAACTGAGGCATAGGAAATGCAAAACGTCAGAAACAAAAAAGTACTAAAACCAACATTGATAAAATACAAGTGCATCTATGCTTAAAATCTCCAGGTTTATAGTCTGCATTCTGTTCCATTTATGCCAATCAATGAACTTCTCCCAACATACATCCAAAATGAGCCATGAAATTTGATATTTATCTAATACAGTATAGTAAACGACATGCACAAATCCAAGTATGCATCTAATACAGTATAGTAAATGACATGCACAAATCCAAGTATTCTTAACCTTCTAAAAAAATGTTCACGACTCCATGATATCATTTTGGGAATGATGATTTCGAGGAGAACCAGAACTGAAAAATATTTACCATACCTATACTGTTGATATCATATATTAGCACAGCATAACCAAATTAAATACCTTTGTCTTTGTCCAGCTGAACCAAGTCAGAACTTCTTTTTACATCAGCCAACTTGGCGAGAGGGGGCAAAGTGTTGCCGTCTTCATCAAACACAACCCTGGTCCCAACTGGTCGATGCACATTGATTTTCAACTTCTTTTTCTTTAAAACCCTAGTAGCAGGTGGACTACCAAAACATTGGAGAGTAAGAACTGGCTCAAATATTTAAGATCAGGACATAGCATGAGAATATAAAAAACCATTTACTAAGTGGCCGATTAAATTTAACCAGAAAGTTACTAGTACTAAACTAGTTGTGAGCCAGGTAAATAAAGTGTACTAACCAGCAGTTATACATCATGACAACACATACTTAATACATGGACAACACATGATTCATCCATTATAAAGTAAAAACTGCCTTACAAACAAATGAGAGGGGCACATAGAGCAGATAAATAAAGTCTAGTAGCCTAATTTTTACTCACTAATCTAGAGTGAGGGCTGAAAATTAAATAGCTGGAAAGTGAATAATATCTTTCTTTATTTGAACCCCATAAATTAGTTTTTTTATGTCTAATAAAAAAAAAAACCAAAAACCCAAAGAAAGGAAGATAATTACCCAGCATCTCCGATTTCCAAAACTTTTTCTCCCTGTTGCATGCCCTTTTGTAGAAGAAGAAATTTGTCTTCTTCTGCTTCCACTTTGTCTTTCGCAGGATTGCCAGTGTCAAAGCTCTCTACATGATCTTCATTCAAGTCGTCACTAACAGTGCTTTCTTGTACAAGAGACAATTCCTCAGAAGCTTTTCCCTTAACTTTCTGTTTCAAAAAACGAATCTTGGGAGTCATTGGAAGGCCTAATGATGCAGAGTAGTCATCAATTGGGAGTTTCATCACATCAAAGACTTCCTTATCCCGCTGTTTATTTATGGACTTCAAATATGTAATAAATGCTCTCTGAGCCAGTTGCTGCAGATTGGGGTACTTAACCAACAAAGCTGCCAACAACCCAGAAACAGGTTGTAACCTTTTCATATTTGCCTGCATCGATGAGCAAGGAGCATTTTTAAATGCATGAAAATAGTACTTGGTCCAGATGTTGCTTAAATTTATTCATATTTAACAAAATGAGAAAAAGAACCTTGATAAATCGAATGGGTATCTTCTTCTCTTCTAACTTTTTAAGCATTTTCATTTCTGAAGGCATGAGAAATAAAACAGATTTCCCTCCAGAAAGATAGCGGGCTGTTCTGCCCACTCTATGTATGTATGCAGCAACATCTTCAGGACAATCCATCTGGAAATCAACAAAGTTAACAGATTAATGACTTCTTTTCTTTAGTAGCTTGTCCGATAAATTAATCAGATCAAGTATGATGTTTCAGTATCTATGGCCTACATAATGAGTAACCAACCTGGACAACCCAGTCAACAGCCTTATCAAAATCAAGCCCCCTTGAAGCAACATCGGTGGAGAATAAAACTGAGCGTCGCTCACAAAACTCGGAGTATATGCCCATTCGTTTTTCCTGCTTCATCCTTCCATGAAGACACTTCAAAGGGATGCCAGGACGAAGTTTTTTAAACGTCTCAAAAACGAACTTTACCTGTTATATAATATCCAATGAAAATTAACAGGACAATAAAAATAGAAAAAAGTATGAAAACAACTCAAGTGAAATGCATTTCTTTCCTTCTCCAACAACTAACAAGAACATTAGAATAAAAGAAAAGTCCAAGAAGTACATATTAGACTGCATGAACCACCATGAAAGTATCAGTTTTTGCAATTGCTTCTGCTCACAATTCCTAAAGGTTCACATGTGAAGCATGCTAGTAGCAGGTTAAAATGCACTGTCTAAATGTCTATCTGCACAGCCCAAGATTCGACAATGTAATATCTGTCTAGAGATTTAAAAAGAAACTAACAGGGATATTAAAGCTATTATACCCAGATCCAGCAGACAAAATTACAAATTCTACAGGTTCATGCCAATGTTATTTTCACCTTCTTTATGTATTTTAAGCCAAAGATTTGTGAATAAATGGTTGATCCCCAAAAGCAGTAGAAACAGTTGCTTGCTCAGCGATATGGCAGCTGGCATCTATTTAGCTGGATTAGAGTCTCATAGCATTCGATAACAGCAGCTTTAGCTTTTGGCACTCCTAGTATTCAGACAATACAGGCTTCTGAAGGTAATATTTGTTGAAAGAGATAGACAGTACTAAATTCAGCAATTTACAAGGATAGTGATCATGTTCCAAGTTTATCCTCAACAAAAATTGCTGAAATATAGACAATACCAGGCAATTTACTTCTGCATTTACAGATAAAAATAATTGTGCAATGTTCTCTCAAAAGAAAGTACATATCCAGCTACTTCAGGATCCTTGGAGACAGTTCTCATAGACACACAGCAAATTTTGCATTCAATTACAATAGAGAACAAGTTATGCATGAGAAATTTTCTTCATTTTTCGGGCTCTACAGCTGCATATCCTAATTCAGGGTAAAGATAATGCAGAATTACCTGCTTGCAGCTTGAAAGAAACACCAGTATCCTCGAATTAAGATGTGCCTTGACAAAGCTCCATAACATATCTAATTTTTGCTCAAGAGGAACAATGATTGCGGTTTGCTGCAGGCGATTGGGAGTTGCAGTTTCTGCCTCTTCATGCACACTAAGGTATTCTGGATCTTTCAAACTAAGTCTACCAAGATCTTGAACAGATTTTGTTTGGGTAGCTGAGAACAGTAAGGTCTGTCTACGCTTTGGCAGTTGTGAGATAATAGAATTTAGAGCTTTCTTAAATCCCACATCAAGAATACGATCTGCCTCATCAAGCACCAGAACCTGTATCCTGGCCAGAAAAACAAACCAAATTGGCTACTAAGGAACCAAGAAAATTTCACAAGGAAGCAAAAACTTTAATTTTAGACCCATACTAACGTTTTAAAAATTGTACCCATCTATTGTAGCTTAAAAATCATTGTACCATTTGCACATCCTTTAATTTCACTAAATATCACCAACAACTCCATACAACTTGTTGAACCATAACAAAGAAAAAGGTCCAACGTAATAAAGTCTTAATACAAACAAAATACATGCCACACGTCCAACAAAAACAAAATACAAGCCACCCTTGCAGACATGAAATATTAAGAGATGCTGCAAAAACTTGATCATTTTAGGTGCTTGAGTAAAATAATGGATGAAGACAAACTAGTACCCACAAAGAATCATATAGAATTTTGCAGCAAACAAATCCAACAATAATAAATTACATTCACTAACCTCATAGCAATTGATGAACCGAAAAAAAATAATTCTCATTTTTTGTAGAAGAAAGTATGCACCACCTACCAAGTCAGGGATCAAGTTTCTAATCCATTATAGCAAATATAAGAAAGTGCAGTAGTATATGACAGATGCCACTAAAACTTAGTCCATGCACTTTATGGACAACTTAGTATGGGCACTGGTGATGCTTATTTCTTTAAATTAATGCTTATTTATTCAATTAATGTTCAGAACTTGAAACGTGAGACACATCACAGGAACAGAAGTAACTGGATTGAAAAACCATATTATGCACTGTGTATATGTACACAGGAAATGCTAACACTAGAAGAAGAGAAACTCTAGGAGAACTGCAAAGCAAAATAGAAGAAAAAAGATCAAAAGAATATATTGACCTGAAGCTGTGAGCAGTCAAAATTTGGGGTTTCGTCCATGTGCTGAAGAAGCCTTCCGGGAGTGCACACCAAGATGTTCAGATCATTAACATGTTCTTTCTCTGTGTCAACATCTTTACGGCCACCTATTAGAAGACCAGCACTAAAACCATGGTATTTTCCAACCGATTTTAATACTTCAAAAAGCTGGCCAGCTAACTCCCTTGTAGGAGACATTATAATGCATCCAACTCCATCTTCTGGACCCCATCTAGCTCGGTACAACTTTTCAAGAATCTGTCAACAAGAAATAAGATCCATCACTACTAGAAATTAAGAAGTGCTAAAAGTCTGCAAAAAGGGAGGGAGAAAAAAGCGAGGAATGTTAACTTGCTAAGCAAGATAATTAGGAAAAGCCTTAATTTTCTTTTGTCCAAATTTGGGGAGGACAAACTGGGGAAGAATATCAAATTTGTCAAGCTCAATCATCTAACTTTAAACAAATACACGTATGAAACTTGACAACTAGAAGCATTTCCATCTTCAGGCCTCGAAGTCCAAACTTTACATGCAACTCTTAAAATCCAAATTATATTGATCTTTTAGTTTGAAGTGCAACTTAAAGCTGAGGAGTCCGTTTACAGAAATTAATGTGAAATCCTCAATCTTTTTAATTCCAATTAAAAAAGTTCAGCAGACAAACGTCAAAAAGGAGAGAGAGACAACTTGTCAACAAAATAAAAGCATAAATTCTCATCAATCAGCTGGATTTCTGAAAACTCCTGGGACCGGAAAGAAATTAAGCAAATTTAACCCAACCTTTTGGGTAAATTCCAATCTTCCATTCACTTTCCTAATCGATAAACAAAACAAACTAAAATATCAACAAACGGAGCACATTGAACACGTCGAAATTGAACATTTCCATATTCTACCAACCAAAAATCAAACCTTTCACGCCAACAAGCATAAAAATCGACCAAAATAAGATTGAAAAAACAAACTTAAAAGGTGACAAATTCAGCTGAAAACCCACCGGAATAACGAAAGCCAGGGTCTTACCAGACCCAGTTTTAGCAGCCCCAAGAATGTCACGGCCACAGAGCGAATGAGGCAATGAGGCCCTCTGAATATCAGTCATGTTTCTGTACTTGGTTGCAGCCAACCCATCTTTAGTTTTCTTTGACAGGGGCAATTGGCTGAACTTTTCACAACCCGCGTAGCGAGAAAACGAGCCGTCGGATAGCCGGCCAATGGGAGACTTATCTGGTAGCGGTGGGAGTGAAAGCGGGTTAGAGCCCGAATCGGGTTTACCGGATTGAACCCATGACTCGAGGAGCTCAACTTCTTCAACCTCGGTTTGACGGCTCTGGATTTTGAACTTTTTGGACTTGGGTTTTGGTCTTCTCATGTTTATTCGGGGATTCCGAGGCTGTACGGCTGCTGGATTGAACTTTGTGTTAAACAGAGTGATGTGGAAGAATCTGGAACGGAGGGTTTAGAAGGGTTCAGGGCATGATGCCGGAGAAGATTTTCCTCGTCGAGAATTTTGTGCACTAAGTTAAAATTGGCCCATAATTATAGCCAAAGCCCGAATTGGCCCATTATTTTTTTTAATACTTCTTTAGTATGGCATTTTTTTGATATTTTTTCAATTTTTCCTAGCTTTAAAATTTTCAAGATGGGAAAGTAAAACAATAAAAGCCTTAACCTGTCAAGTGCTTAGTAATCACTAACTACTACTGCATTTGATGAAACTGAAATCTGAAAATTGAAGTCTGAAAAATCTAAAGTATGAATTCATTAAGTGATTGAATTGTTAAGTATTAGCTTTGATACATTTAAATGTATATAACATTCAGTGAAAAATTTATCACTTATTTTTGGAAGCAAGTTTTGCCTGAAAGACTTAGTGCTACTTAATTAATTTAGATATTCTATTTTTTGTTATCAAACACATCTAAACGGTTAAGATCTGAACCCATTAAAATTAAGTACTAATAAAAGAGATACTAGTTGAGGAAATGATCTAGAATATACATATACAAGCGAAAGTATATTTTATTAATTAATACTATTATGCTCTAAACAATACGTTATTAAACAGCTGTTAAAAAGTTTTAAACAATAAAAAGGTAAAAATCTTGAAATATAAAGAAAACCTAAATAACATTAAAAAAATTTTTGCACTCCACTCTCTTGCAAGAAAAAAAAAACATGAAATAAGTATATCAGGATGTTACAAATCTTTTCATTTACTTTCCTATTTCTTTACAAAAGAACTTCCAAAATGAGGAAAGTTTTTTTTCTTTTTTTTGGTTACCAATTCTTTCTTTTATCTAAGCCCTTTTTCTTTCCTAATGCATCAAAGGTATATTAGTTAGTCCATCATGTTATCATCTTATGACTTCAATTGAAGAAAAATTTCAGCATTTAAACACTTTACATGTCATTTCCAAACACTTCAATTGTATGTTACAGTCTCAAAGTTTGGTGGGCGAAAAACACAAAGAAGAAACCTAAAGCGGCATTACCAAAAAGTGCATCCAAAAATCCGGGCACATGAGCCCCCCAAAAAAATTAAAAAAGGACATACCACTATTTTACACTGTACAAAAGCTCGTAAGTTTCATCTAATTTTCGCTGGTCGTGGGTTGTCTTTCCAGGCTGAGCAAAACAGCAAGAAGCCACCTCCGCCACCACCAACACCACCGCTTCAGATCTCTTCAGCAACCTTTGAATCACTAGTTTGGCTTGCCTTATCAGCACAAGCACACATATATATTAATATACACTGAGCGTTGAGAGAGAAAGAAGCACGCTGTGAAATTGGGAAGGATCATAAAGATGGGTCGCAAAAATGGGGGGTTTTGGCCAGAGGAACAAAACGGGGCCTCAACTTCAGTGAGCGATGCTCTGATATCCACCACTATGTCCCTCATTGGCTTTCCAGTGGATGTGCATGTGAGGGATGGCTCGATTTATTCTGGGACCTTCCACACTGCTTCTATCGAGGATGCCTATGGTACGTTTACTGTCATTCTTTACTTTTTCTCGTCAAGGTTTGGGATTTCTATCCGCATTTCAATTTTCTTGAAGAATTAATTCTATGAAGATTTCTATCTTTATTGACTTGATCAACTTGGGATGTTTTGTTTATTTTTTTCTTTTCCCCTACAGTTCCATTGCACATATTCAAAAGTTGATAGCTGTGATTGGATTTCTATTGCGTTTGAACGAAGAGGGGATCTTTTGACCTAGATTGTGTTTTTACATCACTTTTCCCTGTTCAGAATATAGCTTCTGAAAAAATGCGAGATTTCAAAATAGAGTTTGTGGACTCCTTATCGATGGGTTTGGCTTTCGTCCAGGCATTGTTTTGAAGAAGGCAAGGATGATTAAAAAGGGCAATCGACAGACAAATCTACCTGATGGAAGGCTGATAGAAACACTAATAATTCTATCAGAAGATCTTGTTCAAGTTGTTGCAAAGGTATGTTGCACTCCGTCCTCAAGCTATTAGGAGTTCTGGATATTGTAGAGTCAAGCAGGATGACCATTTGTGACGAAAGCTTGATTCTGTATAGGAATTACTGCTACCAGCAAAATGTATCTCTGGAAAAGTTGGGGCTGCTAATGTCAAGGCTACAGCTGGTACTTCTCCTCAGAATATATGTGAAGAGAAGGAGGCAACTGTGACAAACTCTAAAGAACCCAACTTGGACAGAGAGCATGATATCCACGCAGGGTATTTACTGAACTTTCTACTAATATTTTGATTTTGATGACAATATGAGTATATGCGTTAGTCTTTATAAGATTATATTTGTGGTAGTGCCACCTGGTAGTTGTTGATAGGCACTAGATGAAAGTTCTTCATCATGCCAGTGAGGCCAACATCATGATTGTCACTTTAGTTTCTGATGTTACAGGTGTAATAGTTGCAATCAATGGCTGAAATTCTCACGAAGCATTTTCTCAAAATTGACTTTTACATTTTTTCCCCTAACTCTTTCTTTTGCCTCAACTGTTATTGAGCCCGGTTGTAAAATTTTCTAGTGTAGTTGATGACTTTTAATTTGTATTCAAGTTTGGTTTAAGATTTGAATTGTCCTTATGCATGGTGTGCATTTTGATTTTGGGTCTATAAATGGTGCAATGTCATCTGAGTCTGTTCTTGGAAATATAAATGCTACTTATCAGTCTTTTCCAAAGAAGTGAACTGTGTAATGTTCAGGTTTACCAGTCCATATGAGAATAATTATCCGAATGAGTCTGTGCACAACAATTCTGTGCCAATTGCAAACGGGAAATCGGATTGCAGAAATGTGGACAAGGTAATATTCTAACTGAAGAAATCTTTTGCTATAAAAAGTCAAGTTATAATCTCATGATACTTTGCAAAAACTCTGGTAAACATAGATGGCATGCATGCGCTTTTGTACATGCCTTAGAAGTAGACTTGTTTCATCCATGTCACATGCTTATCTTTCATCATATTTAGATCTTAAGATTTTTTTAATATATTCGACGTTTTCTGATGCAGGGGGGAGAGGCTTTCACTGTTTCATCTAATATGAGGTAGGGAGTAGTGGATTTTCTCTTTGTTTGAGATGAATATTTATGGGCCGGTATGCATTATATTTGTTGAAGGACATTATTACATTGTGTGCATATAAGTTGTGACAAAAGGGGGAAAAATTGAGGCATCAAATATGAAAGTAGAAAATTGTAATTTGCTCGCACGTTATCCAGTTGATTCTTTAGCCCTTGAACCTGTATCCTTGGCCCGGAATTTACCGCATTTGTCTCTTCAGGATTTAAGTTTATTGGTAATTACATTGTTTTTCCCCCCTCTTGTTGGATTTTTATTATGTTTATTTTACTACTGTCCATACTATATATAAAGCAGGTGGAGGCTTCAACTTTTTCTGTCTCTTCTCTAGTTTCCTCTTTTACTCTTACAGCAAGGGTAAAATAATATCACTCTCTTCCCAAAATAAAAAAAGAAAAATAAAAATAAAACGTTTGCATGTACAAACCTAAAAAAGCTCCAAAAACCACCAAGAACTTGCATCTTTTTTCTTATGAAATTTTCTTTTAATTTGCACACAAAATAGGATGTTTTTTTCCCACTAGTGATAAAATCATTTTATTGATTCTCCCTATCATTTTCTGAATTAAGTTTGTTTTTTTGCTATCCCGTAAATAATTTTTGACAGACAGGGTGGAGACAGCTCAGAGGAAAAACAGAGTGGTCTAGGGCAGGAGCAAGATTTGCGTGGGAAGCAAACAGTATGTTAACAAAATATCCAGCTAAAGGATTTCACTATGTTTCTTAATTTAATGGTGTAATTTCTGTGAATATTTTGCAGACTGATGAAGTTGAAGGCTCAAGATCATGCTGTGAGTTCTTACATCCTTGAGTGACCTCTCTGATTTGATTAACCTGTTTATTGATCATTTATCTTCATGGAGGTGCTGGCTTGTGAATGTTTAGGTTATTATGTTTAAATGGCCTCTGAGGTGGCTAGGGTGGGGAGAAATGAAAGGTTATTTTTAACATGGGAATCTTGTTGATGCTGACAAATGATTGGCATTGATCTTTATGGACTTATTTTTCGTTGATATTATATCTCAGGTGGAAAGTTTACTTTTAATTGAACCTCTAGTGTGGAGTCGTCCATGCCCATGTTGAAAGAAAACTGACTTACCTAGGGGCTTTGGTAATAATAGGGTGTTTTGACTCAGATGTATTGCTTTCAGAGTTTATAGGCATATGCTTTCTGCTGAGGTTTTTGCATTCAACATGTTAATTGTTCACTGCTGTTAGGGAATAAGTGGTCCTACTTTATGCATTCTTTGAAAGCTGAAAGTATTTATCTTGTTTAGGTTATCAAATGCATTCAAATCCTAAAATTTATTTCATTATGAAATTATTCATTAGTTAATATTAAGTCAAGTAGATGCTTGCATGCCTGTTTAAACCTTTTTATTGGATTTTGAACTTTTAGTACTTTGTATGCAGTAGATGGTCATTCCGAGGACATGAATGCTGGAACAAACAAAGAGGAATCACTAAATTTCATGTCTTTTGAAAGATCTGCTGTGGCCAAACTTGATGATCCAAGTAATTTGAGGCACACATTAGAAAAAACTCAGCAGTTAATTGCTCTTTCCTCCAATGTTTGTGCTGATGCCTCCTCTGTTTTCGTTGTTGCTTCAGATTTTAGCCTCAGTTTGTCATCTGCTTCCCTTCAAGTGGTGCTTCCAAAACTTACAAATCATGGTCAAACTGCTAAGGTAAAGCATATTTTCTTATTATGTAAAGTCAGGACTTGATTTCTATTTAGATGCTCTATCCTTTTAAAGAACAAACTTAAGTGGTCTGAATTTTGAGAACCATGTTCTCATTATCTTTGTTGCCAAGCTCCCCTCTTTGTCAGACTGTTAATCAAATAATTTGGGAGCCTTTTCCACTGTTTTCTTGTCATTAAAGCATAGCTTAGATGATAAACTAGAACAAAAACTACTATTAGTAATTCTCGCCCTTTTTCCTGTTATTAAATGGTTTGACAAAAGACTTTATGCAAGTACTTGTTTTATTAATTTTTAGTTTCGTATTGTCATTTTGAGACACATTATTATTCTCAGGATTCTAAGCTCAACCCAAGAGCAAAGTTATTTTCTCCCTCACCTTTGCAAAATAGATCAGTGACCCCTCCTGCAGTGCCATCCCCACCAAGTATGACTTGCACACCAGAACCCTTGCCTATGGTACCAAATGCACCTGCAGATCCAGAAGCTGATTTGAGTTCCTTTGCTTATTGTTCTGTACCTGCTAAATTTCTTACGCGTAATAACTTGTTTCTGGGAAATGGATGGGGTGATCTACAATATGTCCAGCCTGTAAGCTTGCCAACTCTTGTTATATGATTTAACAGTTTCTATCTTAGTTCCTATTTTAGTTATTATATAGTCACATAGTTTAATTCATCTAAACATCTGGCTGAGAGGTGAAAGAATATTATCATGATATGATTCAAGCAAAGTAATCTAGTAATGCATCTTTATTGTTAGCCTTCGAATGAAGTTGCTTTATATATATGTTTGTGCCCACCATAATAACAATACCTCTATGAATTGTGACAGTTGTCTTCAGGAAATATTTGTCATACATATTATCATAGTAGTCTTGCAGAATTTGTTGTAAAAACACTTAAGGCCTTTTTATGAACTTTTTCATTTCCTTTAGCTATTCTTCCAGGATCAAGGAGAGGTTACTGTTCTATTGGTTATGTTGTCCTTCACATTTGTTTCCTTCCTCTGTACTCTATTTCCATAATATTAGTATCATAAGCATTTTTACTTGCCCATAGATCGTATTAGAGCCTGCATATTGGGAATCAGGTGGATGATATGAATGTAAAATCAGATGATAGGGAGAACTACGATTTTTGAAGGTTATATTTCTAGATCTAAATAGGGTTTCATATGTAGAAACTTCCTTTTTTGACCTCTTTCCCACCTTTTACCTATAACTTGATTTTAAGAAATGTCCAAAATTAGCCTGTCAAGTTGTTTTGCAGAACTTGCTAATGGTTTCCCGGGCTTATGTTTTAATTTATTAGACATGTTCTCTTTTCTGAAACCACTTGTCGTCAACAATTATTGTGAAGTAACCTTCTTACCATACTTCCCAATTATAGTGTTCTCGTGTTTTAAAACTTGAAAGTGTTAATGCTTTTAATGATGTTCCGTAATTTGTAAGTCCAAGTTGTTTACTTCAAAACTTTAGATTACTTCAAACCTTTTGGCCTTGTGATATTGCCATCCAATTCATCACTGCATCTATAGGGTATCTCTGGTTGTTTAAGTTTTCGAACTCTGATGTTTATATGGTAGATGCTAAGTTTTTCTGTCGTTTCATTTTAAGCTGCTGCAGCAGATTATTGGTTGAGATGCCATCTGTCCAATATTCTTAGCTCGTATTTTCCTGCATTAGTCATTAGATGAGATTGATGGATTGGATGAATTTTGAGAGCATTGGTCAGTTGTAAAGCTAGTGACTGGAAAAGTAATAAAAAGAGCAAAAATTAGTCAGTGTTGGCAACTTCTTCAACATTTATATCTGTTTTGTTATGTCTACATTTTTTTACTGTCTCTGGGGTCCTTAGTGATGTCAGTTTCTCACTGAATCTTCGTTGCTTTTACGTGTAGGTTGTTGGACACGTGGGAAGCAGGACACAACCAGTTAGATATGCCAGTCAGCATAATCATCTTCAAGCTGGGACTGCTTCTGTGCATCAAAATTCACAAAATGTGCGTACCTGGGGGCAGTTGGATTGCTGCCTTTTCTTCATTTCATTTTCCTTTTTATGTAGTCAGTATGCTACTGAATTGTGGATAATTTGGCTAACTCATGTTAGTGTTTTGACTTTACAGATGACTGGACGAGTGGGGCAGCTGTTTTATGCACATCCAGTTTCTAATGTGAGACAACTTCTGATTTGTTCATTCATAGCATAGGCAACTCTTGTTGACTTGAGCTTGCTGATGCACATACTGAGGCTTCTAGCCACAAAGTGCTGCAATGTCAGTAATTTAAAATTGAATTTTTGCATGCTTCTATGAGTGATACAGTGTCATCAATGATGGAAATATGCTGCAACTAAGAAATTATGGTTGGATGAGTTATGGGATGTGTTTGTAATCATTTTTCTTTAGTTCCATACTGTGTTGGTTAGTTTAAAAGTTACAGTTGCTCGTTGCTTCTGTTTCTTTTCTTTTCCTTCTATAATTTTTTTTCCTGCATGCATTGTTCTGTTTTTCACTGTGCATATGTAATTTCTGTTCCCTTTTTCTTTTGACATCTAATTGATACTATGATGTTAATACAATGCCACTCAGGGTGCAGCAGGATATTCTCAGTTATCTTCACATCCTCTGCTGATACCATATCAGGCGAATCTTCCCAAACACCAAGGTATGGACGCGGTAAAGAAATCAACTTTCTAGTTGTTGACTATAGTAGCTTAGTTAATCTGATATCTGATTATTAATTTTTATTTGTATCCTTGTTGTACATCACCTTTCCTTGTTTACTAGAGTTAATATTGTGGTCATACATCTTCAGATGTATGGATAGGTTTAAGAAAAATTGAAAAGAAAATTCCCTTAAACATCAAATGGTGTAGGGAGAAAACCAGTTGATTTCAGTTGCACTACATATGTAGGGAACTCTAGGAACCCTTAGAAGATAAGTTTATGGTTGCTGCCTGCTAAATATTTCATTCATCTTTTGGATTGCTGTGCACAACCACATCTCCAATTGAATTTCTAGAAACACTTGGTTATCTGCTTTGGCAAATCATACATCTTCAGATGTATGGATAAGGTTTAAGAAAAATTGAAAAGAAAATTCCCTGAAATGTCAAATGATGTAGGGAGAAAACCAGTTGATTTCATTTGCACTACATGTGCAGGGAACTCTAGGAACCCTTAGAAGATAAGTTTATTATTGCTGCCTGCCTAAATAGTTGATTCATCTTTTGGATTGCTTTGCACAAGCACATTTCCAATTGAATTTTTAGAAACAATCGGTTATCTGCTTTATGTTGAGAGAGATGTACAGCTTTTGGACAGATTGTACTTGATCATTTATGGATATTACTTTGTTTGTCTGCTGAAAGTAGCCTTATTCTCACCAGACTCTGTGATCATGTGGCTATTGAAGTAGAGCAAACTTTCTGACAGCTTTTAGTTATTTACCATGTTGGGAAAAAAAGCCCTTCTCATGCCAACTTGATATTTGATTATATACCTGATTTGAAGTTTTATTGACTAAGTTGGATTGTCATCTCAGGACGCCAAAGCATTATGCAAGTATTCTTCATGGTCTTTTATTTAATACTCAGATTATGTGATTGAAATTTGTTGGTTGATGCTGCTTTTGATGAGACTTGTATGAGTACTATATATGTTGCTTACAAAAATTTTTATTGTTTTGTGTTCTCACTCATTCTCCTCTCCTCCGTCCATCCTGTTTGCGAGTCTGCATTATTCTGCTTGGCATCTTATTCTGGAACTGTAAATGCAATGCCTTTTAGTGCACATTTGAGCAGACATTTATGACCAGAGAAATCTTTTTCAACTGCAGGAATGGCAGCGATGCAAGCAGTGCAGCTTTGTGTGACCCCTCCATATTTAGCAAATGGGCAGCAGCAATTTGCAGTTCCTTCTTACATCCCTATTTCACTTCCTTTCTATCCCATTGTGGGGTCCATTCCAGTACCAGGATCTGATGGTTTCTTAGGGACTAAACTTGTCTGAATATTCTTTGATCATGAAATGGTCACCCCACTGATACTGTGTCCTGATGATGCGGAAATTTTGGTTTATGGTTTAGTAACTGGGTCAGCTACGCTTATTTGTAGCTTTAGTTACTCGATACTGTATATTGCAGTTAAGTGGAGTTAGTTGGTCTTGTTTTGGCAGTGTGGATGGACACACTTTACTGTAGGTCCGCTTCTTTTAATTAGCTACGGGGGGTGCTGCAGTTAAGTGGAGTTGGTTGGTCTTGTTTCGGAAGTATGGATGGATACACTTTACCGCAGGTGCGCTTTTGTTTGACTAGCTATTGGGGTGCTTTGGGATTTTGTACTAGTACACAGGAGGCAAAACGCTACTACTATTAGTAGTACTACTAAGAGCTGAGGCCTTGGTGCCGTAGAAGTGCATGGGAACTTTTTTCAGTCATCTTATATCTTGAAGCTTAAGTCAATCTTTTGCTGCCCATGAACTTTATTCATATGGGTTGGAGGTGAAAACTCCTGTACGTATATGTGACATTTATAAGCATAATTAGAAGAATAATCGCTATAGTTCTTTCTTCATACCGTATTCAAGGTGCTTCTGATGTGTCCTGACTAGGCTGCAAACGATTCGAACCGCTCGAGTTCGAGCTCGACTCGAGCTCGAGCAAATCGTTTGCATGTTCGAGTCGAGTTCGAGCAATCTTTCCTCAGGCTCAATAGCTCGCGAGCCGGCTTGAATATACATATATTATTTTTTTTATTTTTTATTTTAATAGTGAAATTACATATATATTCTTAATTTTTTATTATTTATTAAGAAAAATAATTATTTTATTTATTTTTTTAAAAAATAAAATAATTATTTTTATTTTTTCGAGCTCGAGTCTCAAACTCGAGCTCGAGCTTTATTTTGAGCTTGAGCTCGAGCTTAGTGAAAAATCAATGAAGCTCGATTCGATTCGTTTGCAGTCCTAGTCCTGACTCGTATGCCTTGTCTAGCATTCCTATGCACAGGGACTATGTTATACTTTGGCTTTGTTTGTTACTCATTCTCATTCTTCTTTTCACTGTTAATCTTTGTCCCCCTGCCTTCGCCCCCTCCCCCTCCTCCTCCTCCTCCTCCTCCTCCTCCTCTGGTTACAAGGGAGAGACTGTGTTTGGCACCCCTGTTATTAGGAGCTTTTCCAATAGAAAAGTTTATAAACAATTTTGTCTACAAGAACTTACAAAAAACACCATAAAATTTTTAAAATACACCGTTCGAAATACTTAGAAAGACACCCCATTTCTCTCTTAGTATCACTCTCCTTGATCATTTTAACTTCCACCGTCGTCGTCCCTGCTCAACCTCAGCAGCGAGAGACGAGGAACTAGAAGGAAAAGTCTCAGATCCTACGCGAGCTAGGACTAAAAAGGAGGACAATTTCAGGAAAAGAGTAAAGAAGAATCCTTCATTTGACTTTGTTAAATGTCTGATGACGAGGACATCAGGGTGAAGTTTCCGAGTCATTTTCTCTAGGGCACCGAACTAAAATGGGATTAAGGCAATCGTCAGAAAAGAACAAAATGAGAATTGAATTGGGAATAAAGGAAGCAGCAATGCTCATTGGAGATACTCAGAGAGATCCCCAGCCAGTACCAGAGGAGTTTTGCGAGAGGATGTTACATGGGTTACGTCCCGTAGGCTTGTGCCAAGCACTCGGGCCTACAGCTACGACTCTTTTCAATTAAATTACTGCATTTTTTTTTTTTTTGTGGTTATTTGATCAATAGAACGGATATGCAGTATGTGGCAATTTTTAGCATTTACGTTGGTCTCAATGACAAATATGTCTACACATAAGTTTTGGTATTAATAGTTGATCAAGTACTTAACTCGTTTGTTATATATATATAGTCTGTTAAAATATTTGATGAATTTGGAAATTATAAATCAGTGTCAATGTTGGAGGCATTTTATTCTTTTCAAGCGTTGCTTGACTTTTGTTAATAAAAATAAAGTACTTAAAAGTTTTACTATTATCAAATATAAATTGTTAAAAACTTGCCCAAATTAAACATATATTAAACACCTTACCCAACCTATCCGCACTTTTTTTCCTTTACCGATCCATGTGAAAGACGAATCTAACTGTTACTGTTTAATTGGTCTGGGGCGACTCATTGACCTTGTAGATCCTCTAATTCCTTTCTAGGCAGGTGATAATAATCTATTCGTGGCCTTTTACATGCTATCTGCTGCTTTACTAGCAAAAAACGAAACGAAATGCACGAAAGTAACCTGCTCCAACTCAAGTTCAAGATCTCGAATACTTTTGGCGTTTCCCATCAGTCACCAAAAGGACCCATAGAGCCAGGAGCTGAACCACAGGTGAAACGGGAAAATTCTATTGATGGAAGAATAGCATTAACACCTTCAGATAAAAAGAATTGGATGATACAGAAGGTACACAAAACCATTTAGTACTCACAGAGAAACATTCTGAAATTATACAGAAAGCCCGACGCGTTGAGCAGTGCCAAGTCTGACCTACATTGCAACTATTGAAACGAAACTTCTTTCACCTAAACTATATGTTTGGACATCAACGTCTAAAGGCACTTGGTCGGGCCAGATTGCCTGCCAGGTTAATGTTACCCCTTTCGACATATCCCTCCATTCTGATATGCTTACCAATTTCATTACATAAGGATCAAAAGGATTGAGGTGAAACGGCTAAAATCATAAGCTTCATTTTTAGAACAATATGGTCATTCATTGGTTCTCTCGTCTTTGCCATATGTCTCCGGATTCACCTTTTCTTGAGACTCTGCTCCAGATCCAGCAGCTGGTTCAGCTTGAGGCACCCGGTTGTCCAAACTGTCCTGCAAAACCTTGATACAGCACTTAACTTCAGTCTTCATTATCAACCGCTTCTTTTACAGAGATGTGTACATGTAAAACATCAGTCTTGTGTAAACATTGAAGTAATGAAGTTAATGGTTCTTGTTTACCTGTAAAAGCTCAGTCATTCGGCCAGTACCATGATTATTCATGGGTTTGGTATCAGATGGTAACTCAATATTGCCAATTTCTTGGTCCGACTCCATGTGAGAAGTTCCTGCAGATGATTTATCATTATCAACATGAGTTTCTGAAGACTGTGACGAGCCTTGGGATCCCGTTAGTCGTTCTGCTGGTGTAAGCACACTGGTTGGTTTCACTCCTTGAGCTTCTTCCCTCTGTCTAACCACAGATACAACTTCACTGTATGAACCGTTTTCAATTGGAACACTTCCTGCAGGTACTTGATTGCTACTCTGCACTTGAGAAGGCCGCTGTTGACTTCTGGCAACCTGAAACTGGCAAGAGGGTCCTGCTTCATCTGGTCGTAATATAGCTAAGGGTTCTGCAGCCACCACATCTCTGCCTTTTGAAGGTGATCTATCCAGAATCACTTGATCAGCAGGTGGTGGTCCATTTGTTGGACCAAGAGGGTGCAGTACAACAGGGACCACAGTACCTCTGGAACCAACAGGAGGAACTGAAGGGCCTGATCTTGGAGATGTAGATTTTCCTTTTTTGACCACCATGTTAGCTAATGGGGACGATGATACATGAAGGTCATTCCTTTCTCCAGATGGATTGTTGCTCTGCATCTGGTTATAGAAAGGGAGATTGACTTCACTTCTTTGGATCATTTGAACATGGGGAGCTACATCATTCTGTGATGTTACAGGAACATAATGCCCAGGCTTGAAAACTACTCCCCTCAAAATGGTATGAGAGTTGCCAATCCTGACAGTTAGCAAGTAACCAGCATCAAATGAGGCTTCAACAACCCCTGCAACTGCCTGGCCAACCATACCATCTTTATCATCAAATTTATCTGCTTTTCGGGATTTGTTTTCCTTTATTCCTTCAAAACCAGGTGGAACACGAGCGAGCCCCACGCGATTTAGGCTCTGATCCTTCCTTGGCGACCCCTTTTTCGTTTTGCAGGTACAACCTGTGTCAGGTTAGAACCCTCTGATTGGATTGCCTGGCTCATTGTCCAGATACAACTGCACAGATACTTTCTATCGGGCAAATATAGCCCCTGCCCCTGTTTGAGAAAGAGGCATCACTATGATTACTAGGAGAAAAAGCATAAAGTTCTCAAACTGATAGTTCTATGCATTAACATTCTTTATGCAGCGATGTACAAGTTTACATGTGGACAACACCCTCTCAATGAATTATAACCATTAAAAGGAGAAGGTTTAGACGTCTCAGCTTTACCTTCCGTCGATTACTATGATAATCACCCGAAACCCCAAGACAGACATACTACAAAAAGGAAACAAGATACTTTGTATAGAACACATCCAAGGAAAGACGACACTGCAAAATTGACCTCTTTATATAAGGACCCATCGAACTGAAATTAATGTACTGTCATATACACCTTGTCCCTCCTTTTCTACCTCTTGCTATTCAGGAACGTGAATTTATCAAAAGACCTATCCCAAATGCCTGCGCTTCTCAATCAAGACAGTATATAGTTAATGTTTTCAACAATTAACAAACATCTAAATAAGGATGCATAGGCGTACTTATAATAAACATTCCTTAGAGACTGGATCTCCCCCTAAAGCACAAAAAACTCCGTCACATAGTAGAGAGCCCAGAGACCAAAATAAGCAATTTATACACAAAGAAATCCCAAATTTACCATGAATTAAAAATTCTGCTCCATCGATATTATGACCAAATACTAAGAGAAAGTTATGACACAACATAAAATGAATTTTAAAAAAAGAAAAATATAAAAAGAGTAAACGTTATCCCAGCACCGGGATGAGGGCTGTCTTTTTTACTTAAATTAGTAGTATTTCAGAATATATTTTAATAGTGCTAATCTTTGCATGCAATCTAAAACTTCTAGCTTTATCTACTCGAAAAGAGAAGGGGGGGAAATAAAAAAGAACCGAAATTTACATCACTCTCCACAGCGCTCAAACAAAAATCTTGAAATGCAGACATGAAGACATCTAAAAAAAGGGAAAAAAATTAACTTTGATGCTTTAAAGTTAATCAAATCACATTATCAGGGCTCAGATTCTGCTAAAGGATTTTCAAGAAACGGAAAAGGTTACCCAAACCCAGAACCAAAAAACCAAAAAAAAAAAAAAAGGAAGAAGAAGAAGAAGAGCCTATTTTGCATAAGGGGAAAAGAAAAAAAGCAGAAATTAAAAGCTCAGGAAACGAAGGACTTTACCTTTTACAAGAGCGAGCTTGAGAGGGTTTTAGGACAGATTTACAAATGGGGAAAATTCTTAAAACCCTAATAAGATTTCCTTCCCTTTTTTTTTTTAAAGGTGAAGGAACAGATACAGGAAAATACGGCGAGTTATTAGTATAGTTTTCGAAGCGGTGGAATGGTATGAAAAAGAGGCTATAGGAGTAGTTTAAAAAAAAAAAAAACACTAAAAATGGAGATTTGGATTTATTTTAAGGCTAAAGCAGAGCATTAATGATAATTTTGAGGAGGAGCCGAGGGGGTGATGTGAAGTAGGTGACCTGATGAGGTGCATTTAGGATTTAGGAACTTTTAGGTCTCCTACGACCTACGGCTACCTGTATAGATAGTGGGTAGAGATTTGTTTACTCTGACGGAACTGTGATTGAGAACTCCGTGACAGGCCGTTATAGGTACTGGAGAGGTTTTGATTGGTCCCATGGACTTCCATCCTGCGGGTAAGACTAAAGATGGAGTGTAGAAAGATAACAAACTCCAACGGTTGGGATGGGGCCACGTCAATGCACTGTTTTCACAGTTTATATGAATATATTCTTTAAGTGAACATTGATGAGGATAATTGCTCTCCAGATAAGACAAGGAAACAAGAGATTTTCACTATCTTTTTTTTTTTCTTAAATAACGAAAGGTAAATTAATTAGGGATGATTTTAGCTACCCAAAAATATGTGTGCTTGACAAGGAATTTTAGGAATGATTTTAGTTAGTATCTAACTTTTAAAACTTTACGGTCTGGATGATTTTTTTTCTTTTTTTTTTTTTTTGGGGAGGTGTGTATGTGTATGTATTCTACCAATAGCACATTTCTCTCTAATAAATATGTGTGTGAAATAAAAAAAAAAGTAATTAGAAAACATTTTTGGACTTCTCAAAACACACATTTCCACAGGACTTGAATACTCAAGTGGGGGCCAGGCCACATATTGGAATATAAGGAAATTTAAGAAGAAGACAGAAATAAACAGTTTAATGACGCTATTTACGCTTACATCAACATGTTGGAAACCAAGAATATGTACATATAGCTGCTTTTTTGGTCGCAAACAAGAGAACCAACTATCAAATCTATGCTGATTTTATTGGTTGAAACTTGAAACATGCCAGGATGGTACATTATTAGTGTACTACTTCCAAAACTGAAGATTACACAATGATGCTCCATCTAAAGCTGCTGCAATTCATCTAAGAGCTACAAATTACAGGAAGAGTTTCTGGCTAGGAAGGTGCTATTGTCCCAGCACTCCTTCCTAGTTCTAATGCAGGGGCCTTTGGGATTCTGGGAGGTTTTTGACATAAACATCATGCACCATTTTTACGTAGTCCTCAATTTTGTCTGCTGTCCAGTCATCTGTTCTGATAGGAGGAAGAAACTTGATGTCCAGAGGTGCTGGCCTAACGTGCAAGCTGCCTTTCCTCCATGCTCTGTGGGTGCCTGTAAAGACAATTGGAACAATTGGCCGGCGGGTTTGCAAAGCCAGGTGTACGAAACCCTGCAAAGCCGATAAAAATCTCCTTGGTTACTAGCTAGAATGATAGAAAATTTTTTATGTCTATGAGTTGCACTCCCAAGAGTTTAGGTCAAAGATGTAACTAAGACCCCCTGTTTCTCCATACAAGCATAAAGACTAGAATTTGACTTTTTCATGCAAGTAGCTACCTCAGAAATGGATACAACTCCAAGATAAACTGACCTAGTCAGCATAATGTTCAAACTTACATCTCAAGCAAAACCGTATAACATGCTAAGGGAATAGCCAACATCATGATTCTAGATGCCTTATGCAACATGATTCAGCAATATTCTTTCCCCAAAGGAAAACCATTGGCTCCAGTTTTAACAAGATCTTCTGAGACTCAACCTAGCAGCTTTAACAGTTATAATTTTCGACTATCATGGGACATTTGATGAGTCATATGTTTTTTTCCAGTGAGTGTATTCAAGAAACTCTGAATCTTGCCTTTTTAAATGGTAGAAGATGCCCATTTTTGGACCTCGTTCCTTCGGGGAAAATAATCAAAGACAAATTATTCTTGAGAATTGCATGCGCAGCCTGTACAAAAACTTAATTGTTTCAGAAAGTGGATAATGAATCCAATAGAGACAGAGGGAGACAAGATCAGCTACCTTCTTCATAGACTGAATGGCAGCACTCGGATTGGAGCGGTCTATCCGAAGATGATTGGCTAAAACGTACAACTGTCCAAAGAGTGGATACCATATGATCTGCGGAGAATTCATCATCTAAATGAGAACCCACCATGATTGTCATATATATCACCCTTTTTTCTTCTGACAAAGTGAATGACATGCATCAGTGTTCGAGCCTGACCTCTCAGCACTAGAATTAATGTGTCAAGATATGGATTTAAACAAGAAAATGAAAAAGGAAACAAGTGACACTAACATGACAGACGTCACTAGGACTTATAGTTGGCCTTGGTACATCACTATCCCAAAATAAATCGATATCACTTAATTTCCTGTTTTCCAGCATTCCAGGTACTGACTGCTCAAACTTACTCTATGTTCCCTTCAAGAATACTAAAGGATAACAAAGTCTGCTGAATAAACTAAAGAAATGACTTTTTTTACCTCTTTTTTTGCGACACCAACAGTGCCAGTAGGTGTCAACCACATTATAAGAAAAATGTCGATTGGAGATGCATGATTACAGATATAAATTGCCCTTTCATCAGCATATTCAGAACCTTCAATTTTTATGGGATTCCCTAAGATCAACATCTGCAATCAACAATCTGAACTTTTTCATCATCCAACACTTCAGGGATGTCTCAATCACAGTCTCAAACCAGATCAGAATTCAGAATATCAATATATCAGTTTGGAAGATAAAAACAGCCTATCCTAAGCATTTATAATGTAAGGAAGGCACATATTAGGTGCAGACTTCCCAATATGCTCATTTTCAAGCACGCCCTAGAAGTGATTTACTCCCATCAGTCAGATTGAGTGAAAGTGAAAATGAAAATTTACTTATGCCTAATGTATTCATTCCACCAGCCAAAATCCAGTGAACATATAATTTTAGATATGCCTAATGGAATAGCATTCATTGCTGGCTTACAATGAAGGTATTGTTTCTTAGTGTAGTAAGAAAGGCAATTCCCTTCTGAACTTCTGAATGTTATAATTGTACGCACCATATGAACATAACGGAATGATAACTAGATATTAGCATCATCAATCAAGTTACAATTCCGGAAAAATATGGTAATAATTCTGGAAAGACAATGATTGATTGCCATTGACTACATAGAAGGCTCCTGGATTCTGAATTAATTAACTTCAATAAGCCACATAAGGTCTAGAAGGTCTTATAAGTTTTGCTTGCAAATAGGGTATCTCCTTGTAAATCAAATAGCATGGCCGAGGAATCGAAACCACCATTTTAGCATTGAGTATGGGAAGGCATTATGATAAAAAAAATTTAGCAAAAAACTGTCTAGAAAACAACATGACTCTGGATGCAAACCACCAAACGTTAAATGCTTATTTCATTTGGAAGAGTGTGTAATTTGATTTACTAATTCAAGCAGAGGAATGTTGAAATTCTAAACAATGTATATCCCCAAGCCATTGCAATAATGCTTAGTTTAGTAGTTTTCCAAGTTTCGCACTATGCAAGGGTTCATGATGATCACAAACAACCAGAAATAACTAAAGAGCAACCACATATGAAGGATAGAATTCCAGAAGGGGGGGTGTGGGAATCATCAAATACAAAGGTGCAACAAGCAGCAAGATACTTACCAACAATCTGCCAGTCAAATGACCATAGATATTACCCTGCCTAATCCTCTGGTAAGGCCAAGGAAAAAGCACCAGCATGATCAAAGCCCATATGAATGTAGTAAACATCATTGTGACAAAACAAATAACAATCCTAACCCATGAAATGAACACAGCACCTATTCCATCATCCTCAACAAAAGAATCAGATTTTATCTTCTTCTCCACCTCTTCCTTTACAGCTACTTTTGACGGTGAGGCAAAATTCACCCCAAAACTCGCATCAAAGTGGTTCCCAAACCTCCTATTCCTTAGAAATGAACCAATTCCAGAAATCTCCATTATCAAAGTCAACTTTTTGCACGATGTCAGCCAACTCCTCTCGCCAATCAGCTTAAATCTGTATAGAAGAAAGTTCAAGAATGAAGAATCATAAGACAAACTATGAGTCTATGATGACAAGGCATCAAAAGAACGTACTACCAAAATAATACATACCACATAAAGGAACAGACAATATACAAGTAAATAATATATCATCTTGTTCAGGCCTCCAAGAAGGTGAAGAAGAAAAATACAAAAAGACAACCATAATTAAGATCCCACTTTACTATTTTGTTGCAGCTTTCAGAATCCAACTGAATCCATTATCATAACCCGTCATGGTTGTTGTGAACGGACTTTTCTTTGGTTTTTTTTTTTCTTTTTTTTTTGGTGGGGGGGGGGAGACTTTCCAGTCAAACTCAAACAGTGAAGAAAAAATTGATGCACCTTTTAACTCATATCCAGTATCATTGACCAGAGAGAAAACTAGAAAGAGAAGAATTTTCCTCAAAAGCGGTGCTATAAAGTTGCTGAAAACGTCAAGCCCAGAAAGGAATCGGGCAATGAAGCAGTCTTTTGACGTACCTTTATCTACTTCCTAAGTGCAGTTAGCAAAGAAAGGCAGGGGACAGAAAGAGAACGTCCAAGAAATACTGGGAAGTCAGCAAAGCAAAATTGTTGAAGATGGATAAAGAGATAAGTGAAAATAAGAGAGAGATTAAGCTAAAGCATGTGGAGGATGAAAGAAAGAAACAGAGAAGCAATAGAAAAATACGACAGAAAGTGCTGCACATAATCTATGTCCAAGAGCATGATAACGTATGGCGTTGGAGACATTTCCCTCATTTCTCTTTTTTTTTTTTTTAACATCTATTATTGCAAAGTTTTTAATGAACACTTCCAATTTGGCCTTTTTCTTGCTCAGTTTGACAGAATTAGCCGTGAAATGATTCGTAATGTGGCTGGTCTTGAGTTAGTTTTTGGGGGAATAAAAGGTAGTGTTGAGGGATCTGGTGGGGATTTGGCGGAGGAAGAGACAAGAGTTAACAGACAGGAAGGGAATAATAGTATCTGAAGAGAGAATATCTCGTGCAGCATACGTTGGGTATGATTCGCATGAGTTCTTCAGGTCATATACTGAGTGATGAATGCAAGACTGGTCATTCCTTCTACGCATCGTATTTATTGCAAAAAAAGAAATTGCAATGATTGGATTTCCACATCAATTTACATGGTCCACTCCACTAAGATTATATAGTAACACCATAAATTATCAGTCATTTTCGTGCGTGCGGCAGTGTACAATTGTTGCTCGAAACGCTCTTCAAAATAAAAACAATATGATAAGATCCAATGGATTTTTTTTTTTTTTTTATTAGCATTGATCAAGACAATTTGCATTGAGGTGACTCAAGCAAGGAAGCACCATTTATGTGTTTCACCTATTTTAGAAGGGAAGAAGAAAGAGTGATGGGACATGTTTTTGGCTAAGTTCGGAATTGATGCAAGAAACAAATGCAAGTTTTTTTTGTGAAAGATTTTAGAGAGGACGAAAAATAATGATAATTATAATGGAATTGTTCTATTACGATGAAACATGGTCTATAAATATGTAGCTATTGATATTCCATGAATAGCCCCGTACATTGATTTAGACCTTGTAGATTGAGAATTTTATAAATATATTGGCAAGGATGCAAATTCATCACTACGTATATTCTTTTTTTTTTTTTTTTTTTTGAGGGAGTGGAAGAGAATTCAGTTGCCATGTGAAAATGTGAACCATAGTTAAGGTCTTTTTTTTTTCCCAAACAAACCATAGTTAAGGTCTTGTCTGCATTGATATTTTTTGGATGTTTTATAAAAAAGATATACTGTAACGATGTGATATTTATGAGGTAAATAAGTGTGTGAAAAATGTGATTACAAAAATATTAAAATTTATGAGTGAAAAACTCCAATCCAAACAAGACCTATTGGCGCTAGTTTTTGTCAGTGATCGGACGTTGGACCCAGTTACGGTTTACAACCCAATCAGAAGCCCAAGTGCACACGTGACCTGCCCTTTCAAGTATTGTGCCTCAGAAGCCCATTGAACCTATTGCTCGCAAATCTCAATCCTCACAGACTTTTTAATCTTTTTCACTCTCCTCTTGTTCATCTCTCAATTATCGACTTTGTTCCAGTAAAGCAGTTGGTTTCTCTTGCGGCTAAGGCATAATCAAGTAGTTCTGACCAACAAAATCACCAGATAGAATTGATGCAGTTAATGCAAATGACTTGCTGTAATTTTGTGGCACATATTTGTTATCTTTCTATTATGTTATATATACAATTCTCTTCTTGATTAAAGCACATATTTACTCTCATCATACATTCCTGGTATGAATTGTAGAAACAATTTTGATCAACAACACTTGGTCCAAAACTTTACTGGACAAGAGGCCCAAGTTTTACTAACAAGTTCTCACTTTGGGTGAATTCCACAAAATCTTTAACGAGCAAGCATGAGCCGTGTATCATTCACTCCGGTGCCCAAAAACTACTCAATAACACAGAACTTTCAAAGCTCAAATGAACGTTACTTTTCCAGTCTCTTCAGATATAAAAGTTCCCTCTAAAGCAAGTTCAAAAACCGCCCTTCAACTCCTCAGCTCCTCCCCCTGATCTCCTTTGTATCACACTTCCAAGGTCCATTTTCGGTCCTGCTTGCCCAACAGTAATTAGAGAGGATTGTGAAGTTGCAGGTATAAATTAAACCAGGAATATATAACACATGTAATGACCTTGGAAACAGAGAAGAAAAAATCCCAGTTCTTTTTCCAGCTTTCTTGATCATCTCTCTCCAAGAATCAATCTTTTACTTCCTTTTATTGTTTCTGTTGGTCAGAGTCCATCAGGATTAACTTCAATCTAGAAAATACTATCGAGTTCTTGGACAACTACGCAAGTCTCCATATCCATCTTCCGAGATGTTACCCCGGTTGAAAGCCAAGTAAATCCAATCTTTACTACTGCTATATGTTCTCAGCTTTGTTGCCTGTATTAAATTAATTACTTATATTCTTCGACTAATTTATTGTTCATATTGTTTATAGAGCAAGAAGAGATGGGTATTTCCCGCCACCCCATGATAATCATCAAAATCCAACCCAGGGCCAAGGACATCAGCAGCAGCAGGAGGAGGAAGCATTTCATCCAAATGATCATCCCGTTTAATCTGGAAAATCCTGATAATCAGCAAGCCGCTGCTGGGGAGGCTGCCCCCGCCATTCGAGAAGATTTTCGTTCTCATATTCCTCAAGATCAAGAATTGCATGACGCAGCTTCACTAATCCCAAATCTTGAACTTCATCCTTTCTATCAAGATCAAGAGCACCGTGATGCAGGTGCACGAGTCCATGTTACTCTGGAGGAAGATTTTAATACTGGTCTGGAATTGGGTATCAGGAAACAACACTACCAAATCACAAAAATGGGATCCTTTGATCATCAGCACCATTTTGGGAAAAAGGCAAAAGATGATTTGAAGAGACTAAACGCAGAAGGCCAGGGGCACCCAGCAGCAGAAGGTGATAAACATGACAATGAAGGCGGCTATGATTCTGATTTATCTTTTAATGAATGGCTTTGTGAGACCGGTACAGATCCTAAGAGACGTCCTGATGATGAGTTTGATGATGAAGATTCTGCTTCATTAGACCTGACACTTCGTTTAGGCAAATCCCCAAATACACCAAAGACTTCAATCTTATTCAAGTAGTCAGCAGATGATGCATGAAACGTTTATGCATGGGAGCTTTTGCATTTCAAGTATAGACCAAGAAAACCATAAGCCATATTCTTAATCTTTACACTAGTAGTGTGATTTTTGGTATGTTGGTCTCATTCTTGTAGCTGGAAATTAAACAACAGTAGATCCCCACAAATAGTACATTGTGGGATGTATATTAGTTCTCTAGTTGATTTACTTGAGCCAAATGAAAGATACCTTCTACTACTACCGATTCAATTGATTGTGGTGGATGACAACCCAAATATTGGCTCAATCTCCATTCTTTTTCTGTTAAACTGTAAGTCCATGAACTTTTTGCCTTTAATTAGACACAGATCATACTCCAAGAAATATATTCTTGATAGTGTTGATCTAATTTGGTGTCTGATATTAACCAGGGTCTTCTTTTTCTTTTTTTCTCCCCCTTCAAATGGGCTACAGATCCAGATACTTGTACTTTAATATAGTCAGTTTTCATTCCAGTTGATACAATTAATTTGATATCAAATTTTTATTTTTTTTTAATGGTTGTTTTCTTTGTAAATTCTTAGTCTCTGCATTCCATCTTCCTTATTGTTTTTAATCTAGAATTTTTTTTTTTTTTTACTACTGGAAGAACCATCTATGGAGGGCTTAAGCTTTGCGAAATAAATACAGACCACGGACATCACTTGGGTAATTTTTGGAAGATTAACAGTTATTACAGTAATAAACCACAATGTATAAAATAGCTACTAGCCTTGTAATATATGGATTGAAAATAAGAACATATAATATCTATACTCCAGACTCCAGTTTCCATTAATAACGTCTGCATGCAGGCCCTATTGATGAATGGAAAAATCCATGTCTACCATGCAGAAAACTGCCTTTGGCTAATTGCTACACTTAGGCACCTTCATGGCTACCTATGTTTATTATTACAACCCAATTCTGAATGGGCACTGTTTTTCTTGCTCATCAGAATGGAATTATGCTTACAATACCACTCAGCTCAATTTGAATTGATGAATTCAATAGCCAATGACTCTAATGATCATCAGGAGCCACCTTTCTACAAAATCTTACTATGAAAAGAAAAGGAATATATTTATCACCCAGACCGCTTGAATCACTTCAGCTTTAGTACATTTTCGAAGTTGCATCATCACCACCACCATCACCATCACCATCATCATCTTGTTCTTCTTCTTCTTCTTCTTCTTCTTCATTAACGTTTTCATCAGCATCATCTTCTTGATCTTCAACATTGTCTTCTGCACCATCTTGAAATCGTCTATCACCCCATATTTGTCTTGATAGGTCATGTTTTTCCTGTTCAAGGGGATCTGGGAAGTTTACGTCCTGAGTACCCATCGCTTGAGTAGTATTCATGAAAGAATCCTCCATCCCAACTATCCTTTCCGCCAAATCAACCCGAGAAATTCCACTCCCGAGTATTGATTCCCCAACAAATTTTTGCAGTTCAAGAGAACCCGGAGGAGGGATCTTTCTGCTGTTGTGGTACAAGTAAAGAATGGACTTCAAGATTGCAATGTCCTGCAAATCCTTGTCTCGAAGATCAACCTCAACATTATTCTGATCACTAATTTCCTGGTTATCTTGATGGTGGTGATGATCAAGACGACGCCTTTTCTTTGCAGACAACGTAACGGGCTTTGAAGTATGGGGATGCATGAAAAAACAATCTTCATCGTAGTTTTGAGCATCGTCTTCTTGAAAACGACTACCACCCCATATCTTTTTCGACAATTCAAACCTCTGCTTCAGGGAAGGATCATTGAAAACTGGTTCTTCACCATCCTCTCGAACATTCATCTGGAAAAACTTCCTCAGGAGCCAAATCTTGATCTTCAATTGATACGAAGTGATATCTGGTAGCAATTCGCTTTCCTTGACGTATTCATAAAATGCTAAAGTTTCAGCCATGGGGAACTCCCCTGTTTCAAACTGGTACTGAATCATCAACTGGAGGATTACAATGTACTCCTGATCACGTTGGTACTGATCAGCCGGGTCAAGAGAACTCATTTTTTGTGGAAGAAGAATGCACCAACTTGAGAAAAGTATATTGGTTTTGTTGGAGGATGAAGCTGAATGCAGAGTCTCTAAATCCTCTCAACTCTGGGATGCCAGTATTCTATATCTGTGGTTTTGGAGGCATGGGCCGGGAAATGGTTCTTGGAGGAATTGAGTACTAAGAATGATCAGGCGCTGTCATTTGCAACACAACGACACGTAGTAAGGTTCTATGGTTTGGTTGATATACCCCTGAGGTTAAGTACAAATACAATAAAGTTAAACAACATATTACCCAAAAGGGAAAAAATAAGATTGGAAAAGATGAGTACTACTACAAAATGTTAGAAAGTATTAAAATGTTATAAAATGTTTTTTTTCCTCATTAAAACATGAAGAAGGAGAAGAAAGAAGAGGGCATCATTGTTGAAATTAGAAATTGACTACCTCTGGTAAACAAACTCATATTATGGATTTGACATCTTATAAAGGGAATTAGCCTAGTTCAATTTTATTCCGAACCTAGCTCACTGTAATGTGTATTACTTATTCTTTTCTTTATTTGGGGTTGCTATTCTCTTGCTAAAGGCTTAAAGCCCCTTTTGTCACTACCATACTCCATGGAAAGAAATGGATGGATAAGAACTCGGAAAACCAAAACTTATTCTTTTCTTTATTTGGGGCAAACGTATTCCTTGTTTCTTTTCAAAATATTTGTGTATCGTAGCCCCCCTACTATTTCCTTCCAACAATAATTTTTTAATCTTACCTGGGTAAACTGTGTAATTCTTGTACAAATTATGCCACATCTCAGCTCTAAATTAGCCTCTTCCACAAAGACTTACTAATACTGTGTCTGGAGTTATCATTTCTTCATTCTCAGAATTTTTTGTAGACCAGAAAGCCAATGAGTTTTTAGTGTTCAATTTCACTAACTACTTTCCCTTTTGGTGGCTTGGAGTTTACACCAGTTTTTAGTTGCGAAATAGCCCATTTATCACTTCCGTAAAAGTTTTACCGAGGGACATTCGTTTTCTGCTTTCTTGAATGAGTGCTAGAGAATTCCCTCTAAAACAATGCTCAAAAAACCGTCTTGGGCTAGCCTCCTCTGTCTGATCTGATTTCCCAGTATCGCAAACTTCAAATCCTTTGATCATTCCTGTTCCCATCCATATATCGCAAATGCAAGACTGCCAATTAATTTCTGCGTGATCATCTGAGAAGAATTGAGAAGCTATACGTACAAATTAGACCCAGATCTTACAGCACATTCTCTTGCTGAAGACAGAAAAATGCCTCTATCCAAGAACACCACTTATTCTCCGAGTAATTTCTTGATCACCTCTCTCCAAGAGCCACTCTTTCTGCATTTTTTATTGCATTCGGGGTGATCAGAAAGTTATCATCTTTGCCTTCAATCAAGAACTAATACTACTTTCCCTCTAAAACGAAGTTCAAGAAAACCTCTTGGCAGCTTCCTCTATCTGATCTCATATGCTTGAAACACAACTTCTAAATCCCACTCCCGTTCTCATTTCCCATCAGTATATATTGCAATTACGCAATATCCATTGAATTTCTTCACGATAATCTGAGAAGAATTGAAAAGCTGTAGGAACAAACTAAACCCAGGTTATGCGCCACATTCTCATACCTAAAAACAGAGGACTGAACCCTGTTCTTCTCCAAGAACCATTCTTTCTGCTTTCTTCATTGCATTCAGTTGATCAGAAGTTACTATAATCCCCTTAAATCAAGAAATACTGATGCTTTTCTGATTAATTAATATCTTGAACGAATCAAGTTCCCATTACCAACATCCAAGATGAAGAAGAGGCTTCTAGCCAAGTAAGTAAAATTTTCCTGCATGCGAGTACGTATCTTCCCACTGGAAGTGATTCTATCAAAAATATCATAACTAATTACTCATATCTTCCAGGGATTGGATTTGTATAGAGCAAGAGCAGACGGATTAGCACCGCAAGTAGGTGGTAATAATGATAATGATGTTCAAAACCCACCCCTGCTGCCCCAGGGAGATCAACGGCAGCAGCAGGAGGAAGTAGCTCTTGAACCAAATGTTGTTGCTGGTTTTGATATAACCGTTAATCAACCAATTCATGTTGATGATCACATCAACCACCCACTTAATCTTGATGAACTCATTGATCATCCCATTCTGCTATTTGTTGATGCTGCAGCTGATCATCCCGTTAATCAACTCATTGATATTGATGATCACATCAACCATCCCCTTAATCTTTCTGAACTCATCGATCATCCCATTGAGCAATTGTATTATCGCATTCCTGAAGCTGTTGCTGGATTCATCCCTGTAGAACTAGAAGTTAATCATGAGGATCCCAGCCACAAAGGTCAAGAACACCATGAAGCAGCTCCATCAAGTGCAAATGTTCAGCAAAGGCTTACTGATCCAACCTTACCTCCCAAGGAACCAAGAACCGGCAAACTCACAAAGGACACTAGAGCGGCAGATCCCTTCACAAATCTTTCGCGACAACTTTTAATTCCTTCTGGATGTGGAATTGCTACTAAGGCAGCTAAAAAGAGATTCTTTGAACGTGATGACCTCGGGAAAAAGGGAAACGTTGATGCAACAAAAAATACTAGTAGTAAGAATGCGAGAAGAGGCCAAAAGGCAAGAAGGGGCAGCCAGCAGAAGATAATAATGATGATGATGGAGTCGGCTTTGGTTCTGAATTATATTTGGATGACAGGAAGTTCAGGACCTTCCGGGAGAAGTCCAGATGATGAGGAGTTTGACAAAGATCCTCCAGCTTCATCATTCAACTCGTCACTCAAATGGGGCAATAAAGAAAAGCGATCAGCATTTATGAAGCAGCTGACGACTTAACGTTGGATGGATGTATGATCAAATCTTTGCTATCACAAGAAGATGTAGATGAATTCTTGTTTCCGTAGTCATATTCTTTGCGGCAGATTAGTTCGTATACCTTTGTACTACTAGTATTCAAATGATTTTGTGGTGGATTACCTTATTGACAATTCCAATTTTACGTGGCTCAATTGCCATGCATTTGCTCTCAGTTTAGTTGCATATCTACTTACAATTATTTTTTTTCCCCTTTTCTTTTCATTTTTCCCATGCAACATCCATTTAATATGTCTGATGCTTAATTTAGTTGAATTCGTTATTCTTATTATCTTTGGAGAAAGCAGAGACGCTAGAGTTTTCGCATGTTGCTCTGTTTAAATTGGTTTAAGGCGTCCATGCTACATTGAGTCACCAAAGGACGACTGGACGAACTTAGGTATTGGAATCATTTAATTTTGAACGTTTCTTTTCCTTTTTGCCCTTTTCGGGTTGTACTTTACTATTAAATCCCATTTGTCCCTCTCGGAGTTTCAACTATATTTTGAGGCCCTAATATTTATGGATCCATAAAACTATTATGAAAGCTTAACCATTATTTTCTATGAAAAATTTTATAGTACTTTTTAGATATCATATTGACGAATATTAATTTACTGTTAAATCTATAAAAAGAGATAACAGTGAATCACAAGTTTGACCTTTCTTGGCTCAATTGCCCCCCGTATTTTTCTGTTAATTTATTTGCACATAAATTAACATTTTCCTTTTTTTTTTTTTTTGTTATACAACATCCATTTAGTGTACTTGATGATCATTTCGGAAGTATTTAAAATTAGTTTACTTGTTTCCTTTATAAGCAATGTTGGTCTCTTACGGCAGGAATGGGGAAATGCCTGAGAGGTGATAGTGTGCTAGGCTGGGACGAAATGATTGAAAATTGGTTCAGCTGCCACGTGGATGGAATTTCCACAAATTGTAATGAAATCTTTTCCAGGAAACCACATGCCAACTAAGACGTAGCAGTATTTTGACGAATTATGCAATTATGATTAATTGGTTTTTCTTTTTTCTATGTGAAACAAAAACAAAATTTACAATGAAGCAAATTACGAATGCTTTTGGTTTTCTGTAACAATATTGGTATCGCTTGAACAAAATTAACCAAATAAAACGAGATACAATTTACAGATACAACACCAAGTTGCCCTTAGCATGAAACCGAAAGGAGTGGTAAGCAGGGATTATTTCTTCTTGCTAGCAGGTTTCTTCTTTGTTGCTGCTTTCTTTTTGGACTTCTTGAATCCAGCTCCACTCTCCTGTCAGCCAACAGAATGATACGTTTAATTCATAAAGCTATCAATTATGACGTTGTTTAAATATAAATCTGCTGAATCAACCTACGCTTGGATGATGTCAACGTCATTTATCAATCTATATTAAGTTAAAATTTTGTTGAACTGAATGAGATTTAAAAGCACTGTAGCAAAGAAACGCTCAGCCCCAAACTTCAATCAACTTTAGGAACTATTTTTTTGTGAAGAACACAACGGAGGCTGGCATTTTGAGATCCAATATTGAGTTATAGCATAGATCATACCCTTCTGTACTGTCTATAAGCAATTTGGCCAGTCAACTCCTGTCCATTTCCAGCTACATAGACCTGTAGATGACCATTAGGTTAATAAGCACCATATGATGTGAACTGGCACCGAACATTTATGTAACCAAACCAAATTAAAGCAACTTATGGTGCTCAAGCCCAGAAAACTATGAGCTAAGAGATATACTCAACATAACAGCAGATCTATGTTCAGAAACTATTGAAAAGAAACAACAATCTCAATGCAATTCTTCAGACACATGGAGTTTGTGTTTCGACTTACTCTTCTTCCATCAGCAGCTGTATACCAGTGCCCAGCAGATTTACCTACTGCATGTATCCTTCTTCTGCCAGCATCTTTAGGATTTTTAGCAGAACATCTAGGATTTATCCAGCTCTCTGATTCCTGTGACAACTCTTGAACACTTGATTTTCTTGCACTCCTTTTGCTCCTTGCTGAGCTTTGACCATTCTTAGGTCCCTTTTTATCATGTTTTGAAATTTTCGTTGATTGAATTGGCCCCTGAAGAAGTAAAACATGGTACATTACATATCTACCACAAGTATCCATTAAAATTTTGAAGTATGCATATTATTAATATCTTACATATAATCAATTGGGCATGCATTAAGCTGTTTCTGCCCTTGGTTGTTTCCAGCCTCCAAGGGAAAAAAGTTGGGCAAACGAGAATGAACGAGCTTTCGGATCCTTGGATCCTCGTGATAATAATAGGCATGAGCAGGGGGTTGAGGCCCAGTGACACGTTCCTCTACATTATTCGTACTGAAATTGCTGGTTTCAAAACAGTCTTTGTCGCAATTCCGAAATTCATTTTTACCTTTCATAGATCTGAAATACTCCTCGCAAACCTCATCAAAAGCTGGAGTAGGTATGTTCAAGGTCTTCTCTGAATGAATTTCTTTCCATAAATCTTCAGATCGGGACATTCTAACTGAGGGTTTAGATTTCTTCACTTCAGCTGCGGCTTCAACTAATCTGGGACCACATGCTGTGTCTTTTGAAGAAAATTCTACTTGATTGACTACTTTCTGTGGACCGCCAGAGGGAGAAGGTTCATCAGAATCAGAATCTATCAACTGGAACTTTCTAAGGGGACTGATATGTAACTCAGGGAAAACCAATCTATTGCAAGTGGAAGCATTTGAAACCTCTTTCTTCTTCCTCTCCTCCGGCTGTATTGCTGATTGTGAGGCTACAAGCCCATGACCATTTAAAGTGAACTTTGAACTGCTGCCGACAGTATGGTGATGCTTTGAAGCACCGTCTGCTACTGAAACTGCACATTTAATAAGGCTGATTGTTAACTGCTCAGAATTCAGGTTTCATTTATCTGTTAAATAATAAAGGAAGATGATTTTGAACAACCAAAAGGCAGTATACTGATACCACAGAGAAGGTTATCATCAGGTACTAATAAAAAGCAATCAGTTATTTAGTTATGCTAGATAGGTTGTGAAAACAGATCCTCACACCCATGCACTACCATAGAGTCATCAATGACATCATAGCTTAAGGGAACTAAATCAAGTGATGCATGATTGATGCCTAATCCTCAACTGTGTAAATAGTAGTCCTGCCCAATAACCTACTAAAACATACAAGGTTCATCTCCAAATGAAACTGCATGTTAAAGATTGCTAAGCCACGACAAATGCATTACCACGTTATGTTGGTGTTGACTACTGCAAGATGTACTCATTTCACCTTCACCAAGAGTAGGACAGAGTTTATGTCAAAATTCATTATTTACTGAATCTGCTATTAATTATTCATCACAAATAGTCTGCTAAAAGATTGCACCATAATTCAATTTGAACGCAAAAATGGTTTTCCAAGTATACAGGCACAAGAGCATAAATCCACAAAGCCTAAGCCTTCACCAGATCTCATATGATAAGTTACAGATATGGTCCTCAAAATTCAGATGTAAGAGGCATTAGAACAAATGCAAGAAGCAAGTACTTAGGCAACAAAATCTCAACTTTTGCACGAGGTATTACAGTAAACTCTTTATAATCCTATATTTTCTGCACTACAAACTATGACTGCCAGTCATAGGGTACACATAGTCATATATGTACTGAACTTCTACTACTGCAGACTTCTTGCTAAGATATTTTATCAAGCAATAAACTTTCATAATTTGTGGGTTCTTTTAAATAATTTGACAACAGTTTCCTATTTCTCAAATTACAGATTCTTCGATTGCATGTTCTTGATCAGATTATGACAAAGCGGACAACTTTGTTAGGAATGCACATTACCCAATTTAACATTCTTTATAACAAGAAGGACTAGTCTATATCCTATAACGATTTCCCGAGTTGAAGAAAATGCCTATTCTAAAGTAATATCTTTATGAAAACCTTAAAAACTAACGTTTTCTTCCTTGTCAAACTGGGCTTGCTACTAAAAATGAAGCCTTTTTCTGTTCTTCACGAACTCAACAGGCTGGGGAAAAATAAACTTACTTTATCCTTTAGTTTCTTTGTCTGCATGAGAAATTAAATAAGCTATTAAGATCTCAGAACTCAGAAAATTAGAAGGGGAAAAAATTCAGAAAAACAAGGAAATTCATGAAAAATACAATCTTTTCACCTGGAGACGGATCTTCCTGGGAAGAGAACTCTTCAATCTCATCATCTACATTGAACCACTCCCCTTGGATTTCCCTTTCTGGGCCGCTAATGTGGGCCCTCGCCGGAGCCGTTTGAGGGTCCGAGGTGTGTCTGGTACTTGTGGTTCAAAGCCCATTGTTGGCGTTTCAAAATCATCGTCGTCGTCGTCGTCGTTGTTGTTTGAACGGATGGTAGCTCCGGCAGATGATCTTTTAGCTGGTTTGACATTATAGCTGGTTGATGGTTCGGGTCTTCTAGCTGTCTGGGGCTCCGGGTCCAGGTCCAAATCGAACCCTAGTGAGAATGATGGAGCTTCAAAATCCGCCATTGCGCGGAAGATTGAGATGAGGAATGCGACTGTTTAGGATTTATTTTCTTTTCAAAGGATTTTTATTTATTTTTGCGCCAAAATGAGATCCAAAAATGAAATGTTTGGCGCTTAATTTTTAGATTTCAATTTTTACCGACTTCCTTCTAATCTTCTCAAAATTGCATTCATAAAAGGGCTTTTGCAAAGTAATCTGATTGCTTATTCTGTTATACGCTGTCGTTTCGAGACGGAGAAATTTGCCTATTTGAGTTTTTTAGCTTCTTCAAGTCCAAAAAATCCTACTAGTTTAGAGTTCATTCCTTGCTGATTCTCATGAGATCATATATAAATAAATCAAGCCATTGAGGCGTGATTTTATTTTTTTTAATTAAAGAAAAAGCTTGATTCGACCTCCAACTTGTTACAAATGTGTTTGAGATTAGCTCGAATAGTAATTGAGTCAGATTATAAGCAATGTTAAAGTCAGTGAAACGGTTCCAATATTAAGGATTTAACTCGATTATCATTGATTATGCGCCCATTGCTAAAATAAATTATGTAAATTACTTTGGTCATTTTTCTGTTCAAGTTCTTGTTTCTTCTATTTTCGACTATAATCATTATAATTAAGTCAAATAAGTATGTACTAAAATAAATCTAAATGGATTAATTAGCAAAATACTCCTAGTAACACTTTTTTTTTTTTTTCTATTTTAAGGTTTGCACTCCACAAAATATCTAAAAACAGAAGGAGAGTCTGGTAATTAGAGATGGCAAATGGGTTGGATAGGCGGGACTTAGACGGGATTTATTTAGGATTGAAACATATGGGTCATACCCAAACAATCTCATATTAGCCATGGGACTAATATGGGCTAAGCCCATTTGATTCGCCCAAATACCCAAATTAATCCCATTTTATTTATTTTTTAAGAAACACTATTTTTTTTCTCAATCAAATATCTCAATATTGTCTTTTCTTTATATATTATTTAGTTTGTTTATTTAACTTCATAAAAGTTCTACACTTTTTTTTATAAATTATGCGATAATTTTTCAAACTAAATAAATTTTTCTAAATATGAAATTTATAAAAGACCAACTTCAGATAAGTGGATGATTCTTTTTGGGAGTTCATGTTGATTAAATAAAAATCTATTGATCAACAAAATTTAATTTACCCAAAATCCATCTACTCATATATGTTATTTTATTTCTTCACTTTCAAGACCCACCCTAAAAATTTTTCCAATTCTAAGGCCATCCTAATTCAATGAAATTCTATCAAGAATAGAATTTTGCAGTGATGGAATTTTGTAATTATGAGAGAGCATCTGATGCATAAGTGCTAATTTACCTAACTTGTACTACAACCTTATAACATTAATTTATTAATGTTAAGAAGAAAATGAAAAAAAAAGTGTTTTTTATTTTGTTATTATTTTAATGGATACCCATGGGAGTCCCAAATAAATCTCATACATATCCATATTTTAAGTGGGTATTATTGGGTATATCCCAATAAGGTCCAAAACCCATATTTTAGATACACATCCCGCCCAGATTAAATTTGGATATAGGATCCAAATGGGTCTTGGTATTTTGCCACCTCTGTTGTAATACACATGGACGACTCTTTATAACCCACTGTTTCCATCATCATGACAAAAGCATTGGCCTCAGGTAGGTGAGGTAAATATGCAAGCAAGATTTTGTAGGGATCAACATCTCCAGCCTCTGGTGGACCAACAACGATAACCACATTTATCATTGTCAAATGAACAGAGCTTGACAATCCTACATGAATTGGTCTTATGGGTTATACTGTTAATGGATCTTGGTTTACTCTCTATTTTTCTGATTTGGCTAAGAGCGGAGTAACTCATTAACACTACATAGTATTATTTAGCAAGTTAATGTTCCTGCTATCCATGTCCTTTTCTCCATAAACACGGACCAATTATCAACCATGCCTCAGAAAATTACCATACATCAACTTATCAAGTTTTTTAATCTAGTACAAGTCATGTATTAACCTTTAGTTTCCATAGTTCCATCCAAGATCCAAGACCATCAAAATGTTTGCAGGAGTGTAGGAACACCTAAACAAATAATCAACAGGAGGTCACTTGCATTAACTCGATCTGTTGATAATATAACTGTAGTATGACCTCCTATTTACACAGAAAAGAAACAAAAGAGTAGGTTAGCTTCTTCTTAGTATTTGATTCGTGTAACTGACACCGTCAACTCTCAATGAAAGATTTACAAGGAAAAATTTCAAAGGAAAAAGAACCATGTTCAACCTGTTTCCTATTTACACAGGCAAAAATTTCCAAGAACCATTTCAACCCCATTTCCAGTGGGATCCAGGAAGTGGTGACAAAATGGAGGCTGAGGGGTCCTTGATCTATATCTGAATTCAGGACCTAACCAAAAACTTTACAGGACCCAATAAATATACGAATACATTTGACAAACTCTACAGGACCTAATTAACACCTACCCTTTTGCTCAATACACCTCAGCTTCTGGTATGCTTTGCAGGGCAGGCCTCCAGGACCTTGGCTGTGCCTCATTTCCGTGGTCACCAAGGCTGAGCAGCTGTGTTAAAACCTCTTTCACCGGTTTCCCTTGTACATCCACCTTGCTCAGAAGTTCCTCCAGTTGCTTCTTCGTGATCTTGATCTTCACCTCTGACCCTGCTTTGGTAGGAGGAGGAAGAGAATCAGCCCCCTTCTTCCCTCCAAGAAAACTCTTCTGTTCCTCCATTTTTATTGGCTTCATATACTTCAACTTACTGCCGTGGCCAACCCCACCAGAAAACACGGGTTTTTGGGCCTCTGAAGGCACCGGCGAAGGAGAGCCCCAGTCGTCCCCTCCCCATTGTGTGGAGGATTCTTTGACAATACAGTTTCCCATCTCCTGACAAATGAATATGCTTGTAATCGATTATTAGTTTTGAGTTAAAGAGAGTAAGATCTTGATGATGGAGTAGGTTGGTGATATATATATATATAGGGACTTACGGAGGCAGGTATGGCCCGCGGGGGAGTCTATGGCTCCACAATCTATAATACGCTAAAAATGCAAGAAATTACTCAAATTAGATGAGGGTGTAGTGTTTTAAGTTGAACGAAAAGACCGAGTCTAAGTGGAATATTATTTGGTTAATGTTTTAAAAATAAAAATATAGGATTCATGTGAAATGAAAATTTTATTTTAAGAAAAAATTTCTTTTAATGACTAATTCAAAGAAGCGAAAAAAAAAAATACACAAAGGGCAACAATTACATATCTAAAAATATGACCATTGAATATGCATATTATGTAAAGAAAAGTTTTGATACTATTGTCATAAGGGGATGCGTGTAAACTGTAAACAAAAAAGATGTACGAGTAATTTGCGTGGGCAAAAATCCCGAAAAAGGATATAGCACAAGGAAAATAAAAAGTAGTAAGCGGATAACTGAGAAAGAAGGTTGCCACGAGGGATGACAAGGGTGTCCTACCTGGCAGGTGATGGAGCGTTTGACCTCAGAAAATGTTTGAGGGTCCCACTTGCACCAGTTCTTGGTGGGCCTTGATTGAGGCAATTTAATGACGCCAACCCCTCAACTTCCTTATATTGGCTCAGCGCGCTTCAGTCGGCTAATTGTTATTATACTATATATAACCTGTTGCTAACTTCTTGTTTGAACGAAATCGGAAACGATTATAGTTGGATGAGTTCTTCCGGGCTTGTTCAAACCGGGGATGAGACTTGGAACTTCTCATTTCCTTTCCCCTTTGTAATTTCAACTTGGAGTACGTAATTGAACAGAACGGTTCAAAGGCCTAATTGTATTTTATTTGCTCAACCTCGGAGGCTATCTGAAATAGTGATGGAAAGAACTAGTCCAAATTGAATTCTTTGGCTCTAGGATCTTCCCTTCCTTGTGCTCTTTTTAAACCATTGCATCCTTGTCAAAGAATAATTCTCCAATTTAAATTGGTCACGTCTGCTATCAGCTCCTATTAAAAGAAAGTTTTAATTTTGTGGATTTAAAAGATAAATGCATAATCTATAATTGATGCATCATCACATTACTTGAACGAGCACCTGGCTTGTTTGCATGTCCACGGAAAAATTCAAATTCAAATTCAAATCAAATACTCCTATTTTGTGTTAAACTCATCCTTCTCGAGTTCAACCAAAGTTGATTGGTGATGTATCTTAAATTTTAGAAATAAATTTAGTCCTTTTAAGAAAAACTTTAGTTATAAATGAGGAAGAAAAAATTTTGTGATAGAAAAATGTCTTCTATTCGTACCAAAGGAGGAATGATATATATCATTTTTGGCATAGTTTAGACATTATCCACATGTATAACCTGTGTCTAACGAGATTGATTCGATTCAAAACAATGACAAAAAAACATTTTCACCCAATTTTTTGAAAAGAGATACATAGAAAGTGATAAAGGCTAAAGAGATGAAAAGATCAACAAGTGACTGACAAATTGTTAACACATTAATGGAAAAGGAATGTCTAGATAACAGGTTATTTGTGGTAATTTTAAAAAAAATACTATAGTATCCTTTTGACATAATATATATAGGATAAAAAGGAAGTTGAAAATAAATCGATGATGTAAGTAAATAAATTTTTACAAATAATCCATTATCCAAAAAAAAAACTCAGAAATTTGTTTGAAACAAGAAAAAGCAAAGAGAGAAAAAGTAGAGGTGATTATTATTGAAGCTCCACCACTCAAGCGGCTTGAGTATTAGCCCAAACCCAAGGAGCCGGCTCCGTGTGAAAACAGATTGGCTATCGAATCTTGCTTGATGATGTCCAGTGTGAACGCAGGGGGTAAGTGGAATCTTGCGCATTTGGCGTACTGGGCTCTAGTTGCAGTCTCACGTGTGGGTTCCCTCACTCACTCTTTTTTTCCCCGTCTTTTCCAGCTGATCTCACGCTGGTCGCAATTAAGCACCTTAAACATTTCATTATCACCTTCTTTATCCCTCGATCGAGTAGGTTGGCTCCCCATGATCAAAGTTGTTCCTCACGAGTCTTTGCAAAATGGGAGTCTTTAAAAACTTTTCATAACTTAGGCATTGTCTAGATTGCCATTTTTGAATTTTTTGTGAAAAAATATATCGCAGCAATGTAATGTATGTGAAATAAAAAAATGTTTGAAAAAATGTGATCACGAAAAATATAAAAACTTTTCGATCGAAAACTCTAATCCAAACATGGCCTTAGATTTTACAACTGAGGCCACAGAGCATCAACAAAGTGAAATTGTCAGAGGTTGATCAGCAGAATGGTAAAGAGAGGAGCCTTGAAAAGTAATAATCGTAAGCAACAATAATGGCAAGCAGCGTATCATTGGGAAATCTTGCATAGTTTCATGTCAACCACTTGGGAACTGCTGCTTTGCGATGCAAGCAACCGAGAAGATTGAATAGGAAGGGTCGAAACATGTTCATACTCGGAAATGTGACATATGTTACTTTATTCAAGATTTTTTTAAAGGGATCCATACTTTTATCTTTTTTTTTTTTTTTAAACCTAATGCACATCGTTCTAAAACAACTGAGCACTCAAATGAATTTCTGAAGATCCATGCTATGGCAAGTCATTCTTGTCCGCCTCATGTAAGTCACGAATCAATAACCCGGGGGCCGCATGTATAGTTTCGAACATGTTGAGTAGTCACTCCTTTATCTACTCGAGCCCAACAATGACAAGGGACGATATATGAGTATAGCCCCCAGGCGTTGATTCATGACTTGACTTTTCTGAATGATTGAGGATTCAAAGCTAGTAATGACCACGAGTAATAGTAATATAACTAATAAAACTGACAAATCCTTGATCGTTGATTAATCTGTGTGGTGTACTAGCTTGAGTTACTTGTCTAAACGCAATTTCTAACCACATTTTTTATTTTATAAATATTACATCAAAAAAGTGTTACAGAATATTTTTCTCAAAAATTATTACAAATAGTCTACTATTCATACACACTCTGATGAGTATCTTGTCAGTTTGAATTGGCCCGCTTCAAGCTCTAGTCTAAGTTGGCTCCTTGTATATATCTACAAGATAGACTAAGTAAGGGTAAATTTTCGAGTTGAGGAGGCCAGGTGCTGTTACGTCTACATTCAAAGCTATCACCAATACATGCAGGGTGATTTTCCAGACGAGGGATCTTATCTCTTCTGTGTTTATTTATTCTGTATTATTTAAAACTCGAGATTCTTTAATCGCTTTAATTTACATGCAAAATTACGTTTATATGTATTTGCATTGCATGGCATTGCGGCTGGCTAAGCAATGCAATAGATATGATTGGTTGACTGTTGAAATCATGCTGCGGGCTCACGGCACTGTACCTCTCCACGAATGCAAAAGTAAAAGGGTTCAAATTCATACCGAAGATGACCTTTTTTTTTTTTTTTTCTTTCCTTTTTAATTCCTAGCAGACGGTGAGGCAAAAATGCTCGAGCATTACTAATTAGATGAGACAATTTTGCCTGCTGGTGCGAGTAGTAAGCTTTGTCATTTGTGTTGAGGGAATTGGCCCTTATTTTGTTCAGATGATGAGGGGAAATTCCTTTTTTGTTGTGTGAATCTGAGACGGATAGATTGTGTAGTTTGGGAGTGAAGTTTTTTGAGTGTTTGTATAAAACTCTACTGTAATTTATTGTAGAAGTTGTAGAAAATTTTTTGAAAGTAAGGTTTTTTACGTGTTGTGGAGTGGTATATTAAAAACTTTGGGAGTTTTTCAAGGATTCTTGCAGATAACGTAGGAACAAACAAGTTTTATACAAACTTTAAAAAAATTGCATTAAAACTTTGGAAGTTTTTAAAGATTCTTGTAGTTAGGAAACCAATACAAATTTGTTACAAACTTGAGGTACCAAACAAGGCCATAACCATAGGTTATACTAGAACAGAAATTGAAGTAGGATCCCAGTGTATATATAAATGAAATTAAAGTCTGCAAGAATTGTCTTAACTCAATATGGTCAAAAATACGACAAGGCTGGAGAATGCAAGAAACCAATAGATTTTGACTCTTAAATGTTTTCTAGTCAAAGTAGCTAAAGGATACTTGGTTCGTATGTTTGGGTATTCTATGACTGCTGAAATTGAAAAGAAAAAAAAAAAGGAATTAGAAAAACCTTCATTCAACACGAGTACCTCTATTTTTCAATTCAGAGGCGGACATGACTTTATAGAGAGTTCGGTGGCGGCCAAATAACGTTAAGTGTATAAGGAATCTACAATCAATTCTGGGGTCTTCCAATTTTCTTGCATTTCTATCCTAAAAGATTCAAACTCTTCGTACACTTGGCATCCTTAGTTCATATGCAGCTTACATATTCTCATCAGTTGCTGTTGACTGACCTAAGCAATTACGCATTTATTTCCTTTTTTATTTTTTTCGTCTTTACATCTCCTTGTTGTTTTCTTTGAAAAACCTCATCAATTATAATCAAAGCTTTTCCTAAATCTTAGGGTATGTAAAATATTGGTACCCTGATGTACAATTACTTTAACAAGTACTCTCACGGAAGGTACTCGCCAAAATTAATAATGATCAATGATGGGCTATCTAATTAGTTAAATTGAGTCTAATTATTTTTTAATTAGAAGAAAACAGCTACAACTCAGACCGCGTTAACCAGTTCAGAATAATAGTATGGTAATAGCATACTGCAGTTGGTGAGGATAGATTCTAGGATTTATAGCGACTGCCTGACAAATATATAAGCAGCAAAGAGAATATGTGGAAAATAATTGTTGGATAATACTTCGCTTTGAAATGTAATAAAGAATGACATAAGGTGATCGGAAGGTGAATTATTTCCAAACTAAATCTAGAAGACTAGCATATATTACACATTACATCTGAATGCGTGAAGAGTGGATATACAAATAGAAAAGAACTTAAATCAAAATACTTAATAGAATGGCAATACATTTATACAAAACTTCTATCCCCAGTACACGCAATAGAACTGTAGATAGTCAAATGAAATCCAATCCACGAAACAATTTGGTCTATGGAACAGCATCGTTGTGGTAAAGGTCCAGAGCAATCATTACCGCAGGGCATAGAGGGAGAGGTCATAAGCGTCTGTACCGTAAAATTGATTCCTTGTGTGGATCCTATTTCAATGGGAACTTGATGAGTGGATCCGCCTACATGTCGTACTTTAACTGTTATATCAGGAGTTACTCCACGTATTGCTTGACGTAAAATAGATAGTGGATTTTTTGATAATACTTCTCTTTGAAATGTAATAAAGAATGACATAAGGTGATCAAAAGGTGAATTATTTCCAAACTAGATCTAGAAGACCAGAATATATTACATATTACATCCGAATTCGTGAAGAGTGGATATACAGATACAAACTAAATCTGTACGTACGTACTTTGTTAATGTCTCGACTCTTGAATTCAAACTAAAAATAAATATTTAACTCTGAATGGATAATGATTAATGACTTAATTTGATGGTGACCATGATGGTACTAAGAATTTAAGTACTTAATAAATAATTGTATCTTACAACAATTCTGCGAGTGCATAGTATGGGGCTGTGTTCGCTAAACATGCAGTCGTAAGTACTTTAGCACACCAAACATGTACCATAAGTCAGATGGTATCATCAAGAAACTATAACTATCTTGTGTAACACTTGTCTTCTAAATAGCCGAGCAATTGGAACAACACAACACAATTAATTAATTACACACACACACACATAGCATGACTATACGTAAATATCAGACTTGCTCAAGAGGAGTCACTTGCGGCTAACTACAACAATGTATGGATATGGCGTGCTTGCTCACTCATGACTGGCTTTTCTCATCGTTGGAGGGATCAAATCAAAGCCAGGAACTACCACGACCACGACCACGAGCAATAGTCGTGTAACCAATAAAACTGACGAACCCTTGACTGTTGATTAATCTGTATCCTGTACTAGTAGAAATATACTCAAATCTTGTCACTTTTTGAAGGGTGGCTGGAGGCAGGCGGCAGGCGGCAGGCGGCAGGCTAGTCTAAGTTGGCTCCTTCATTCTATCTTCATGGACAAGAAGTAATTCCCCACGTTGAGGAGGCCATGCTATAGGAGTATTACTTTTCCATTCAAAGCTAACCACTGCATGGAGGCCAATCTTCGAAACACGTGGTATTATCTCTTCTGTTAATTCTACATTATTTAAGATTCAAGCACTTTTGCCAATTTTATTGGTTTTAATTTACATGCAAGGAGGATTCCTCGTGCCAAAAATTGGGCTACGTAGCTGAGGCCATGCATATGTACTTGCATAGCGGCTAGCCAAGCAATAGATTGATTGACTGTTGAAGTGAAACCATGCTGCGGCGGCAGGGCACTGTACCCCTGCGTGCCATGCAAAATCAAAAGGGTTTCAAATTCACACCGAAGATGAAACCTTTTCTTTTTCTTTTTTCTCTTGTTTTGTTTTGCAATATCCTCACAAATGATGTGGGAAAAGTGCTTGATTTCGCCCTTGTTTTTGCTCAATTGAAGAGGAGAAATACTTTTCTTCTTGTGGTATAAAATCTAAGACAGTTATCACGAGTTAAAGGATTGTAGGCTGTGTAATTTAATAATCATAGGTTGTATTAGACCAGAAATTAAAGTAGGAGGCCAGTATAAAAATGGATTTGAAGTAGGCGAATGGTCTTAACTCAATATTATTAATAAAACGATAGGGGTGGAAAATTCAAACAAAACAAACGTGAGTTTAACTCTTAAAATGATTTTTAGTCTGAGTAGCTAGAGGTTAATCAATCGATCGCATGTGTGGGTTCTTATGACTGCTGAAACATAAAAGCCAAAAGGATTGGACAAAACTTACATTCAACATAGGTACCTTGGATTTTCAATTCGAGGGTACGCAACCTCATAGAGAATCTTTCGTTCAACACAAGTACCTCGACTTTTCCTTGCTCAATTATTCTTAGATAGTTTGGTGGTGGTCAAATAACATTTAATTACATAAAGAATATACAATCTATATTGTGGTCTTCTTGCTTTCTTGCATTTCTATCTAAATGACTAGGGGCTGTGGCCTATGCAATGCACGGAGTCAGGGTGCTTGTGTGTTAATAAAAAACACAACAATGTGCTACTCCTTGGTGAGGCATGATATAACTTATGATGTATATGAACAAACGTATTCATTGATGGGAGTTATTTTGAAGGTGAAACAGTACATCTCGTGTATAATTCATTTCAATGTTCAATTTGATGATCAAGTGATGGAAATTGGAAACAAATGAATGGGAGAAAAGCTACTCATAAGTGATGATGTATTCCAAACGTGATAAAGAAAAGACAATCCATTACAAGTCTAAAGTAACATTGAAGTTGTAGAAATAGTTAGTACTTAGTAGCGCCACTATAAAGTTGTAGGTAGTTATATAAATATAAAACTTAAATAGTTATTAGTAAGGTATACTATACTTTGATTAGATTGTCCTTCATTTGGAGTGACATCATTGCATTTTGGGGCATTTCTAAATAACATTATAGACAAATTTAGACCTGTATAATTGTTAGAAATGTCATTAATCATCATGAATTGACTCAAAGGGAAGGCATAAAGATTGTATTTTCTAATTAAAAGGGAAATTTTTCATAGGTTGCGAATTGCACAATCATATCTTTTCTGACAGTTTTCCTTCATTCGTTTTCGTTTTTACTACACAAATGAAAGAAGTTGACTGTAGTCCGATAATGCATTCGTTTTTTGGTTTGCTTCATTTTTCTTTAATTTCTTTCACAAAGTTAGCTGAAAGAAAATTGTTGAAAAGAATTTCCAATTTATGATATTTTATTTTAAAAGAAAGGGAAATCCAAAAGCTACTTTTAAGAAATCACTTCGAGGAGAGCAAAAATCAATTGATTTATAACAAATTAAAACGAGCTCCATAACCCCTGTAAGTTGTGACAAAGAATCAAACATTTGGTAAATGCAAAACCTTTTCATATTATACAAAATTTTTATCGAGTACATTAAGTCTTAAGGAAGAGATAATTTTATACATATGAATCATACAAAGCAAACAAATCATACGAAACGCAAAAGTCTATTCACTTATCTACCTATGAGACAAATCTAAAAATACGAAAGAGATTGACTTTCAGGCAATAATGATAGGGTTCTAATTTAGACTTTTACAAGTAAAACTTGTTATCTGTTAATTATTTAGCAAATGAGCAAAACAGATTTGCATCAATTGGCTTGCCTTCGCATGAATACCTTTATTATGACTTCCTATGAATGTTTCAAATATATGCTCTTGCTTTTGTTTGGTAAAATGTCAAAATTTGATTAGTTGCTCCATTTTACCAACATGGCCAGCAAATTTGCCACTAGATGTGGATATACTAGAAAAATCTCAAAATTTGCCCACTTTTTTGCGCTGATTTGAAACATATAACTTTACAACTAATCAAAGTAGGAAGTTAGTAATTTAAGTGGTGGTGCTCTTCATAATTTCTTACAACAATAGTCACATAAAGCAGTTTTTAGATCCATACAAACAAATAGAGTACATACCAAAGTGGATTACTGTGTTTTACTATGTTTTCAAAAAATGAGTATGTTCAGTTTTTTAATAACTTCATTTATTCTTCTTTCATTTTTGGGGTTTTGGTGTACAGGGGATTTGTACTATGTGTGTTTCTTCGTTGAAATTACAAAAATGGGAAACAAAAACAATACGACACCCCAACAAATGTAAAACTCATCAACCCTATAACATTCAGTAACTACCCCAAGAAGAAATTGCAGCAAATTATAGAAATAGAGAACCAAAATCAGAAGAAATTCCTCACCTCAAGTATAGTTCGAACCCATACCAATGCCAAAAGATGATCAAACTCAATGCTTTCTACCAACAAATATTTGTAACTACGGCCAACAAACCAACTGGGATGTAGTAACGGAAGGAAAAGAAGGACCTTCTTGTAACACCGTCAATAATGGCAGAAATGTGGACATAAGGAGTAATTACAGCATTTAATATAATTAAACATAGAGTATTTAATGCTTATGGGAAAAGTTAGGAATTCTACTACTCTTCCATCTCAAACGTACACATAAGAGGTAGAAAAGGGTATTAACGGCAATTCAATATCTAATAAAGCAATCTTTAATCGTATCCCATGCAGCTAATATCTCACCATAGATAATAAAAAGACTATTTTACCCCTAGATAGGCAGAAGAAAACACAAGCCCCAAACTCCTTCTTATATAGTATAAGGAGATTCAAACTTCTCGTATGCTTAACATACTCAATTCATATGCAACATATGTATTCTCGTTAATTGCTTTCGACTCACCTAAGCAAATATGCATTTATTTCTTCTTTAAGACTTTTTCTGTTGTTTTTTGTTGAAAAACCCCAAAATTTTGCCTAATTCTTGGGGTATGTTAAATTTTGGTACCCTGATTTATAATAATTTAAGGAAGAACTCTCACCGAATTTACTCACCAAATCAATAATGATCAATGATGGCGCTATCTAATTTGTTAAATTGAATCCAGTCATTTGTTTAATTTAAAAACAAAAGACAGCTACAGTTTTGATCATGTCAACCAGCTCAGGAGACCATATAATAGAGTATGACTAGAATATTGCAGTAGGTGAAAATAGAATCTAGGATTTTGTAGTGAGTGATCGACAGGCAGTAAAGGGGAATATGTGGAAAATAGTTGAGGTCCCTGGGGATACCACTTCCTCAATGTAACAAAGAATGAGAAAAAGGTGGCCAGATGTGTGAAAAACTAAAAAGTAAAGAAAAAAGGGACATGTTAAAAGGCGACGATTGTGGTGGATCCGATAGCTACAATCAAAAGAAAGGAATGAGAATTTCAAGGGCCTACATTTATGCATGAAAGAGAATTTCAAGGGTTTACATTCATGCATTCACACGTAAAATTAATGCTAGTTGCATTGTCCACGAAATTTTATGCACATCCCTATCAGACTTAGCTCCCAGACGGTTCATTCATTGGTATTATCAACTGGATGAGAATTTTGGTTTCCCCGCGAGGTAGAACTCGTTCACTCTAGCTTATGGATGGCTGTAAAGGACCAGATTACTTCTCAATTTTGACAACGGGGTCGGGACATGAAGATCTTTTGTGCTACTACTGTTTTTCTCACGCCCGAGCCTGTGGATAGACAGAATTCGAGTTTCAACAGTCAAGTTCAACTATTCAGACTTTATTCTCGATATTCCGAAATAAAGTTAAAAGGTGTAGAATTTGGTATCACAATTTCACGAGGTTTCCACGTTCATCGCATTCCACCTCGATTTCCTACTAATGCTCATCAGCTAACTTAATTAATTCGATAGTTAGAGAGCACAAGGACATAGAGTTTGCACTTTGAAGCATATGTAGATTTTGTTTCCGAAGTTTGAGAGTCCATTGCTTTGTAATTTGGCAAAACGCAGAAGTCTCTAGGTTTTGTACATATATAGTATGTGGAGCAACTCGTACGAGATCAACACTGTCATATTCATAGCTGATGCTTTTTTTTTTCATGAAAACTGGAAGTATCACTGGCCAGGTCATCTACAACTACAGATCATGATTACATCCGAATTCGTCGCACTGGATAATGACTAATGACTTATTTCGATGAGGCTTGACACAGGCAACTTGATTACGCATCTAAGCCTAATCTAGAAATTTCGTAAGTTGTTTCAGTCTAGCTTATTGAAGAGCGATCACTCGAGCCATGTTTGAACCCTATGGAAAAGTCAATAGCTGCAGCCATCCCTTATTTTAACGTCCTAATTAGGCGGTTTGTTTGGAAGTTGAACGAGTGAAGGTCTATCCTCTAGTTCTTGGCTTGCCAAGTACAAAGTACGTTCGTAATTTTAGGTATTTTACTCGGGGAGTCTTTAAACTATTCTAATCGTCAAACTTTTACTTCCTTATTTATTTCGTGTCTCAAATTGATCTCTCAATAATTCGAAGTGTTAAAGTTTAGATACTTCCTTCAATGCATTGTCAGTTTGTCGGCAAAAATAGATTGAAGGTCCAAATTTTAACACTTTTTATTATCTTGATTTGAGACTCGAAATCGTTGAGAGGCCAAAAATTGACAATATTTGAATAATATAGGAGCTCCCAAGGTAGTTTATCTCATAACTTTCTTTGAATTTTTCACCCTCTATCTTTTATGTAGAAGTAATAATTTTTCTCGGCTGAAATGTACAAAAAGGAGACTTGTAGACAACTGTGCCCATGCCAGGAAGACGAGTCCACCGGACCACCGCTCATCCAGCTAAATCTGCTCTCAAGTTTGTATAGTCCAAACAATCAACAAATCCTGCCAGCTAAAATCTACAGTTGGACTCTGAAAGTTGAGGTCCATCATCTGGGGACTAACAAGTCAGAGCTAGATCAGGAAGTAGTCCACTGGACTACCATCTTAAGAAAAAAAATGGGCCTTTTTCGGATCAGCCCCAATTGCAAAACAACCCAAACTGTGAAAAGCAAGAAGGAAAGAATTGGCCGAAAAAGAAGAAAACTACTGGTAATTAATGACTAATGACTAGTGAGGGCTTCCGTTCCAATTGCACTTCGCAGTGGTAACAGTGCTTCATATGAATTATAATATGGATCTCCCCCAGTGGGAGGAGAGGAGAGAGAGGAGAGGAGAGAAGAAGAGAGCATCATGATTTGTGGCTGTGGGAGGGCTTGCTTGCATTGTTGGCTCGGCAATTGATTTGATAAAGATGAAGAAATCAAATAAATATTAGGAGCAATCATATAAACAAAGATGGAAGATTTTTTGAGTTGAGCACTTGTTGTTACTGCAGAAGCGGTTTTAAGTTGTACTGCATCAGCATTCAGCAGAGTATGAATTAATGAAGGAAAAGCCACCTCTCTCTCTTTCTTTCTTTGTTTTAGTAATAAAGCGGTAGACTTTTTCAGTTTGCATGTGACAGTATGAGATACAACTGTATACAGCATGAGATCAACGAAATGCCCACCTTTGTGGATTAGCTCTTCAGAGTTTCCGATTGCATATATAATAATATATATGTTGGTTTGCAGCGTCCAATATGTAAATCTATGCAGGAGGAAATAGTAGTCTTTCTTTCTTTCTTTTCCCTTTATTGCCTTGGTGGCCTGGGATGGTTATTGTCCGGCCGGACACATCTTTGATTCCCATGCAATCACTACGAGGTCCATAACACGGATATTAAACCTTGAACATTTTTATGGTTTCTTTAGGAAACCTCGCTTGCTTCGAAATTGCTTTTCTCGATAATTATCTTGATCCATATTCTAGATCATTGAAACTGTCACAACATAAAAGTCGAAAACATTTATTTCATCATTTAATGAACAGTCGATGGTGTGATATTCGAAAGAGACAGCAGAATCTCACAACTACTTTTAGAGACAGCTTATATGAATAACTGAAATATGAAGTGAAGTGATGAAACGTAAGAGAATCAATACCAGTAATAGGTATCGAGGGTTCAAAATATGTACTATGAAATGTTTGGAACCTGCACTACATGGGTTTCCGAAGGCAGTATAGAGGGTAGTGTAAGTAGGACTCAGGCCCTAAACGGTTGTGAGAAAAACCGTTTGGACCGGTTTTGTGCAAAATGCACGAAATGTAATTTTGTATACACACGATATAATTCACTTTCAACAACGTGTAACTATAGAACACTTTTTGGATCCCACACATTGTGTGAAAAATTATGTATAGGATGAAATTTGAGCGTTACATTTTTTTTTACTAAATCTTAGCCATGAACCTTCAGAAACAGTTGCTTACTATTCCTGCCCCGTGTAAGTTTTACTTTTACCAACTAAACTCCTTTTTTTTTTTTTTACCCCCTCATTGAAGGAAAATGTAGCAGCATTACTCCTTGAATAGCATGCACAATAGAGCAGGAACATATAATTGGTTAATAATGCAAATAGTAGTGTGCTAGAATGAACAGTAACGTTTTTGTTTTAAGAGTCTATCTCCCCCAATAAGTCAAAAAGATGTGTTGCAAACATGAACGCCACTCATCCAACGACAGTCCATTACTTGAGTTTCATAGGGAAACAAAAGGACATACTACCCAAGTTAAATAATTGAAACTGATACAAGAAACAGACAACATAGTGCTGCCATAATTCCTGCATTCCATGCCCGCTGTCCAAGGCAGCCTAATAAGCAGTTCTTCATAAAAAAATATCCTCAGTGGAGATGATGAAGACCAGATCCAATCCACATCCTCCTGCAGTGGTAGGACTACTCAACTTTCTATTCGCCAAAATTGCACAAAATTTGACCCAGCACCCAGCAGCTTCTCCTGGCATCACGATGTGCAGCCCATGTACGTGCCTAGCTCTAATTTGGCAACACGTCTATCTATGCGGATCTTGTGGCCAATGTTAGGATTTGGGTAATAATGCAGCGGAAAAACAAAAATAAAATTATTTTAGGACATACATTCCAACAGTTAAAGAGGGTGCCCTTCAATATCAAAGTTCTGTCTTGTATAATCATGCCCCTCAAACAATTTGTCACTTATAATCTGATGATTTAAAGCGAGTTCATCTCCCTAAAATGACTGTATTGAAACTTACTATTATTTAACTTACCACTAGTCTCTCTTTCCTACCCAAAAAAAAAAAAAGGAATTCTCCAATGTCTATTTCTCAATGATCCAGATCACAATGGATTATGGAGTCGTCTGTCGGGTCAGCACGGGCCACGTGTGAGGCAGCCAAATAAATTGCAGCCACGTGGAAACTCCCTTGGATTCTCCTTTTCTGCACCGTTTCTGGAACACAACCAATTACAGTACGTCTCCAAAATGGAAGAGCTCTCCCAAAACTTGCAGCCTCGCCAGTTGCGCACAGGAGGGCGGAAAGCCCAGTTCTGTTCTGTCTCCTAGGCGCATTTCAGCGCGTAGCCGTTACCCGTAAAGGACAAAAGCAAATGTACAGCTTTTGAAATTGATCCTCATCTGTTCTGAGAGCTCTGCTCTGGCTTCCTCCACCTCTCAGAATTCCTGCCACTTTTATTAATGTATTTTGACTTAACCTCCTTCTCCAGTGTCGTTAGTCTCCCTATCTATGTGACTTGCAAGCAGGGTGAAGCTCCATGCAATTAAAAGCCTAAACTTGAGCTTTGCTTACTCATCACTAAGACTAAGATGAGTAGTATTAATTGCACTGAATTATTATGGGTTATCATAGTGCTTAATATCTTTAGGCCTATTGTACCTCCCATTGATTGACATTTGCAAAACGAGTGAGGTAATGGTAATGAAATTGTACATTGTTCATCAATATGCTTGAGACAATATTTAAATATACGTGTACGTAAGAATATTCAAATATTAGAGAAACAAAATGCGCTCCCTAAATCTTTTTGTTTTTTTGAACTTAAGTTGATTGCTTTTTAGCCATGTACTATCACTTACGCAGCATATGATTAAACAAACTACAAAACAATGAGATATTGTTACATTACATTCTCGTGCTATAAGAATGTAATTAGTCACAATAACACAAGAAGCTATTTAATCATTTATATTTAATGACCATCTTATCACCAAATGTTGAAGCCTTCAATCCAAGACGTAATAAATTAACAAAAACAAGCATTTCTTTTTTAAGAGATGTAAATTTTTGTTAATGATATGTTTTTTTTTTTCTAAAAATTAAAGCTAGATATGCATTTTTCGTGTTTCCATATCTAGATAGAGATTCTTCTCATATATAACTTGGAAATATTAAACTTCATTGCCAAATGGAGATGTTTATATACACAACCTAATCCTTGATATGTTGATACCCAATAAGTTTTAATGTTCCTTTTGGGAATCAATGCTCAAAAATGGAAAAGAGTACTAATTATGCATAATCTTCTGACAAGTGTACGATCAGTGTATGTCTACGCACAGCTAACTGGCCCTTCATTTTTTTCATAGTATTACAGCTGATGGAGGAATCTAGTAGCGTAGTATTCTACCGTAGCAAAGATCGATCATATGTTTCATTTACTTCTGCGCCTTCTGTTCTGTTCTGTGATCGTGATTCATGAGGACTTTTGCTAAATTTTACTCGCTATGTGTATACTGATTGCACAGTAAATTCTAGTTACCCCGCATCTGTCACGCGCTCCTCGGGGCGTGAACATTTCCAAGAATACAAAGTCACATGTGTGACGGTTCAGTAAATTTCGCGGCGACACTAATTTAACCAGCACCCACATGCTGCTGTCCGATTCCCGAACAATTGGACATCCTTCCCCATCCCAGTAACCCGTGCTATACGACGCCGTCGCCATCCCTCAGGTACCAGCTTCCCTCCCACGACACCGTTTTACCCTGCTCTCATTTCATTAACGCAATCCGAGGTTACTGTAATAAGAGACGTTGACCGTACACATCTACATATACGTATTACTCTCCTCAGTCTACTGTTTGTTTTCCCATCTCCCCAGACAAGCCAGGGACCATTTCTCTGCAAGAATTCACAAAACCTCACTGCCCCTTACCCCCACCCAGCCCCCTCCCTCCCCGGCGGCCCCCAAAACCCCGACGCCTTCCCCTCTCCCTCTTCACCCAGAAAAAGCCAGAAGCGAGAAAAAGAAGAAGGTAACTCAGGGAGAAGATCAAGACTTGTCAGAAGTTCTACAATGGCTGAATCAGGGCGGAGAGAATGAAGGTTACAGGGGGCAAGAAAGAGCTCCAGGAGGGTCCATCTTCGAAACCATTCAACCCTTTTCAAAGTTCCGATCTTTTGGAAAAATCCACTAAGTCTGGCAAACCACTTCGCAGGAAAAGTAGGGGTTCCTGCAATGGAGTTCGGCTGAGAAAAGACTCTGGAGGAAAGAGGAGTAGCAGACCGGAGACCCCTTTACTCCGGTGGAAGTTTGATGAAGTTGGCGTTGAAGATGAAAATGAATTTAGTAAGCAGGAAAAGTTGCCACCGGAGGCTGGTCGGATCAATGGCCGGAAAGTTAGAGCTGTGGTTTCGGCTAGGAAGCTTGCTGCTGGGATTTGGAGAATGCAATTGCCGGAGGTTCCTACAGGTGGCGGTGAAAAGTTAGGGTTCCAGGTAGTGTGATGCAAAAGATCCTGTCTTTAAGGGCTTAGTTCTGTATGTGTTGAAATTAAGGGATGATTAATGAATGCTTGATTTTCTATGTTAATGGAGCAAAATGATGATCAGTTAGTACTAATCTTGCATTAACTCTTATCAATTAACTCCCCTCCATTTTTGGTTGGGATGCTTTAATAAAGTTCAAGCTGTCTGTTAATTAAGAAAGCAATCATGAAGGATGCCAACTATGCTTAGCTGAAATTTTCATTGAAATGCATCAATAATTTTAATTTTTTTTTCACTTCCTGGAGAAATTTTATGTGTTATCTTAATTAGATTGACATTTTGGATTCACCACTACACTGCCATTTTGTTTTTTGGCAGAGCTGTTTAAGTTATTTAGGATCACATGTGTTGCCATTGATGATTCTAAATCATATCAGGTTTAGTGCTGTTTTAGATCTGGACCTGATTTTAATGAGTTTGGAGCCGTTAAATTTTCGTTTTGTCAGATAAAGGACTGAGATTCAGTATGTTGTTGTTAATTTTCTTTTCTTGCAGTCTGGAGATACTTATGCCGGGGTCCCCTTCCATGGTTATCATAATTGCAAAGTGCATGATTGTAGAACGAAGGATCTGGTGCGAAGTCCCCAGTCCGTTACTGGTCCAAGAAATGGGTTCTCGTCTAAGGTATCTGTGGTCCTTGTCTGGTTTATTTTTCTGAACCTCTTAATGTTTGCTAAACATGGTAGATCCGGAAATACTTAATTGTATGTGTCTAAGGCAGAAACATCTTTTAGAAACCAACAAGGACCTGGACCATATGGTGAGACATGACTCATTTAGCATAACTAGGAGTGACGACTGATGACCATGCATCGAACCCCTCTTAAGCGCAAATGTTCTTCTTTAAACTAGTAATTTGATCATTAAAAAATTGTATTAACCGTATGATAAGTTTCAGAGAACTCAAAAGTTTCAATCAATAGAGAGATGCTTATGCTGTCATTTCTTCATTTCTTGTTCATTCTGGATTATGATGATCTGATTGTGGGGGAACTGAATGATACCTTGTAGGCTGAATCCTCATTTCAACTTTCCAACTCTGCAATGGAAGGTGCAACGAAATGGGATCCTGTTGGCTGGAAAACATCGAATGAAGTAAAACAGATATTTGGGCAGCAGAAGCAGGTTGAACAGGAAGCAAGAGCTTCAGCAGCTATATCTGCCCTAGAGACACAACTTGAGCAGGCTCGATCACAGATTCATGAACTTGAAATGGAGAGACGGTCATCAAAAAAGAAACTTGAACACTTTCTGAAGAAACTCAGTGAAGAAAGGGCTGCATGGCGTAGCAGAGAGCATGAGAAAGTTCGTGCAATTATTGGTGACATCAAAGCTGACTTGAGCAGAGAGAAGAAAAATCGCCAGAGACTGGAAATTGCGAACTCCAATCTGGTCAGTCAGTTGACTGAGACCAAGTTATCGGCAAAGCGTTGTATGCAGGACTATGAGAAAGAGCGCAAGGCCAGAGAATTGATAGAGGAAGTATGTGATGAACTAGCTAAGGAAATTGGAGAAGACAAGGCTGAAGTTGAAGCATTGAAGAGGGAAGCTCTGAAGCTCAGGGAGGAAGTCGATGAAGAGAGAAAAATGTTGCAGATGGCTGAGGTCTGGCGGGAGGAGCGGGTTCAGATGAAACTGATAGATGCAAAGGTGGCACTTGAAGAGCGGTACAGTGACATGAACAGGCTAATAGCAGAACTGGAGTCATTTCTGAGTTCAAGAAGTGTAATCCAAGATTCTGAGGAGAAAAGAATGGCAGAGCTCCTTCGTCAGGCAGCTACATCTGTGAATATTAAGGATGTCAGTGAGTTCACATATGAGCCCCCAAATCCAGATGATATATTCTCTGTTTTTGAAGATGTTAATTATGGTGAACCCAATGAGAGACAGATTGAACCATGTGTTGCACATAGTCCTGCCAGTCATGCTTCGAAGATTCATACTGTGAGTCCTGAAATTAATGCGTTTAGAAAAGACATTGTGCAGAGACATTCTAATGTGTACGTCGATCAGAGTGGCACGCTAGAAGAGGAGGGAAGCGAATGGGAAACTGTGAGCCATCCTGAGGATCAGGACTCTAGTTATTCACCAGATGGAAGTGATCCATCTGTTAGTAAAGATCACCGAGACAGTAATGTGTCTAGAACTGGTATAGAATGGGAAGGAAATGTTTGTGATGGGACACCAATCACAGAGATCAGTGAAGTCTGCTCTGTACCTACCAGGCAACTGAAGAAGGTGTCCTCCATATCCAGGCTCTGGAGATCATACCCAAGCAATGGTGATAATTACAAGATCATATCTGTGGAAGGAATTAACGGAAGACTTTCCAATGGAAGGCTTTCAAATGGGGCTTTGATTTCTTCGGAGTGTGGTTCAGGTAAAGATGGGCTCAGTCCACCTGACATGCCTGGACAATGGAGTTCACCTGAATCGGGAAATCCACATATAACCAAAGGGATGAAAGGGTGCATCGAGTGGCCACGTGGTGCACAGAAGAATAGTCTGAAATCAAAGCTTCTGGAGGCCAGGATGGAAAGTCAAAAAGTACAGTTGCGGCATGTTTTAAAGCAGAAGATATAGAGAGAATAATTATGAATGTCGAAACCAGTTCAGTAGTGCTACTTATAAGGCCAGAGATGATTGGTAGTTTCGCTCTCTACCGACTGAAACTACGCGGAAGGTATTTATGGACCTATGAATACAGATGGACGATTAAATCCTTGGGGACTCTGATCCTGCTTCATTTGCATAGGCCTTTGCAAGAGCATTCATCCATAACTTCCAGCCGTGGAGGAATAATGGCTTGATTTGGGACGTGGGCACGGAGGGGCTGCTAGTTAGCAAAATGTAATACTCCATTTGTAATATGCCAGTCCATAAATAGTTCTAGCAGGGAAAACCATTCGGTGATTAGAGGGCCAGGATTTGATGTTCTGGATATATCTTTGTACTTTGACGAGTGGGGCAACAGTCCCTTTGAAATGGCACACTAGATTTGTATTCTGGGTTTGAGGGCTGATATACTCCATTGTCTTTGACTACTGTTTTCTTTTTTTTTCTTTTTTTTTTTTTAAGTTAAAAAAAGTATGAATGAATTCACCTTCTATCATAAGTCACTTACAATGACTACTGAGTTTTACGTTCATAGTTTATGGACTACAAGTTGTGTCAGAATTTTCTGACACGCCAGCAATAATTCACCCCATATAGTGTAATGCATTGGTGAAAGTGGTGGAGGTCAGCATTTATTTTTGTCCTTGAAAAGACCTACATTCAAGTTCTTCTTCTAGTAACTGAATCTCTTATGCTACAAAGGCGACTTAAAAGTTAAAACAGGATGTTCTGATCTATTTGCAAGTGTTGTAAAACAAAGAGGCTGAATGATACAAGGAAGAATTTGCACTTTTGCCCAATAACACTAGTAGTGGAAGAGTGCTAGATTCTACTCTATTGCCATCGACATAAGTTGGCTCGTTTAGTAAGGTCGGATCACTTATTTAATAAAAATAATGGGTGCCCAATTCCATTATTGATGTGAGAAGTGTAGTAGTAGAAATTCTGGAGTAATGTGCGTCCAATTCCATTACTGAATTGCCAAAGCATGTCGTTGTCGGTGTGGGGGGAATCAGGATGAATCCAAGCGACATTCACATTGATCAACCTAGAAGGGGTGGGATATTATGTGCCATTGATTGTAGACCCCATTCATTCAACTGCTGAAGTCTGAAGATCATGCCAAAGGAAAAAGTAGCCACACCAACGCAGAAGAATGTGAGACGAGGGAGCAAGAAGGATGAACTGACGACCGTGCATCACTAATGGAGACCACAGTCTGGTAGCATATATAGAGACACGACAAATATTACATGGAACTTACATATGTACTAGTCCATGAGGGTAGAACTCAGCCAGACCTCAGAATGGTAGTAGTGGCCGCGATTCTTAGCTTGAACGGGGCCTGAACCTCGATGGAGCTTACGTGCTAAATGTTGGAAGATAGAGCAATGACTAATCATGGTACTACCTGTAGTTGACATTGTCTTCCAATCACCATGAGAATTGAGACGCGATATCTGAAAAAGATTAGGAAGAAAAAAAGGAAGGAAGGAAGAAGAAGAAGAAGTCAATATCGAAATCAAACACTGGGAAATAAAAACAAATTTGCCCAAGTACTTACTAGTGCTCATGTGAGAAGATGCACTTGTATATATTATTCGGTGCATGCATCTATTACATCTCCTCTTTTGAGCTTACCAAGCATGCAAATGCTAAGCACCTCCTTCCCCCCCAACCCTACACAACCACCACTCCTCCTTTGGTTCCGCCCTTTTGCCTATAAATTAGTGAAGTGATTCCCTTCTGCCAATCTGTGATAAAACCAAAATCTGAAATCGTTAAAAATAAGAACAGATTTTCGACAATGCTTTCACAATACCATTGACAACATTGCATAGCCTTTTTTTTCTTAATCCAGTTCGAGGCACATTATCTGGAGTTGGAACACCTGCATTTAAGTTTGATCAGTTTTAATGCATGCGATAATTTGCACTATATAATAGTTGGGAGAAGGCCCTGATTAAACCGCCCTCGGATTTTCAGAAATATTCTTTTTTCCTAACTTTCCATATCTCCTCACATACAGATGAAGCGATCAATCTAAAGAAGGACGCCTTTGCAGAGCCATTAGGAGAATTGGTCCACCAAGAATCAAGGTAAATTGGTAGAGAAGAACCAGAGTTTAGAGAATTAAAAAGTTAAGACTCAAAAACACCCTAGACCTTCAAAGTATGAGAGCACTATATATGATGTTCAGCCAGAGAACATAACCAAAAAAAAAAAGTAATTAAATATTCTCGTTGGTTTCAAACTCGGGCATCAAAAGCTTTGTTTACCAAAAGAGAAAAACTGAAAGCTGTGCAGTTTCATTAATTGGTTTGACAAACAAAACTTGGAACTAATATCAAAACATGCATTTAGATAGAATATCCAAAAAGTAAGGAATACGACCTCAACAGCAAAATTTTACCCACCCGGAAATGATTCAATATGAGTTGAGTTTTTGCTAAACGTGTAGAATATTCCTTACACAAGTAGATAAATCACATGCACGTAGAATATCGGAGAAGACTTGTGCACGTAAAAATAATGTTGACCAAAAATCCATGCAATAATCAATAAGAAAAAAAAAATTTGTCACGAAGTTTTAGGATAGAATAGCACTAATAAAAAGCAGACTAGGATACATCCCATCGTGGCATAGGCTGCATCACTGTAATGTCCTCCTTCGCACCAGTCCCTTGTCTCTTCTTTAATTTCTAATATACTGGAAACATGCTGATTTTGGGGCTATAAGGAGAAGTTTCAGCAATCCCATTACTGCTATATCAACCATGAATGCTATGATACTTCACTGCTGAACTGAAGTTTTCATGGAGAACACAATTGCTCCAAATTACAAGATTGATGCTAGTGGTTTTCTGGCTTGAAGGGCACTTCGGCATCAACCCCATAATATGGAACGAGTGTGTCCACCATAACAACCCAAGCATCGCTGATTTAAGCAGTAAACGGGACTGCTGGAACTTCTCCACATAGCCCCTAAAACCCAATAGGCTTCCATCGTTTGTTTGGGTGATTCGATGAGTTGGGAAAAATTCGACTCATTGAAGACGAGAGGATGTGAATTAGGGTTCTCTGGGCATGTGCATTCTTATAGAGAAAGACATTACCATAAACATGCACAAGCAATCCGGAAAATGGAAAGTAGTAGGTGACGGAGAATCCCGTAGGATTGATTCCTTATTTACCTTAATAAAATCTTTATTGATTCCCAAATCCTAATTGCTTCCTTTTTTTTTTTTTGGCTGATTTTTACTATTGATGAGGAGTGAAAAATATAAAGTTAACTTATATAGCCAATTCAAATTTCCAAGAAAAAAAAAAAAAGAGACACGAAATCTCTTAACTAACTGCGTTAAAGAATTGGCATTAAAATTTGGACCGGATTGATATTCTTGCAATTAATTTTGGGATTGGATTGATATTCTTGCAGATCTTTCCACGCCTCCATGACCTGTGATCATCATTAAAACACAATTAAGTCGGAAAATACGGCTTTCGGATGTTCTGTTTCTGTCCAACATTCTCTACCTAGTTGGAAGAGAAAAGTTTTGCCATTTTATGAAGGGCTAGTTACCGTTAATCCCCATAAGATATGACTCATTTGTCACTTTATCCCCTAACGTTTAACTTTTATCATTTAACCCCCTATAGAACAAAATTATCCTTTTTTTATTTTAACTTTTCATTAATCTTTTTTCTTTTCTCTTTTTTCCCCTCTTTTGTCTCTTTTTCTCTATCTTCTTTATTCTTTCTTCCGTCATTTTCAACAGAAAACTCCATGTTAACAAAAAATTCTAAATAAAACTTTAAAAGGCATCAAAAGCCTATTTTTAACGATTTCATTTGTCACAAATCACAGTTAATAACTATTAATTAGGTCATAATTCATTTTATGATATTTTCTTGAGAATAAAATGAGAAATTGAAATGGAAAGAGGAAAAAGCAAAAGAATTGAAAGGTTAAATAAATGGTGTTTTGGAGAAGTGGTTTGAATATTTTTGTAATCATGTGATGAAAAGGAAAATGGTGTTCGGAGAAGTTTCAATCACTAAGGTGAATTTTCTTATAAGAAAAAGGAAAAAAAATTAAAGAAAGAAGAAGGAGTCATAGAAAATAAAGGAGGGAAAAAGGGGGAGAAAAAAAGAGAGAAAAAAAAGAGTTAAGAATAATATAGGGGTAATTTTATCCATTAGGGGATAAAGTAACAAATGAAACATACTTTAACCCCTCATTTGGTACGATGGAAAGGTCTAGAATGGATTGACCTTTCCACCCAGAATTCTTTTCCTACCAGAATGGAGAGGAAAAAATTTATCATTTCAGTGTTTGGTAACCAAGTTAGAATGGAATGTTAATTTCTTTTCCCATGTTTGGTATAATCATATTGAGAAATCAGAATGGAATGGTAAAAACTACTATATTGATTTAATTGCCCTTATAAATAAAATTCTATACACATATTGATTTAGAGACAAATGAATTATTAATTAATAAATAACTTTTTAATAGTATAAAATCACAATAACTTATTAAGTGAAAACATAACTTTTTAATAGAACACAATTACAATAGGTGAATACTAACTGTAATACAATTGTAACTAAATTAAAATTTTAAATTACATGTATGTTGAATCCTGTGTATTTTTTATGCATGTTAAATCCGTCATTCATATATATTAAATTATTTACCCTTGATTTACTTTTGGATGGTTTTAAGAACTATTTGTAAATAGAAAAATGTAATTGTGCCTTAACAAATAATCTAGTGGGTTTACTTTTTTTTTTTTTAATTTTTTAATTTCATATGAATGCATTTTGGCATGTTGTTGTTTGTTTAAATTAACAAATGTTACCATATAATACAATACTGTGAATAAAAATATATTAAAAATGTTAACTGAATATTTTATTTCAAAGTAAAAGGAAAGAAAAGTCATTAAATAGAATTAAAATTATTACAAAGTAAAAAAGTAGAATCGTCAAAAATGGATGTCGACTTTCAACCGAACACGACTTATTAACTAAACTCACAAAATAGACCTAATATTTGACAAAGTAAATGGCAAATTAATATATATATAAAAGATAAATAGGAACACAATATAAGGATAATCTTGACTCCTATAATTTAGATATTTATTAGATAGAGTTGGAATGGTCTTTCCCTAGATTTTAGATTTTTGTGAGGAATGAGATTCTAAAAAAAAGTTGGAATAAGTTTACCAGGGGAAAGGGCTTTTTAGGGGAAAATGGTCGTACCAAACAGTAGAGTGGAATAAAGAAGTTGGAAAACGTATCAAACGAGGGGTAAAAGGATTAATTATGATTAATCCTTCTATGAAAGGGTCAATTACCTATGCTATGTCACAATTTGTTGAAGAACTTGTAACGTACATACGATTTTAATTGACATTCTCTGATCCCCAAAAATAACCCCAAAAAAAAAATAAAATTTCATCATCGGATAGCTATTGAAATTTAGAGATTCGTCGGTTGTTGCAAAATTCGTGTTTCATGCCCTTTATTCAGTTATTCCCATGGATAGAAAAGAAGAAGAGAAGAATACATTAAATTACTATTCCTAGTTATTTTTTAGGGCTGCAAAACGGGTGTCCAAAATGATGCTACTGCTAAATGGGTGATTCAGCTACAGGTGGTTGGACTCTCCTCTTTTATTATCACAGGCACCAGCCTCGGGAGTTTTCTGGCTCTCAACCTTCCACAAATAGCGTGCAAAAGCATCTATCTAGTCACTCCCAGTCCCAGATTCTCGTGTAGATTCATTTCCCATAGATTGCTTCTTCCGCATATATCCAGCAGTGCAGGCTGCAGCCTGTACCGTATTTGAATTGTAAGCAAGATTTCTCTCTGACTTGCACGCATTCGCACACTAATTTTTATTCAATGCTTACTTGTCTGGTGTCAGCGTTTTCGGTTCTTATATCTTTCTATCGCTTTTACGTGACTTCCAATTAAAGCAGTCTTTGGAAGCAGAGATCTACACCCTTTTCGTTTTGCTCATTTTTCTTATCTGGGTACTGCTCATTTTCATTGTGTACAATCCATTTTTTGATTTGGGAACAAATTTTTGACTCTGTCTTGCTTTTGGGTTGGCTTTCTTTGGGAGTTTGGGGAATCCTAGCTGGAGCTTGTTTTCCAGAACGCACCCCTTCTATTGCAATCATTTCCGAAGTAAAATCCAAATTCACATGAACCTTTTAGTTGTGGTTAATTATTATGCAGTAATGCGTATATTTTAGCAGCTCTTGTTTTTTAATTTTAGCTTGATTATCAGTTCTTGTATTTTCTTTTCTTTCTTTGGATGAAGTTGGGTGGCCTGGGACACCCTTTTTTTTTTTTTATAAATATAGAGTTCTAATTATTAGCTATCTGTCCGGTGGATTAATTGATTACATTTTGGTTTGATGTTTGAAATCCTGTTAACCCTTAATTAGAATCTCACCTTTCTGTTTAATGACTTTAGGATTACATAAGCGTATAAAGATGGAGGGCATAATTGTTAGGAGGGTAATTCCTTCAGATAACAGCTGCCTGTTTAATGCTGTTGGGTAAATTTTCAGTTTTTTTCTTTGTTTTCATCTTTTGTTGTAAATATGGGGTAATGGAATTGAATTACTTTTCTCTTTGTTGGTTCTTTATCTTCAGGTATGTTATGGACCATGACAAAAACAAAGCATCTGAGCTGAGAGAGGTTATTAAATGTTCATTTTGTACATATGTAGTAGCTGGAAGTCCTTTAATTGTGCCATGTTCTTGAGGAAGAAGAGTGGTTGTAGTTTGTTGTTGCACCTTGCTAGTAATGTGTTTGGGTAAAATGTGATATAAGTTAGGTTCATCAAGTTAATTGAGGACAGGGAAATTGCAAAGTGACATAGTTGGGTGTAATTGCTGTTATTTTGGGTTCAGAGACTATTTTCTTATGTCCAATTCTCTGCGCATCCACATGGTTAGTACTGGACTTCATTTTTTGAGTTGAGTTTTCTGACAAATAGACTATTGTCACTTTTATTGGTCAGATTCTGTTAGCGTCAGTTATGTTTATCTTTTTGTTCTAAATTCTAAGGATTTTAATTCACTTTTAAAATATTTTCTTGAAGTAAATAGGATGTCATATCCATTTCTAAAATTTGCTACCTCTGGCCTAGTTCTCTACATTGTTAAATGGCCACTATGTTATTGAGTTGCTAGTTCCAGCTATCACCATTATTTGATTGTCCTGTCCAAGTTCATACTAAAAAGCTATTAACAAATAAGTCTGAGAGTTTTTAGGGATGATTAACTAGTCTAGTTTGGTTGCAACAGACATGTCTGTCTATACACGTATCAATGAAGGTTTCACTGACTTGAGTGTTTAACTTTAGTTATGTAATGTGCAATACATCTCATGTTAAAGTAACATGTTTGATTCTCGATCAAGAATGTTTAACATACTGTAGAAGAGATTTAGCAACCATTGGATTGCCTCACCTATTAAACAATTGTGCATTTGGCATCCTACCCTGACTGAATCACTAATGTAAACATTTCCAGGTGCTTTTGTAAATTTAAGGTGTCTGAATTAATCATTATAATTGGTTAAGGAAATGATTTTCTTTCACTCATTGTAATTGGTTAAGGAAATGATGTTCTTTCTGTTTGCTTCTTGCAGTATCTTACTGACCTTTCTTAACTTAAAATATCTTTGGTAGGTAATAGCTGCAACAGTGGCCAGTGATCCAACAAAATATTCTGAAGCATTCCTTGGAAAGCCAAATGAAGAGTATTGTGCTTGGATTCTAAACCCAGAAAAGTGGGGAGGTGTGTGTTGTGTATTTCTCTTTTCAACTGCACTTCTTCTAGCGTATCTAAAGCTTGACTACTGCCACTGCCCAGATCAAAATCATAAATAATCACTGGTCAATGAACACCTCATAACCACTGTAAGCTGATATGGAGCTTTTGTCATGTCCTGAGTTTTGATTGCTGCTGCATTCAACAGTTTGAGAAGAGTTGACTTTCTGTTGCTTGATTGCAACACTAATACTTCATTGCATATATCTTTGGTTGCATCAGTTTTAAATAATATTGTGATGAGTGCTCCCTTTGCAATTGTTTTGGTCTGTTAATTCATTTGATTGAACTGTGTATATGCTTTATCTTTTTTGCTTCTTGTAGGAGCAATAGAGCTATCAATATTGGCAGAATATTATGGACGTGAAATTGCAGCATATGATATTCAAACCACAAGATGTGATTTATATGGACAGGTATCACTGTGTTGGATATCAATGTGGCTTTTCGGAATTGGACTGGCTCAACTGGCTTCAATTTCTAATCTCTCTGTCATCTCACTCTTTAACAGGGGAACAACTATAATGAGAGAGCAATGCTGATATATGACGGACTACATTATGATGCTTTAGCCGTAATGTCTTCTCCCTTATCTATGATTTCTTCATACATCATTGGGCATTCTTATGTTTTAGTGCTTTTGATTCCTGAATAATCATCATGAGGATGATCATGATGTTGGAAATCATATGTTCATGTCTTGGCTTTGTACGACTCATGGTTACACAAGTTTGTAACCATATGAAATTTCACTGATCTCAGCACTTGAAGTTAGCAAATACAAGGTTGTGAGAAAATTTGAAACAAAGTGGCAGTAGTGTAAACATATATTGCATCATTCCACATGTAAAGTTTCTGAAGATATACAAATTGTAGTAATAGATGCCTAGTGATAATGAAATCTTTCACTTTCTAGGTCCATGTTTTTCCACATATTGCTGCTTCTAAGATAATATCTGACATCAACAGATGTCTCCATTTGATGGAGCTCCAGAAGAATTTGATCAGACAATATTTGCTGTTCAAAAGGACCAGACCATTGGACCAGTGGAGGGGCTTGCTTGTAACCTGGTGAAGGAGCAACAGAGGTAATAAATCACAAGTATTAACAGCACATGGAGCAGTGTTCTTCTCAAATTAATGCTAGTCTGTGACAGTGCTTATTTAATATTATCTCTGCTCTGAATAAACGTGCTCGAAGGAAGTCTTGTTATTTTAGCTATGATTTAACACTCTCCTCCTAAAGAGAAGAGACAATAACGTCAGTCTGAAGAATACAAGTGGCCAGGTTAAGGAAGGGAATAGGCATGAATTCATGATCTGTGTCTCAGAGCTTTTTGAAGTTATGATGTTTCTTAGAATATGGCATCTCACGTTTCATCCTTCTTTCTTGAGTCAAAGCCCCGAGAAATGCAGCTTTTGCCTTTTTGCAGCTGAAAGCAAGGGTAGAGCATGATTGTTCCATTTCCAGAATTTGAGGGCTGAAACTTACTGATTTAGTGATTGAAAACAAGAAAATAAAGACTTTGTGGGACAAGTATTCAGTTTGTTAACCATTGCTAAGTTTGGTCTGGCATGGTCCATCATTAACCATTTTCTTCATCACTTCTAAGAACGGTGAGCTTTGGGCCCACAAAGCTCTACTCACCTGAAAATGCTTCAAATCTGGCAAAGTATGATACTTATCCTTAAATAGGTTCTTTGATCAAAATGCAAAAACTTGATTATGTGTCTTGGTACTGTTCTGATGGAAGGAGTAACTTAATCAAAGTATCGTAAGTGTCCTCCTTCATGAGCCCAATTGTCTGTGGCACACACATGTACACTGATGTCCAAGGCAAGTTTCCTAAGAATCGATAATCCTTGCCATTGTAATCTTATTCAAGTCAAATCTTGATGATTCAAAAAGCTAATTAAAACGCATTTGAGGTTACTGTATGAATTAAGATAACGAGCCTTTGTTTCTGATATCAAAATGACAGGTTGAAGCTGCAGCATGTGACATTTTGATTGAAAAGTGTTTTTGAATTGCAGGAAAAGGAGTTACACTGACACTGCCAATTTCACTCTGCGTTGTGGGGTCTGCCAAATTGGAGTGATTGGACAGAAGGTTCTATTACTTGCTTGAAATGTTATCTCTTCTTGATATGGATGGTATTTGCTCATCTCTCGTTTTGCTAGAAATTCAGAGATCTTCTGTCTCTCTTTTTTGTTTTTTTTGGCAATATCGTAAATGAACAGGAGGCTGTGGAGCATGCACAAGCAACAGGCCATGTAAACTTCCAAGAATATAGATGAAAGAATCTACAAAGGTGAGAAGACAAAAAAAAAAAAAAAAAAAGTTGATCCTTTTGCTTCTTTGTAAGAGAAATATATATGTGTTCCTCCTAGGCAGTTCCTGAGTTGTTGTGGCTGTACCTTCAAGTTGCGTCCCTTCTTTGTTTCATGGGATCAATAATCTGGTCACGTTTATCCCTTGCTGTAAAACATGAGGTACTGAACATACACATTTACAATTTACAATTTACAATTTGAGAGAGAGAGAGGGTGGAAATGGTTCTTACTTATTCCCCTTGTTTTGTAGAAGTCAGCAGAGTTTCGCTCTAAACTTTGACACTAGGCCACTTTTTATTGCTCTTTAGCTATACGGAGTGCGCGCCGTGTTCACCATTGATCAACAAATTCTAAAGCTTCTGCCTTTCATCTGAAAGTTCATAAATCATTGGCAGTATGTACTCGATTTAGTAGTTTCTCAACAGGGATAAAGCTAATTATACAATGGCGTGAGAATTCAATTGCACCTTGATCAGATACTTCCTAAAGATAAGTTCCTCCCTTTCAGCCGCAAGCTGTCTTTACGTAGTTATTCCTTTTTGGCCTAAGGAATCTAATTATAAACAGAAATGGAGTTAGTACAGCTTTTCAAAGTCTTTCCTGTACATGTCGAACTTGAACTCGTCACTAGCTACTACTACCAAAACGAGAAGCAACTTTCTGTACATGGTGAACCTGTCACGTTGGCCATAGCTCACGGAGCCCTTTTATTTCTCATTCATTGTTTTCTTTGTCCTCCTTTTCGTTTGACTCTTGAATGCAACACTTGATGAAGGAAGAAAGTAGACCATTATCACAGCAATTTCCTGCCCTAGCTGGAAAATTCCCTATGTTAAGTTGACCATCCCTACGATAAAAATGCAACTTTCTCCAGTAAATGGGGGATTAAGTGTAACTAAGCCTATATTTCATGAGACTTATTTGAAAGCAATAATTGTTTTGGGTCCGTTTTAAGGATCGATTTCATTGTCAAGAGACGCAAACCAATAGAGCTGCAAAAGGGATTTTTTAAGTCCTCCTGTCGAACCCATAAATTCTCGATCATGTGTTACAGGTAATGAGCTACACTAGAAATTGTTGGCCTTTTTAACACTCGGAGTATACTAGTATCAATTATTTGTGGAGATATATACTAGTAATTGATAAAACTTTATAGTACCAGTTGCCGGCTGTAGATTACACTCGGTGGGGAAGTGATTGTCTTGAACAGCGTATTACTTCTTTATGAGCTGGATGATTTGCCCCGGAGGAAGAGGAGTACGAACACGTGTGATATGTTTCCTTGTGTGCTCTACAATTTGCCTTTTCCTTTTTCATCAAAACTATTTTCCAAACACCTGAACAGTTAATTATCATTAGAGCTTGCACGTATAGAATTAGCCTAATTTGAAATTAGAAGTTTCTAGGTCTGTTACTTGAGCAGTTCCCTGAAAATAGGCCAGGCATCGACATATCCCCCCATAGAGGGCAAAAGTTGTTCCTTCCCTTTCAGGACTCTAACTAGAAGTAATACTGTCAAGTAATTTGTGTAAGGGCATTGTATCCGGCAGCATCATACTACAGCTAGGAAGATGGAGGCCACATCGTAATTCGTATCTGGCATTGCACTTGGCTTGACATCATGATGCCTACTTCAACATTTTAAAACCTTTTGAGTTGACGTTTCATATTGCTTTCATTTGTGAGAGCATACAAGAAATACATTCTGCTTGCAGTACAGAATGCACCATGTAATTAAAGATCCTGCAAGCCAGTTCACAGTAAATAACGATCTTCCAGTACATTCTGCACCTTTTCGAGTTTTCATTGTCAAGAGTGTTCCTAAATCTGCAAAAGGAACTCAAATTCGCAAGACATGTTGTAATGAATCCTCTTTTTACGTTTCAACTCTTTCCATGAAGAATTTCAAATTATGAGGTATTACAACTCTGAAGGATTCATCCCTCAGACGATGGACCTCAATTACAGTCTGAACTTATTACACTCGGATCCTACTTCAAAATGTCCACAAAATCATTTCACCTGAGAAGTCACAGCGCTGCTATGCATTCTATTTCAATTTTTGCATCCAATGGTAAAGCTGCTACTTGGTAAGTTGATCGAGCTGGCGCTGGTGATGTAAAGTCTGCAACACAACAGGCCAAATAGATTTACAACCCATTAAAAGAGTAAAAGAGAAGGGAATCACATAATTCTGGCAACCATATCGTAATTTTAGCTGGGATTAAAGTCTCCATAATCAATAATCCTTGACAAGGAAGAAGCAGAAAACATCCGTTCCTTCAATGTGCTTCACAAACCCTTATTCTTTGCTAGGACAGGAAAAGGGTCCTAAGTAAACTAGATAACCAAGTACTGAGATAATTGAACCTCTTCCAAATTAAGCAAGAAAAAACAAGCCCCACACAAGAGATATGAGAGAGAGAGAGAGAGAGAGAGAGAGAGTGAAATAAGTTCCATCAATACAGTAACTACTGAAGATCATGATAATCCATCACCCATCAGAATCATTTGTTTTAGTTGAAAGGATGCATATTCAGACCTTCCGATAGATATAAATGTGTGGTTTTTTAGGCAGAGCAATGATTTCATTCAGTGTCTTCAATATTAAAAGGGTATCCCATATATTCCAGTTTAATGTTTGAACAACTATCAACATGATTTTTAGGTCAGAATCTTTATGGATTAATCTACCTCTTGCTCCAATCTCTTCAAAAATTTAACATGACAAGGAATCTTTATCATGTTTCATGAACTTTTTGAAATCAACCAAACCATGACAATTAACACAAGAATTTGAAATTGTAAAGTCCACATAGCATAGTAAAAAAAGGCTTTGGCCAAGGTCTGAAAGGAAAAGGACTAATTTTGTCATCTATAAAGGCTTCTTAATTTAATCTTCCATAATATATCTGTAAGGAGACATTACGATTGATTAAGGCAGCACAACTTCTTCTTTAGCTATTAGTTTGGCATCTTAAATATCCCAAAAGCTCAAAACAATAAGAACCTCTTCAACACGCTCCTGATAATAATGCACCCAAATTCAAGTACCTCTTTCAGTTAATCTCTTAAATTCCCATGAATGATTTTTTTTTTTTTCAGTCCATTATAAATGTTGCAACTCTATTTCAACAATCATGCGACACAAGATTGTCAGCTGACAGGAATTTGGGATTGAATCATGAATGTCACAAGGAGTACATCAGCTCCACCTTTTTTCCCCCTTCTATGTTCTGTCCCCAGACAGAACGCAAAATAGGAAAAGGAAAAATGAACAAAGAACTTGTTTCAGTTCAGTGGACTCACATTTAGCATAAATCTCATTGACTTTCTTAAAATCCTTCAAGTCAGCCAACCTGTAACAGACAAAGAAACACATTTAGCCTTAGGGATGAAAACTTTCTGAGAGAGACAGAGAGATACATTAAGGTTATATTGAAAGCTTAGAAATGATTGCTCACATAATAGTTGTCTTAACAACAGAGGAATAGCTAGCACCACTTGCTTTAAGTATCTCACCCATATTTTTAAGAACCTGTTAATTTGCATTAGCACAAAAGTGTTAGTAACTATGATATGTGGTAAAATATCCAGAAAAGAAAAAAAATCTAATTTCAGATACTTAAATTACTCCAAAACCATGAACATAGCAATTGAGAATCCTCCACAAATTTTGATAGGGCACCACATTGTTTCAAGTAATTTATGTTTGTGTATTTCATAGATGCATCAGCAGCAATTCCATTGGTCAAAAGTTTAACATTTACTGCTACATTCGAGCTCGTTAAAAGAATGAATGGCTACAACACTTAGCATGTACCTGCTCTGTTTGATCCTCAACACTATCTGAGACAAACTTCCCAGTCTGTATTTTCAACACAAACAAATCACTGTGAATAGGATAAATCATCACGCGTTCAGACATATACTACGGATCATTAAAAACAGTATCACGGACCTCGGGCACTAGACCAAGAACCCCAGACACAAAGAGGAGGTTGTTTGCTTTGATAGCTTGAGAGTATGGCCCCAATGCTGCTGGGGCCTTGTCAGTCTGAATAGCTTCCTTTATACCTAGAACACAAAAGAGGACACATTCCAGAACAGGAAAAAAAAAAAAAAAAAGCGCAAAAAGCCCAACAACAATGCATAAGAGCACAAAAGTAATCCCAAGCACAGACAAAGTTCCTATCATCAGTCAAATGCATGATTTGCCACCGAGTAATTTATTCATCCATGCAACCATAAAACCATATGCACTAGACTTTTGTTCCAAAGTGCAGCATATTAAGCAGAAAAGTTCATTTACCTTTTTCTTCAGAAGCTGTCCTACCATCGAGTATACAGTATTGATATTCAAATGATTCAATTTATAAGTAAAATTCAAGTTCAGAATAGGCTTCTGTCCAATCATCATTGACAAATGAATTATACATAAAATCATGCTCGAGTGATGCATTAAAAAATATTCCACTCTAAAGAAAATCAAAACAATAAATAGACCCAAAAAAAAAAAAAAAGAAGAAGAAAGGGTAAAATATTGTGTAGAAATGTCCAGTTAAGCTCGGCTGTGTTATGTTGAGTGAGGTACAACTAGTATTGCATGAGATACCACATCTACAGCGAGCGACTTTGACACTTACTGGCATCAGTGGAAATGCCTAAAGAAGCGAAGGGCTTAGATCGAAATGCCCAGGAGGATCGGCCGATGCCGGCGCCTGCCATGGACACGCATCCGAAGCAGCCGACAGCTAAGGGAGCTCGAGAGCGGAGGGCCGCGACATCAACCGCCGGCAGATGGAAGCTCTTTGCAGCGGCCAACCACGCCATAGTAGTAATTTTTTTCACTCTTCAGTCTCCACTCCACAATCCCCCTCTTGTCTTTTTTTTTCTCGTTCGTAGAATTTTGGGAGTTTCCAAGGATTTGATTATGGAGAGTTGACTTGACAGAGTTAGACACGGAAGGTGTCTCCTAAACCCAAAAGCTTCTCGGTCTTGTATGTGCCTTCTTACGTTGCATATTGTTAATTTCTTGTCTGGGCTCTGTTGGACTTGTCCATTTCAGGCCCAACTCTAACTTAGACAACTGAGACTGGATTTTTTTTTTCCTTCTAACAGGAGAAGGGCCAGGTTTGAAAAGCGAGTCAAAGGACAAAAGAATGGGATTTAAGAAGTTGGGAGGAGGAAGCGAGACTTAAATTTAGAACCTCTAATTTTTAGAGAGAGTTTCAATTTTAATTATTCGATCAAAACCTCTTCGGCAATTGTGGTCAGAGCATTGGGCTAAAATTTCTTATGTTTTCGGGTTTGGAAAGTTGCAGAGATATTTTCCTAAACCATTCTTGTCCTACACAACCCTTGTCCCTGTAGCCAGTCTACAATTAGCATGTTTTTTTAACTTTGTAATCGTTTCTTCCAAGATTTCACGTTGACTAGCTTAGAGTTGTGGGGATATTTTGCCCTTAACTTATGAGTTAATCCTGTATAGAATAACAATGTCTACAGACACCATTAAAATTAAACACATGAAATATACATGTATAAAATACACTGTGCATTGCCATTGTACAAGTGATGTGCTTGTATTGCATGACTTAATTTTTCTTGGCTAGAGTTTTCATTCCATATTCCCATGACTTACGTGCACTGGAAGTTAGTCTGGTAAAATTGTCCGATGAAGAGAGCCTAAAATGTGAGTGACATATCTTTTTTTTTTTTTTTTTTGGGTAGGGATGAGTGATAATGGTTTTACTCTTACGGGCCAAATTTGATTAATATTTTGCAGATGCCCAAATAAAGGCCCATAGGCTGAGTGGGATTTGTGGTGTAAATAATTGTACTAATACTTACTGTTAGACTGTTAGCGAACTTGTACTAGGGCAAACAAACATGTCAATCATTGTCATCCAACAAACAAACAAACAAACAAACAAAATAATAGCACAGCCCAGCCCAGGTACCCTGCTAAATCCTTACATTCAATCTTGCTTGATGCAGCATTAATGCATGTAGTAAATTCATTGTACGTGTGAGATTTCACCCTACTTCAAGTTGGCAAAATGCTAATGCACACTGAAATACGCACTTATCATGGTTTCCCACTTCGATAAGAATTTTCTGCTCTCTCTCTCTCTCTCCCCACTTTTGTGCCTTGCATCATCTCCTGTGGTGCCATCAAATCTCTCTTCTGCACACCGGGCAACTGCCATTCCTGTTTAACCATTCATCTATGCAATTTAAGTGGAAAGAGTGACCACAACTAGGTAGCATCCGTGCACAATCTCCATTCTTGAAGTCCTATTACAAGGCAGAAGAAAGCAGAGGGAGTGAGTGATCATCAAGATACTAAACAGAAGGGACATTTATGAGTGCCAAGAAAACATTTTCTTTCTCCTGTCTACACCAAGAAAAATGCGTTACCATCAAGCAAATTGCACAGGTTGTTTCACGGCAAGGATTTGTGGCTTCAATAGAGTGAAGGTTATATCTAGGTAGATCATTGATGGCTTGATGTGATAATCCCCTGATGGAATTGACCTCAAAAATGTCTGAAATCTCCCTCAAATTTGATTCCACGTTGCTAGTCTGCAATTTGAAAAGGTGGAACTTAATAAACCTATGATTGGTCTAAGTAACAAATTTACCTTGCTTGGATTGCAATTTTTTACAGAAAAATTTTTACATTTTTGTGATTATATTTTTCAAACACATCTTTACCTCACATACATCACATCCATCACATTGCTATAGTATAATTTTTCACGAAAAATTCAGAAAACGGCAATCCATACAAGACCTTTGTTAGATCACGAACCAAGGCCAACCCTAATCCAAAAGACAACCCCCGGGGGTGGGGGGGAGGGAAATAAAAAGAAACAATTATATGTGTTAGAATTGCCTAGGAGAGTACTAGGCTACTAGGGATGGTGGATACTCACTTGCCATTGATAAGCTTTTAGAACAGCAGGACTGACCCACTCCATGAATATCTTTCCATTCACAAGACTGCATATGAGAGCAACCTGCACAAATGCAAACATTTATGGTTGTGAACTTCCCATTCCTATTCATTGGTTAATGCATGCAACTATAAACCATCACTCAGTGCAGTGTGCATTTACCATCGTGAAAGTGACATACAATTCTACATTTCTTTCATCAAATCTATTTCATTTTAAGTTCATACTTACCAACTGTCTATTGATTTAATTAGCACTGGATACTGGTATTTCAATTTACCTTGGAAAATGGCTCTCCAGTAATCATTAGTTCCAACAACTGGACCGCCGTGACAGCCCCAGCCACAGCACCTACTCCGGCCCCACGAAAAAGTCCAGTTTCTGTAGTCTGCCCTTTAATGGCACCTGATATTGTCCCTACTGTTGCTCCCCCTACAGTGCGAAAGAAATTCAAAGGAAAGCAGGGGATATTATACTCCATATTACATTCAACTGAAAGTTCGATGAATGATTGATTAATTCAAGAAGGGAAGAATAAACATCCTGGAGAGTCAAGAAACTTGCCTAAAGCAAAAATGCAAGTGAGCAGAGACATAGCAGTTCTCTTCATCGCTGTAAATAAGAGCCCGGATAGGAAACAGCTCAGTTCTGTTGAAATCCAGGAGAAAATGCATTCCTTGCATTTGAAGGTCAGATTTCCGAGCCCAGAAAACCATTTCTTGATTGCTGGATGATAGACCAACATGGCTGGGTACAAAGTTTAGCCAATGTTTTGCAGAAGTTAAAAGAGAGTGTTTGTGTGTAATTTTATGTAGCCGCTAGTAGAGAGAGGGTTGGAAATCACAAGAATGGCGGAGAGAAAGAGGTAGAGAATTGGGAAATGTGTGAAGTAGAGAAGAAAGATGAGCATTTATAGGATGAGGTTAGTGTGCTAGTAGAGTAGCATTTAATCGGCTTGATGGAGATTTGGATGGACCTGTCGTATACACATGTGCTTGCATGCATGAGAAATGCATATGGCCAATTGGGCAGTACGGGTGCTCTTTAAAAGAATTCAAATCACGTAATTTTGAAAACCTAGGGGATACCAATAATAAATCCACTCCCATTCGTTCATAAATTCACTTTTTTTTTTTTTGTACATAAAAAATTTGCATCATCAACATCAGAATTTGAATGATCCGTGAAATTAAAGTGACACATCTACGATACCTCTATGACTGTTCCCTTTTTTTTTCAGTTCTATACAGTTCGTGTAATTTTACAACACTTGGTATAAAATGGTAGAATTTTATCAATTCATACAACTAGTTTACAATTACATTAAAATTATATGAATTTACGTCAAAAGTTATAGAAATTACAATAATTAGATGGAGCTGGACTGAATCAAGGCCTCTGATATTCTGCTCTTTGATGTATAGAGTCAGCTGAAGAACCAGCTCAGACTCCTATTTAAGATAAACTTATCAAGAAAACAGGGGTCCATTCCACTCGCCTTGACCAAATTGGAAATGCATGCCTAGGGGAAAAGCACATCTAGGAAAATTAATGCATGGCCAAAATGCTCATCTAAAATCGGCTCCAGCTTGAACTGCACCTAACACCATTAACTTCTGTCGATAAGAGATCTTTATAATATTACCCAATTTCAATATAAAACCTCGAAACCAGGTGCTGCAAACCATGGTTAATCTTCCACCACTGTGGGCTGATGACTAGGAAATTGCAACTTTTAGACATGGGCCTCTCTGCTTTATAAGCGGCGAGTGTGGTCCTTCGCCTTCCTCCTTGCTTTGCATTTATGTTTGCGGAAATATCTTTCTGTCTTGGGTGCATGGACCTGGGGATTGTTTTTTTATTTTTATTTTTTTAAAAGGATGCATAGATACTAGCTAGGGGTTAGAACATATTTATGTGTTGATTTATTTATATTTCTCCAAGGAATCATCAAATCATAGCTATTTGAACATTTTCTGTTCTTCCTTCTACTCAATGTTAACAAGATATTGACGTGTTTTTATTCTTTTTCCATAAATATGGAAGCCTAATTTTAGAAAATTCACTTCCATGGTTATGGACGTAAAATATGAAATATATAATTTTTCATTTTGATACAGAAATAAGAACTTTAGGTGTAATTTACAAAATTGCAACATAAATAATGAGGTTGTGAATACATGAAATAAGTCCACCCTAGTACTTGAGCTCCAATGTTGGAATCCGAGCAATGGTGGATCCTTCTAGTATTCAAACCCCTCTCAAAATCTTACTATACCTAAAGCTTGAGAAGTCCTATAGAGTTGACTTTTTCCGTCAAATTTCTCGAAAATGTATTATTCTCTTTCTTATACTTTTGCTCATTTATAATTTTGCAGTGCCAATTCCTTAATAGATAATAACTGACTCTTGTCTTTGCATTGTATATTAGTGTGTTGAATTTTCTTAACTACTTTAAAGTTCAAAAAATAAATAAATAAATAAAGTTAACCCTTGATGCCAAGAAAGGAAAAGAAATTGGGAATAGAAAAGAAAAAGATTAAAAAAACAATAAAAAGAAAAGAAGAGAAGAAGTTATATTTGTTAGGCATCAACAAAGAGTTTTAGTTATGCATACAACAACATTGTGCTTTTGTTCTGTCATATGTTATTTATGCTTCACCTCGTTGTACCAAATGCTGGGTGCTATACGCCACTTACGGCTAAACTTTTTTCGAGCTCCTCTGATACAAGCAGATTCTTTTTTCCCCCTTATCAGTTTTTTGATGTTGCAAGGCGTGGATCTTGTGCATTCATCTCATTCAGCCCACTCTTTTCATCTTGGAGAGTTTGTCATGTATCTTTTAGCTATGCATGTACGTAAATGGCTAAATTATTGGAAGAAAAATTATCCACTTTTAATATAGGAAATTGCTGGTCATGTACTGTGAAATGGAAGAGGATGCATCTGATGTCTTATGTTAGCTGATACAACTAGGACAGACCTTAATTATTAGCTTCATGTGTCTTTGCTTATTTTTTGGCTTATTCTATTATACTTGTTCATGAAGCTTTCAGGTCCGTCTGTGCTCTGCTGATCTTTCTGTGTTGAAAAATTTTCCTCCTCTAATTCTTCTGGGACCAAAAAAGATCGAATATCAATAGCTTGAGCTGAAGGAAAATGGCATTACAGAATCTGGCTTCGGTGATGGCAATGATGCCTTCTACCAGTATAAGATGCCCCAAATAACCATGGAGATAAAGGGCAGTGGAAATGGCATGAAGACAGTTATAGCCAACATGGTTGAGACTGCAAAAGCTTTGGCCAGGCCAGCGTCCTGCGTGACAAAATATTTCAGCATGCAGGTTGGAGCTGGTCTTCTTGAAGATTTTATCAAGAAATATGTCCAGTGCTATGGCCGTGGAAAACCCTGAAACTGAGATAATGATAACGAAAACGCAGAGGATCCATCCAACTGAAATGTGCTGCTTGTGGATTCTTCTCTGATGTGGAGATGAGAGACAAACTTACTGCTACTATTATTCTGAAGAACTGGCCTGAAGCAAGAAGTACACAACAGCCCAAGCAAAACTGGAGGAAAATTCAACCCTGCGGACATGAATTCAGGCATTCCCCAATCTGGAAGAACTCCAAACGCTTCACTGATTGGCTTCAAAGCGCTGTTTGACAATGGATGGCTGTTGCCTGTTGATTCCCCTGGAAACCTTTCTTTCCTTTTTTTTTTTTTTTTTGGGCCTTTGGAAAAAGAAGGAAGAAAAATGAAAAGGTTCCGATCTGGTCAGTGATTGCAAATTACTACTAAATTAGCAGTAGTAGTACCCAGAAAAAAAAAATCGGGTCCGGGTTTCGAAATCTTTGGATCGGAGCGATAAGAGCTGCAGCACTGAACACGCGACTGACGAGCGTCTAACTAATTTTCACTAACTTACAATAAGATGGACGCCAGAGCTGTTTCACGAAACCGTCACTTTTATTACAACATAATATTAAGTATTATTATTATTATTATTATTATTTCCTTAACGTCCGCAAGCAAACTTGACAAAACATCTGTTTCCTCGAAAATTTGACACCTAACTGAGCTACGCCATCGCAACTTTTATGAGTCAGTCAGTTTTATCAGCACTGCCTATGTGATTTTTTAATATGTCCGCCATTAACAACCTTGGTGATCACCTTTGAATTAAATTTATATCGCTATCTCTAAGTAAGGTAATGATGTTGTATCAATCATTTGTTCCTTTATTTCGCTTCTTATCTCCTTTCTCCTATTATTTTCCATGAATTCTATGAATTCGGTATTGCATTTATCAGGAATTCCTATTGTTTATTTGTTCTGAATTGGGGTGTCTTTCTTTCTTTCTTTCTTTAATTCGTAACTGCGAGATGAATTTATGATTTAGTGACGTGCATGTTGGTTAATATATTTTTGTAGAAAAGATGAAACTTTCAGATTCCTGTTATTGCATGTTTGATCTTAACTTTTCTGCTTCTCTGTTTCATTCATTTCTTGTTTAACGGAAGATTAGATAGAATAATCTTTTGTGAATTTTATATAAAGTCAAAGCTTTAACCTTTGAATATGATTGAAGTTGGAAAACGATGAATTTGGGTTGGAGTGTGCGTGCAATATTGAGGTAGTTTGGCAACAAGGATGAGAGTTATTAAAACTTGGCGGTTGTTCCCAGCTGGTCCCCTTCTCACCTCTGAGTCCAAGGAAGGGAAGGTACTCTAGGAGAAACAATAACTTCTAATGACTGAAACCTAAGCTTGGTTTTGGACAGTGGAATTCAGCTCAGTTATGTCTTTTTCTTGGGGTGTAAAGAAGGAATGGTTGAGGTGTTAAGATCAAGCAATTCTTCGTGTTGCAGTCACGAATTATGATGCTTTGCATGTCAGCTATGATCTTTGCTGTGGGAGTGCGCTGCTGAATCCTAATTGCAAAAAACCAGCTTCAATTGTTTTCAATGAGCTCATTTTTCAACAACAATACTCCAATCCGAACAATTCTCCTTGTTTACCTCTAAACATTCGACTGATTATACTAGTATTCGTGCACGGACTGGGAAATATTCAGTGACATTTACATACCTGGAGAACTTTTAGGCCCCTACTCAACACATATTTTAGGAAGAGACATGCTTGCTAAGTTTGTCTACGGAATGGTTCTTGGTGGTTTATTCCAAGTTGGTTTAAATTAGGTAGATGAACAGTGACAGGGCTTTAGAAGGAGAGCCTTCTGGTAGCCAGTTAGTCTGTCACAGGTATATTTTAGAGCAGAGCCACCATCTTTGGGTTCTTGTAATTTGTGTGCAATATGGTTAATCGGGGTTTTAAGAAACTGATACTTCAATAGATATTTTGATTGTTATACAGGTAAATGTTAAAATCACATATTTGTCTATTGCAGCAAGATATTAAGAGTTTGTTTTTCCCCTCATTTACCCAATTCTTGATATACTGTTTTTTCCCCCTCTTGGCAGGCATGGAGGTGGGTTCTCCTGAAAATGGATTTGATGAAATAAGTGACCTTTTCAAATACGATGAATCAACTTTATCTGAAGATTTAGACCTGAGCTTTCTAATGAATAAGGATGCATCTGCAGATTATGTGTTTAGAGACTTGGAACATGAAGATAAGTTCAATTTCTGTTTCAGTGAGCAAGGGCACCCAGAACTGCCTTCACTGCTGTCGAATTTCAGATACTATGACTCTTCAGGACCTTCTTTGGAAAATCTCCATTCTTCTGTACAAATTACAAGTAGTAGTGATTTTTTGCTTGATACAGATGCTGGTGATGTTTTGAACGAGGAGAAGTTGCAGATGGGGTCGCCTAAAAACCACCAGCATGAGGATACTGAGAAGTCATGTTCTGGTTATCTTCCTGATTTTGCCTCCCAAGTGGATTTAGAGAGTACCAATTCTGAAGCTGCACAGGTCTTTTGCAGACAACCGCAGGTACTTACTTCAATGGGGGACCCTATATTAGAACAAGAAATAGTGGATACACCAGATTCTCCTCCTCACTACAATATAGGTGAAGAAACCTTTTCAAATCCACAGCCCCAAGAACTTGACCAGTCTGAGTTTACATCCACAAAAGAAGAAGAAGGTGTTCCAGTAGACTGGACAGACAAGCTTTATCTTTCTCTAGAATCTGAGAGTGTAGATATAGACTCAAGAAACTCTGGAGATAGTAGTGAAGAGCTCAAAGAGCTTGATTTGCCCCATATTGATCAGTATGACCAAGAGAGAACTTCAGACTTTTCAGTATCTACGGGACTGATTGGGAAAATATGCATTTCACCTGAGACATCTCTTTGCACCATCAAGGTTCCACATGATCAGAAGCTTTCTACTTCACATGATCTTCCAGGTGTATTATATTATAATGTAACACATGATCCAAATTGCTGCCAAGCTGAATGCTTTGATCCAAGTGAAGATCTCAATTCTGCGAATCAGTCATTACATGCTGGTATAGAGAATTGTGCATCTTCAAAAGGTTCCACTGTGAGACATGTTCATATAGCTCAAATACATCATCAAGGAGTAAAAAGATTAAGATCACAATCACCAGTTAAGCAAACATATTCCTCTTCAAGGTATAAGGAGGATTCTCAAACTAACTCTGAGGCAAGACTCCCGCATTTTAAAAGTTGGCACCAAAGATCATCTGACAGGACTGCTTCTTCTTACCACTCTCCTAGAAGTCCTAACAGATGTGTTGTTCGAGAAGGCCACAAGGAACAGTCTTATTATTCTTCATCAAGTAACCACAAAAATGAATTAGCTAGGACTGCTTGTCAGGGTAAGGAAGTCAATTTGAAGGATCATTTACCAGTCCCCAGTCAACAGAATTCTGCTGCTCGACAAGAGTCAAGGATAGTGTCTAAGGATAGTTCTTCGTCCAAATGTGCGCCTGCCTCACCAAGCAATCACTCCTTAGAAATTACTAGTCATCCGAAAGTGGAGAGGTCAGGTTCCCTGTCACCTATCTCGCGTAGGAATCTCAAGAGAGAATGTGATAAATCTCACTCAAGGTCTCGACATGCAAAGGATGTTTGCAGGCAATCCTCCAGGTTACTTTTCCTTCTTTGGATGTGTTACTTCAACGATAGAAACTAGTTAGATATTTATCATACTTTATGAACTATTTTCTGTTTGTGGACTTCATATACTCGTTGGCTTGTACATTTACCTGTTCTTTGGACTAACCATGTGTTAGACTATAGTTGTCTGCTTCTTCAATTACCCGTTCTTTGGACTGACTGTGTTAGTATCTACTTGCTTCTTCAAGAGGGAGTAGATTACTACAGGACTGATGGTTTATTTGCTATATCGTAAACACCTCTTTTCATTGTTGTGCATGAGTGTGTATGTTTTGTTATCTCATTTTGCAATAATTCCTTTTCTCCTATTTTCACTTGAATTCAGGACGAGGTACTCCTCAAGGCACAAATCTTCGTCAAGGAGCTATTCTGCTCATAACACATCTCGTCAAGCCAGATACTTGTCACCAGCTTCTTATAGGAGGACTGGAATAGGGAAACCTGGGACATGTCTGTTTGTTGCAGGCTTTGAATTTTCAACAACAGAAAGAGAACTGGAAAGGAAGTTTTCTCGATTTGGCCATGTGAGAGATGTTCGCATAATTCGTGACAAAAGGTAATATATCCGCCTATCATTTACTCCTGCAGTGGGACTATGACCGACAATTTCGAAGGCCTTAGCTTTCACCTAGTGATCTACATTTCTATAATAACAAATTTTGCACTTAAGATGTTGTGACATGAAACATGTAATAAGAAGATTTTCTGCAGTTGCAAGATCTTTGGTATGCTGCAGCATGTTACGAATATATGCACACAATCAAGTCATTTCCAGGAATTCTGCAAACAGCACACTGACATACACGTAATGCATATGCCGGCTTTGCACATTGCAAAGGATCTCATCTAGAGTAAATTGAAAAAGTCTGTCCATCTAAGGTCTTCTTTTAATAGTCAAGCGTGATTTCTGGAAGACCACGAATCCTTGTGTAATTTTTGTCTGGACAGTTGGATTTCCCACTTAGTTACTGTGGAGAGATTTTGTAATTTAAGAGGGGCCTACTTTCCAAATGTTTTTTTGGGAGCATCTACTTTCTATGGCAATCTTGGATATATTTGGTAGCAAGTATTACTTAAAGGGCAGCAATCAATTATAGTAGCTCAAAAAGTCTTAGCTCACAGTTATCTGTAACAATGTTGGCCTTGTTTTGTAGTGAGGCTGAAGAAATTGATCCCTTGTTGCCACTTTTGATGGTGAGATTTAAGGGAGAAAGTGTTTTTACACCCCCAGATTATTGAGTGCTTGGAACCAAAGAGCTGCTTTAAAATTTTGAACTGAAAAATAGAATGAATAATAGCAGCAATGTACTGCAATTTTGGTGCTTAGGGGGGCAGAAGGCAGATGTTTATCTTTTGCTATGTAGACTGGTGGTGTTTTGGTTCTTCTGTAAATATTTAGAGCCATTTATATGAACTCCGTCTTGGTAGTGAAGCTTTTGCAACCGAAGCTACTCTTATGCCCTTCTGGAATGTGTTGAGCTTGAACAAGTACTGCTGTCTTTATCATTTATTCAACGCCTTGGCTTGCCGCCAATTTGTGGACTGAGTTGATATACAATGCGTGCTTTCTTTACCTTAACTTGCTATTTCTTTGGTGATGAGTGAATTCTGAAATTCTTTAATTTCAATGCTAGGTCGAGGCTTTCACGCGGATACGGATTTTTATCATTAGAAAGGGATGAAGAAGCAGATGCGGCCATTAGAGCTCTGCACAAGACAGACTGGAATGGTCGTGTTGTTCTTGTGGAGAAGTCAATTAAATGAAATCCCATTACCTGTTATCTGAAGCAGCTTATAGTTTCTTGTTCCATGATACTTTTTGACTGCAAAGTTTTGCTCTAACGTGGGCAAACACACTAGCTCAGCCTGAGATAAACTGGGACATATAGCTTACTTGGTTTCAACTCTTGTCTCCTATCCATTAACTTGATTACATCTAAATACAGTGATTTTTTTTTTCTTTTTGGTGTAATGTATTGGTGGTTTTTGTTCTTTTGATCTTCGTTCAAAGATTTAAACTCAAATTGGAGCTCTCTTTCTGTGACTCAGTCGTTGGTCTTGGAATGCATATTCTAGAATTGGAAGATTCTGCCCTACATACGTGAAGTTGATTCTGTGAAAGACAGTCAAACTCTAGGAGATGGGATATGCCAAGTCAGACATGGGTATCAATAATCTGATGCCCATCTTTGTTGTCTGGCATACCTTGATTCAGGTAAGCGCCGAAGGCACGTCGACATCGAGAACCAAGACATGCGTACTCCTCCTGAAGGAGAGAGCAGAATTCTGTTGAGACAAACGTTGGAGATATATATATATATATATATATTTAAATGATGTGGTTGGGCGGCCGAGGCATGCCAATAATGGTAGCTCTCGAAGTTGGGATGTAGTCCTTGATTAGGGGATGTTGTTTTGGTCAAAAGCGTTAACAATTTCATTCATGCAATCAAATATGTACCAAACCAAACATTGCACTAACTATGAATTGAACGGCGGTTTTTTTTTTTTTTCTAATTTGATTAGTGTCTGTATATTGTCTCGACCGAACAAAATAACGACGTATGGTCCATTGTAATTGATTTTACTTAATGGGATAAAGGTTTAGATTGTTGTTGTTATTGATTAATGTCCATATTAGTGCAAATTTGCTGAAGTTGGTATGTGCACGTCATCCTAGGATCACTCCTGCCTAGTTAAGGAACGTGCCTTTCAGTTCAGCCCACAACATGAGCAAGCATCCACAAGGTGTAATTCACATGCCACATCAGCATCCCATTATCCCCTCTTTTATTACACTCTCACTCACAATGGATTACACTCCACAGAGTATAATAGGGTTGGTCCACATACCACATCAACATTCCACTATCCCCTCTTTTATTATACTCTCTCATCTATTTTATTTTAATAATACACAACTCATATACAGTAAATAAATAAATTTATTACTTTAACATCAGTTATTTTTAAAAATAAATTATTGACTTTCATTAGAATTTTTTACTTTTTGGATTTTGTATTTGCTAAAAGATAATAGTATTAATTTGTGATTTTTAATAATAAATATTTTTATCTCAGAAAAATAATACATTGGTATTTTTCTAACAATTAATTACGTAATTGTTAAACAAATACGCGACACCTCAAATGTAATTTATCATAATATTAAAATTAAATAAAATACATCAGATAAAATATCTAGTGAATTTAACTTCATAACATTTGTACATTAGGTAATTTGGGTAATTTTGTAAATTTTAGTGGTTTTGATTTTGTGAAGAGGATGAATTTTCTATATTTGGACTATTTAACATATTTCTAAAACTACTAAAATTATCATCCATAATGACAAAATACTGAAATTTGAAAAAAAAAAGTAATGAAGTAGAAGACAATGGATAAGGGAGTAGGAGAAATATGAAATTGAGAGATGAAATAAAAAAAATGGTGTGTTGTGGCATTTATAGGCAAAAACAAAAAAATTCAGTTAGAAAAGTACAATAATGTTTACGTTTGATACTGAGAGGAGAAATATTACTGTTACTTTGCTTTTTTTAACTGACTCATGTTCAATGGGTAACACCTTCAGCACCATTATACCGTTTAATCTGCATTGTAGGGGAGCCGTGTAATGGGGGTATTATACCCCTCATTACACGCCATTGGAGTTGCTGTAAGAGAAGTATTGTATGGTTTATAAACTTCCCAAAAACTCAAAAAAAGAAAATGATTTAATACATTGATAAATTTTTCTCTCAAAAACTCAAAAAAGAAAAAGGAAATTATGTATGCTGCTGAGAGTGATTAATACAATGATTCTTCTCAAAAACTCCCAAAAAAAAAATAAAAGAGAGAAGAAGAGTGATTAATACAATTCTTCTCAAAAATTCCCAAAAAAAAAAAATGGAGAGAAATGAGACATCCACGAACCGAAAACCGCGTAATACTTGAAGAAAACCAGTTCCGCTTCTTGCTCTACTTGTGGCTGTAGTCGCCACAAATGTCAACAAGGGAACGTTAATGGAAGGTGTCGTGTCTTCTTTTCAGGGCCTCTAAGTTCTCACGTCATGTGGACAACGTGTCCCTATCCGCAGCATCGCGTCTCTCATCATCCCTGTCTCGGTTTCTGGACCCACTCAAAATTCCTTCCTTTCTCCAAGTTTTGTGGCAGGAAAAACGTGTATTCAATTTTTTGAATTGCAAATTAAGTGGCGTTTATGGAGTCTAATCATTTTATAGTCTTCTTTATTGCATAAATAGAAAGAAATTAAATAATTTTAAAAAGAAAAAAAAGGTTATCTCTAGCTTTTTTTTCCCTACAACTTTTTATCAATTTTTTAAAAAGTTGAAAATATTTTATGCTGTCAATAATACGATGAAACAACAAAAAGACTACTGTCTAAGATACCATTGTATCACATGCTTGCTGCTTTTTTTTTTTTTTTTGTATTTTGGAAATTTCTCTTGCTTTTCTCCCCCCTAATTTCTTGCTTATTAGTAATTCATTCAAGATTTTAGCTATATTTCAAGGGTTCATTTCTTGTGCACCAAGACCTTGTTTGGATTGCCATTTTCTGAATTTTTCATATAAAAATATACTGTAACAATTTGATGTATGTGGTAAAGAGGTATTTGGAATATCGATCACAGAAAATGTAAAAATTTTTCTGTGAAAAACTCCAATCCAAAAAAGGTCTAAAGGTTCCAATTTCACTTTTTCTATCTTTTGCCTCCTGTAAAAGTTTAAAAAAAATAATAATAAGGGAAACAGCAGCAACAAATTTGAGCCTTTTTTCCAAAATGGAATGATGATGAGGTTCATGATGATGATGTTCACCATTGTTCAGTTAACCAGTCCCAACATATGTTTAGCCGCCAGCGCTGCCCCGCTGCTTATAGGTTCCGAAGGAGATGATGGTCAACTATTCAATTGCCATATATTTTCCTGCTCACGTTATTCAAGTAAAATGTAATAAAATGGCAATTCTTCATTGGAATTGCATCTTCCACCTAAAATTTCCACAAAAAAAAAAGAAAAAAAAGAAAAAAGAATCAACCGGATAAAAGATGATGGACATTAGAGCTTAAACCTTTGAGTTAGCTGACTTGAGTGTATCAAATTTCATTTGCAGTAATAAGTAACAACAGTTAACAGTTGATTAAAATTATGATGTGCTATCTATGTTGTTGCATATGTAACACAGTATAGACACAGACATGAGACACGGGACCAAACTATAAAGAATTGATCCAAGAGTTTAAAAACAAATCCTACGAGAAACTAAAGTTGCAGTGCACCATCCTGGAAACTGCTCGGAGAGTACAAAGCAACGTTGTGCACCAGTAATTGCTGGAACCTTTGCGTATAGGCCTGCCTGCATCATTTTGTCTTAATCCATTATCAAAGCCAGCATTAAAAAATTCCAGGCTGCAGCTTTGCTTTGCAGGCAGGCTAATTATCGTTGGCTCCGATGGACACCTCACTTAACTAATATTCTCCTTCCTTACCATTTCCCTATCAGCTGATTCAGTCTTGAAGAATTCAATTCAGTATTGCAGCTGATGAATCATCTGACCACCTTCTTTTATTCTTCCCGTCAGACTTTTCCGTCAAAGTACAACTTTGATTCTATCTTCTTGGTCAAGACTTGCAGAGCCTTCCAAACTCAAGGGTCCCGTCACTCTTTCTGAATCCTAAAACTTATGTACTAGGTACATTTCTCTGTCTTCTGACCAAATCTCAGTCATACCTCGTTTTCTTGATCGCAAAATGGTATCTTTGTACATGGTTTTTTAAGTCTCCAACTGGGTTCAGTGTTTATGAATGTTCTCCTGTTTGATTGTAATTCATAAGTAAACTGCTTCTTTCTTTTTTCTTTTTCTTTTTCTTTTTTTGGGGGTATTATCAAGGTTTTGCTGATTGAATCTCTGTGTCCTATCAGAATTGACTGATTAGAAAGGAAAAGAATGGGGATGTGCTTTAGCCAAGAAAAAACTACAGTCTCTGAGGCCAATGGCCATCATAGATCAGGAGGTGGTGTTGATGGCATGTATAATCCTGGGACACAGCAAAAACCTGTTCAGCGCACAAAATCACCAGGTCCCAATAGCCAGTTGCCCTTTAGGCCACCTCCAAGCCCGAGACCAGTTCACAGGCCAGATGCAATATTGGGGAAGCCGTATGAAGATATCAAATTGCACTACACACTGGGGAAGGAATTAGGCAGGGGTCAATTTGGTGTCACATATCTGTGCAAGGATATTGAAACTGGAAGACAATATGCTTGCAAGTCCATATCAAAGAAGAAGCTTGTTACCAAAGGTGACAAGGAGGATATGGGGCGAGAGATTCAGATTATGCAGCATTTAAGTGGACAGCCAAACATAGTCGAATTTAAGGGTGCTTATGAGGATAAACATTCAGTTCACCTTCTGATGGAGTTGTGTGCTGGTGGAGAGCTTTTTGATCGAATTATTGCCAAGGGACACTACAGTGAAAAAGCTGCAGCTTCAATCTGCAGGGCCATTGTCAATGTTGTTCATGTCTGCCATTTTATGGGTGTGATACACCGTGATCTTAAGCCTGAGAACTTCTTACTGTCAGACAAGAGTGAAAATGCGGCCTTGAAAGCAACAGACTTTGGGTTGTCGGTATTTATAGAAGAAGGTATCTTTCTCATTCTCAGTTCTCACGCGATTCAGAAATGCATGCCTACCTTTTCTATAACCTTTAAGATACACGTGTGCTCTTGGGGTAATACGAGGACCACTTAGCCAACATTTTGTTGAGTTCCCAGTTTTTTTAGCTTAAGAAGTGCAGATTATTATCCTAAAGATTGAGTAAATGGTGCGTGAGTGTTGTGTTTACTTGAACTTCGAAATGTATATGCCGGTTCAGATATGACATGGGTGGAAAATGCTCTTAGATCCTTTCATATTTCCTAGCAAACTTCCAGTCATTAGATTCCTTACAGACTGGAAAGTAGTCAATAAATTCGATTTGTGTGTGTTTCAAGACAGTACTTAAAAGATAAGCATGTAGCAGAATATAGAGTTCTGCAGCTACCTGTAGTTTTAGTTGCAAAAACTGCTGCTTCTTTGCTTAGGATATGTTTAAAGGATGAAAATAAGGCTTTATCAAATCATGAGCAGCTCTTTTTGACAAGATATGGAGGTATTGCAACTTAAGACATCATCATCAAGTACACCTTGATCACAGATATCAGTGACGAGGGTTTGATTTACTCAAAAGTTTTCCTTACAACTGATGCTGCCGTTAAGTGAACTACTGTCTGCAATTCATGATTTTCTTGGTGTTTTCCATCATAATCTTATCAGTTAAACTGAGTCTGAACCTTTCTGTAGGAAAAGTGTACAAGGATGTAGTTGGGAGTGCTTATTATGTTGCACCTGAAGTTTTACGGCGTAGGTATGGGAAGGAAGCTGACGTTTGGAGCGCTGGAGTCATTCTGTATATTTTACTCAGTGGTGTGCCACCCTTTTGGGCTGGTAAAGCAAACAAAGTTGCCTCTTTTTTTTTCAGTTCTAAATATGTTATAAGGGTTCTTATTATTCTTCTCTCGGTACTACTTGTCAATTAAAGTAATTAATCTTTTCATGAAATTTGCATTACAGAAACTGAGAGGGGTATATTTGATGCTGTTCTAAGGGGACATATCGACTTTGACAGTCAACCTTGGCCATCAATTTCAAGTAGTGCTAAGGACCTTGTCCGCAGGATGCTAACACAAGACCCCAAGAAACGAATTACAGCTGCTCAAGTACTTGGTATGCCTAAGAATGTCCTGAGCCATTCACTAAGATCCTTATGGTTGTAGAATATACTCTTTTTATTTATTATTATGTGAGAGATGAGATCATATACCTGCTAGTTACTAAGGAAGATATCTTCTTAGTCAAAGCCTCACAACTTTTTTATGGTTTTTCTTCCACTTCAAACTACATGAAGTTTCTATATCCATTGGCATCTAGAAGTAGTCAAGATTTATCTGTAATATCAGAAGTTATTTCTTCTGGTTTCAACCTAATGGTTGATGACTCCTAGCTTTAGCCTAATGGTTGATGACTCGTAGTTTAGTAAATTAGATCTGAAAGAAGTTTAGTGAATAAGGTTACGATGGTCAAACATTTGAGCATTTTAAATTTGTTCTGAAACATATGTAACTAGTTGAGAAACCTAGTAAGACATTTACATTTAACTCAGAGTTAGCATCTTAGAAAAGCATCTCTCTACTTCGACAAGTATGTTTCTACTTATTCTTTTATGAATTGGATGGATTATCACTATGCAGTTCTCCAGTAATTCTTTCTTAATGATGAGAATTCTTTGTGCTAGTAATGCACTCATGCTACAATTCTGACGTCAGCATCCTGTACCTACAAAATTTCATATGTTCAATTTTTATGCTAATTTAGATTCTGTGCTTTCTTGACTGAATAGAGCACCCATGGATGAGAGAAGGAGAAGCGTCAGACAAACCAATAGATAGTGCAGTGCTTTCCAGGATGAAGCAATTCAGAGCAATGAACAAACTCAAAAAATTGGCTCTAAAGGTATGATCATTATTCATGAACTTGGATGTCGACCAATAATAGCTATGTTTAAAATAGACATGAATAAAAGTGACTGCTAAAACCATCATATACAAGTCTAATATCTTATCTTTAGCTTGTAAATTTATCAGAAGCCAGTTTAGTTGCTCCAAGAACACCATGTTCCTAGAAGAATGTTGCCAAAAAGATAGAATTTAAGTAAAAATTATCATAGAATAGACCGAGTCTCTCGTTTATGTTGCTCAACTTACTGTCTGAGAAACCTGACTTTGGCATTAGAAAATGAAAGATATTTCTTAGTCTGCACCTTTTTGAACACCAGTTAAGTCGAGTAATACATTGCCCATAACCATCAAACTGAAGGAGTTGGGAGAAGCCAACTATAGAAGCTGTTGCACTGATGAGACACCTCTCACGTGATATAAAGCAACTTAGTATACGGGCACCATCACTTAGCACCATATTCAGCTAAATTATGGGTAAACCTGTTCCAAAAGATTTTCTGCTACTATGGAACTCAGTAGAAAGGCTATTATTCCAGTGATCAAACAAACTCCAAAACTTCCTTACTCACTCCAAGCAACTTACTAATGTGCTAATGCCAATGTACATTGTAAACTTTGGCATAGTCACCTTACAAGTCAGAATTGATTGTTGGTTGATTTAAAACTATATTTCAGGTCATTGCAGAAAGTCTGTCTACAGAAGAAATCCAAGGGCTGAAAGCAATGTTTCAAAATATGGACACTGACAACAGCGGCACAATCACATATGAAGAACTAAAGAGTGGACTTGCTCGACTTGGGTCAAAACTCACAGAAGCTGAAGTTAAACAGTTAATGGAAGCTGTAAGTTCAGTAGACCTCTTCATTCGTGCTATGCCGTAATATCTGAAACTAATTGTTATTATGCCAACTTCAGGCTGATGTTGATGGAAATGGGACAATAGACTACATCGAGTTCATCACTGCTACAATGCATAAGCACAAACTAGAAAAAGAAGAAAACCTTTATACAGCATTTCAGTATTTTGATAAAGATAATAGTGGGTAAGTTCCATGGTAAGATGCCATTTGAATTAGGCATCTCTCACATTGTTTTTGATGTACTAAATATTACAACCAACTTAAAAGTAGCATACCCATAATTTTCTTTTCTATGCTGTTCTAGGTTCATTACGAGAGATGAGTTAGAATCTGCTATGAAAGAATATGGGATGGGCGACCCAGCTACTATAAAGGAGATAATATCTGAAGTGGATACAGATAATGTGAGTATTCTTCTTCCTTTGTTGCAGGTGTCTAAAGACTTACCACCTTTTGATTATGTTTGTCAGCTCACTATGTACCTTTTATGCCATCAATGTACCAGGATGGAAGAATCAATTATGAGGAGTTCTGCACAATGATGAGAAGCGGTACCCAACATCCAAACAAGCTCTTCTAGTTTAAAACTCCAAGGGCTTAAACTTCGTAACTCAAGAAAATCTTCTTCTTAATCACAAATTACCAAGTCGAGCTGCAGTTGTCCTTCCCTGCTATCATTACTTTGGAGATTCCAGGCACCTTGTAAAGCAGGCTCTCAGTTTGGAAATTTAAAGTAGGCATTTGTTTTGTGCTTTGCTCCGGCTTTTAGTTCGGAAATTTAAAGTAGCATTTGTTGTGCGCTTTTGTTCCGGCTTAGTTGTTCTTTCTTGCTGTTTCCTTAGTATCTATCCAGCCTTCCATTTTTCCTAACCACCAACATGTATCTAGGGGGGGGAGTTCAGTGTTTTCTTTTCCCCTTCACAAACTCCCAGAGAAGTTTCACCCTGTTTGGATGTATAAACCTAGAATTTGATTCCCTTGTCTTTTTTTACTTTTTTTTTCAAATGAAAGAAGAAAATAGCCTTCTGACACACTGGTATGTATTCCGCATGAGAAAGATGAATCTGCTGTTACTGTAAATCGAGCCCCACTGTACATGGGACTCGCACGATTGGCAACCACCTTTTGCTCCTGTTAGCTCATAAAAGCCATGGGTACGAAGTCAAATTTCAGATTTCCTGCGCTCTCGTCTGCATATGAACTCCCAACTTCAAGAATAACAGATGCGGAGGCACTCCCAGCAACTTCCAGCCAGGAAGCGAGAAACCCCTCTACAAACCAATGCTCGCAGTTCGGCCAAATAATCTATCGACTCATTTAACAACCAATCTATCAAAATTCCGGTCGGCCACCAAACATCCCAACGACTAAGAAAACAAAATATAACATCCAGTGACGAATGAACGTACTTAACCGTAGTTCTGTTATGTATCTGCAATCGTCTCCAAACTTGAATACGACTCAAATGACAGCTCAAGACTACGAGCTAAAAGCAGAGTAACTAAGATTGGAAATCGGTTTAGTCCGATATATCATCATCATCATATACAACTAGAAAGCAAAGCAACGATTTGACGCATTTACAATGACAACATATTAAAAGATTAAACCAGATAACACAAGTAAATATATCAATCACACCTTTATTACTGAAAAATAAGAAATTAGTCTTACAAACCACATTTAATCCCATGACATTATCAAATGAAAGAGATCCAACACCAACACGAATAGTTCCCACTATCTACACAAACACACTGACACGAATATAATAATAGGCACTCCTCAGATACCACTCGCCAATGCTAAATACTGCTAATATTATTATTTTCTTCAGACAAGAGGATCATAATAATCCTTAAAAACCATGAATCTTGATCTGGTCTTTCTTGACAATTCCAGCAGTCACAAGGAACTGAGAAACATTCTTTCGCTGATCACCTTGAAGCTGAATGACTTTGCCTAGCTCTTTGTCTTGCACCACATTCCCGTTGCAACAGAACTCTTTCTTAAGATCCTTGAGTATCTTCTCCAAGCTGAAATCTTTTTTCAGCCCCTGAATAGTTGTCAAACACTTTTTACCATTCCTTTGTTGAACACGGATATGAACATACTCTTTGGCACCAGGTGCACCTGAGTCCTTATCCTCGGTGAATGGATCAAAAGCAGTTGGGATTTGGATGTCTAGATCAACCATGTATTTGTTGGATTGGAACTCGAAAACTTCTGAGATCAGAAAGCGAATATATCGGTGCTAAAGCTGTAGACAAAGAACAAACAATCCATCAGCATCCAATAACTTCAGTTTGTGAATCAAACAGAAAAAGACAAAGAAAGAAAACTAAATCAGGTGCATCTGACCAATCATAAAAGCTCACGCAGCTCATACAACCCAAAAATCCAAAATTTATAGTTGAAGAATTTAACCACAAATACAAAAGCAACCCCCATATATCCTGATTTGATTTCCGTCATTAGTAAATCCAAAGGTCTTAGTATCCTGAACTCAGCTCCCAAAAGTCATTATCTAGAAGAACAAAAATGAGAACATGAGGCTACAAGTATATTAACAAATCCTTAACGATCCCGCTACCTCATGCTACCGTGAATACAGTATCTTCTATCAACCTACCAATCAAATTCAAAACGGCAACAGCCTATACTAATCTAGCAAATTCCCAAACTAAAACCTTCCACACCACCTAAAAATAAAAATAAAAAAGGTTCTCATGCTTCAAAAAGAGCAGCTCCACCGGCCACCATCAGACCGAATAATAAAACTAGGGAAAGCATCACATGATCACCAGAAACAAAGAAAACAACCGATAATTTTAAAATAAGAAGATCCGAGTCTTCAATTAAGAAAAAAAGATCGAAGCTTTAAGAGGAGGAAAGCAGGACAACACAGGCAGAAAACCAACCTGCGAAGCGAAGAGCCGAGAGAAATCGAACGCGTACAAAAGACGTAGACGAAATTGCAGAAGGAAGAGAAGGGTGGGGTGGGTATTTATAGGGAGGAAGGAGGCGGTGGGTCTTAATTTTGTAGCCACACAAACTTAATCGTGGTTGGGTTTAGTCTTACCTCGGTTTACTCTCCCTCATGCGTGCATCACTAGTTTTGCAATTAATGTGGATTTCCATTTACATCCAAATTTCGAATGCTTACTAGAGTACTACTATACTACTCAAATAATTAAAGCTAAAATTTGTTTAGCAATAGTTAAAAGTATGGCAATATTTGTATGTCGCTCATCAAATATCAAGATTAGAAATGTATATCAAAAAATGAATTTGATTTTTTTATTTGGTTTGAAAAATAAAATACTTACAAACATTATACATTGATTGATAATCTTGTAAAAATGTGAACATTATTCACACCAATCAATCTTTAATATGAAAGCCAATATTGGTGGATTGTTTAACTCTATTGAATTTTGTTTAATACTATGCTATTTAAACATTACAAAAAAGGGTATGCAATTTTCATTATCAAAAAATCAGAGCACATGTAAAGGAAAGAAAGATATCAATCAAAACCTATCTCCACAATTAAGTAATATGTATAAAGTTGAAGCAATAACAAACATATAGGAAACAATTAAAGAAAAGGCACATTGGCCTCTTATATTATAGTCCATATTTTAAAACTAAATCTATTTTAAATTGAAGCCAACATAACTAAATAACAAATTAAGTGAAGAAAAGATTCAAAATAGAGGAACATCAAGATATATGGAGGTTTGTATGGTATAAAAGCTTGACAAATTACACGAAAGTATGCGAAGATCAATTTGTCTTTATTTTGGGAGGCTAACAAGATTAAGGGGTAAATGTATTCGGTCTATAAAATAGCAAATTGAGTGTACAAAAGAATGAAAATTGAGGAAACAACGAAATGTGTGGATGTCTCTATGGTATCACAAATCCAATAATATTATATTTGAAATATCAATAATATTTGAAAGTATAGTAAGAATGGCAATATTTGAATAATAAATAGGACCGTAAATATATGTGCAATGTTTCAATTGATGTAATTGAGATTTTATCCATCACATTTTATGTGAAAGTTGTCTTCGTCAATGTGAAGTTGTTGAAACTTTTGAATGCTTGTGTGGGATCGCAAAAATGCATATAAAGGAGTAATGCTAAAATTCTAAGTTGATTTTGTTTAGAAATAATTGTGATTGAATCGACAAGAGATGGTAGATTGCGATGAAATAATTAAATTCCTTTTAAATGTTAAAGAGAATTTGTTAAGATAGATATTTATTGGTTAGTATGGATAATGCCATGAATAATAGGTTAGTAGATCTAGATGAATAATCTCCCAAGTTATAGGCGTGAATAGGAGTTGAGGGAAAATATTTAACTAATTAAATTAAATGTAAATTTCTAGAAAAAGAGATTAGGATCTCCTTGACTTGTGGAGGCTCCTGGAAAAAAAGTGCCCTGCAATACATATATGATAGATATGTATACAAGCTCTTTTATTCTATCAATTTGTCTGGATTAAGACATGTTCCGATGTAAATTTTATTTTATTTTTATTTTGGTACACAGTAACAAACTATTACAAATATAGATTATGAATTAATTTTTTTATGTACAGATAATGTAGTAATTTTTTATGCTCTAGTAATTATGGATATATGCCTTATCCGTGCAATTTAAATTTTAAATTTAAATTCACATCATACGATTTGATTTAAATTTATTAGTGTAAAAAAAATTATACACTGATAATATAAACTAATTTTTTTCTATCTTATGCGGTAAATAGGTACATAAACTATAAAAAGTGAACCCATAATAAATTTCAGTTGAATTAGAAAAAATGCTTTGACTGAAGAGATTTAAAATTTTCAGACAATTAACTACTAGCTATCATGCTGAGGATAGACTGACACACTTGGAAGGGAGAAGAGGCGGGGGGAGTCCTAGAAGGTGGGTTGGAGGCTGGACAAATTGGGGAATGTGCATCGCGTAGATTCAACGCACCGAAGCCTGCCTTGACGACAACGCAGAGAGAGATAAGGACAAGTTGTTCAATGACGGTGGGCCTTATGAGGTACTGGATGCCTCATCCAAAGCCTACTCATGCTTCATTATCGGGAGATTCGGGAGGATGGGAAGGATCCAGATGGCTCACGACACCAACCGCAACACAAACTTCTTTCCCAAGTGGTGTTTCTTACACTCGACAGTTTGGTTTCGTATCGCGTACTATTTCGGGCAGCCATCATCCCACCGTCACCATCATCCTCTCCTCCTGATTTACCTCAGATTTATGCACCCGCATTCTCCTTTGGATATCCTCTCGTCTGGCTGCCTTCTTCACAAACTAATTCCGATCATCACAGTATCTATTCATCTCTCTCTCTCTCTATGGTGAAGTTGGATTTTAGAAGAAGCCAAAGTCTACGACAGTATAGACTTTAGGGCTCATTTGGCAAATGAATTTTTTGTCCAATTTGTATAAAACTTTTTTTTTTTTTTAACAGGACCCTCAAAAAACTTCCAAAATTTTTAACCTGTAATCTAAAAACACTACATAAAAAAACTTTTTTCCAACATTACTTTCCTTTTTCTTACACAAAAAATATTTTCCCTTCCCTTTTTTTTCCTCCTCCTTCTTCGCCAAACATACACTTACTGCTGACACCAGTCATCACCTCCAGCGCTACGCCTGTGCCAGTGACCTTTTTTTTTTTTTTTTTTCTTCCCCTTCCCTCTCCTCTCCCTTCTCTCCTCCCTCCCTTCTTCCCCGAGGTGCGGTGGGGACGGAGGTGGCAGGGGAGAGAGGTGATGGCGAGGGAGAGGGAGAGGGAGGGTGGGGGCGGAGGGAGAGGCAGAGAGGTGATGGCGGGGAAGAGGGGAGGGAGGAGAGGAGGGAGAGGAGAAGGAGAGAAGAAAGAAGAAGAAGAAGAAGAAGAAGAAGCCGGTAGGGTGCTAGTCACCAGCGCCGGCTAAGGAGGAAGAGTGGGTTGGGGGAGAAGAAGTAAAAAGAAATAAAAGGAAAAGAAAAGTTTAAGAAAAAAGAAAAAGAAAAAACAAAAACAATGAAAAATTTTACACATTCCAAATTTTTTCTACAACTTCTATAGTAAATTACAATAGAATTTTAGATAAATACCCAAAAAAACTCACTTACCAAATGGATCCTTAATTTCGACATATAAGAAGCCTGGTATTTATAGAGTAGCGTTTTCAGTAATTATTTCTATGGGATGAATCCTTCTGGCCGTCAGCTTCGTTAAATGTCAGCTATGGGTCATGGCCGCGATCACTCACTGGTCCACCACCCCATATATAACAGTACACATCAGCGCTCAATCATGGAAGAAACCTCTTAGAATGCGCATGCCCTTCCCTTGGCTAGGACTATGATAGACAGGCCGGTGCAGCACGGTTAAAAAGAAAAGTCGATTAAGGCAACCCTAATTGGTTATACCCAAAAACAATCATTTCCCACTCACGAATTGTGCAAAAACAAAACAAGGTAAAATGGATATTTACTCTATTATTGGCTATAATGACACAACACACAGGAAATACGACAGCTGTGAGTCCAGGAGGTAGTGATCGGTCAGGTGCTCCGGTTAAGGTCCATCTCCACTTGGTGAATGGTCCAACGCAAATTTTCCAATTTCTGCAACAGGACATTCCAATGTAAGAGTTAACGAACAACTCGGCAAAAACCATTTCCACAATATACATTCTTTACTTCTGTTTAATTCCCACTTGCCTTGACTATCTCATGATATTGTCTGGCTATGGAGTCAAAGTGTGGATCAACACCTTGATATTCACGAAGGCGTGTAACCTGAAAGCATTCAGAAAACAACATAGTCTTGTCTCTGCGAGACCTGAACAATAAGTCTTAAAGCATATCTTCCCACTCCACTCATCCTCAAGGACATGATTCGAGGAAAAAGAGGAAATCTTAAATTACTGGAAATTCCTCGGAGGGGACTGGAAATCCATTAATATATATGCTACTCAAATATTACAGTAACTAACTTTGCTTTCTCAAAAAAGAAAAAGAAAAGTAAAAGTCTGATTCTGTATCAATACGGAGCTTTATTGCAGACTATCAGGATTAGCTAGCATAATACCATCGCTTTGACGGTTTTAGCATCATGAACTATTTGAATAAAGCAAGTAGATAAGCATAAATTTAATTGGCTATACAAGCTATATCAGCTGCATAGACTCGCACACAAAAGCACATATTCTACATCCCCAACCCGAAAAACAGAATATACGAACGAACAAGTATACCGCTTTATTATATGCAAGTGATGCTTCCTCTGTAGAATCCACCAGATATTTCCTGAACCAAAATGAAAGCAAAGAAAAAGAAATGTTAATCCTGTGGCATCAGCGGAATATTCACTGCTCAAGTTGACTTTGTTTACCTTATCTTGTGAAGTGCTCCAATTGTTTCTGGAGTATAGGTGTCATACAACAAGACGTGTTCTAGAACTCTGAGAACAACATTTACGTTAGAATATTATATTCCTCCCATAGGCAAACAGCAGTAGACCATCTGTATCAAAACAACTTAATTTGGGGAAGCCATTTCGATATCACAAAACCCTATAAAAGGTACTACCCTAAACCATTCATGAGCTATCTTTGTCCATCCAGTGAAGCCACGCAGATGTCAAGTTGCGTTATTTGCTCACAGAGAGTACTCCTGATTTACTTTCTAAATACAGGTCATGAAAAGAAAATAAAAGAAACAATGGCCTTTCGTCACATCTTGAGCAGCACAAAGGAGAGAGGTTAAATCTGATAAGCAACAAAAACAAATCCAATTGAAAACCCAACATTTAAGAAAGACCAGCCCAAAAAACCAAAAAAAAAAAAAAAGGAGAGGGAATTAGACACAGATAGCTATTAGACTCTATTTTTAAAGCATCATTATTCCACATTGCTAGCAAAAGAAGAAAAGAAAAGAGATGAGATATAGGGAAGAAATTACGACACAAAACCTAAAATAGAAAGATCAAGTTTGTTTCTAACTACTTAACCCCCCACAAGAAAAAGGGTTCGTTTCCGACTATTCTAAGTGGTAAGTAATAATTGAGCAATAGTTTTGGCCAAGTGATCTGAAGTTACAAATTGAAATTTCTGGCATTTAAATTCATCGCATCACTGATGTGGAATTATCCTTATCCAGGTAGTAGAATGTAGTCAAATCTAACTGAAAGTATCGCAATCAAAATGTATCGGATGATGACAAGTCAAAGCATCCTTGACACCAAATTTCAGAATGTACAATTTACACAGAAATAAAATTATCCAATAACAAGGAAAAAGCACGAAGTGAGGCAAACCTCAATTTGGCATTCATGGTCTCACACCTTTTGCAAAGCCAAGTTTTGTGCAGTTCATCCTATCAATTCACATGCAAACAATCAGCTTAAATATCCAATGAGGAATAACCCAAGAGTCAAAAAGTTTTGCTTACAGTTACAGTTAAAAACTACTAGAAAACAGCATAAAATGAAGTAACATTATTCCCAAATCAAAGTTTATAATGTGTAGCTTCAAGAATGCAACTTTGTGGGAAATAAACTTACATATTTATGTTGATGCTGCAACTTTATTTCTTTAACAAGTTTGATTAGCACACCTAATATCTGCTCCAAAACCTTGAACAGAATGAATGACTTTTGAGTGCTAATTATAACTAACTATGGAAAGTATTATATATCAATCTGCAAATGCATGTAAATCTAAAAGTTCAATAAGAAAAATGGAAGAGAAAAAGCGCAGGGAGCTAGGATGATAAGAAGATCATACATTGTAATATTCTGCAAACTTTCTGTCAGATGAATACAGATCCTCCCTCCATGCTGTTTCTTCTCTCTCGATCTCCTCAATAATCAACTTTACCCTGTTAAAGGAACAGAGTTTAAGAGCCAATCGATTGCTTAATCATATTTATGCACCAATGACTTAATATTAGTGTAAAATACCAGCTAAAAACATATGCATATGTTAAATCGAGAGATGCTATACACAATATCCAAAATAATCCTGCTGGACCCTGTAATTACTTGGGGAAATCTGATTAAGTGGAAAAAAAGCACTATTTTGTGTATTTTGACCCTATTACTCTTTTTTTTTTTTTTTTGGTTCTGGGCTTGTTTGGGGAAGGGGAAGGAGGGGGTAAAACCTGAATCTTTGGTCACATTACTAGAATTTTCTCTAAAATTGAAGATTCTGGAATACATTTTTCAGTGAATTTTTTTCACTTCAACAGAGTGCCAAAAGCGCAACCTGTTGAGTATTTTAAATAATCATTAAGAAAAGCCATCAGCGTATGAGACTGGTAGTAATATTTTATCCATGATGAAATGAAATCAGATCAACAAGGACCGGATAAAATGACCAAGAAAAATTGACAAGTGCAGCCAAAACTATGGGAGTCCATTGAATTATCAACACTTGATGTGGCACTTTACATCAGAATGAATCAAATAGTAACAAGTGCATAAGAAGCATTTTAACTTGATAAAATAGATACCCATAAAAACAGAACCTTTGTAATGTTAAGATGCTGGAAAAAAATTATGTCAAGGCTCGGACCTTTCTGGGAGTCTAGCAGTTGAATTTGGACCACTGGTCGGTGAATCTGCAAAGATAAAGGAACTTTACATCTTTGAAGTGTTTACTAAGCAAGTTTTATAAGAAAAAAAAATTAAGCTGACCAAAATTTCCAAGCACGAGAAAGTTTACTGTTGAGCAATTATTTGAAGCAAGTCATTCTTAGTAGTTCAGCAAAAATAACATGTGAGTATGGCCAGGAAATTGATTAAGATGACCATTTTGCCTATTCATCATTCATTGCTTCATAGTTATTAAAATTTAGAATTAACGCAGGCATCCAGATGTCCCATCAGTGTCAAGTTAGGTTAAGAGTGTAACAACCAATAATCAGAACTTTTAGCCTGTGAGCTTGGTAGCTTTTCCAGGTCAATGAGCTCACCACTAGTAGCAAATGCTTGAGGACAATAGTGACCAGGCAACCAATCCACATCCACAAGCAGGGATATTTTAGGACAATACCAAAACAATTACAACTATATTGACTCACCGATGTCACCTGTAACCACAGCATCTATTAACTTATCAGACTTAATGTCTAGTCGACTGCCAATCTCACGGGCAAGTGACATCTGGTATTCTGCCATATCCTACAGTTGCATAACAGAATAAGTGTTTAGTTCATTGGTTCAACATTTTATTCTCCCAAAGTAGCTCCAACTAACACAAGATTCCCATATCAGAAATAGAACTTCCACTTGACCACGTATCATACAAAGGAACCAAAGATCAAAAGGTTGTTTTCAGATCAATCATACAAGACATTCTTAACTGCACAATGTATCAGTAAAGAAATCTCTGTCCTGTGCTATAAAGTCATCTAATGTCATACCATAGGTAATGGAAGTTGCTGAAGTTGAGTTTGCCACAAATAAGGAGGAGTGATTCCAAGGTATCGATTAGGAACACCACCAACATCAGGTTCTGATGCATCAGTGACAACCCCTGAGATCAAATTGCCAGCAGGGCAGAGGTGCCAAGTGCTGAAATATTTGAATAATTAGTTGAATTTGTGCTTGAGCTAATTGTGACACTGGTACAGGTACTATCAAGGGAGCTTCTTGACATTATACTCCATTTTTCAATTTCTTCCTCATGTATTTCACCATCTTTGGATATCAGGGGAAGCCTCAGCTTCTGAGCAGCTTCTGCTACAACCATTCGATGCTCAAGAGCCTCGTAAACCTGAAATACGTATATCTCAGTGCAATTTTTAACATGTCCTCAAGTAAAACTTTTATTTCAACTAAAAGTCTGTGGAAGTCGGATCCTGTTTACAGGGCTCGAATCAATGAATCCTGAGAGATCTCAAATGCAACCTATATTACCTTTACTCAAGTCTACAGACTGTTTTATACAACTACATAACTAACAGATGCTTGGGAATGACTTCATCATGGGACTCTGATACATGTCAGCTCTAGCAACGCCAATACAATGCATTTATATCGAGTTTATATGGCGCAGAAAACTGACAATGGCAGCACGCTTAGCTAAAGTAGTTTTGCATTCCCATCTTGCAGAGAAATGTACTACTTAGTCAGAAACTTTTACAGAAACACTCACAACAATTTCTGTTAAATACAGAAAAAAAAAATCCAGAAAACCTGAGGAGGGTTCTTCAAGCCAAGCTGGGAGTAAAGACCCTGAACATCACGAATGCCCCCAAAATTAGCCACTGAAACCGCCTGCTGATACTCTTCCACCATTGCAATTGCCTCGATGTAAATTGCCTACGGTTATGTCAACACAGATAGTATCAATTAGATGCTGTCAGAAAACAAAATTAACTGCAACAAACAAAAAGAGGGGAAGGTTTTTAGTAGAGAGAGTACCAAGGCTTCCAAATAACGCTGTCGTTCTTTGCACATTTCCTCCCTCGCCTGCATCCAATCCATATTTACACTAAGTAATTTTTACCTCAGATCCGTTTATGATAAAATAGACAAAGGAAGAAGGTAAAATTGTTCTAGAGGGAGAGAGGAGAAAGTACGAGTTGGAGATCGTGGTGAGTGGATTTGGAAATGAGAGAACCATCAGGAGCTAGGCAGTGCCGCTCTAACTGATCCAATAGCTGGATCGCGTCTGCTCCTAGATTTTGTGCTGCTATCCCCTTCCCCATTTCTCTCCTCTTTGACAGATTTTGCTTACGCTCTTGGTTCCTGTCTTTCCCTCAAATATTTCAATTCCATGGAGAAACCCACCACCCCCTTCCCCAAGTTTGAACAACCTTTCCTAGCCGGCTTGTACAATACGACAACGTTCCGTCTTTCTCCTTTGGTTTGTTTCCCGTTTCCATTTTTCAAAAAGAAAAATTAACTTTATTTTTTCTTTATCTTTTCTTTTCTCTTTATTAGTGATTCACTTTATTCAAAATTTGATATGGATATGACAGAATTTTGAATAGGCATTGATTGAGTAAGAGTTCAAAATATATTATATCATAATAGTTTTGATATATTTTTAGTGGTTAGAGGAGGACTAATTAATTATCACCCATTAAATTGTTTGGAATGCTCCTTTTTGTTTAAAAATTTTTACTTGCATTATCGACACAAATTCCAATCACCTTTTATCTCAGGTACATCACATCAAAAAATGCTTACAATATCCTTTTTAACAAACCAAAAAATCTACTATCCAGACGCACTAATTGTTAAGTTTAAAATTTGAATACTGAATCTTGCAGTTGGGAGGGAAAGAATGTAGAGGAGGGTGGAAGGTAAAAAGGAAAAAATAAATAAATAAAGAGCATGACATACAATCGTTAATACATTATTATTAGGTGATATTTTGGCACAAAAATAAAACCTTCTAGATTGAATCATAGAAACATGAACTACAATTTTAGGTGAAATTTTGGCACCAAAATTAAAACTTTGCCTACTTGAATGTATATCGAAGTGAATTGTTGGATCATCTAAAAATAAAACCATAATTGATGAAGGTTCAATTAAACAGTAAAATGCTCTATGAATTACTAATACTATCAAAATTAAACAAGACCACCAAGAAATCAACCATGTATGAGCAATAGTAGAACCATGAAATCACATGTTTAGAATATTAGCACAAAACACAGTACCTTCTATCCTTCAAGCATGATATGTATATATATATATAGAAAAATGATGTTATGTTTCATCTATGCTTGTTAAAGTTTTTTGGATAGGATTTATCTTCCAAAATTTACTTGCTTGCATCATCAACACATTTTCAACCACTTTTTTATCTCACACATATCACATCAAAAAAGTGCTACAGTATTTTATTTCAAAAAATTATTTCAAATACTCTCTGTCCAAACAATTTGATACACCATTACCAATAGTGAAATTAATTTCACGTATAACAGTCGAAGCCCAATGCATGTACAATATCTCTTATTAATCATTCAAAGCTTGATCAAATGCAGATGCAGTAAGAGGTTGGATGTGAGCCATGTGACCCTATTCCTTCCAACCCTTGGGATACACCGAGCTAGATTGATGGAGCCCTAGTTCAGCTGATATGGGATCAAATAAACTGCTACGTCCTAGAGCGGCTGGTGGAATCCAAGCACAATCCAATGGCATTCTTGTACAGTAGAAATTCTCCAATGAATCTTCGCACCCCAGAGAATGAAACCTCTTGGTGTTGAGTGACTAATAGACCAAGTTGATGATTTTGTACAGAAAGTTTGATCTCTGAACCCTTTTCCGTGATAGTATATCAACCACGTGATAGTATATCAACCACGGATACTTCCCTGCTACTGGCATTTTTTCTGATTTTTGGATTGGTGTTTTTAAAATTATTTTTTGTTGCTATATTATTGTAGTATTTGAGATGTGAAAAATAGCTTTTAAAAATAACTTAAAAAACAGATAATCCAAACGAACCCATAGTCTCTTCTGACGATGCCTCCATCTCCGTTGGAGTACTTAGAATCATACCTACCCCTTTGGGAATCCCTGTAATAACTATTTATAAAAACCCTGTGGTATGTCCAAATCTAAATTCGGACGCTCTCTTCAAATCCTTTTCAACGCTGGAGCATATTTCGAAACTTATTCTTACCTTGTAACGAACTTTTCTGGGATACATGTGTACGTACGTGCAGGTTTGTTCTTTTGACCGGATTTGACAAGCCGACCTCCGCCCAACAGGCTCATGCGCGACTCACGAAAATATACATACTGCGACTCCAGCCCTATTACGTTTTGGGTCCAAAGTCCAAACGCACGACTATTACGTAGTTATGTATAAAATATGTCTATCATTCACATATCACTATATTTAAGTTATTGATTCCTTGGTTTATGATACGCATATGCATGATATAGAGTTAATTATATGTACACTACCAGTGTATATAATATTATAGTTAGATGCACGAGACATATATAAAATTTAAAATAATTATCATGCATCTAAAATTGATGATATAAACTATCATTATATTAAAATTTAATCCAAATTATATCACACAAATATATATATATATGTGTGTGTGTGTGTGTGTGTGTAATTGTCCAAGCTGGGCTTTAGTTGTACCAAGTCTGATGAAATTCAAGCTGCAAATATAATTACACTGGACCTTACATGTAGACTCAAGCTCTACTAATTCAATTAAACATACACTATAAATGATTATTTTCTTCTTGTTTAACAAATAGTCAACTGGTTAATTTTTATTTAGAGGGAGTATAACATAATGGCTATGTAAATTGAATTGGAGTGCGACTAGTTTAGGCTGAAATTGTATAAATTCTAAGGCAAAATGCCCCAGTGGGCCTCAAATTATTACGAAATTCAACTTTTGACCCTCCAATTATTAACTAATAAATTTTAGACCTTCAACTAATTAAAACATACAATTCTAACCCCTCTACCAACTTGAGTCATTATATCTAGCAGAGTTACAGGATTCATGAGATGGGCAAAATGATCCAGTGGCCCTTAAACTAGGGGAAAATGCACTTTTTGTCCCCAATGTTTGGGTGGTTGGACAATTTCATCCTCAAAGTTTCACTAGCAACACATTTAATCCTCAAACTTTGTCAAATTAGGACAATTGATGGAAATCTCACCAAATTGGATGGAATTTAATCATATAAGAAGCATGCTTTGCTTCTTTAATTAATTAACTAACAAAAAGTAAAAATTTATGGAATTTTCAGAGGAATTGAAATATCTGTGGCCAATTTTCTCAATATTCAACCCACCGTTTCTCCTCCTCCACAGAGACCTACCACCACCACCACCAAAATGACCTTATCTTGAAGAAAACAACAACAACAACAACAACAACAAGAGGGGAAAAAAAATCCCCATGAAGAAATAGGTCCAATAATGTTCACTCCATGTACCAAATTCATCGTTCAATTCTATTTTTCATCATCTCTAACTCCTTGGCTTCCACTACCTTATCCAAAACTTTCCTTCAATAGATTTCTCCAAACCTCCACCATTAGTATAACCGCCACCTCTTTCTTCTATTTCTAGTTCCCTTCATCGCGTATTGCTTTTGAAATCGGGTCTCTACTTGTACTAGATGAGCACAGATCTTATGATTATTTACACAGTTTTAATTGCTTTCAATTGCTCTGTATCCCTAGCAGTGGTAAAGGTAAGAACTATTCTCATTCGGCACTTTTATCTCATTGGGAAAAATTGTGATCAAACGGGATTTGCTAAGTTATATTTAAAGGAAAATTTTCAATTGGAGGTTGAGCTAATTGTGGGAATCAGGAGGTTGCTAACTTGTTGGTAATAATAGAGGTCCCTAGAGAAAAGAATGAAAAAGAAGACAATTTTCTGCATTTTTTTGGTTATAATTGATTAAAGTAACGGAGTATGCTTCTAACGTGATTAACTTTCGTCCAATTTGACGAGATTTCTGTCAATTGTCCTAAATTGACAAAAATAGACAAAGTTTAAGGATCAAATGCGTTACCGGTGAAACTTTGAAGGGGAAATTGGCTGACTATCCAAACATCGGGGATAAAAAGTGCATTTTTCCCCTTAAACTATTATAAAGTTTAACTGTTGGCCCTCAAACTATCAATTGATATGTTTTAACCCTTTAACTAATAAAATTATATAATACTAACCCTTCTGTCAACTCGGGTCGTTATGTCAAATAGAAATATATATTGATAAAGGATTTGGAATGTGTATTGTTTGATAATAAAGAAAGTTTAGATGTAGTGATGTAAAGCTTAGAGAAATCTCACCAAAGAATTGATTATTTGAGAGATTTAGAAAGTTCAAGTTTGGAAGGGAACCAAGACTTGTTGGAATATTCTCAAAAAATGAATTGTATGCTAGATCTATGTCATTAAGAAAAGCACATGAACCTAATGAATCTGGAACAACACCAAAAAATGAGTTAAATTCTAAATGAAGACAACTCAAATTTCTTTAAATTGCCTATCATTGCAGGAATTTTTCTACTCAAGGTTTTGGGTTTTCAATTGATTTTGGATCAAATTCAATAATTGGAGATTCGATAAATTAGTTTATAAGTCAATTTTTTTTTTGGGAGGGGGGAGGGTTTTATCCTAGCATATGTATTGTGAAGATGAAAACACCCCTCATTTATGCCCTTGGTGCACATGTGATAATTTTTCTATTCAACATAATGATCAAGTTGATGGAAAGATTAGGATTATATATTTTAATTAGTTTGAGGGGTAAAATTTATTTGTTAATAGTTTGAGGATCAAAAGTTGAACTTTAAAATAGTTTAAAAACCACCATTGCGCATGTCTTACTATTTCTGTTAAACATAGCGATTCAACTTAACGAAAGGGCTAGAATTATATACTTTAATTAGTTGGAGGGTCAAAACTTATCAGTTAATAGTTAGAGATCCAACTACTAAATTTTATGATAGTTTGAGGGTCACTGGAGCATTTTGCCATAAATTCTATAGGCGTGAAACCTTTTCATTAAAATGCATAGCCTAACTACCTAAGAACGAGTACTAACTCCTTCGTTTTTATATATAGGAAGAGAATAGCTATAGTCACTATTAAATCGAACCCTAAAATTAAGAAATTGGATCTGTATAGCTAAAACCCATACTTAGTTATCGAGATTTATGTCAATGCCCATTTTCTTTGTGATTATGGAAATAAAACATTATATTTTTGGATTAATTATATTTATCTTCCCTAAAGTTTAGCCAAACTACCAATTCAACCTCAGAATTTGGCCAAATAATAGATTTACCCCTATGCATAACATTTGTTAAAAATAGTTAACGGAGTCAATAAAAATACCAAGATCCCCGTACATAAATCGATATAGTTTTACTGAATCATTATCTACTTCTTCTCTTCTATGATCTCGTTTCTTGTTATTCTTTGTTAATTTTTTGGAAGTTTTATTAGCAACAGTGACACCACCTCACTCCATCTTCTTTCATCACAGACCGTCGGCATTAGTTGTCATTAGAGGTGTCAATTACAACCCATTTATATTGGATCACACAAACCCAACCCATTAATAATTTACCCAAATCAACCCATTAATTTTAAATGGGTAATGGGTACCCATTTATACCCATTTAGTTGATGGGTAATGGGTTGACTTGGCTCACCCATTTAAAAATAAATACACATTTTATTCAAAATTTTAGTGAGTGATAAGGAGATAAATTTGAATTTTTTACCAATGTAATAACAATAAAATGCCATTATTTATTGTCAAACACCATGCAAAAAATCTTTAAAAAAATAAATAATATTTCAAACAAGTCATAAATGGGTAGTTGGGTTACTTGGGTATACCCATACCCATTTATTAAATGGGTATAAATGGGTTGATTCAATTATACCCATTACCTAGAGATGTCAATTGGATGGATTTATTTGGGATTAGAAAATATGGGCATAAAACAAACAAGTTTTTCTTTTTATATTATTTGGTTTGTTTATATAACTTTGTAAAGTTCTACACTCTTTTATAAATTATGGGGATGAGGAAAAGGTATTGTAAGACTCTTTGACCAAAATTAAAATATAAAAAACAAAGAAGTGTTAATTTAATCTGTTTGGATTAAGAATTATTTTGACAAAATTTTTATATATTGGTTATTATAGTATTTTAAGACTTCTCGTGATGTTTTGTATGTAAAACAACAAGATATTTAAAAAAATGATTGAACAATGTGTGTGTCTGTGTGCAGTTTTTTATTTTATTTTTGGTGGTTCCAATGTAATTGATTTGGTTGAAAAATATGTTTGTAGAATAATACATAAAAAATTTTCAGAAACAGTCATCTTCTTCATTCTCTGTTTTGCTGATAGCATTAACTCTCAATTACTGAAGATAATCATACAAGGCACTGTGACGTGACAAATCACAAATGCATGGATGAGTATATGCTCATTTTTCTGGGGGCAGGCAGGAATTAACTGGGCTAGTGGACGAATTGTCCCTACTTCAATTGCCCATGCATGAACTTCAACCGTGGGTAATGACGGCTAAAAAGTCAGCAACAATTATAACTTTACATTAATTTCTGGTCAATGCTTATATTAAAGACTTTAAATCATGAACAGCAAAATTAAATATTTCACATGCTGTCCTATGTCAATCTATAAAGTTATTTGACTAATTATTTCCTCAGAGCAAATGATATTAGCACTCCTAAAAAAAATATTTGGTACTCCTTCTATACTAAATTATGATGTAATGAACAACGTGACCGTCGACCCCTTCTGTTATTAGTATTATTATTAATTATTTTGTTTGTTTGTTGGTACAAGTATTTGGATGCAATGGTGTGTTTCTTTTTTTGTTTCTTTTCAAATTTGTGGTCAATCAAAGATTTGAATGTGCGGTTGTTTGCAGGAGTGATAATTTACAATGTAATTGGAGGTTATTTTTATGATAATTAGATGCATGAAAGGCTAAATTAAAATTTCACTATTGTGATTTAAATTTTTAGTAAAGAGATTAATTGAGGCAGAGGACTATCTTGAATTGAGGAAGCAAAGATGATTTTGATTTGGAAGAGAAATGAGTATGACTTTGGGACATGAGCAATCGGTACAAGAAATGTCAATAGCAATAGATGATAGAAGCCACTTTCGAAGTTCAAGGAACATAAGACACTGATTGATGAGTCAGAGGTTTTTATTGGAGTGCAAATATCTTTTGCCTTCTTAGTTAGAGAACTCATTTGAAGTTCAATTTTATGTAGGATTCTTTATGCAATAGCCTTGTATAACTTAAGGTACTCTTAATGGCCCTGAATGTGTACAAAATGATGTAGGATTCTTATTCTGTCCAGCCCTGTTTGTTTCTCAACCTGTTGATTTCAAACCGGCGATATTGAAGAGAAATTCTAATTAACATTGCTACCATTCTTCTATGTTTTCATTAGCTGAAGATCTTATTAGTTGTTAGGAGAGTTACTCAAACCACTTTCGGAATAGGGGTGCAAATGAATTGAATTTAATCAAGTAGTTCACAAGCTTGCTTGATCAAAGTTTGAACTCTAGCTCACGTTAACCAAGCTCGAACTCGGGTTCGAACGGCTCGAGTTACTTGATGAATCGGAGTTTAGCATGTGAAACTAGAAAAATCATCAATTTAATTTTCACACACACACATATATATATTATTAGTACAAAATATCTATTTTAACCCCTATCTAAAATTATATAAAATATAAAATTATATTTTTAAACTCAATTAGGCTCAATTGGACTCGATAAGTATGAGTTTGAGTTTAAACTCGAACAATATGAAATAAAATTGTGTTCGAACTCAAACCCAACTTTCAAGAGCTTGACGAGTTTGAACCCTACTTTCAAGAGCTCCATGAACTCGCGTTTGACTATATTTTGGAGCAGGAGAATGGGAGCAGCGTCTCAACGGCGTCGTAGACTGCAAAAAATTTACCCATTAAAATTAAGGGATAATTTCAGAAACCTCCCCTGAGGTTTCTCATAATATCACCTAGCTCCCTTGAGGTTTTAAAAATCTCACTTACCTCCCTTATCAGTTTGACAAGACTAAATATTCCTATTCAAGGTCACAAATTGACAATATTACCCTTGCTCTTAATAACTACTTAACCAAAAATTCAAACCCAAATAAAAATTTTAAACTGAAAAATGTATATTAAGAAAAATAATTACTATCTAATAGTAGTTTATATTTGTCTCCATCAAGATCATACTGAGATAGCAAAAGACATTGATAATTTAAATCTAGTAAAAGTCAATCATTTGGGAGGATTTTGGTGAGTAATTAACATTTTGAAAATTTTCATGTACAGTTATAATTAAGAAATTCAATAAATTTTTAAAAAAATATGTTTTAATACATGATATAGTTTTTATTGAAAATTAAAATGATCTCTTCATATGTGTAAATTTTTGATGGTGTAATTTTTTTCAAAGTGTAATTTTTTTCTTGTTTTAGTACAACTAAAATAAATATTTTAAATCAAGGAATTTACACCTTGTAAAAATTTAACCTTAATTTATTTTTCATTGTTATTGTAAATTCCATAAATAGGATAATATAAGGGTAGTATTGGAATAAAAGTTTTATTTTTCTTGCATTTTCTTCAAAGGGGCTAAAATGTTATAAAATATGTCAATCCAAGGGAGGTAAGTGAGATTTTCAAAACCTCAAGGGAGCTAAGTGATATTATGAGAAACCTCAGGGGAGGTTTCTGAAATTATCCCTAAAATTAAATCAAACAAACCTTCAATCTTGTAATAATTTTTTATAATTTCTTGAACTAACAGCAGACGTGTGAAGGAGCCAGAAGGCGGTGAACTGCAGAATAACCACCCGTTTCATCACTGCCGAGGCAGCCACTATTGAGCCCTGTGTCTTGCTGCAAATGTGGGAGTTTTGAAGCTAAACACTTAAATTCAGTTAGAAAGAAAGCAATTCAGGAACAATAGAATGCCTGCCTGAATGCTGAAGCCGTCAGGATGATGATGTTTCTCAAACCTTTCACTTCAATTTCAGTTCCTCCCTCTTCCTCTCCCTCTTCTTCTTCCTCTTCCTTATGGAGGTTTGTGTACTTAAATCTTACTATTTCTGCTTTAATCGCATGTGGGCTTTTCTTTTTCCTATTTTTTAGCTAAATGATTGATATTGCTTAATAAAAATTTTGCCTTTGATGAATTTACTGAATAAGATGAATAAAAATTTTAGTCCAAGTCCCAGAGCTGAGACATGGGGTTGCAGCTTTATATAGGATGTGCTACGTAAAAGAAATTATAGTCTTGATAGAAGAGTAGGATTAGACTCTTATTTAGTTATTTTCTTGGTTATTTATTGTCGTTTCCTTTTTTCATTTTTTTTTGGGCTTTTGGTGTTAATCATATGAATGGTCATAAAGATTCTTGAAATGTCTTCTCTTTTTTGGTAAATAGGGACTATTGCTGGTAGTCACCTTAATTGTTTTGCGTTAAGGTTGTCTTAGTTATTGATTTGTTTAAATTTCTGTCTGTTTCTTACCACTGATGTTATACCCGTAGATTGCTTACTCAATAGTTGTGCTAAGAGATGATTATTGTTGGTTTCTTGTAGTGGTAATTCAACCAGTAATGGTAATCTTATGGATGGCAATGTTAAGATATGTAAAAGAGCAGAGGTGGTATGCCTCGGCATGTTGGCACCAAGGAAGTTCATGCAAAAGAGGAAGAAAGTTGAGTTTTTTAAGGATGCCCATGATGAAGCAGATCAGAAGAACTGGAGGAGACTGATGAACCAAATTGAGGAGGAGGGTTCTGCTGTTTCAGTGCTCAAAAGCCATAGGCAGAAGAATGAGTCTCTTCCCAAAGACTTGGTTCTTGGAACTTTAGTAAGATTCAAGCAGCTCAAGAAATGGAACCTTGTCGCTGAGGTATGTGATTGGTTATGCTATATATGTATTTCAGTGCTTAGGTTTTCTTTTTTTTCTGAAGTTAGTAGAATATGAAGTAATTTGGTTTCGGTGGCTGTTGAATTCCATAAGAAGTTCACGAAAGACACTACTCATTTGGTTAAAGAGATACAGAATATATAGAGACAGAGACCCGGACTAGGTTTTTTTTTTTAATTAATAAAGATATAAGAAAATTGTTGTTCTAATAGATGAATCTTCTGGCTTGAAATTTTTGAGCTATTTTCAAGACATTTGATTTCTACCATATTGCAAAATGCTTAATCAGTGTTCACCGTGCTTCATCACTACATTTTTTGGCACATATTGGGAGGGTTGAGAAGCTACATGGTTGGATTTATGCTTAAAATTTAACCATCTGGTGAATAGATGTAATACCTGAGAGCACTCTGACCATTATCATCGAAAAATTATTTTTGGCTGCAGTTTATCTGTTACTGAATTTATAGGCTTTGCTTGAGTAATGTTCTTGGTCTGTGAAGAGGAGGGGATTTCTTTTTCAAGAAGTTTGCACTTTGTTCTCCTTGTTGAGCATTTGAATGTTTGGGTTGACTTGGTTGATTTTTGTACATTTCAAATGTGCTTTTGATGGATTGTTATGTGATAAACCTTTTGACTAGGTGCTTGAATGGCTTCGAACTCATCACTGGTGGGACTTTAATGAAATGGATTTTTTGATGCTTATTACAGCATATGGAAAACTTGGGGACTTTGTTAAAGCAGAGAGGATTCTAAGCTATATGAACAGAAAAGCATATCCACCAAGTGTGATATCCTATACTGCTCTCATGGAAGCATATGGCAAAGGCAGCCAATATAGCAAGGCTGAAGCAATATTTCGGAAGATGCAGTCTACAGGCCCTGAACCTTCTACTCTGACATATCAAATAATCCTTAAAACCTTTGTTGAGGTAGCTGCATTTTCTTTTACCTCTTGATGTCTCTTGATGGTTCAGACACTTTGCAGCTCTTATCATAACTAATGTGGATGAGCACTTGTAGGAATATTTATTCATGTTCTTACTATTGTAGAAAGATCTAGCTCCCAAATTATGTATGAATTAGCAGTACATTGGGAAACTTAGTCTTCCTCCATTGAAGACTATTTGACTCCATTGAGACAGTAAGGATGTGTAGCTCTTTGGACTTAAGGATTCTCTTTCTCTATTAGAGCAATTTTATAATTTCTTTGAGTTCCCAGTTCCAAGTTGCACTTTATCATAAAATTTTTGTTGTGGCTTGAAAACCTCAAGCGGATTTAAGATACTCTGATGAGTTAGTAATCAATTTATTTTGGCAGGCAGATTTGACCATGAGTGAAATGTAAATACTTTGTAACTTCGCTTATGCTTTTTGGACTTAGGGATGGGTAGCTCTTTGGACTTTAGGAAACTCTTTCTCTGTTAGATCAATTTCATAATTTCTTTGAGTTCACAGTTCCAAGTTGTTCTTTGTCATAAAAATTTTTATTATGGTTTGAAAACCTTAAGGGGATTTAAGTTACTCTGCTGAGTAAGAGTAATCAATTTATTTTGACTGGCAGATTTGAGCATGAGTGAAATGTAAATACTTTGTAACACCAAGTGATCCTGACTCTCTGAGAGAAAATTGAAGCTGAATTATTTACTCAATTATTTTTAAGATCACAGGTATTAGGGAGGTTATGAGCAGCCAGTGAGGAAAATCATAAACCTTTTTGGACAAGATTTAAAAAGCTTATGAATATATGAAAAGGATAATTTGTCAACAAATTTTGACACTGGTGGGATTTTAGAGTTGTTAAAGTAAAACAAGTAAGAAGCAAGATATTGGCTTCTTTTGCATGATTTCTTTAGCGTGCTATCCATGGAGGGGAAAGTGAGTAGTTAATACATGCTTATGATGTTCTCCTGAAGTTTTCAGGTTGAAACAACAAAGCATGTCTGGAATGCAGTTGCCTTGCAAGATTCTGATGCAAAATGGTGAATCATTTGGGTTGCATGTTGACCTAGTTATAGCTTATCCAACTCATTTCATGTTTAAAGTGTTCTACCTTGTTTGTACTAATTTCATTGGAGCTTGAGGCATATTTGTAAATACCTGCTTCTTTAAATGAAAAAACTGTAAAAATTTTGATCCATCAGCTAGTGAATTTTTGCTGCTTATAGCCTGGACTTTTTGTCCTTCTAACTTTTTATACATATTGCAATTGATGAATGCGCAATTGAATCCAGTGATGTGATGACAGATACACTAAAAGTTCGAAATGCATTTTGTTTTTTTCCCCTGAGTTTTCTGTTTGATTAAGAACTCAACTTCTACCAGTTTTTAGTTCCTGTGTGCAATCATTTGCCTTTGTTTGCTTTTCAGATTAGTTGACAATTAATGATAGATCCTGCTAGTACATAGCTATCATGCCTTCTTGTATGTACTATGGTTTGCTTATACTCCTTCACCAATCCTGCATAGTGCAGGCTGACAAATTCGAAGAAGCTGAAGAAATCTTTGAAGCTCTTCTAAGCAAGGATGCTTCACCTCTGAAACCTGATCAGAAGATGTTCCACATGATGATTTATATGTACAAGAAAGCAGGAAATTATGATAAAGCTCGTCAATTATTTCCTCTGATGGCTGAGCGAGGAGTTAAACAAACCACAGTCACTTATAATAGCTTAATGTCATTTGAGACTGACTATAAGGAGGTCTCAAAAATCTATGACCAGGTAAATGTTAAAGCATCTATGCATATCTTGTGGACAACAAATTTGTTGGGTCAAATTCTGTTCAGCAGTCTAATTTGTGCTTCTAGATTTTCTCATTTAGCCATAATGCCACTTTATCTTCTTGTAGTGTAAATTGTGGAACTTTATGTAGTACTACCTTTTGCTTTTCTCTGATTCTTTTTTTTCCCCCTTCTTGATGATGATAAATTATATTGATAGGACAAAATTGAAAGACTGTATAGCACGTATTTCTTATTTCTACTTGCACTTTGGTGCTTGCTTATGGTTACATATGCAGCGTTTGCCTTCTGGTCTTCCTGAGGCCTAGTTTTAATATACATGTCATTTGTATTAATTTTGTTTCCATTGATTCGGATCTGTCTGAGGTTTGAAGTAAATGCCTAATTTTAGATGCAAAGAGCAAAAGTTCAGCCTGATGTTGTAAGCTATGCTTTACTCATTAAAGCATATGGAAAAGCTAGAAGAGAAGAAGAGGCATTAGCTGTTTTTGAAGAGATGCTTGATGCGGGTGTCAGGTTTGTAATTACTTTTATGCAGTTTTTTTCGTCAAAGCTAGAGAGCTTTTGTGCATTAGGCTGGTTTCTTCACTTTAAGTTTTTTCAACTCAAGCTTTTATGCATCAGTTTTTGAAGTTGCATGTTAAAAAGTTGTGGTTTTTGAACTTACCAGTACTCGTTGCAATTAATGATTACATTGTACAAGTGGATGCTCGCACTTGGGTTTTTTCAGAACTTATTGTTGAGGCATGGCACTACAAATAACTCATAATATTATGTATATGGGAGGCCATTGCAATTCAGAAACCTAACGAAATTCTGGAAGGTGCTTTAGGATAATATTCAGGTGGAGGACTCTACAATTTGCTTAACTGTGCAGAGGAACCCTTATTCTATCAATTAATGCCAATGAACCAACTGAGACTCCAATTGTCTTGTTGTAAAGACTGGAAAAAGAAACTTGTAACTCCTTGACAGTCTGTAGAGTCTCTAAAGTTATGTTCATGATAAACAAAGCTTCTTTACAGACTTATGATCTTTATTATGTTGGTGCTACCTCGGTAAGAATATCTTAAAGTATGCCAAATGCAAAATGTTCTATTAAAAGTTATATTAGATTAGGAACTCCTCAGAGAAATTTGCTTTAATGTCCAAATACACAAGGCCATTTTCTTTCTTGATGTGGAAGATTCATGTGAATTTTTGTTATTTATTCTTTTAATTTCTACTCAGTTGTACTTCACAAATATAGGGCTTGTTAGGAACATAATGTTCCCATATCTCCAATCCACAAAGTGATCTGTTGAGAATTATTAGCAGATGGAGTTCATTATCACCTTTTCATGTACAAGAAAAAGAAAACACCACCTAAACTTGTCTTTCATAATTAGAGAATAATACTTTACTTCTGAGCAAAGTTGAAAAATCTTGATCTACTTTTAGTCAGCCAAAAACAGTCTCAACTTGATTCTTGGACAAGCAGTTTACTCTCGTTGATAATAAAATATGGACATGAAAAATATTCACAAACAGAGCAGTCTTTTTAGTGGCTATGCTTCTGGATATATTCCTTTTAAGGTTGATTGGCACAAGGATGACAAACCTGTTGTTAGCACTTCCAGGCCAAACCAGAAAACTTATAACATTTTGCTTGATGCATTTGCAATCTCGGGAATGATTGAAGAAGCTCGCGTTGTCTTCAAAAGCATGCGAAGAGACAGGTGACATTTTCTTTATAAGCAACATCTATGAAATTTTCTTGGTGTAATGCTTCTGTTATCTTCTTCTGCTTTTGAGAAAATTCCTGTCCACAAGAATATGTTGTGGGATTAGATTAGCTTTTTCCTCTTAGACTTTGGCAACTTTGAATCAAGTCAAAAACTTTAAATGTAGCCTAGCTTAGTAGATCATTCCCAAATAAATGATATGTGTTCATTATTCTGGTTGCTGGTACGTGCATGATGTATCTTTTGAAGAATGGAAACTTTGAAGGGCTGGTTAATGCATGAAGAACTAAATGCTCAGTGAGTTTTTATAATTTATTTCTGTGTAAGCTAGCGAATGATCTCCTAGATTTTCTGTGGGTTTTTTTTTAATTACTGATCAGGGTGCATGCCATATTGTCTGGATATATCAACTTCCCTTTGAAGTTTGGAGGTTGCTAGAAAGAACAGGGATGATGAGTGAAAGCCTGAGATTAGAGTCATAGAAGTCCACTAATTGAGAAATACATCAAATGTGATCAATATTAGGACTCTTAATTAACCTTGTTTTTGAGTTCATGGAGCATTTATGATCATGCTTTATAATTGCCAACCGCTGTTTGTAATTGTTAGGACATCAGGATTCTACACAACACTCCAGCATATTGTGATGGCCTTGCTTACGGTTAATCTCCACTGGATACTTGCTGATGAAATTAATGTTGACTTATGGTAAAAATGTTCTAATTCTTTGAATAATCATCCTTGTTCCCTAGAATTGGAGTAGGAGACATTATGGATAAGTATATTTGGAAAAGATCATATGGATTTGTATTTCCAGTCTGTTGGTTTTGGACAACTGAACAAGTCAGGAGATAAAGTCATTTACAAATTTTGGCAGAATATGAATGTATGACAGCCTATCAGCGGGAAACGTTGACGGGCCATGCTTAAGGCAGTAAGGCCCTGATTCCAATCATGACCGGAATAAAAAAAAATTAAAGAAAAAAAATAGTCGCGCACCTCAATGTCCATCCCAGTTTTCTGGTCTCTTCGTTGGAGAAATAATAGGAGCATAGCATGAGTCTAGAGGTATAAGTTTGACTGTTAATAAGTTACCATATCATTGACTTCATAACAGCAACCGGCCTTAATCAGGAAGAACAATTTTTTTTTTTGGGTCAAATAAAGAATGTTACAAGCTCCACTAGAATGATCCAGTCACAGAAGTTGACCTATAATCAGGAAAAGAAAAACTTACCCAAGTATCCTCGCTTTTCACATATATATTAAATATTCATATTTTTCAATAGGTCAAACCATGCACTCGCTTTATAAACCCTTTGAAGTCTTCATGTATTGCTAACAATGCCTTTTATCTGCTGGAAAAAACTAAACAAGTTTGAGATAGTTGAGGCCGTGGGAGTAAAATGTTCCTTGGTTGAAGTCTTGTATAAGTCTTTATCCTACTTAAGCGTGGGCTGTTTACTTCTGGTGTTTCCTTTGTGCTCCTGTAATTGTAGAAAGAAAAGGACGCTAATACTGTATATCAGCTCTAGAAGTACTGTTCTAATGAAAACTGAACTATGTTCTGGTAAAAGTTACTATTTCTAGAGGAGGGGCAGGGGAAAGACTTCCATATTTTTTTATGCAAGTTTTTTTAAATAATTAGTATAGCATTGTAAATTAATTTTTAATATTGCAAGAGTTGTTAGAAAGTGTTGAATTTGTAGATAGTTTAGAGATAAATAGAATTGTATGTTCTGATCACTAGGTTTATCAAAATTGAGGCAGATATTGAAATTGCTTTGCATGGTTTTCTAACATGAATGAGCTTTTAGTCATTAAAATGTTGGTTTGATTGTTTCTTGCATGACTAGCTTTTGATATCTGACTTTTTAGTTTGAGAAATAAAAGCTGTATACGTGTGATTTGGGCACCGTATTAAATAAATAGGACATTACATATATCAAGTAATTACCCAGCATCATTAGCCATTGGGATGAAAACATGCTTAGCTACAATTCAATGTTTCATTGACTCTTATTTCACAAGCATATTTTCTTGGTGACTTGGAATTGCAAATGATTTACAATATGTAGGCTAACCCATCTGAGTTGTTGTTTAACCATGTAAACTGCAGTAATACATTTTCTACTTGCAACTCAACCACTGAATGTATGTTACATGATGGAGGCCAATGAACTTATAATGTATTCCTTAACCCCATATGCACCAAAAACAAACTGAGATAATGTTTGTGTTTTAGGTGTACGCCGGATCTTTGTTCCTACACAACGATGTTGTCAGCCTATGTCAATGCATCTGATATGGAGGGTGCTGAGAAATTCTTTAAAAGGATAAAGCAGGATGGATTCCAACCCAACATTGTCACTTATGGAACTCTGATGAAAGGATATGCCAAAGTAAATGACCTTGAGAAGATGATGGAGAAGTATGAGGAAATGCGTCTATGTAGTATCAGACCAAATCAGACTGTGTTTGCTACCATTATGGATGCACACGGCAAGAATCTGGGTTTTGAGAGTGCTGTAATCTGGTACAATGAGATGGGATCTAGTGGAGTGATCCCAGATCAGAAAGCAAAGAATATCCTTCTGTCTCTGGCAAAGTCTGCAGAAGAAAAAGTAGAAGCTTATGAGCTAATAGGATATGCAGATGAACAGAAGAATAATACTATTGTACATACTGATAATGATTATGGTGGTGATGTTGACGAGGACTTTGATGATGATGCTGAACAAAGCTCTTTATTTGATACAAAAGAAGAATTGGTACTTAGATGATTGTGGTTATTGAACCAAAAGGAGTTTTCTCGAGTCTCAGTTTAGAAACTTTTGTTTGTATATTGTGCTCAATTTAGACTGCAAATGCAGTCGACAGTTTTTGAAAAAGAATTTTCTGGGATTGGTTAGATGCTCCTACAAGTTCTATAGAATCTCGGATCCACCTGATTCTCGCAAGATCTGTGGATCTATACTTGCAGAAGAGATTTTGTACATTATGTTTGACTCTGATTAATACTATTATAGCAGAAGTGCTCCAAGTTCACTTTAGGAATTTCATCCAATTAGATCTTTTGTACTTGAAAGCCACTTCTTGACCATGACTTTGCAATAGGTATGCCTTCAATAATCTGCCTACTCAGTGTCATTCACCTATGATATCTCATGCTTGTCCCGTTATACATTGCTTCCTATGAAACCAATCCATGATTCCATCAGAAGGGAAAACATTTCCTTCCTGCAAGGTTATGGGTGGGAATTTTGTCATTTAAACCATTTGAAGTAATGCCATTTGCATAACCAATTGCGTTACTGGAGTTGATCACCAGGTATACACTGCAGTTTTGGCTGCAGGTCTAGAGGTGGGTTGCTCTCCCTTTATCTAAGTTACAGTAGGCATACCATGTAGATATTGCTGATTGAACCCCTAAAAAAAAAATAATAATTCCATTTGTATATACATTAGTACTACTAGACAGTTAGAATTGATTCTGTAGTTCAAATATAGACAAAAATTTGCATAGGCGGCCTTGTTATCGTAAACAAGCAAGGCCACAAAAGAATACCATATATTATCTCATCATTTTATTGGTTTGACTAGCGGGTCTCAATAGCTAGTGAGTCCAAGGTGTCTTCCACTTGTGGCTTGTTAGCGATGACCGAGTTAGATATAGGCCCATGGATCCATGAAGTTTTATTTTTATGAGAATGATGGTTATATTTATGTAATATTTCTAAGGTTCAGTGGGGGACCAGGAAAAAGGTATACTGTAAGACTCTTTGACCAAAATTAAAATATAAAAAACAAAGAAGTGTTAATTTAATCTGTTTGGATTAAGAATTATTTTGACAAAATTTTTATATATTGGTTATTATAGTACTTTAAGACTTCTCGTGATGTTTTGTATGTAAAACAACAAGATATTTAAAAAAATGATTGAACAATGTGTGTGTCTGTGTGCAGTTTTTTGTTTTTTTTGGTGGTTCCAATGTAATTGATTTGGTTGAAAAATATGTTTGTAGAATAATACATAAAAAATTTTCAGAAACAGTCATCTTCTTCATTCTCTGTTTTGCTGATAGCATTAACTCTCAATTACTGAAGATAATCATACAAGGCACTGTGACGTGACAAATCACAAATGCATGGATGAGTATATGCTCATTTTTCTGGGGGCAGGCAGGAATTAACTGGGCTAGTGGACGAATTGTCCCTACTTCAATTGTCCATGCATGAACTTCAACTGTGGGTAATGACGGCTAAAACAGTCAGCAACAATTATAAATTTACATTAATTTCTGGTCAATGCTTATATTAAAGACTTTAAATCATGAACAGCAAAATTAAATATCTCACATGCTGTCCTATGTCAATCTATAAAGTTATTTGACTAATTATTTCCTCAGAGCAAATGATATTAGCACTCCTAAAAAAAATATTTGGTACTCCTTCTATACTAAATTATGATGTAATGAACAACGTGACCGTCGACCCCCTCTGTTATTAGTATTATTATTAATTATTTTGTTTGTTTGTTGGTACAAGTATTTGGAGGCAATGGTGTGTTTCTTTTTTCTTTTCTTTTCAAATTTGTGGTCAATCAAAGATTTGAATGTGTGGTTGTTTGCAGGAGTGATACTTTACAATGTAATTGGAGGTTATTTTTATGATAATTAGATGCATGAAAGGCTAAATTAAAATTTCACTATTGTGATTTAAATTTTTAGTAAAGAGATTGATTGAGGCAGAGGACTATCTTGAATTGAGGAAGCAAAGATGATTTTGATTTGGAAGAGAAATGAGTATAAATTTGGGACATGAGCAATCGGTGCAAGAAATGTCAGTAGCAATAGATGATAGAAGCCACTTTCGAAGTTCAAGGAACATAAGACAATGATTGATGAGTCAAGAGGTTTTTATTGGAGTGCAAATATCTTTTGCCTTCTTAGTTAGAGAACTCATCTGAAGTTCAATTTTATGTAGGATTCTTCATGCGATAGCCTTGTATAACTTAAGGTACTCTTAATGGCCCTGAATGTGTACAAAATGATGTAGGATTCTTTTTCTGTCAATGATGTTAGCCCAGCCCTGTTTGTTTCTCAGCCTGTCGATTTCAAACCGGCGATATTGAAGAGAAATTCTAATTAACATTGCTACCATTCTTTTACGTTTTCATTAGCTGAAGATCTTATTAGTTGTTAGGAGAGTTACTCGAACCACTTTCAGAGTAGGGGTGCAAACGAATGAGTTTAATCAAGTAGTTCGCAAGCTTGCTTGATCAAAGTTTGAACTCGAACTGAGATTAACCAAGCTCGAACTTGGGTTCGAACAGCTTGAGTTATTTGATGAGTTGGAGTTTAGCACGTGAAACTAGAAAACTCGTCGAATTTAATTTTCACACACACACACATATATTATTAGTACAAAATTTCAATTTTAACCCCAATCTAAAATTATATAAAATATAAAATTATATTTTTAAACTCAATTAGGCTCAATTGGACTCGATAAGTATGAGTTTGAGTTTAAACTCGAACAATATAAAATAAAATTGTGCTCGAACTCAAACCCAACCTTCAAGAGCTCGATGAGTTTGAGCCCCACTTTCAAGAGCTCCATGAACTCAGAGTTTGACTCTATTTTGGAGCAGGAGAATGGGAGCAGCGTCTCAACGGCGTCGTAGACTGCAAAAAATTTACCCATTAAAATTAAATCAAACAAAACCTTCAATCTTGTAATAATTTTTTATAATTTCTTGAACTAACAGCAGACGTGTGAAGGAGCCAGAAGGCGGTGAACTGCAGAATAAGTGAATAACCACCCGTTTCATCACTGCCGAGGCTGCGCAATTCCACCTTCCACCAGAAGCTGGGGTCCTGGCGGGGCCAAGAGAACAAGATCTGAGGATTCGCAGCAGCACAAGCCTTCTAATCCCCACCTACCAATTGGTTTTCCTCTTCTTCAGCAGCTCCCCACCCCGGGTCGTTGATGGAAAAAGCGAAGGACAGGGACAGGGACATAACGGCCTCGTTCCACCAGCTCGATTTGTATCTCAATTCCAACAAGATCACCGAGAAGTCCACCAACCTTTTGTCCTCTGCCCATCAATATCCTCGTACTCTTCGAACCCTTTCGTCCTTTCCCCCCTCTCTTTCCTTTTAGTACCTGGGTTTTTATCACCCGATGAAATTCTGCTTGATCATTACTTGAACTAAATTAATTGACATCCTTGCGATGTTAACTTCTTTTAACTTCGGTTGTGTCTGTTGGATTTGCAGTCCTAAAGATTAAGAAGCCAAAGCCTCCCAGCTTAGTGAGTCTGTGTCTCGGAGTGGTCGGGAGGCATTTGGAGGACATCATTGAGGACTTGCCTGATATTGCTCCGACTTTTCCACCCAGTATCAAGGTTAAAGAAACATTAAAAAACCCATCTTTTTCTTCCTCTTTTTTATTTGCAAAAATTGATATTCTTATCCTCCTTGTGGTGCAATGCAGCAACCAGTGAAAAATATCTCGGTTGGCATTGATTTAATTGATAATTTAATAAGTTTTCAGATATTCATGCAATTAATGGTGCTCGAGGGCCATTCGTATGTGATTGAGTTTTGGTTTTTCATTGTTCTCTACAATGCCTCAACATGTAGTGCGTGCTCCAAGGACTCTACTTTTGGTTGCTCTAATTTTTTGGTGGTATCATCATCCACTCTATACCTTGTTATACTGCTATAAACTTGAGGCATTTTCTACTTGTGCAATCACTTGGCTTTATGTAATCAATCGATGGACTAGCTGGACAGATTGTATTGAGAAAATGTACATGCTGTGAGAGAGCATTGCCTCTGTGTCATTTCAAGATAACTTTAGAGCTTGCAATTTTTGATGTATGATAGCAGTACATGACATCATAAGTCCTTTCATCTATGATTCTATACCTTGCTCTTTTTCAAAAACAAGATATTGACTTGTCCAAATTTTGTTGCAAAATGGTTTAGATGGCACTAGCTGCAATTGCAAGAAGACGAAAGCTACTGACTGATGATGTAATTATCATATTAGCTGAAAGTTCCTGGGAGATTCTTGATATATCGGGTTCGGACGTATCTGATTTTGGTTTATCACAAGTACTGCAGATATGCAAATCTTTACGAGCAGTTGACATAAGGTACCCAAGTTGTGATTTTGTGTTAATTCAGATGCAATTTGTTATTCTTATGCAGCAATGTGTTAGGAGCCCTAGGACATTCCATTTGCAATTGCTGCCTCATTAATGAATTTACTTAGAACTTAATATCTTCTACTTGAGCAGACTTTTCAATTATGAGTGACTGTATCCCGTGTGTTGCATGGGCTATGAGAAGCCAACAGTATGGTCCTTTCCATTGAATGCTCGAGATCAGTTGCTTGGATATCATCTCATGCTGTTGGACATTTCTCAAGATTTAAAGACGTACCAACTTGGTTACACCTTTTCAATGACTAGGCTAGAGAACCAATCTGATTCGTGGGATGTGGTTTTCTTTTGTAACTTTTGGTTCATTTTCGTGGATTTTTTGTTTGAAAAGTTCCCAAATGTTCCAGTTCTCAACTTGCAGAAAGTTCTATATTGTTATTGTTTTTTATCCAGATGGGATTTCACATTGCATATGTCGTACTGTTTTTGACTATACCAATTTTACTTGTCTAATGTGACTTGGCCTTTGTTTACATGCTATCTTTCTCTACCTAGTCGGTGCAGCAAACTTACGTCAACTGGGATTTCTGAACTCCTTGAGCATTGCCAGTCTTTGGAGATATTGAGATGGGGGTATGCTGTCTTCCTTATACTCTAATTTTATGCTGAATTAATATATACAAAGCAATTCTGCTTTGATTAAAATCACTGGGTTGGTTCCTTTAGGTGTGAAAGAACCTCCTTAAACTTCTAAAATGATCTGAAGAGTAATATTAGAAAGTACTTGCAAGATAGTAGTTCCTTTTTTTTTTTTTTTTTTTTGGGTTTAACTAATTAATTGGCATTAAAGCCTATGTTTTAATTGTTAACACTGAGGTGCTAAATTTTTGTGTCATTCACCTGGCAATCAACTCATGGGAATGGTTTGAACTTTGGTCGAAACCCATGGGGATGTGTGTTATTTAGATCTTGTATGTTTTAAGTGGTACCAGTATAATACTTGAGTTTTAGTATCAACCCATGTTTTTGCTGCATTGACTTATAGCAAGAATATATGTATAATCTGTAAATATAGTCTCATTTTTGTCGTCTAGATTGATATGTGAAGACTGAATAAAGGACATCAGAGGCAGATGAAAAGTAACTAATCAGAACTTTATTCAATATTTACTTTTTAAGTGGTATTTACTTCTTCCATTTGCTGCCCCAATCAGAAGGGAAAATAAACTTCTAGAGATGTTTAAAGAGTTTCCACAACCGCAGTGTCTATCTAGACTTTCTCGAATTAATTGTCGATCCCTGCCAATTGAGTTATTCATATTTCCCAAAAAAAAAAAAAAAGAACAAAAACAAAAACAAAAGAACAAAAGAAGAAGAAGAAGAAGAAGGTATATTGGCCTGAATTTTCTTTTTGAGTAATGTTATCATCTTGTGAGATAGAATGACCCAGTATATTGGGTTTTGACCTTGAGCATAAACCTCGATAACAGGAAATGAACCAAAGTTCATGTTGCAGAGGGTGTCCGGCAAGTGAACAAACGGCACGGAGATGCTTAAGTATCTTGAAGCCTACTTTACATGATGTGGCAGGAGAATCTTGGGAGGAACTGGAGGCAACAGATATTGCTGCCGCTGCACAATCACTTCGTTGGCTTGTATGGGTATGGTTTCCTTTTAATCTTAGTGTGTGAGTTCCATGTTTTGCTATTAAAGTTGACCCTACTTTAGAAATTTGGTTCGCTCTACCTACAATACTGAATTAAAAAAAAGTGGGTTCGTTGTTTTCATGAAGTTCTGCTATTTCCTTTCTAACAGCCAAAAGTTGACAAGGATTCCTTGGAGAGCTTGTCTGTAGAATGTCCCCGCATAATTATAAATCCAAAACCATCAGCTTTTGGATACAGAGGCTTTGAAATTCCTAGAGAAGCGTTACCAAGCACAACATTGGACGATCCAGTTGTTGAGGATATTGATCCGAAAACGTGGGCAATGTCTGGGTTTACAACTAGGTCAATAATCCCATCAACTTCTGGATCTGATGAGTTACCCATGGCTGAAAAGTTTAGGCTTGCCTTCGTAGAGAGAGACAACCGATTGGCACCAAAGCGTGCAAAGAATGCAAGGCAGCACCAGCGACGTGCAGAGAGGGAATGGGTGATGATGAGTTCTAGAGCAAAAGCAATGGCACTTGCCTCCCAAGCAACCAAGTCTCTGCACCATTGGAATTAGTCTAGACTACGTTGTCCTGCTATCACACAGTGATCTCCAGGGATGAGTTTTACCGTGTATTGCTTGAAATTTTGTCTGAACTCCTATGTGGCATGATTTCATTGTCTTTGACGTTTTTCTAATGTTTTTTTTTTCCCTCAAACGGCAACTTTCATATAACATGAACCAGAATACAAACGTTACACTTGTTGGGTTAAGACCCTCCTTGCAATTTGAGACTTTGATTTAAGCCACATGGGAAAAGGATTTTCCCACTTAACTTCTTGAACTAAGTTTATGGCAAATTTTGCCAAAGAGTGACTAATTATATTATACTCCCTCTTCACAAAATTAAAGGAGCATTTCCAGAAGCACTTTGTTAGTTCTATAATATCACTAACCAAAATGGACAAAAGAGAATCATTTAAGCTGAGCAAGTTAATTCTATCAATCACCGCTTTACAATCCGAATGAATAGCAATTGCTGCCCAATTCTGTTGTACCGCATGAGACAACGCTGTTCTGATGCAATCAGCTTCTAGCAAAGCTGGTTCTGCCTCAAAGTCCACAGGTTTAGCCCAAGTTGTGATAAGCTTTCCATTGTGGAGCTTTCCATTGTGGCTAGAAGCCACTATCCCCAATCCACTCTTTGGATGTTCACAATCCCTTGGATGTCTTGAGTTTGTAGCTGTGGACTGGCCTCAGGCAACTGCCTACTTGTCAGTTCTTTCTCTTCTTCCTCCCTAGCTTGCTTGAATTCCCACCAATCATCACAGGCTCTCTGAGTGATCCACCATGCTTGGCAATGCTGTTGATTGAATATCATCTCATTTCTGGATTTCCATATGTACCATAAGAGATTGGCAGTGAGCTCAATATGTTTCCTCCCTTCTACTCTTTCTTCAGCTTCTTGAAGCTTGATCCACCAACTCCAAAAGTTCCAGCTTTCCTGTCTAAGTCCGTCCCATTGGATAGGAAATGTCTTCCAGATGTCTTTCACCTTGCTGCATTTGACGTTTTTCTAATGTAGAATACATCTTTTACGGTATCTCCAGGGATGCAGAGGATCTGATCGGGGATTCGTCGTCATTCTTCTTTTGCATTTTTGTTATTAGTTAGACCCCTTGCTGTAACGTAATGCGTTCCAATGGAAATTTTTGCTTCATAATAAACCGTAATAATTTCCGTCTTATGTTTTTGAGAAAATTCAGACGGCTTATCTAACCCTTTATTTTGGCTAATATACATGTTATTTTACCTAAAAAAATATGTTTTACTCTATGAACGTATCATTGACAAAACATATTATTTGACCACTGATAAATTTTATTTTGAGTGCGTCGAAACTTTTGGGCCTGCAAATACCCCTTAGAAGTGCGCGTGCGCGTTTGGAGTGTGAAAACATGGACACCTTGCAGGGTCATATTTGCTCCTAGGGGTCACTTTCCCAAACGGTAACAAGGACTGGAGATTCTGTAAAAACGACAAGGGTTCACCTTTAGGCTTAACAACCTTTTATCACAGATTTACAACACAACTTTTTTGTTAAGAAACCAATCACAGGTAAAATTAACAAATAAACACATAGGTGATCAAATTCAACGCATCATCCACTCCACAATGGCATTTACATATATAAGCAATTTACCACCACCTCCTCTCAAGAGACTCCAGAAATTACCCAACAGGCTCTCACTTTACCAGTATCAAAATAAAATGATATTAACTTTCCATTATTATCTGAAAGCTTTATTTCAAGGCAAGAAACAAGTCCGTGCTATAAATCTGGATAGCTCATCAAGAGGCTCGCAGCTTTGTTGCATATTGCTGTCCCAGATTGCGTAGCTAGTCATCCTATGCTCGAGCTAAATTCAAATTTTCATTTGGCCAAGTTTCGAATAACATAAGGAAGGATCCCACCATGATCAAAATATGTCAGTTCAACCTGCAAATATAATCAAATAGTGACATCAGAAAACAAATTTTAATTATCATTCTTGATTTCCCATAACAAAGCGTAAGAAATCTTTAATTTCTCTTCAGCGTTCAACCTAACCAACCCAGTCCACTTTCAACTTTAATATTGGATCACTGCAATCCATCACAAATTCTGTTTTGGAAATCTACTACTTTAAACTGCTCAATGACCATCAGCTACAACGGAAAATTATTATTTAGCCGTGCACTCTGAGAAGGAATTCACCTCCCATACTTGGATCTCCCCTGAGGTTTCTGACAGTTTCACCTGGCACCCTCAAACTTTTAAAAATCTCACTTGCCTCCCTTATTTTATATTTTTGGTATTATTTATAACCCATTTTAAAATATAAAATTAAAAAATTCATTTTGGGAAAGTAAATGCAATCTCATTCCAAAATTACCCTTTGTTGTCTTACTTTTTATTGTCTAAATATATTAATAACAAAATAAATCAAAGTTCATGTTGATTGGAAAAAATATAATACGTTTTTATATAACAAACATTAATATTTGAATTTTGCAAGTGAAACCCACTTCAAAATATAATGTTAAAAAACTTATTTTGGGTAAGAGAATATAGTTCTATTCCAAGTTTGTCATTTTCTTATGATTTCTTAAGTACTATAATACACCAAACGTGTCTTTTTAATTTTTGTAAATGGATGGACATAGTTTTTTAATGAACATTTAGGACTTGGTAACAATATTTAAAAAAAAACCCTTCAGTAGTTTTTATGCCATTGGTTTGGACAAGAAATGTTAAATTACTCAAAATTATGAATAATTTGTAATACTCTTAGAAATAACTTATAATAATTTATAACCATGATGACACCTTTTTGCACTGATTTAAAAACAATACAAACAAATTTATATATAATTTTTGGCATGTTACATCTTTTTAGTCTTCAAACCATCAATTTGGATAAAAAGTACAAAATTCAAAAACATGTAAATGATTTGTAAAACTTCTTAAGTTAACTGAAAACACTTTGCAACAAAGAGCATATTCAGCTTTGCAGCAGAATTCAAATATTAACATTTGCTATATAAAAATGCACTATATTTTTTTCAATTGACATGAAGTTTCATTTATTTTGTTATTAATATATTTAGACAATAAAAAGTAAGACAACAAAGGGTAATTTTGGAATGAGATTGCATTTACTTTCCCAAAATGAATTTTTTAATATTATATTTTAAAATGGGTTATAAATGATACCAAAAATATAAAATGAGGGAGGCAAGTGAGATTTTTAAAAGTTTGAGGGTGCCAGGTGAAATTATCAAAAACCTCAGGGAAGATTTCTGAAATTATCCCTAGGTATTATTGACCCAAGGCACGAATTTTCCTTGAAAATTGGCGTCAAATTAGACCTGAAAGTGCTAAATGAAGTTATACATACCTGGGTATCGAAACGTGCTATACACGCGAACGACTTTCCATCATCAGTGGTAACAGTAACATCTTGGCCAGGTCTTATATCACTGACTTTCTTCGGAAGGTCTATGGTATAACGTTCATAGCCTGTCAGGCCCAGTATATCGGCATCCTCACCAGGCTTGAAACAAAGTGGAATAATGCCCATTCCAACAAGATTACTGCGGTGTATCCGCTCAAAACTTTTGGCGATCACCGCTTTGACTCCCTAATTCAGAAGCAGAATATGACAGGTGAAGTGAATTGGATGTGCCAAACCAAACTATGAAAAATGTGTTGCAAGGCAATACCCATTTACCTGCAACATTGGGCCCTTAGCTGCCCAGTCTCGAGAACTGCCACTTCCATACTCTGCACCTGCCAGAATTATGGTATCCTGACCAGCACTCTTGTACCTCTGAGAACAAATACAGTGTAAGTTTGACTAATAAAGGCTAAAGCTTGAATTGTAATGCTATGAATGATACCGAATATCATCCTAGTTGAGAGGAAAGAAAATCAATATTCAGCAGAAGATACATTTGCCTGACAGTTCAAAACGAGGAGAAAAAAAATCCCAAAAGCAAAGCCACAGTAGAAGCCTCTCCTATCTTTTCATTCTACCAGCATGAAACAGCAGCTAGAGTCTAGAGATAACCCCCACCCTTTCTATTCATAGGTCTATACTCAGAGAGAATCAAATTAACTCTTCAGACTATCCAAGTCTATCGACGATACTAAAACTCACCATTGCTGCATCATAAACATAGAGCTCCTCGCCTGTCGGGATGTGAATAGTCTTTGGAGCCTGTTTGTTTAAGAACTTATTCAGAAGCCGAATATTTGCAAAGGTACCCCTTGCCATCACTTCATCATTGCCACGACGGCTACCATAAGAATTGAAATCTTTGCGGTCAACCCCACGCTCCATCAAGTACTTCGCGGCTGGACTATCCTTGTGGATGCTCCCTGCAGGAGATATATGGTCAGTGGTGATACTGTCACCAAATTTCAGCAAGCAATACGCATCCTTGACTCCATGGGGACCAGGTGGGTCCATGGTCATGTCCTTGAAATATGGAGGTTGGTGGATATATGTTGAGTTCGGATCCCATTCATAAAGCTTTGATGAAGGAACAGCCAGTTGATTCCAGAAGGGATTGCCTTCTGTAATAGCTTCATAAGTGCTCTTAAACATTTCGGGGAGAACACTAGACTGCACAACCTGTGATCACATCTAACAGAGTCAGATGCGATCAGATTTGTCAACTGAAAGTGAATCAACCAAGAATATTACGAAGAAACTACCTCAGCAATTTCTTCAGTACTAGGCCAGATATCTTTGAAGTACACACTTTTTCCATCTTTTCCAATTCCAATTGGCTCCTTCTCAAAGTCAATGTCAACCTGGAAAGAATCAAAACATTATGGATCCTATCAAAATGCAAGGATTCCCGCTGATCTGAGCCCCTTCCCCACAATAGAAAAGCAAATGGCTGGTTTCACATCAACAGAAGCTAATAGCCATATATCATCAATATCATCAGATCCAAAAGAATTCAACACCACAATTAAAAAGGACATAGGCCACTATCATGGTTGTTCTAGGACTCTTGATTCATTGAGAAATACATAATGCTTATAACTCAATTGGAGCATCTCAACTTCGGTTGTCATTATACTGATAGCCACACAAATTCAGAGGAGAAAGGGGGTCGTAAAGTTAAATAAAGCTGTCCATAATACCGTGCCAGCAAGTGCATAAGCAACAACTAATGGCGGTGAAGCAAGATAATTAGCCCTTGTCAGTGGATGGACACGACCTTCAAAATTCCGATTACCAGAAAGTACAGCAGCAACAACAAGGTCTGCAAACAATGTTAAAAAACATGAATGTACAGTGCAAATACAAGCAAACTTGCAAATATTATGTGTCGACCAAACTTTTAAAAGCATTTTTGCTGCTAAGATTGCTCAAATATCTAATATGGCGACCTAACATCAGACGTTAAACAGAAGCAAAATAAGGTTAAATTCTCTACTTCTAGCTACTTTATTGGATAAAATGGCATACTGGACGATATTAGCCATTAACCAAAAAGAGAAAAAGAAAAAAAAATTACTCCAGCCGCATCTTCTTCAAAATAAACAATCTTAAAAAAAAAAATTAAAATGCAGAAAACACTTTAAAGTGTAGAGAAGATTTTGAAGTTGCTCCAAGATGTAAGCCAAATCCAAACAATTCTGTACAGCAGAGCAGCTGATTTGCAAACATATTGCCTATATATTTTACTTTTCATTCAAGTGCCTAAATTGTAATAAGTATCTTAGATTACTCAGGCATCTTTTGGCTTTCACATTGCCTTTCATATTAGACAAACTATAAAATACGGGCAACAATAACACAACTTGAGAATATGGGATGGTTACACAACTCCCAAAAATAGCCTCACATTGTAAATAACAGCGACAGAGAAGCCTTACACAGTTTTGCTTTCATGTAAATATGGGATGGAAACATTATAAATAACTTGAATACCATTTTCTGTGATTGCTGAAGCTACTGATTCTTGTAGATCCCCAGAATTTCCAATGCATGTCGTACATCCATACCCAACAATGTGAAATCCTTGCTGACTCAAATATTTCTGCAGACCACTAGAATGAGGATAAGAAGCTTAGTTCCTGATTTAAAACAGTGCGTCGAGAAGGTAAGCAGTAACTCTTAGAAGAATTTCCATCTAAACCAAGTACCTCTGGAGCAAATATTTTGTCACAACTCCAGAGCCTGGGGCAAGACTAGTTTTTATCCATGGCTTTACCTGTCCAGTAACAAAGAAAAGAAGTTAGTCAAAAACCACTTTCAAGTACAAGCGCAACCTTTGGAATTGATGCGGATAGTCAAGAAATTAAGGAGACTGTGCACCAAGCAAGGCAAAACATAAAGCAAAAGGTAAAAATCATAAAGCACTGTAACTTCAAACAGCGGTATATGCACAACTCAAGAAGCTAATACTGACCTCCAACCCCAAGTCACAGGCCTTCTTCGCAACAAGACCAGCTCCAAGCATGACACTTGGATTGGATGTGTTTGTACAGCTTGTAATGGCAGCTATAACAACACTACCATGTTTAAGTTCAGCAGGCTGACCATTGAATGAGAACTTGACAACCTTACTTTGTTCTTCCTTTGGTACTCCAAACCCCTGGCAAGTGAACAGATTCAGGAAGTTCACAAGCTTAACGTGTTGATAAACAAAAGCAAATCTATTTCCGACATTCCAGTCATATAGTATTAATCTTACTAATTTGACATCATTTGAACGGTCAGCCACACAAACAGAAACTTGTCAGACTTTTGCTAGACAACTAAAGATCCCTATCCAACCATTAACAAGGAAGAAAGGGGAGATGTAAACAAAAACTGAAATTCCAGTATCAGTCCATTCAATCCAATTGTCATGCTCTTCTTTGCATTTCATGCATGCAAGCATCCATTAGAAGTAGAAAGGAACAGCTGTAAACAACATTTAAAACAAACGGCAAGGGTTTTTATCGCACCTTGAACCCGATTTTGCTATCAAGACATGAATGCCAATCATCCTTCATTTCTCGAAGAGGAACTCGGTCATGTGGTCTAAGAAAAAGATACCGATCGCATCAATATAAAGAAGAAGAAAAAGAAAAGGTACCAAACCATACATTTCCCTACACAGTTCTAGAACAGCTACCTTTTCGGTCCTGAAACACAAGGTTCAACATCAGCAAGGTCCAAATCCAGATAAGAAGAATATACTCTTTCCTGTTGAGGCTGGCCAAAGTTGAACACCCCAAGAGAAATCAGATTTTATGCTTTGACCAATTTATATCACCTAAAAATGTACCGAGAAGAATCTACCTCGCTGTAGTCGACAAACAACCTGTTTGACCGCAAATATCCTTCTATCATAGCCACCTAATGTCATTTGAAGCAAAAGGTCACCAGAAAGCATCTTCAATTTATCTCATTGAAAAGAAATAATTACACTGAGATCATAGAATTTACTGTTTCATCACTTCTCCCAGTTAACTTAAGGTATTGTAAAGTGACATGATCCACAGGGAAGAAACCCATTGTTGCTCCGTACTCAGGGGACATATTTGCAATAGTTGCCCTATCAGCCAATGACAATTCAGCCATACCAGGACCTAAATACCCATGTTCTGTTAGTACTAAACATTAACATATAACATGAACAGCACAAGAAATACTATGAAGAGGTATATTTACCATAAAACTCAATGAACTTGCCAACAACACCATGTTTTCTTAACATTTGGGTAACCGTTAAAACCAAATCAGTAGCTGTGACACCACTGCGCAACTTTCTGGACAGCTTAAACCCAACAACACCAGGTAAAACCATGCTCATTGGCTGTCAAGAAATCACACAAAGTACTGTGTCATGCCTTATTCAACAAAAAAGTTCAGACGTCAAAGCAACTAAATCTATCTTGATAACTCCAGATGACAGAACAAAAGGAGATCCAACATACCTGCCCAAGCATAGCAGCCTCAGCTTCAATTCCTCCAACGCCCCATCCAGCAACTCCTAGTCCATCAATCATTGTTGTGTGAGAATCAGTTCCAACAACACTATCAGGGTAAAGAATGCCGTCAGTGCTGAAAACAACCCGTCCAAGGTACTCCAAGTTAACCTGAAATATTGCCATAAACGAAACAGCAGAATAGGTGGTCAAGTTTTCATCAGCACATTAACAATGTGAGGAACAAGATAAAAAGTTATATGATTTTACAAGTTCCCCAAAAAATTTCAGCCTGAGGAAGCATGCAACAATTAAATTAGTATAAACCTTAAGCCCTATTATCATTAATAAACAAAAACCTTACATGAAAAACATTCATATTAACTAAGATAGACAGCTGAACACAACTTGTAATCTCTATCAAACTTTTACCTGGTGGACAATACCAGAACCAGGAGGAACAACAAGCATGTTGCGGAAGGCAGTGGATCCCCACTTAAGGAAGGCAAATCTTTCATTGTTCCTTTTGAATTCGAAGTCCATGTTTACCTGCACAGCATTCTCCTGTCTCGCCACATCAACTTGAACTGAATGATCAATAACAAGGTCCACAGGTACCTGCAGAATACATCTCACCAGAGAATTGATGACAAGGAATAACAGGATAGCAATACTTTGTAATCCTACAAGTCAGGTTATCTAATCTAGAAAGCTAAACCTCTTCATTCTTTTTCTCAAAACTAGTTTTAACTGCATTATGCAACCACAAACCTAAGTAAACGACAGTACACACAGACACCCGAACACACCCACCCCCTGTCACAACATAGATATTATGACAGATTAAGGGGCCACTGAACATGGAACTTAAGGAAGGATAGGTGAAGAAAGAGTAGAACAGAGTATATGTTAAAGGATTAACACACTCAAGCTAGAGGGTGGCAAAGCCCAGTAAAGCAGAGAAAAAGAATAGATGTGTACCAAGGGATTGATCTTCTCTGGGTCACTGCCGAGATTCTTTATAGCATCTCGCATGGAAGCAAGATCCACAACAGCTGGAACACCCGTAAAATCCTGAAGCAAAAAGAGGAAAAAAGTATTGTTCCAAAAGTTCACTGCATATATTTTGCTATTAAGTTGCTAAAACCCATGCCTCTAACCTGCAACAAAACTCGGGCTGGCTTGAAGGGAATTTCAACTTGCTTCGGTGAAGTATTTTCCCAATCTATGATCTTCTCAACATCATTCTTGGTGACTTGGAAGTTGTCACAATTACGTATAGCAGACTCCAAGAGTATCCTAATGGAATATGGAAGCTTATCTGTATCCAAATAAGATTTTACGTTGTTAAAGAAGGATGAGAGCTTTTTCTCCCCAAAACAGGAAACCTTAAATATTTTACTGATGAAAATTTACCAATAACCTTTAGTTAATGAGCAAACAAAGCCCATAAGGTATATCAGAATTTTGTCTAAAACTAGGCTAGGAGGCCAGAGATTCTGAAGCGAAGAGAAATATAACAGAAAACGACAAGCTGAGATATATGCCTTGGTGGAATTTATGAACCCTGATAACAAATATGAGAACAGTACGAGTAGGAGCACATACCAATTCTGGGATCATTTAGAGCAGCAAGGCTGTAGAACTTTCCAAAGTCACCGCCTCCAGGCTTCGGTAGACTGGTCAATATTTCCTTAAAAGGATGTTCAGGAGCTGGACCATAGACAAATAAAACAATCACCACAAAGATAATTTCAATAAACTAAATTGTGGCAATGCTTTTCCAGTAAGCTTAGTTAGGCAATTGAGGTAGCAAAGGTCAAAAGGTGAGACTCGGAGGGGGGGGGGAGAGAGAGAAACCAGGAACAAATAACTGATATAGATAATAACATCCTATACTACTGCCGCAACATTTACAGTCCTCCATTTTAGAGCATTAAAATAACGAAATCAAAGTCAAAGACAAGTCAGATGTAGGTATGCAAACGTACATTTCAAGCTAGTTTGCTTCATAGGAAGCTGGCAGACTCAAAATATCTCAGCATGCAAGTTCGACAAGAAAAAACAGTAACTTTTGCATAAAGCAAAGCAGACCCCCCCCTCCCAACCGAAAAAAAAAACCGTTTGCAAGTCAAACTCCAACTTCTCACATGAATGGCAAATTCAAACAGAACAAATAGCAGCAGTCTATAACTATCACTACAATAAAAAATAAAAAAAAAAGAAGCAAGCACCAATGAGATCAACTAGTTAAAGCCGGAATGAATAGCAATTCATCCGACCCGAAATGAATAGCAGAAATCAATGAAGCATGCAATAAACTCGTGATCAAGCAAATTACAGCAAATACCTTTCCATGCGAGGAACAGGGAATACACATTTGAATCATGCTAGATTCAGATTGAATCAATAACTCAAGAGAAATTGGATTGAATTATACCCATAGTTGCGATCTTTCGCTCGAAGCGTTCGATGACAGGAACAGCAGTTCTGATCTGAGCTCTTAGACTGACAGGCGATCTCCAGGCAACGCCGTGACTCCACCGAGGGACAGAGCAGCGAAGAGCCGCCGACGAGAGTTTAAAGGACCGACAAGTGAAAAATGACGACGGTTTGGATACCGAAGGAGACACAAAGCTTCTGGTAACAGAAGACGAAATAGAAGATGGTGATGGTGATGATGACGATGAAATTGTAGATGCAAAACGAACCCTAGCAGCTCTCAAGATTGCAGCAGACGCAGATTTTGATACTGACGATGACGATGAAGGTGAGCATGTGGGTACATACATGACGGGAGTGCCTCCGGTTTTGTCAGACTTGTCAGTAAACCCTAAATAGAAAAATGAAAATGGGGGACAGTACTTCACTGGACTGCTTCCGTGTGGAGATCATACGAGGACAGAGAATGGGAGGGTTTTGATAAGATACTGCCGGGGTGTGGTTATGGAAATGCGGTTGATAATCATGGACCATAGGATGAAGAGCTGATGGGATGAAACGGTGTGGATGAACTTAGGATGTGCGTAGACGTGAGGAGGGGGAGGAAGGGGAAAGGCACGGATTCTTGTTTTAGTTGTTTTTTATTGAGTAATTTGTAGATGCTATGGCTAATTATCACACACCTAGGGTGTGGGATTACTTTAAAAAAAAAGATGTATGATTTATTTTTTTTCACACTAAGTTAGCACGTATTATGATAGACATTATGCCTTTACTAAAAAAATCTATAATCATTACTTTTTCCTTTGGATGAAATTATTGTATTTAACATCATGGTGAAAAAAAAAACAGAACTTGGTCCCTATTATTTTTAATATTCCAAATTAGCTTTCTTGTATCAAATATTGATCTTTAAGCAAATAAAAAATTTCTCTAGCATAAAATTTAGGATGTCCATTATCCAATTTACAAAAATGAAGAAATCATATATGATTTTTTACAAATCAATTTCATCCATTCTTAAAATTTAAGAAATTAAGAAAAAAATTGTACTCTCTTTCCTTTTAATTAGACAATTCGAAGTCAATTAGTTATTTTTATAATCCCATATTCACATGTCAATTTTTGAACTTCTTTTTTTGTTATTTTTACTCCAATGAATTTTGTTTATTAGGGTATTTTCTTTGTCAATTTTTTTTCCACTACTAATTAGAGCTCTCAAAATCAAATCATAAGTTAATATTCACTATTCAAAGGAAGTAGAAAATTTAAAAATAAACAATTAGCATAATAGAGGAGTACTTTTGTCTCTTAGGGGACTAAATGATAAAAAAACAAAGATTAGGGGGTAAAGTGAAATTCAAGATATGCCTTAGGCAGATTTTTTTTTTTTTTAAAAAGGGGATAATTTGTAATTGATCCTATTTAGATTTATAGTGCATCCCTATTAGTGTATTATGTTATTTTACAAGTCATAAATTTTATAATACACTTCCTTGTGCAGTTGTGCTTTTGGTTGAAGTTTATACCTTTGTTTTCTGTACTCACATGATTATTTTGTTTAATTTGTTCAACCAGTTTGATTGGTCATTGGTGCACTTTAATTTTCTGTTTCTCAATGGAATTCTTCTACACGAAATTTAGGGAAATTTGAGGACTTGATCTGCTGCAGGGGCAAGGTTGATTGGGTTGAAGCGCGGTTGACTGGGTTGTTGGCGATGTTGCGGGAGGAAGTGGGAGGGGGGGAAAAGAAAACAAAAAAGGATTAAGTGATTAACTGCTACTGTAGAAATGATTTACACAGTAAAAGAGCAAATACATATTCAGGCCTCCCAGTTAACTAGAGAGCTCAGAAAATTCATGTCACTGTCCATGTAAGGGGTCAAAATTTTGGCGTTATTACCACCCCTTAGAAATAATTGAAAAACACAATCTTTGAGGAGCAAAAATAACAAAATGGACCACTATCACTCGATGGTAAAGCTTGTAGTATCATGTCATGTTGGAGGTTGCCATGTCCCTGGTCTGAATGATTCACCTGTTCCTGTAGGCTCGGACGACCTGAGATAAAAGTTTGTAGAGTCAAAATATTTTGAGAACAGATTCACACGAGACCAGTAAAACAGAGCATCTCTAGTTTTTTCAAATAATAATACGTCACTAATATGGACTCTTTCTTGTTCACAACTTTGAGCTCCACACTCTTTAAAGTCCACTGATGTCGAGCATCCAAACATCTTGGCAACAGCACACTAGCAGGCATACACGAAAATGAAATAAGGGAGTAGAGACACAGGCTGAATGAACCAAGAAACTTACTCTTCTTGTGTTTGTCTAACTTCATATGGTGGTTGCTTCTCTGACTCAGTTGCTTTGGAGGCCCTGTGACCACAAAGGCATGCCAAACAGGAAATTTCAGGATCGGATGTACATCCAATGCCACAGGCATGTAAAAATTAGAAAATGAGCCGAAATGCAACTCGAATTGGCAATAAACGAATAAAGAACAAAGATAGACTTATTGCGGGTTTAATTTCAATTCACTTGGACCACATTATCAACAGGTGCATATACAACTGACTGACCTCCTTGATGCATCAAACGCTTCCCCACGTCCATCACCTTCAAGAATAAAATAACACAGTGAAAAAGTAATAGACATGGCATATTCTAATGAAAAGAAATTAGTAGACAACTAAGGTTGGAGGATGGAAGCTATCATGCTCAATAAATAGTCAAATGCAAAACCAGATTACAGAATTGTTCATTCTCTGCATCCTCTCTTCTCTCAAGACACTGGTTCTTTTAGTAACCATACAAAAACACGTGTATATCTAATTCTCACAGTTACCAATTGTACATAGATGGACAAGGTTATACCAGGAGGAAGAAGTAAATTTTCCAAGCTAAAAGTATTGTAGGCATAGAAGCTAACTAATACTGGAAAAGATGCAAGATGGAAGTGATAACAGACAGCAAAATTTAGATACTGGAAGTGGTTCCAGAAAGTATATCTTCCTAGTTACATGCATTTTGGTCACTACAGTTTGCTTAAAATGTCTGTCAAGTAAAGCTTTTGTCCATTTATTGGATGGAAAGTTCAACTCAAGAAACGATAACTCAGGGACTTAATTAATTTCAAAATTCAAAGAAGAAGGATTAGGATGGCATATCTACTGAACTTCAAAGCTGAAAAGTGAATTTTGCATTCTGCCCAACATATTAATAGTACTAAACTTTGCATAAGCCATGCAGAATTATCCCCTCAGCCTTGGGCTAATTTATTGGTCATTACAAGTATAAGAAAGTAAGTTCATAACAGAACGCTATATAAAGTACAACCACTTTAACAATTAAAATGGTAAAACAATAATTGGCTACCTTCTGAAGTAACGGGAAGCTGCTGGATAAAACTCTTCAAGTCTGGCCCTACAACTTTACCTATACCAATGATAACCTTCTGTGAGTTTAGTACAATAACACCATCTGAGAATACACAAGAAAATGTGCGCCTTACCAGTCTTAGCAGCTTCTCGACTAAGACCTTCTTTGGCCCTTTCCTCTTCTTCTTTCTTGAGAACTTAGTGCAGTAAAATATTTGTTAAGCACTTGCTTTGGTGAAAAGTTATGTCACAACAACTTCATTTCTCTGAAATCTAATTAAGAAGATTAATCTCATCATAACAACCTGGAGATGCCGATTTCTTGAATCTAGGAACAATTGCTCAGAACTATGCAACTAAAGAGTTCAATCAATAGAGGACAGCACATTTTACATTCTTTCTGGACTGATGCAAGCTTATTATTCCATGAAAACCCTGTAGCACTGATTATTTAGCATTCTGCAAGAACTTACTAAGGTATGAACAGAATCACTTCACTTTAGACTGTCCTAGGAAACATGAAAAACTCATGGTTGATTGAGAAGCTTTTTCTCAGGTTTTTTCACATGTCAAAGATTCAGATACAAGGTTATGGTAAGTCGAATCCCAAAAACATAAGCACAGAAGTTGAAAGAGATTACACAAATTATACTTACGAGCAACATTGAGTCTAACACGTTCCCGTCTAGCCTCAAGCTCAGCCATTTCCTGACAACCAGATTAATAATCAACTAAAGTTTTCTATTCTCTTTCACCTTCTTAGTACATAATGTTTGGAGAATTCTAGAATATCCTCTGAAGATAAAAACAAAGACGGTGGTATATTGTCCACATAAAACTTGAGAAAATTATAATAGAAGAAGTGACATGGCTACTCTATTTGCCCATTGACAATCCAAGGATGGGAAGAGAAGTGACCTTTACTTTGCTCGGCATCAATGAAACAAAAGACAGACAAGGTTGCTTAATTTACCTCAGGTGTAGGAGCTTTCTTTCGCTGTCCATTCAGCCAACATATCCATTCGACTACAATGGTTTAAGCATAAAATTACTGATTATGAGAACAAAATATGGAGAAGCAAGGTGCTTGTTATCACAAAATGAACAAATTCACCAATTTAAAGCAGGAAAATAAAGGATTCAGGTCTATAAGTAGGTATGCAAAAGCAGAAGCATTTTCCCTCAATAAAGAATTTCTCAAATACAGCATATCATTGTAGATAATTGACACATTAAACAACGAGTTCCATTCACCCTGATAATTTCAAACCGAATCCAAGAAAAGAAGCCACACAAAAAAGGGAAAGTAAAAAGAAAAACACTCTGTCCGAAGAGATATACCTGGAACTGAAGTTGGTTCCTCCTCTCCTTTGAACACCACCCATCGTCTCTCTTTCACTGATGCATTCACACAGTGAGACACAAGGCCAAGCACATTTTCAAAAAAAAAAAAAAGAAAAAAAAAGAAAAATGGAGAAACAGCACTGCAGCTACATAATATTAACAGAGAGCCAACAGACATCCTCAAGCTAGTAGTTTATCTCATTAAACTATCTACACATCGGCTAGATCATGCAGTACAATAATCTGATGATAGCAATTTCCAATAACTAAATGACTGTCGGAACAGAACCACTAGCATCATGATATTACGCTTCACTAAACCTCAAAGTTCCCATCTTTGTAAGCCTTAGCTGCCGCCTGCAGGACACCTTTTGGCCTAAAATGGTGGCTAAAAGAAAAAGATAAACAGCCGACAAAAATCAAACTTTTCTACGTCCTATATCACACCTTTACCAGTTTCATTTCACCTCTACCTTCAACTTTTAAATCACAAGTTCTTCAAGCAGCAATTCAAGAAATTAGAAAAAATATAAGAGTCAGCAAGAATGTGTGTAAATTCCTCCCAAAGTTCCCAATTCATATTTCGAAATCCACTTCGTTCCAAACTTATTAAACATGTCCAAATACCACATGCTTCATGCCCATTCATTTACTAAAATTATAAATATTGCAAACTAGCACAAAGTGTGAGAGAGGGGAAAAAAAAAAAGGATGAAGAAAGGACCCACTTACTGACACCATCATTTCTTTCCATTCGAGTAAAGTATCGATTCCCAGCTTTGTCCATTCCCACCATAGTCCGATTGCTGAGTAATCCCACAATCCTTGCCCAGAATCTCGACATCCTTTTTCTTTTTCTATATTAATCAGCAGTAATCAGTAATTGAATGGTTCTTCAACAACTTCTTCTTCTTCTTCTTATTCTTCTTCTTTTGGAGTCTCAACCATAAGCTTCTGTTTTTCCCTCTTGAAACCTTAAGAAAGGTGTTCGAACCCAGGTGGCGTCAAGTCCCGAATGCTGTTTACCGCATTAAGATAGTGTTTGGAAACAACCTGAAACATTAATTTCTGCGTTAACTATTCTAACCAGCACTCTTCATCCTACCCCAATCCCCATTCCCAAGGATCAAGAGCATTTGATTGAACGTAAATAAATCACCCGAAGTATGTTCTCTTGCTTTCCGAACTCCATAATTACAAAATAATCAAGAACAAATTTCTATTGGTCCCATTGTGGGGTAAATGCCGGATTGGGTTGGTTTTCTCAAGTATCCCTGGCATCCGCCAAACAGTCCACAGCTCAAGTCCCACATCGGTTTTATAACGATCGTAAACTTTCTTGATATGATCGAGATTCAGGGCACCGGCCGCCGAGCTCGGTAGCGTGGGCTTGTGACCCAAGTGGGGGCATTTGGGTGATGGAACAGTTGGCCGACCCAGAGGGTAGGGCCTGGGGTGCTGTTTACGGGCTTGCCCGCTCCAAGCAGAGAGCTGGACCGCGTGGTGTCAGCGAAAGCTGACATTTCACGGTCCCTAAAGAGGTGGGTACTGCGTGAGGCTGGCTTAACAGAGCAGCGAAAACCACCCACTCTCTGCAGTGGAAGGACAACGAGCTTGGTGCACCGAGGCCCGTCGGTACTCAATGGGCGGCCCTCCTTGAACCATCACTTTTTAAGTCCTATTTTTCCAATTTCTCCTTTTAAATCTTTTTCCTAAACAGAAACTGAAAATTGAATTTGAATCTAGATCCTATAAATCCTAATGACAGCTAATCTTCTAATCGTTGGAAAAAATGAGAGATGTCTTTCAATTGCTTTTTTCAATCTTTTTCTGCTTTCATTTTAGAAGTATTTGAATTGAATAACTATCTAGAAATTTTTTTCTTTTAATTTTGCTTGTTGCAATGCTTTTATCGATACGAGGATGTATATAAAATAGAAACTGTGATCTAAAACCATTTTACAAAAAATGTAACAAAACTTTTTTTTTTAGTAATCAATTATCCAAACATAGCCACGAGATGAATTTCCACAAAAAAGTTTCCTAAGTAAATATTGCACATGTGACTCGTACAATACAAACATGGATTAATCTTTTTGACATGAGGTTGGATGTATGCCATATTATTTAAACTTGAATTTGATTATCAAATTTTATATATATGCATACATTTAAATCTGCTATTGTATACATTTTCGATGTATAAAAGTAAAGTTGGCCACGATTCCAAAACAGCCGGTTCCGATTTAAAAACCAACAGTTTCGGTTTTACTAAAATGTAGAATATGAACCGGCTCTTGTAAGGACGGTTACGATTACGATTCTTGAACCTCCAGTTCCGATTCAATTACGGTTTCGATTTTTTTCACTTCCGGTTTCAGTTTCTCTAGTTTTGGATAATAGGTTGTTAGACTAAAACTGTGACCGTTTGATATTTGGTATTGTTATTAAAATTGAATTCTAAATTAAATAAAAAAACTCAATATATAAATGTATTTTAGACAATTTGAACGGGTCTCGAACTGCTGGTTCCTATTTCGATTCAAATTTTTTGTGAACCTAAACCTAAACCTTTAGTCACGATTACAATTCCGGTTTCAGTTTAATAAACCGCCGCTCCAATTCCGATTCAAACCTGAACCGTGGCTACTCCTACGTAAAAAGTTTTACCCAGCGGGTGTAAGTTTTTTTGGTCAAAACTACAAATATCAGTCAAGTGTTAGTCAATTTGGATTGGAGGCCCATTATGGAAAAGTCTAAGCCCAATTTTAGCTTAGTACTATGCCAGTCTCACTGCAGCTTTCACGGTTTCACCTGAACTGTTAAAGATCTAAAAGACTAAAACCAATTGGATAGCCGCCGGCCGGCATTTTATCTCCGGCTTGCGACAGCTAGTTTATTCTTCCGATCTTCTTTTACCATTCACTCTCCCAAGCAAAACAGGTGAAAATCCCAACTTCAAACTTCAAGTACCCTTTATCTTCAGAATTCCAAAAGCTCGACCTTTCTAATCTCAAACCCTTGATTCCTTTTGCAGCATCTTGTTGTATAAAACCTGTAAAGTGTAAACTATGATGCCTTGCTCCAATATATCAACAATGGTCTCCTTAAAACCTTCAAATTGTGATCCCTCATCAATTTCTTCCATATCTCAGCTCAACCCCCATCGCATATTAAACTATCAGACAATTACAGGGACAAAAAGGTTTGATTTTTATCATATTTCGAGAGTGCGCCTTATTCAAAATGGCCTCCGTCAGCTCAGGGAGAGGATGGAAACAGTAAAAAACACCCAAAAAGTGACAGAAGCAATGAAGCTAGTTGCAGCTGCAAAAGTGCGGAGAGCCCAAGAAGCAGTGATCAGTGGCAGACCATTTGCAGAGGCCCTTGTCGAAGTCTTGTACAATATCAATGAGCAGCTTCAGTTGGATGATATAGATGTTCCATTAACAAATATTAGGCCAGTCAAGAAAGTTGCTCTTGTTGTGATGACTGGAGACAGAGGTCTTTGTGGGGGTTTCAATAATGTTGTGCTGAAAAAGGCTGAGGCCCGGATTAAGGAGTTGACGAATCTTGGATTGGATTATTATTTGATTAGCGTTGGAAAAAAGGGTAATGCTTACTTTAATAGAAGGGAAGGTTTGTTTGTGGGTAGATCTGTCGAGGGTGGGGGATTTCCCACTTCTAAAGAAGCTCAAGTGATTGCTGATGATGTTTTTTCTCTGTTTATCAGTGAAGAAGTTGATAAAGTTGAGCTATTGTATACCAAATTTGTGTCATTGATCAAGTCTGATCCAGTAATTCATACTTTGCTTCCATTGTCTGCTAAAGGAGAGGTTTGTGATGTGAATGGCAAATGTGTTGATGTAGGCGAAGATGAGTTTTTCCGATTGACAACAAAAGAAGGGAGATTGACTGTGGAGAGGGAACGTGTGATTGGAAAAAAGAGGGAATTTTTGCCTAATTTGGAGTTTGAGCAGGACCCGGCTCAGATTCTTGATGCATTGATGCCACTTTATTTAAATAGTCAGATTCTGAGGGCATTGCAGGAGTCATTTGCTAGTGAGCTAGCTGCAAGGATGAATGCAATGAGCAATGCCACTGAGAATGCGGTGGAATTGAAGAAGAATCTTTCCATTACTTATAACAGGGAAAGGCAAGCTAAGATCACAGGGGAGATACTGGAAATTGTTGCTGGAGCAGAGGCGCTTATCTAGTTTCTTTCGGTTTTGGCTATGCAATTTTTCATCGTATGATCTCTTCTACGATTCTATCCCAAGCCTTTCAATTCCAAAACTTCTGAATCCGTTCAAGATGCTTTTTTGGGTTAAGCAGGTCTTAGGATAGTACCTTCTAGATTCAGTGTTTATACTCTCTTGTTCAAGTTTAGCATAGGACTGTACCATTCAGCTTGAAATGAGATTATAATTAACCAAGTTGGGAGCATATGGGTTTTCCTTACTTTCCTACATTCCTTGAGATAGGTAAATAATGTATGTGATTTCCAGCCTTTTACCGTCTCAAAATGGAACCTGTGTTTGACGCTACACCTATCCTGTTATCCCAGTCAAGCGTTTTCTTGGGACGGGGGTCGTGTCATTGGTTCCTAATGAAGAAATGCACATTGGTGGGGGCTAATTTCTGGAAACTTTTATGTTTTATGAGCTTTTCATCATGGAGAACCATGTTGCCCCAGTCTCGTTGTCTCACATGGAACATTGCTTGGGTTTGGAACTACTATAATGTGCATGGTGAAGGCAGATTTCATTTCAAGGGGACCAAGAGAGAGAGATAATTTGGACTAGAAACAGAAGATGTCTGCAAGGTTTTGGATTCCTTATTAGCTTCAAGGAGATTGGAATTTTAGATGACTGATCTGTATGAGGATCCAGTAGCTGATTTTGCTTTGGCATATTTAAATTGTGCAGAATTGGAGGACAACTTGCCTTCTTAGTTGTTAAAATTAGCTGGAGGACAAGCATCAGAACAAGCCTGCATACAAGACATTGACTGAGTTAGAGGTACAAAATTGCGTTTTAACTCGTGGGACCTCGTACCCGCCATACTATTTAGTTGATAGCCGCCACCAGTGGTTCCAAACAAGATCTGATACCACGAACAAATGAATCTGCTGAAAGATACATGAATCTGTCCTCTCTATCGCCAAAGATACTCTTCTTCTATATGGAGAAAAGTGAGAGGTCGAAAGAGTTTCAACACTTCATTGAATTGGAATTTTGTCATATGGGCTGTGATTCTGTCTCAACAATGTCCAGAGCTGAAAGGCAGCCACATTCGGTGAATGACGGCCATGCTTCTTATACGTCAATGTAGAAGCCAATTAGCCAACAGCTAATTTCAGGGGAGATCGTGCTCCACTATTATTTTATGAAACCAAACCTTTTTGCTGGAAGAATAACTACCTAGTAAGACTACTTTGCAAGATTTAATTAAAAAAAAAAATTGAAAAGTTATCGTTCTGAGTAGAAATTTCTTGTTGCTTTAGGCATTTCTCATGTCACGTTGTATATCATGTTTATCAGATTTCTTTTTTTAATCAATTTAAGCTGAGATGATTACCCACCAAATTTGACCTCTTGCTGGAGTTTAAAATTTATGCACCTGTGGCTGTGGGTCTGGAGAATATAGTGTATCTAAGCCTGGGAGTGGGGATTACTGTTGTTTGTCGAATCCACTGATTGGAAGGAGAAAGACAGATATTACCACTTACAGCACAGTCATGAGAATATGTGGCATCATGAGAATATGCAGATGTGAAACGAAACAAGTTGGATCCAAGAAAAATGCCTAGATTTGGGTCGGATATCCATTTCCAATCGGTTGGTTGATGCCTAAGGGGTTAAAACTTGACAGTCGAAAATGATATGGACCCGTCTCTATAGTCCGTGGGGGATGGAAACCTCTGGCCGCCTTCCTGGCTCCTGAGAGGACCCTTTACTGTAAAAAGATTAAAAGACCATAGATCAGTTTTAAAAAATAATGATAATAATTCTTGAAGGAAATTCGACCAAGTAGCCAAAGCCACCATTCATTCGGCGCAAAACAGCAGGCGGATGATGAAAACACCGTTTACGAAGGATAATATAGATTGTGGAAAAGCTAGACATGCATCGCACTCAGCACCGCCATGACTGGTGCCTGCCTAGTTGTCTTTCAGAAAGTGTCCTGATCTTCTTAGTCTAAAAAAGTCCAAAAGAAAGTCCAAATCAGAGAAACAACCGGGAAAGGTTACGGACACTTGACTGCATAAATTTCTTCACCTTTATGACGACATTAATCACTTTCTTCAGGAGATTACAATTCAATAAAATAATTATGGGTCTCCCTACTATTATTGGCAGAATCTCCTTCTCATTTCCAGCTGAATCTATTTATCATGGGGTTGTGCATTCTCCCCGAGTCCTGAGCCACTGACTATTATAGAATCAGAGAGTTAATCCTCATCTTGTGTGAGCTTTCACCTCACAGTTTTCCTATGTTCTATCCTTCAAACTTTTGGGGACAAATCGTCTTCTTTTCGGCTGGGAAAGTGGAGGCTCTTGATATAGGATATTTTTACGCATATAGAGAGAGGGTCCTGTTGCCTTTGTTAGGTGGATACAAAGTGAAAATAATACTTGCAGATGTTATTCTGACCTTTCACTGTCACGAGTGAGTCATTTAAAAGACAAGGGAAACGCATGCACACGCATTATTTAGAGAATTTTGCGGCTTGGTTGAGGTCTACCACCCCTCTTGGTGGCTCTCTGCTTTCACCAGACTTTCCAGCTTCATTAGGTCTTCTTAAACTGTAGGTGAGAAACAGATTCTCTAAGCAGAAGCAATGCTTTAAGCTTCTAAATTTGCTTGTCGGTGTCTCATGTAGCGCTTTCCCTTTCTTTCTCATAGATATTCACAGACATCTCACATCACAATCTCATTCATGCACGCATCCACAAGATCTAGCATAGCATTTCTCTATACCACTGTCTCAGATTTTTTAGAGCAGCAATTTCTGAAACATGACTTCTTAACCCAGTGAGCTGTGGATTCTCTTTGGAATATACTTTTGATTGAACCGGATTTGCCTAGTGAATAAAAGATAGCTCTACTTTCTTTGGATGCTTTCTAAAATTGTTGGTTCTGAGGTGGGGAAGAAGCAAATGACAGATCCTCTGTGTTCCACATGGAATAGCATCTGTGCACCTGTCTTTTTGGTTAATGTGATTTAGCCAGTTGATTTAATTGGGTTTTGTGTTTTCAGGAGGATGTCATCGGCCGAAGGCAAGTACAGCTTGTACAGGAAAGACAGTTCTGGTTGGTCAACCTTGAGGAATGAAGAATTTCAAGAAGAAGATGTCTGGGGTATCCTTGGGCGAAGTAAAGAATTGAAAAAGTCCAATTCTGATTCCTACAGAGAATCGTCCTCTATGGTTTCGAGGCGCCTGCCGACTGCATCCAGAATGATTCCAAAAGCCAGCAGTAGTAATTCTGGGACGGAATCCAAAATTATTCAACAATCAGCCCCTGTTAACATACCTGATTGGTCCAAGATTTATGGAAACAGCTCCGCAAAACCATCCAATACTGCTTCATGGCTCAATGATGATGGTAGTAGTGACGGCGTGGTGAATAACAGTTGGGACAGTGATGAAGAAGAGGAGGACGATGGCGGTGTGATTCCACCCCATGAATGGATCGCCAGAAAGCTTGCAAGGAGTCAAATAACTTCATTCTCTGTGTGTGAAGGCGTTGGAAGAACACTCAAGGGTAGAGATCTGAGCACTGTCAGAAATGCTGTGTTAACCAAAACAGGATTTCTTGAGTAACAATTTGTGTGATGGACATGATTAACATTGTCATGATGGTGATACTGTTTCATCAATATGATTGGTAATGTAGTACTAGTAAATATGGGTCCCCTATGAAATCATGCTGCTATTATCTTATCGCAATTCAATGTACAGGTTTGTCTGCTTGCTTCTGGATTCCTGATTAGACTATTTGCCTTATTTGGCAATAGACAGATATTAGATAATGTGCTTCCTGTATTTAATATTTTTCCTATTATGTTAGTGCTGTGGGTAAGAGATAAATTCTTGCCCTTCAAATTAAATGTGAACTAATGAAATAAGTACGTGATGTTGATAATTTTTCATTTCTGTTTTTCTATTTCTTCTTCTTTTGGTTATCAATTGCGTTAGGAGCATGGAGATCAATCAAAATTTGTTCTTCGACAAAAAGGATTCCAATATCCACTGGCTCTTGATTTGATGTTTATTTTTTATGGTTAAACTACTTAATGATTCTTTCCTCTCCTTAATGCAAAATAGCCTGAACCTTCACGTCTCAAGGATAATCCACGTTCTTGATTTTAATGTTTGTGTCTGTCATTTAATGATACAGTAATATCAACTTTTTTAGGTGAACTCTTGCGTTTCCTAATCATATTGTAAGTGAACTCTTGTTTTTCCTAATCAATAAATTTCACCTAAAGCACGTATATGACTTTTCTACTTGACAATAATAGATAAACAATTAGAAGAACAAAAAGTAGAGTCCATCTATAAAAAGCGTCGTGTAAATCACAGTCACTTTTTGTTCGTGAACTCTTATGTTTTTCCTAATTAATACACTTCACCTAAAACGTTTCTACACAACAATAATAGATAAATAGTTAGAAGGACAAAAAGTGTAGTCCACCTGTAAAAAGTGACCGTGAATCACTACAATAGCAATAGATACAAACATGGGAATGTCTAAAACCATGGAAATGGGTTATCCTTTGATTTGTTAATGTCATTTAGTATAGAATTTTCCCAATAGTATTAGTAACTCTGTCCAACAGTAGCTTTACCGATGGACAACATTAACTTCTACCAGCGTATGTATGACTGATATTCTAATTTATACACTTGTATTCTTATATTGTGATAAAACAAGCGGTACAAATTTTTATTTACGACACACCAAACCAGAACCCCCCCCCGGCGGGGAGGGGGGTTGAAGGAATGAAAATGCCCTCGTTTTTCTTGATTATTATTAACTAGTTTTCATTTCACCATATGTCAGATCATATTAGGCTGTAAAATTTCAATTTGCTACTAGTGTTTCAAAGATTTTTTAAAGCATTTTTTAATAGAAGCCACCACCGTGCGCAACTTGTCCTTTGACAATTCAAATATAACTGGAGAAAAAGAAAGGGGAAAAAATATTTTTGACATGATATCCATTCTATTCTATGTATACTCATTGCCCCGTGGCATGGCCATAGCATAGAAAGCCCACTTGGAAATTTTGGAATTAGGCGCAAATATGTACAGAGAAGAGAATATTTTCTACAGCTGAAAATAATTAAGGGTTAATTTTAGAAACCTCCCCTGAGATTTATCCTAATATTACCTAGCACCTCTGAAGTTTTAAAAATATCACATAACTCCCCTTAAATGACAATTTATGTAACACTGTCACCTCTTATGGTAGAAGTAATATTAAAAAAATGCATTGGAGGAGAGAGATTATATTATCGTTCCATTTTAGCCCTTGTGCATTTTGATTTATGAATGTTGAAATATGAAAAAAAAAAGGAGACAAATAAGGTGGAATATTAAACTTAGTATAGGAGAAGGTGTAAGTGCAATAAGTAATAAATTTAATCATTTTGTAATTAGAGAATATTGGTATGTGCAAGGAAAATTTCTAAAGCTACTTGAACCTTATAAAAAGGTAAAAGTTTCAAGCGATTTGGTCATAAAAATGAGGAAATTAAGAACAACGATTTTGCATCGAAGGGACACAAAAATTTTACCACAAATAGGAATATTAGAATGAAAATTTTAGGAGATCAGTTAGTGGTAAAGATGAATATTAAAAGTAAAGATTTTTGCAGCAAAGAGAGAGAAAAATATTCTAGATGACATTATTGTTATTTGTTTTTAGATATTTTAGCTTGTAGGATTTTTTTTTTTAATCTTTTCCCAACCTTTTGCTACGTAAAAAAGGGAAAAAAAATATTGGGAGCAACTTTGTCATTTCAATGCCTCTAATTCCGACATCTAATCACATCATATTGATATGAGAGGTAAATGAAATTTTAAAACTTGAGGGTGCCAGGTGATAGAGGATGAACCTTGAGGGAGGTTTTTGAAATTAACCCAATAATTAAATTGCGTGTCTAAAGTCCCAGGAAGTCACAACGAAAACAGACAAGTACCCTCAATAATTGGCTGGTTCGGTAGCTTGTTGCTTTCTTCATTATCTAAAGAACAAAAAAACGGGCGAAGATGTCACATACATGCTGCCTGTGCCCCACTATCATTTTGTCTTCACTTCGGCTTTGATGTTTCTTTTGGTAATGACATTTATCTTTTATGGTACACACACACAAAAAAAAGTATGAGGCTCTAGACGCAGCTAGGTTTAGGCTCAACCAAGCTAGAAATTGCCTCAATTTCTCTTTTCTTGAAACTCTCCAATTCTTTCAGGGCTAATGTTCTCAAATTCTCCACAATTTCTTGCGCTCCCTTTTGATGTCTTCCAATTCCATGTACCATTCCTTGTATGGTTCCAGCATAAAGTCCATAGCTTCTCAATTTCTCAATTTCTTCCTCACTGCCACCTCCTAATATAGCTCCACACGCAGCAGCACAGGCATGTAGCTCACCTTCTTTCTTCTTGCTCACATGTTCAACCTTGCTCATGTCAACCGACTCCTCCTCATCTGATTGGCTGATGATGAATTCCCTGAATTGGCCATCCACCACCCCCTGGGAGCCTGTGGCCCGGCTGATTTCGGTTATTACCCTCAACACCCGGTCCGCGTTATTCTGGGCGGAGTCCAACGAACCAGCCAGGAGCTCAAACGCAAATGGCATGATTCCGTCGCCCGTGAGGAGCTCAATATTCGGGTTGAACTTATGTTCAATCGCGGGCTTGGGCCTGGTCCTGTCCGTCAAGGGAAGGTTCTCGTGAGCATATGCAGCTGCATGCATGAGCTGAATAGCAGATGCGGCAGCCATGGCCTGGTTCCGGTCACCGCCGACGAGTTCACAGGCAGCAATGCACAGGGCCGGTGCCGTGGATCTCGGCGGAGCGAAGGTTAGATGATGCATGGGCTCAAAGACCGAAACAGGATGCCGGATTGGGATGGCTTCCTTGAGATGGGATTCGATATCCGCTTCGATATTAGCCCAGTAAGTTTGCTTCCGGGCCATTCTGACCACCAAAGGCCTGTAACATGATGAGGACGGGTTAAGATTTGATCTGGAGAACCCTACAAGATTTGTTCTTCCACTGTAAGTTGAAAGGGCTCTTGCCATCTTAGACTAATATGGAAAGATGAGTGCAGTGTGATGATGGTGAGACTCCAGGCTTTGAAGGCTAAAACAGCAAATGGTGTGGGAGACTTATAAGGGATGATGAAATCAAGATATTCCTATTTTATGGTGTACTTGTTCTGTGTGGTGCATGAGCACGTGGGGCACGGGTTTGTAAAGCGCTGGGGTTCTAGGATTGCGTACCAATAATTAATACTCCCTTGGGCAGCCGACAGCATGCTGGTAAACAACTGCAATTTTTTTTAATTTTCCCCTTTTTTTTCTGGGTGGGTGAAGATCAGTGCTGCTATTAGCAATGGTTAATGAAAACCGAATTGTACGAAAAATAGAAAGAGTTAAAAATTGGACCACGTGAGACATGAGAGATTGATCGACATTTTTCCCCAACTAACATTTGCTTGGAAGCAGGGGTGAATTCAAGTCGAGTCAAGTTCGAATATCCATATACTCGAACTCGAACTCAAATTCGAAATGAGGGATTCGAGTTCGAGTTTGAATGATCAATAATAAAGCTCAAACTCGACTCGACGAGGTTGACAAGTTGATCGAGGTCGAGTACTCGAGTTCGAAATTGAGTATATTGGTAAAGATTGTAATATTTTAAACTAACAAATCTAAAATGGTAAATTAATAAATATAATATATTAATTTTTAAATTAATTTTCATCGAGTCAAATAGCTCGACAAGTACTCGAGTAGTGAATTCTCCGACTCGAGATCGACTCGATTTTCTTGTCAAGTAACTCGAGCTCGAAATCGAGCTACTCAATTAGTCAAGTCAAGTAGCTCGAAAAAATAGAAGAAGAAAACCAAAACCTATGCCCTGTTTGGGAGTGAAGTTTTTTTTATTGTTTGTATAACATTCTACTGTAATTTACTGTAAAAGTTGTAAAAAAATTTTGAGAGTTAAGTATTTTTGGAAGTGATATATTAAAAATTTTGAAAATTTTCAAAGGGTTCTTATAATTAAAATAGAAAACAAATAAGTTTTATACAAGGAAATCTTTACTACATATGTATTTTTGAATTATTTTGCTCTATAATCATTTCAATTAACATCATCTAATAGGTATTAGTTTGTTTAGTTTTGATATTTAAATCATGATATTTTAGTTAGAAAAATATTTTGTTAAACCAGCTTATCAAAAAGCCTCTTTAAGTAATATTTTACTTTAAGATTTTCATTAGGCATAAAAATCTTAATCAAACTAACTTGTCAAGTAACTTTCTATGTAAAATTTACTGTATTTACTAATTTTAGCATTTCCCTTAGTTGCAAATGACAATAGCATATATATATATATATATATATACACACACACACATACAGAGATACATACATACATACATACATATATATATATATATTAACATTTTTCATTTCTCAAAATTTTTGAATTATTTTTATTTTTTAAATAATTTAATTTGATGTTATCTAATGATTATTAGTTTGTTTGATTTATACGTTTAAATTCCTATATTTTGTAAATTTTTAATTGAGTTTACAATTATTTTTAATTTTTTTAAAATTTAGTGTAGAACGTATAAGTTGTCTTTCCAAATTATAAAGAATCTTACAAAATCCACACTCGTTTTAATTGTCAAAGAGTTCTAACACATTCATTACAATTTTAAAATTCAAAAAATAAACGAAAGCCTATCATTTTCTTTTTTACGTATTATGCTGACCACACAACAAGACTAAACTTTGAATCCAGCTTGATATCTCCAAAATTCAACTACATTTGATTCGTTTTCAACTCTGTTGTTTTATGCCTTTTTATTTTCCCATTCTTTCTAGTTTTTGATTATCTTTATTTTGTCCTTCTTTTTTTCACAATATCTATATCTCATTTACAACTTCACTGTATCATATATTTTTCCCTCCTTCTTTCTACTCTTGTCATTATCTTTTTTTTTCCCTTGTGATTATTGCTAAATATGTTGTTTTTATTCCGTTCCATTTTACTAAGCTTGCACGGTTGGGCATTTTCCATAACATTTTCCTTCCTCATTTACTCGTTCATTATTCTTGTTTCTGAAGACTAAGCAAATACGGTTTAATTTCTAATTACTTTCACGTGCACTCTTTTGTTACGCTCTAACTCCTCTTGCATGGCATATAGTTTTAACATTACGATTGTGTCCCACCTTCCCCCATCCGTATTTCATTGTATCTGTTGCGTTACACCTTCCCCCGCCATCTATCCGTCTTATTATTTGGATAATATTAGAAACCTCCCTTAAGATTTCTCTTAAAATTACTTAGTACTAAGGTTTTAAAAATATCACTTACCTCTATTACATTTATTGTTTGTGTAATAAAAATTTCAAGAACCCTAAACTACTCTTTTGCTCATTTTGTTAAATCAAAATACTCCTAAGCTGCTTTGTTTATTCCAGGAAAAACTATCACCTAAAAACAATTTCTAATAGTACCGCCACATCGCAAAGTTAAAGTCTATAAGACTATAAATTTAGGAACAAAAAAAATTTGTAAATAAATACATTAGCATCATTTTAAATCTACACAGTCAAACCTGGTTTGTAAATAAATTTAGGAAATTGTAGTGTTAAATATGTTCTTCTTTTAAAGAATTTTCTTTTTTCAGTCCGAAATTGATGAGGATTAAGAAGTAGGGAGGGAAAAGAGAGATTTGAACCCATAAACTTCAAGTTTTGAGATTGAAGTCTCAATCTCAGTTATTAGACCAAGACTTCTTTGACATGGATCGGATATGTTGATAGATGTACAAATAATTTTCATTGTGGACCAGGTAAAAGAAAACACAGAGAATATGATATTTACCATACAAATAGAGAAGTTTGATGCAGGTTCTATAATAGTATGGGTTTGTTTGGATAGAGAATTTACTTGAGATTTTATTTGGATTATTCTAACTTTTGTGATGGGAGATAAAATGTTGTTGGGAAGATAAAAGGATGGTTGAAAAGTGTGATTGTGATGTAAGCAAAGTAAATTTTGCAAATTTCTGTTATACAAACTACTAAAGGAACCAATGATAAAAATCTTTATATTTAATAGTAAAAAAAAAATTGATTCTGTGCTGTGTATTAGCCAAATATATATGGTTGACGGCTGCATTGGAGCTAAACCGACAAACCTAACGTGAGGACATTTGGAATGGGTAATTCATTCAGACGTTTCAGGCACGTCTCTTTATCTCTCAATGTGAAACCAAAAGGAAATCAACTGAGAGCAAAAATAAAAATACAAACCGGTCCCTCTCCCTATCGTGGCCAATATCATAACGAAATAAATCTGAATAATGGGTTTTTTCTTCTTTTTACATGTAAATTCCTTCCTCATCACTTTTAATGATAGTATATGGGAATATATCCTGGATTTCCTCAAATCAAAAGGAAAAAAGAAGAAGAAGAAGAAACGTGCTCAATAGCTAGCTATGGCGGGCCTAAGTGTACATTTAAAGGTTTGGTAGGCAGTCCATTTCTCCCATTCACATTGCTTCGCTTGGGATATAGTACACGGAATCAGCGGATTTGTTAGTGCCGTGTCGCGTTCTCAAGATAAAAAGGTTAACCCCAAAAAAAAAAAAAAAAGAAAAACTACGACGTCTGGTGCAACGTAATACTTGTTCGGAGAAAAGCTCTCACGTTGGGTTATTTAGTTTCACCTTTTAGTATATTTTTTAATTCTTTACTATTTTTATTTATACTTTCTAATCCCTCCCTACACCGTGTAGAAATTACATATATATCCTAATATTTTATTATTTATTAAGAAAACTAATTCACCAAATGAGTCTCCGGACGCTGGACCAACCAAATGGTTAATTTCTTCTTTTAATATTTGCTACATTACAATGCCTATAATAGTCTAGAGGCAACATTATATCCTCTATTATATTGTTTCCAAACATTTTCTTACTTTACATACATCAAATTGTTGTAATATATTTTTCTACAGAAAATTCAAAGAATGACAATCCAAACGAGTTTCTAGAACTAGCTTTTAGATCTTATAATGCCAAGGTCTAGAGGCATTATTATGACTCATAGCCTGTTTCATAATTCTTCTTAGTTTTAAAAATCAATTCATTCAGAACATTTTGAATTTAGTTTGTTTAATAATAGGAATGCCTTATTAGTTAATGTATTAAGCACTACTTAATTTGTGTATTAAATTTTAACTAAAATATTTTCATCAAATCTTCCAAATTAACTACGCATATTATACCCACACATATATAATGCACTATTATATTGCTTTCACATACGGTAAATATTCATTTTCTTTATATTCAATACACACAAATACACATTCATATACACATACACTCTTACATACAAATAAAAACACTTGAACATCACCTCTAAATTGTTTTATTAATCTATCTATCTCTCTCTCTCTCTCTCATACACATATGCAAAACTTTCTTTTTCTAAAAATGCACAAATAAAGATAATTTTTTTAAAGATATAAATATAATATTTACATGATATTTCAATTCAATACTACACTTCAGTTAGTGTTCAAACATATATAACTTAATCAATTTAGTGAATTAATACTTTTAACACTTGATTTTTATATTTCAAAATTTAGATTTCAAACTTCAATTTTATCAAATGGACCCTCAATTCCACCTGAAACCATGAAGAGGTCAATGTTTTCCCCTTTTTTTCTCCTTGCCAATTGTCAACATCTACAAGGATTACTAAGTTAATCCACATTAAGGGAGAGCTTAATCGAAAGCAAAGAAATTTAGCGGGAGATAACCAATAAAAAAGGTATACTAGCACGCACCATTTGGACTTATGTACACGCATCATAATTAGTAATATACGAGACAATTATAATATGAGATATTATATGTACGCATATTATACAATTTTTTTTAAGTATGATGAAAAGGTTGGCATAAAATGGATATTTGGCAAAATTATGTATAAAATTCGTAGATCAACAGTACGAACATATTCAAAAGTTATGGAACTAAAAACATTGATAAACATACTATAGATTTCAAAGATTATGCTACATTTTGTACTAATTTTAAGCTCACTTTTATGTGTGAGACATTAAATTTATTAAAATTTTATCACCTTATTATTTAAAATATGGATACATCTACCATTTTGATGATATATACCAACTTTATTTTCTATATAACTCAAAAAATATGTCATTATCCTTACTCAAATTCTAAAATATTTTAAAAATGAAATATAATTCTTGAAATGTAATCATTAAAAGTTTATGCATATTTTATACGGTTAATGGAAAAGTATGAATATTTTTCAGAATTTTTTTGAAATGTACGAAATATGAAAGTTTTTAAAAATGAAACATACAAATGTTTATTATGCAGGGATATAATACGAGTATTTACCAACTATGCTAAGCATAATGATACTCCCCTAAGACGAGTTTAGGATGGTAATTAGCGAGCCATAATACTCCTGCCGATCAAATCACTCATGTCGGCAAGATGGGCCTAACCCAGGTGTCTCGATTGACTATTGCACGAAACTTTACCCCACGGAAGTACTTTGTGCTCGTCTGTTTAGGTTGGAGACAGCTAGGCCCAGAACCCATGTGCACAATGGCTTTTAACATCGTGCAAAAGGCTTTATAGCACCTGAAAGGAAAACATAATTAAAATTTTTTTATATTTTGACAGTACGTACATTATCATTATTGTTGAATTTATAATACATACGTGAAACATAAATTTTAAATTCTAATTTTATATAAATTAATCATTAACAAAACATAACAGCGAAATTATTCTTTAAATCCTCTAAAGTAAAAGCGAAAAAGCCCTCATAAGGGTCGCTCCTGATCCTAAAGACCAACATGTTTAACTTAATTATTCGATACAAGTGTATGAACCTAGTTTTGAGTTCTCCTAGATTGGTTGAAGGGATAATATCAGAAACCTCTATTGAGATTTCTCTTAATATCACTTGGCACCCCTATAGTTTTAAAACTATCTACTCACCTCCAATTGTAATTGTAAAAAGACTATATTAACCCTTACTTGGTATATAATTCACATATCAAATAAATGGATGTCAAAAAATTAAAGAAAAGGAATCAAAAGTCACTTTCTTATTTTTTTTTTCTCTTTATTCAACGTTCTCTTTTACTATTTTTTTTTTATGGAAGTGCAGTTTTTTATTTATAAATTATAATAAATTAAATTTTATTTTTTTCTGATTGTCATAATGTGGAGTATGAATATATGATTTTTTTTCATTTATTTTGAATTGACTTTTTATGGTGAATTAGTAAAACTTAAAGACTTGGATCACGAGTTGTGAAGATATTATGTGAAAAAAAAGGCTCATAAGTATTTAGTTCTAAGTATATATAGTTGAATTGGTATCAGGATATTTCTTTACAAATATATTTTTTTTATTTTTCAAATTTATATTTTTATAAATTATAGATTTGTGATATGATGGTACAACTAGAAATTATTTTTTAAGCGATGCTTTTTTTGAGCAAACAAAATGGTTTAGGAGTATTTTTATTTAGCAAAATGAGCAAATGGTTAGTTTGGGGTTTTTATAAATTTTGTCACACAAATAACAAAAGCAATGGAGATAAGTGATATTTTTAAAATCTTAGGGTGCCAAGTAATATTAAGAGAATGCTCAAGGGAGGTTTCTTATTTTATCCCTTAGTTGAAATATGAAATCCCGGTGGGCAATCTACAGCTCAAGTTTTGTACTCCTTTTGTTCCAATTTATTTATCATATTTTAGAAATTCAATTTTTAGCAATAATATTTTGATTATGATGTTTGCAATTTTCTTTTTAATATGACGCTTTTAACGAGACAAAGTGAGTACTTATTAAAAATAAGAAAATTGGGAGATAAAATATATTTATATTACCTACACCCCATCGAGTATCATTTCTAAACTCAAACATGTACACGTCTCAATTTACCTCGGACACGGGCTTCCATGGCACAATAACGGGGTTCCAGAGCAGCAAGGTTTTGAATATCTGTATTAGAAAATTGGTTTAATTTCTTTGAGATAGGTTTCCTTGTTTATGTGGAAGTAACTAGGTAGAGTCCTAATTGGTTTAGTTACTTAGGGTAGTAGTTAAGAAATTTCCTATTTGTATGATTTTAGGAATTAGAAATTATTTCCTATTCTGTATAGAATTAGAAACTAACCATTATTTCCTTTTATTACTTGGGTATTGGCCAAATAATATGATTTATAAATAGGTGGGGTTTGGCATACTACACACAAGGGACACGCAAGAAATACACAAGGGGCAACATGTAGCCGTACACATGGGGTGAGAGAGGGTTCTTGTTAGGTGAAAGAAATTATACAAGGGATTGGATTTAGTCTCCAATTATATTATTGTATGGGATTTTCTCTCATAATAAAAAACGGATTTTCTCTTCATGAATGTAGACTCAATGGTGGAGTCGAATCATGTTAAATCTTCTGTGACTTGTATTTCATGCATATAGCTTGTTTGTTATTAAATTGTAGTATACTTGATTTCTTAATAGTCATGTATTCCGCGTCCGGATTCCAACAATTGTGATTCTCTTGCAAGCCTATTCTACACTAAACTTGATGGATTAATCAAAATTATATAATAAAAAATAGTTTTATTTTAATATCTGTACTAACGAGAGTAAGCACGTCAAATATAGCACTAATGAGTGCATCGAATATGACACTGATATATACAAACATGACATAGACACATAGATTTAAAAATTAATTGATAACATATTTTTTTAATAAAAATAAAGATTTTCATAAACGGAAAGGAATCACTAGCAAATAACCTAACCATTACAATTCATAGGGATAAACAGAGAAAACCAAATTCTTCTTAAATTCTCATCTAAAAAAAGAGATAGCTCAAGGGGATATTCATGAAATTTGATTATAATATAAAGACTTAGAGAGTATCATTACAATGTTGTCTTTCAATAGTCAGATGATAAAAAATACTGTCAACCCCAAACAAAATTTAGATATGATTTCCGAATTTGCTTTCTAAATATCACCCACTAAAAATAGATAAAAAAGAAAACTGCTTCAACCAGAAACAAAATTTTGGATCTCACTTCTAGGTTTGGGGTTTGGTTTTCATGATATATTAAATCTCTAATCTCAAATGCTTTAAGCCCAAAGAAAATTCAGATTTGACTTCCAAGATTAGTTTTTAAGATCTATCAATCTCTAGTCTTGCCTGCTAAAAGAAAGATTAAAAAATAAAAAAACACTGTTACAAGAAAATATTAGGATAGAATAAATCTCACACTAGAAAAATTTAAGGGAAAGGTATCTGTCATTAGGAAAATCTAAGGGCATGTTTGATAAAACGAAGTTTTATAACTGAAATCTGAAATTTGAAATCTGAATCTATCAAGTGATTGAATTATTTAGTATTAAATCTAATATATTTGAATATATATCACATTAAGTGATAAATTAAGTGATAAATGAATACGTTATCACTTAATTTTGCGAGCAATTTTTATCTACAAAATTCAGTGCTACTTAATTAATTCAGATGTTCTACGTTGGATTATCAAACGAGGCTAGAACAATCTACTTAAAAATCCTAAAACGAATTTATTCAAACAAAGGAAATATATCAAGGGAAAGAGCCCATTCCCATAGAGAAACTCTAGTCAAAGAGTCAAATGAAATTTTGGTTGGAGGAATTCTACAAGGAGGACGATAGAATAAATTCTAGGAGGAGAAGGACTATTCAACTATAGGACCTAAACTACTAGCCTTGTAGGTAATTAGTCACATCACCAGATCACCATTCACCAACTGCAGAATTTCAATAATATTTTGTAGGCAGCAAAAGTTGCTAAATATTACATATACTGCAGATTTTCAGTATTCCGAGGCTTAATCATCTATCGCTTTGCTTAAAATATTTGATTACACGGGAAGTCAATAACCGAAATCCATTTTTACATGACATTGCAACATTTAAGAGTCAAATTATCCTGAAGCCAAACCCATTGCTTAACTTTTAATGTTTCCCATAAAATCTGAGCATCTCTGACATCTCAGACAAAATCATGTCCATCTTATCTACTCAGTAAAAAGGCTTTTCAAGCTGTTTGCGGGATTCATTTGGACAGATATGTTAATGTAAATAGATTGGGAAAGGTTGTGCTGAGTAGTTGCTTACTGAGTCACTATCCAACCAAGATTCTAGATGGGCTTGTTTCGGCATCGTGAAGGCATCAAGGCGGAGGGGCGACTGCCGGTACCACTTCAACCTACAGGCCACAGGTAGGGAGAACACTGATAAGAAAGACCCATGAATACGCAAAATCAATCATTTGCTTTTAGTTCCAGTACAAAAATGACGAGGGGACAGAAAATGGACTGGCACTGACAGAAAGTTAGGACTTGGACTTGCTACCTAATATGGTCGCCATTTCAAAGCAGATAACATACTCAAATATGTTCTCTCAAATTAAAAACATAATCAAGTGAATGAATTTCATATTTTCAAGAAGAATCTCCCTGCGATGGTGATTCTCGTCGCACATGAACTTACTGAGTTGTAAGATTAAATGTGTTAGCAGATCTTATGGGTAGGGGAGAACCCAATTGATCTTTCACAGGGATTAACAGATGAGCTATCAGACTAGATAAGTACACTACTGTACCATCTCCATTTTAACGTTGTCCAGAGAATTGGATAGTTATTCCATCGCAATTGAGAGTGTAAACAACATCACTTTAGAATTGAAGTCAACGCTTTGCACAACTCAGAATTTGGAGGGTGTAATTGTTTAAAGGATTTCATCATTGTACTTTGTGTCCCTAAGCACCCGACCCGGCAATTGGTCCAAAAAGAGCAAAGAAAAAGCAATAGTAGCAAATTAATTTGGAGCTAGCACAAGGGTTAGCGTCAGTATGTAGCGGTATCTTCTTGTGATGTTCTGTGTTTTCTGTGTACTGTTCGTCACTGAAGTTGGCTTTTGACCATTTTACAAATAAAATAGAGTGGCCATGTTACTCGCTCTGGCGCCATATGTCCACGGCTCATCAATTTTTATTTGAGATCTCATACATTTGAAATGATTACGTAGCAAAATCATTGCGTCCTCAAGTCTTTTTGCTCTCTCCTACTTCATTTTCTGTCTTGGCAGGAAGGAAAAGCAGAAGCAAATCTCTATATTATTGTTTAGGTAAATTATATATAAACTCTTGTAATTTCGTCTGTTGCCACATGACTCCCCTAACGTTTTAAAATATCAATTTCACCCCTTATGATTTTACATGAAGTGGAAACTTGATGGAAAATAACTTATGTAACGTCAATAACAATAGTGCCCTTACTTAAACATTAAATCAATTGATGACTTAATCACCTTATATAAAAGTATAGGAGAATTATAAGGATAATTGTAAAAATTATAGGGGGATAAAGTGGATATTTATATGAATTATGAGGGGGCTATGTGAATATTAAAATTTTATCACACACGCTTTTAGAGCATGTTTGGTATAAATGCCGTAATTGTTTGTATATTCTGTTACTTTCCACTTTACATAAAACTATAGAGGGACTAGATGGCTATTTTGATATCTTAGAAGGGTCATCTGACATTGTGTAAAATCATGGGGGGTTATAAGTAATTTACTCTTATTGTTTCACCTTATGTGCTGCTCTTTCTCATTTTCTTAGTCATTGAATTTCTACGTTTTTTGAGCTAGAAATCACGGTGGTCTTTCAAAGAAGAAGAAATTCTTGGTCTAGAAATTAACAAATATTTGTTGGAAAAGAACAAAAAATACGCGATTCCTCTAAGCATTTCACACATTCTCTCGTAAAAGGAAGCCCAATAATGGGATTTAATAATTTGATTTCTCCCATTTTACCTGACTGAAAACGCAGAAACTATATTTAGATAATCCTACTGAAACCTTATGATCTGCTCCAGCTACAAATTAAGTACTTTTAAGTTTTAAGAATATCTGGACAAAATTTTGGATATCTTACTACATAAGGAAAATTTATTGGATATTTGAGCAGTAAATGCTCCAAATTCAAATAACCTGGGCACAGGCAACAAAATTCACCTACACCTACTGGTGAAGATGAAATAGGACATTTAAGTAATTCCAAACCCAAAATGAAGGCTGAAGCTGCTTTCTGATGCCAGTTATGAGTCAGCCACTTCTTCACCTACATTTCCATCGAAAATATTTGTTTAAGCAGTGTGAAGGCTGAGAACAGTAATACCACTAATAAAAATCAAGTCTTGAATACAGTGCAGTTAAAGTTGGCTGGCTCTGTTCTACCAAAACTGTCCCTCAATTTCCACAACCCACCACCCACTACCTTCTCGTCTACCTAGAATAGTAGACCTCTGAATCACTACTACTTGTACATCGCCGGAAGTTTGCAACTTTGATATATTTCAGACATTTTATTAGGAGAGAAAAATGCCACACAAACAAACAAATTAGTCGGTTAGTGCATTGAAAAAAAAATGCTAGCGCCTTTTTTCTGGGTCTGATTTGGGATTTTCTCTTCCTTCACATTCTTCAATCTTTTGCTCAGAGAAAGAGAGAATTCACTGGTTATTTTCCAGCTGTGTGCATTAGAAACTGAACAGGGGCACAGTTCAATTTCAGAAGCTTGTGGAAATATGGCTGATTGAAATCGAAGTGAAGGACTTGAACTTTGTGGTCCAAAGTTAGAGTTTCTGGCGGAGTTCAGTTGAGATTTGAATTGGGTTTTTTGGGTAAATCTGTTATTGAATTGGTATAGCTTGATTTCGGTGGTTTGTGGAAGTGTGGCTGGTTGGAATTCAAGTTAAAGTCTTGAACTTTATAGTCCGTTCTTGAGTTTTCTTCGGCTAAGTCAGCCGTGAGATTTGAATTGGGTCTCTGTCAAATCTTGCATCGAATTGGATTATGCAAGAATAGCATAATGTCTTGGAAGAGCAGAGGTGCAGAGTCGAGTGTGAAAAATGTTGTCACTCGAAGACTAACAGTTTGGCTATGTATTGGATGCTTCTGTGCCGGGATGCTCTTCACCGACAGGTTTATTTATATTATATTTCTTTACATTTCTAGTGACTTTTTTCCCTTTAAACGTGCATCAGAATTATTTGAATTATTTGTTCTTTGATCAATCTGTAAATATGCTCATCTGAGTGGTAAATTTTCACTACAAAAGATTAGTCTTTGTTCCAATGTTCCAATTTTGGTTACTAAGTGTCTTAGTGATCAAGAGTTAATTTCGTTGATTTTCTGGATTTCATATCCATGGTATCTTTGGTTTAGTTGCTTTTTGGTGCAGAAGATTCTTATGGCTAGAGACGCGTGAAGTTGTGTAACAGTTGTGCATATGATTGCTAGGATCTTGCCCCCAGTTTCAGTTATTTATTATAACCCACAATCGTCTTTAATTGGATGCTAAATATGGTTGTGGCTTATCTTCCTCTGTCATGTGCTGTTTCCTGAGTTTAACATCTTTAAGATTAATTAATAAGTAAATAAAAAGAAATAAAGTTCAACACCTGCAAGTTCAGTGCCTTATCTTACAAGCGGAGAAGACATACCCATAGGGCAAATTACTCTGTAGCTGTCGCAAATGGCAGGATTCCAGTTGATGATTTAAGTTTAAGAAAGAATGTTTGATTTTGTGGTTTTATTAAAACATTTTTGGTTAAAATGGAGTTTCAAGAGCTTGAGGATTGGACGAAAGTAACATAAGTTGACGGTCAAAAACTCGAAGTTCCATTCATTTCCATGATAACTATATATGTGGCCTGGCTTTGCACATGACAACTTCCTATGTAGAGTTGCTTGTTTTGTATGTGTCTGTAATTAGAAATTTGTGATGCTAGAATGTGGGCAGTCCCAGAAGCTAAAGGTATATCAAGGACATCATCAATTGAAGACGAAAAACTAAAGCTAGTTGCGGAGGACTGTGAACTTAAAAATGTGAGTACTTAAATAATTTCGAGGACTGCATTTTAAGTTTCTCATTCTGAGCTTGGAGACTGTCACTGAGTGCTATCATGAGCACACAGTGAATCCATTTTCATGTACTATGTTTGATTATTTTTTTTGTCGGCGGCCTTGTAAAGAGTTTGTAGGGACTAAGTTCTGCTTTTTTATTCCTCTTTGCTGCCAGAAGGATGTGAAAAGTAAGTCCAAGAATATTCTGGGAGAAGTGTCAAAGACGCACAATGCGATGCAGTAAGCTCCTTATACTCGTTTATCTTAGATATCATTAATTTGTAGATATGCAACTTCTAAGTTTTGTACGGATTTTCAGAACAATTGATAAAACGATTTCAAGTTTGGAGATGGAATTAGCTGCTGCAAGGGCTTTGCAAGATTCTCTACTTACTGGTTCACCAATATCTGAGGACATGAAGATTCCAGAGCTGATCAAGAGGAGGAAATATCTCATGGTTGTAGGCATTAACACAGCTTTTAGCAGCAGGAAAAGAAGAGATTCTGTTCGTGCTACCTGGGTGCCACAAGGTTTTTAAAATCTTAGCAGTTTGTATTTGGGTTCTGGAATTCTTCTTCTATAAATTTGTATGGCTGCATTGATGGATTGCTAACACTGTAAAAACAGGTGATAAACGCAAGAAGCTTGAAGAAGAAAAGGGCATTATAATCCGCTTTGTAATAGGTCACAGGTGAGAGAGATTGCAGTGCAAGATGTTGTTTTCACCTGTTTCCACAACTTTGTTCTCTTCCTATATTTCCACTTCAAAAACTTCTGTGATAATTTTGTTGATGTTACTTGTTAGGATAGTTATGGAAGTACCCTTTTATTATGGAAGAATAACATGAAGAAATACCGCACAATCATTTGAATTTCCCAAGACATGATTCATTTTTTTGGCAAATAAGGATCAATGAAGTCTGATTCTTACTCACCTATTTAACAGTGCCACATCAGGTGGTATTCTTGATAGAGCTATTGAAGCAGAAGAAAAAAAACATGGGGACATCTTGAGGCTGGTATGATTAATTTTCCTTAATTAAGTATTTGCTTCATATGCATCCCTGTTCAGTATTGGATTAGAATATACTGTAGCCAGCCTGCCTTGTCATGACACACTGCTTTGCAACTTTCATAAAGTACATAACATGTGAGACGACAGGTGACTAATGCTCCCAATTTCATGCTTTAATAGGAACATGTTGAGGGATACCTTGAACTATCGGCAAAGACCAAGACATACTTCACTACTGCTGTTGCTTTGTGGGATGCAGATTTCTATGTGAAAGTTGATGATGATGTTCATGTGAATATAGGTAAAAGATATGATTTTTTGTTTATCATTTAGAAACTTCGGTGGCAATGTAAATTCTTCCTTTCTTGTATATGGAACCAAAGACTATCTTTTGTCATCCAAAATGTTGTGTATCATTGCCATTGTGTGTGAGAACATCCTTGACAGACATTAGTTTTCAATTTACTTGAATAACTATGTTCTTGTGCACAATTGCAGGAACGTTGGGAGCAACTCTATCCAGACATCTCTCCAAACCAAGGATTTATATAGGGTGCATGAAGTCTGGGCCTGTTCTTGCTCAGAAGTATGATATTATCCCATAGCTGCTCTTCCAATTGATGTTGATGATGCATTTATGTTGATAGTGGCTCTTTTTTTTAACCCCTTTCTCCTCCAACAGGGGAGTCAGATATCACGAACCTGAGCATTGGAAGTTTGGAGAGGATGGAAACAAGTACTTTCGTCATGCTACCGGTCAGCTATACGCTATTTCAAAAGATTTGGCTACTTATATCTCAATAAACCAGTAAGCATCTTATTTCATTATAGTACTGCTGCAATTGCATCACCTTCTATGTGTTAACCTTATTCGTTTAATTGTATATATTCATTCATACAAGGCACGTGCTTCACAAATATGCCAATGAGGATGTTTCACTGGGTTCTTGGTTCATTGGTTTGGACGTGGAGCACATAGATGATCGGCGATTATGTTGTGGAACTCCACCTGGTAAGGTTATTCGAAGAGATGGTCCAACTACATAACTTTTTTCTTTTTAATTACTTCCATGGTCGTGCCTCGTGTATGTCTATTTGTTGAATAATCAATTTGTGGTCTGTTGGTAACAATGCTTTAAAAGGCTGAGGCACACAGCAGTGGACTTTGACACAAGAACTTGATCCATTAAAAATGGGTCTCTTCTAGTGAATGGCTTCCTGTAAATTGATTCTGAACTCTACAGTCTACGGAGTTCTACCAGTATGTAAATATTTTGCTTAAAATCCCAGCTTTATGAGCACCGTGCCCATCCAAGAAAAGGGGGAAATGGAGGAAGAGAAGAATTGTGCTTGTAAAAAGTAGGCATGTCGAAAACAAGATCAGTTAATTGGGTGGTACTTAGTGTTGAACAAGAGTTTGAACAAGCTTTTAGACTCGATAGCTTGATATATTTTTTTTCCTGTTATGTTGGCGCAGATTGTGAGTGGAAGGCTCAGGCAGGCAACATCTGTGTTGCTTCCTTTGATTGGAGGTGCAGTGGGATTTGCAATTCTGTAGAGAGGATCAAGGAGGTGCACCGGAGATGTGGAGAAAATGAGAATGCTTTGTGGAATGCAGTCCTTTGAGGTGGAGCGTATCATCCAAGCTCTGGACGATGCAACTTCATCATTGGGAATTTTGTGTTGTAGATATTGTGCTTTAGGTAATTGTATGTGTTATCGATATGTAAAGCTGGAGAGAAATTTTTTTTTTTTTTTGCCACCTTTTCATTTCCTTTTCTGTTTTCTTTTTCATCTGGGAATTGGGGTTAGACTTGGCCTCGACCCAATTGATGGGAGATCAACTCCTATTTTGGTCAGGAGTAAGATCATTTTAGTTGCCAAGGGGAAATTAATTTTAGGCAACCATTCTTTGGTGCCAAAGGATGCAAAAGTTCAGATTGCAGTTGTTGGACCGCTGAAACTCAATAAACGTCGACGGTAACTGATCATAAGAGGTCTTATTTGCTTCATCAGTAGAAGTACGATGCTCTCTATCTGCTCTCAGAGTGTGCATGCTTTTACCAGTTTCTCGCTATCTAATCTGATTCTGCATCTGACAATTCGTGTTTGGATCGTGCCGAAAGAGACAATTGGGGTTCGATCTCAATGCTGAAACAGCCAGAAGAGGAGTGAAGGTTAAAACGCTGTCTAAACCGAAAGGTTGTAGCAAATTAATTGGCTGTTTTGGCCTGCAAGACTCACCAAAAGTACTTCGAAGCCTTAGAGACTGGAAAGTAGTGGCGTGGTTTACGGATTTGCATTTGTCATTTGGCCAAAGTACTATAGGAGTAATGCTTCAAAAGTCAGAAATACGTCTTGATGAATATAATCAAATAAAATAAAAAGGAATAGAAGAATATTGGAGAGGTCAGAAATAAATTTCTTGTAATTAGGACTACGGGAGGCAGTAGTTGTAAATGCATTGGTTTTAAGCCGTGTGGAAATCAATGATGCCATTTCTGCTAGATAACAAAACCAACTGCCCTTTTACCCTTTGCATTATCATTCTTCTAGGGGAAAAAGCCATCCACTGCTTCTCTTTCCTCCCACTAGCAAAGTGCGCCCAACAAACGTAGCTGCAACTTGGCTTCTCTTTGCTCAATCTCCTGAGAAAATTATTTACGCATTTACATGTGATCGGGCAGTTGATATGTGTCTATTGCTGGATCATACTCAAGGCTTCTACTTATGTTCTGTTCGTTCTTTTACTGATAACAGCACTCACTTCTTCTTTCCTTGAAGCTTGGGGGCTCATTCAATTTCTTTAGCTTTTGTCTTGTTAAAAATGGGGGCTTTTGAGGAAAACGCATGCGGGCTCAAATTCCTGGATTGTGCTCTGAGGTTGTTTCTTGTTCCTTTTAGCATTGCAGCTATCTGGTTAACCCTCACCAACCACCAAGTCAACAGTAGCTATGGGGAATTGGTCTCTAGCTACATAACTGGACTCAAGTAATTAGAAATATGACCTTATCTCTTTCTCATGTTCTTTGATTCTGATGATTTCCACATGGTCATCATGTTGAAAATCCAAGCTTTTGTGCAGGTACATGGTTTACATCAGCGGTGTATCAGCTGGATATGCTTTTTTAGCTGCTGTCTCTTTGTGGGTCAAGTGTTTGGTTAGTAAAGCATGGATCTTCTTTGTATCTGATCAGGTATGTCTCCACTTGGAATCCTTAGACAGATTTCAATCAGTCACATCAAACACTTGCTCTTAGTACTTTAATTTGGATACTATAAGTGTACATGTTACTTGTCAAAGTTATCAAGATCTTGAGCTAATGGGGCATGGGTTATTAATTGGCTTCTTCAATTTATTAGCAAAGGGCAAAAGGTTTGATGAAGTTCACTAGCAGCCTTAAAAAGGTGTAACAAAGTAGTACTAAAGCGCGAGAACAAATTTGTTGTCCAACAGCAGTAAATTGTATGCAATTTATTCCCTTGATTTGTTGTTGTGGCCTTGAGGATCTGCCCAACTACTCCCATAATGTTGGAGCGTTTAAACGCAATAAATGCATTGTCTTTATCTTGCATTGTCTAGGTTGTTTATGACATGATATTAAATGGGGTGACTTGTACATGGGGCAGGTGGTTGCATACTTGATGGTTACATCACTGGCTGCATTGGGGGAAATTTTGTATTTGGCTTATAATGGTGACCAGGAAGTTACATGGAGTGAAGCTTGCAGTTCTTATGGGAGGTTTTGCCACAGACTGAAGCTGATTTTGGGATTCCATGTTGTAGCCCTGTGCTGTTTTCTCCTGTTAGCTGTTATCTCAGCTTACAGGCTCTTTAGCAGATTTGGTCCTCCTATCCTCTCTTCCAAAGAGGCTGAGGAAGAACGGATCTAAAATCTTCTCTTTTGTTGAGCTCCATCCCCCTTTCTTGTGTACGACTGTAGGTCATGGCTTCTTACCTTGTGATGTACAAACAATGATTTCTTCTTGTTGAATAGGAAATGGAGAAAAGGGAATAATTTTCCGTTTTATGTCACCTCTCATGTATACGAATGAGAAATACATCCAAAGCGGACCAAAGTGGGATATGATCAAGATTTTGATATGCTACCAGTAATATGATGCTACAAAAGCACTTGCCAGTTGTTTATTCTATATTGTAACTCCTAAGCATGCTCAAGACTTCCTCAGCCACAAACTTTATAAATGTAACACACAGTTACTTCACATCTTATTTAGAAGTATAGCTAGATAAACAATTTGTCAAGGTTTTGCAGCTTCTTTTCTCGATCAACTTAATTGGATGCCACTCCCACCAGTGACAGCAGGAGGACGGCGAAATTCATGAAAGACCTTGAATTGTCGGCAGAATTCATGGCATTTGATAGAAAAGCAGTACTCTGTCCTAGTTAAACGAGGACTGGACCTCCCGGAGCCAAACTGACTCCGGCCACTAAAGGCAAAGCACCTCTTTCTTCTCCATTGATGTTCTTGGACACTGCAAGTTAATGAAAGAAAAGACACCAAACAGAGTTTTTTTTTTCTTTTTTTGGCATGCTGTCCTTCATTAACTAATCAACGGTCACACCATGAAGTTGATACATTTAGGTGCATATCTCTAGTATAATAGTATTACAAGCAATTAATTGGCAACAAAATTCATAATCCCAAAAAAAGGAACGGAACAAAATGAAATTGAGTACCAATACCAGATGCTCTCTAATCCTTGTAAATTCTAATCACCTTTGAAATTTCCATACCAGTCTATTTATCCTTCTCAACTTGTATGCTCTATATTTTCAACCTCAATCATCACCTGCACCATAGATCAGCCCTCATCGAGGTATTAGGCTCTTTGGTTTACAATTTTGATTGTAGAGTGCAGCTAATAATAAAAATAGATTTAATTTGGAATTGGGTTGGACGAGACACAATTTCTAAAGTGTCAAGATCTACTATAATTCCGCGAATTGTTATATTATTCTCTATATTTTTTATGTTAGTGTCTATGTTTGTTACATGAATGCCTGCACAGCATTATACAACTAGAACTAGTAACTGTACAAGTCGCTTATCCATCATTGAGTAACTGGACGACTAATCTATATCATCATTCAAAGGCCAAACTGAAGCAAAAATTCTGTAGTTGAAAAGGTCAGATTGACATAATTTTAGGTAGCCAAGAATTTTTGGCTACTTAACGGACCAACTTGTGATTATTGTACCTAAAGGAGGATGTAATTAATCCGAATGATGCAAAGGTACTAACGTCGACGTTTTAGAAAGCCTTTTAAAGTTTAGTAATAGAATTTTGCCATAGAAGTTTGGGATAATTTTAGAAACCTCCCCTGAGATTTCCTATAATATCACTCAGCTCTCTTGAGATTTTTAAAATTTCATTTACTTCCCTTGTCCGCTTGACAAGACTAAATATTTCTATCAAAAGGTCACAAATTGATAATATTACCCTTACTCTTAATAACTATTTAACCAAAAAATCAAACTAAAATCAAAATTTTAAACCAAAATGTGTATATTAAAAAATAAAATTTCAATCTAATAATGGTCCATATTTCTCTACATCAACATTCTGCTAGGGTAGTAAAGGATATGGATAAATTAAATCTAGTAAAAGTCAATCACTTAGGAGGATTTTGGTGAGTAATTAACACTTCAAAAAATTTGTTAGGTAGTTATAATTAAGGAATTCAACAAAATTTTTTGGATTACATTTTTCAATATATAATGTAGTTTAAGTTTGTAAACTAAAATAATCTCTTCATACATCTGAATTTTGCATCGTGTAAAATTTTCAAGGTGTAATTTTGCTTTTGTTCCATTAAAGCTAAAATAAATTGTTTATGTCAAGAAATTTACACCTTATAAAAGTTTAACCTTAATTTATTTTTTATTGTTGCTGTAAACTTCATAAGTAGGATAATATAAGGGTAGTATTGAAACAAAAGTTTTATCTTTTTCGCATTTACTTCAAAAGGACTAAAATGTTACAAGAAATGTAAATCTAAAAGAGGTAAGTGAGATTTTAAAAATCTTAAAAGAGCTGAGTGATATTATTTAATTTATTTTTTATTGTTGTTGTAAACTTCATAAGTAGGATAATATAAGGGTAGTATTCGAACAAAAGTTTTATTTTTTTCGCATTTACTTCAAAAGGATTAAAATGTTACAAGAAATGTAAATCTATGGGAGTTAAGTGCAATTTTAAAAATCTTAACAGAGCTGAGTGATATTATGAGAAACCTCAAGGGAGGTTTCTGCAATTATCCCTAGAAGTTTTAACGCGACACAAGACGCAAGGCCAAACGCCCACACGGCACCAATATTTATACGATCAAAAACTCCTCACATTTCAGTTTGAGAAGAGAGTTCCGTAATTATTCCTTTGATCAGACGACTAAACCGCCGTCTCGAGCTCTCGAGGTAGAGTTTTTTTTTTTTTTTTTTAACGTCTTTCTCAATCTTTTAGTTTTGATTGGATTATTTCTTGGAAGGGAGATAAAGATAAAGGGAAAGCTCTAATTTTTTAGCTTTAGCCCTAAATTTTAGTGTTTTCAGGTCTTTCAAATTGCAGTTAGCGAAACCCTAGAGGTAGCTTTGAGTTATCGTCGATTCATCATCATGGCCAAAAGCTCCTTCAAGCTTGAACACCCTCTCGGTATTATATTTGATTTGATTTGAGTTGATTTTGCTTTTTGTTCATAATTTAGTAGCTTTTTATCGGTGATTTCATATTTAATGGTGATTCTTTTTTCTCTTTTTAGTGTGTTGATAGTCGCTGAGATTGACAACTATTTGTCTTAACGGGTTCTTAATTTTCCTTCAGTTAAGATAATGCATATAGTACATTTTGCCGTTTTTAATATAGTTAAAGAAGAAAATATTAATAGTCAATGGATGGTAATCTTTTATGTCAAGATATTGACGAACAAGATGATGAAAGTTGGTCTTTTACCGAGTGTACAGATGAACAGATTTCGTATCAGTGTATTTACGAGAAATATTGGATGCTTTTTATAGGCCTATGGTTATTGTTTGTTTTGTTTATTCTGTTACTGTTTATTTAGTAAATAAAACATGTTCCTTCCATGATTTATTTTTCCCTCTTATGATTCTCTTGTGAATAGTATATGGTATGGTTATATGATTTTCCAGAAAGGCGACAGGCTGAGGCAGCTCGAATCAGGGAGAAGTATCCTGATAGAATTCCGGTACTGAAGAAATCACTCTCTGATGTACTTGCAAGATTGTTCCTTTCGCAATAGCTGATGCTTGTATTCTGTGTTAATGTTGTTGCTTTGGTTTTGTGTTGTAGGTCATTGTGGAAAAGGCTGAAAAGAGTGATATACCTGACATTGACAAGAAAAAGTTAGTCACTTCATAATTTCACATGTTTGCCCTTCATAAGATGAGTTGGTAAATGTATCAATGTGTCTAATTTCTTACTTGGTGTAGCTAACCTCTTCAGTGTTTGAAGTGTCTTTTGCTTGTAACGAGAAAATATTAAATTGTTCCTAAAAATACAAAGTTAGATATTCATAGTCCTGTTAGTGTTATTGAAGAACAAGTGGAGGAAATCATCATGAGTTAGGCTCATTCTTCACTTTCAGCATATGATTTCTCATCTTTTACTCGTCATGCTTCTGCACCCTTCTTTCCCAGCTATCGCACTTTTCTCTAACTCTAGTCATCTGTAGGTATTTGGTACCTGCTGATCTGACAGTTGGGCAATTTGTCTATGTTGTCCGCAAGAGGATTAAGCTCAGTGCTGAGAAAGCCATATTCATCTTTGTCAAGAACCTTCTCCCTCCAACTGGTAAAAGAAGGAGCTGGAGTTTTATATCCTCTTTACTTTTAAGAGTCTGAATATGACTAAAGATTAAAATGCATACTTGAAATTTAGCCTTTCTTTTCTTGATATTTACTCAGTCTGTCCTCTTACTGCAGCTGCTATGATGTCTGCAATTTATGAGGAAAACAAAGATGAAGATGGTTTCCTATATATGACTTACAGTGGAGAGAATACTTTTGGAACCCGCTGAAGTCCCAAGTCATGCTGGATGATGGTATGGAGAGAATACTTTTGGGACCCACTGAAGTCCCAAGTCATGCTGGACGGTATATGGATCTTAGAGGAACTTGTAAATATCTTTTAATTTTAATCTTGGTCGAAGAACTGCTTCTGAAAGATCTGCCTTGTTTCTCTTGGACATGTAATAGCTACTTATTCCAGGAAGATTATCTATATATGCATATTCTGATTCCTCTTGAATTATGTTGATGCTATGAAATTGCTTTTATTGTTCTATACATCATGCTTCTCCTTCCAAAATGTTTTAAATTGCTCCCTCCAGCCACCAGCAGCAGCAGATCTGGTTGGCGTTTTTCTATCTTCTCACATGTTTTAAGTTAGAGGAAGATATATGATTTTGACAATATTTTCTGACGGCATATTGTGTTTGTACATTCAGAAGTTGGGAGTTTTGTTGTGGGATGTCTTGTTTGATTGTGGTGGAGATTGTAATTCTGGCACGAAGCTTTGTATTGTCTAAGTTGACGTGTTCACAAGAATACCTTTTATTTGCTCGAACGAGTTGTTGGGAATTCAGTAATGATTCCGAAGTGTGAGAGAAGAAAGGGCTAATGTGGTGTGTGGCCAGAAAAGCCAACTAGCTAAGTAGTTTTCTTTGGTGTGAGGCGGCTATGGCAGCATCATTGTGGGTCTTTTAGGTGAGTCAGGAAAGCCGGTGATGTTTGGGGAGTTAGGATTGGAGCTGATGTAGAATGGTAAATATTCATTTTCCATGCGGAAACTTTTGTCTGTGGATTATGCTTCAGGGCAGCTAACAATGTGGTAGTTATTTACAGTCACAAGAATCGATTAGATATATGATCTCTTTCTTTGTTCCGCAATTCATCAATTTCAGTAACGCATTCTGCCTCAAAGTGCAGCTATGCTAGAATACCTCGGGTGTTATAGCTACAATAAAAATTAAAATCACAGATTGTTGTCTCGCCACGATGGGCAGCTAGAACTACTAGAACCTGGAGTTCTGTCAGTTACAAGAACTCCTGTTACTTTTAACATAGAGAAAGAAGACAAAACTAATTTCATTGTTTATTGCATATTTCTACACTAAACAATGACAGTGTCACACTGGACGTATTCAGAGTCGTGCTTGGAGGTGCTTCAGCTTGTTCTGAATTAAACAATGACATTCTCACAGTGGACGGATTCAGCGTCAAGCTTGGAGGTGCTTCAGCTTGTTTCAAAGCAACGTTATCTGCTCAGACTTGTCAGCAAACATTCTTGATCAACTGCAATGACAAGCTCTTCCGGAAGGTTATAGGGGGTAAAAAAGAAAAAGATGATCAAGACTTCGAATTAGCCGTTGATTCAAATCAAAGGTACATTGCCAGCGATAAAGGAATCTAGCTACATACTATATTTCATTTTTGAGTGTAATTCACCCGTGCTCTAAACCCAACAATCCTAATTCAAGAGACACGCTTTTACCTATTAATTGAAATCAAAATGTTTCCCACTGTTGAGTCAAAGTGAGAACATTTGAGTTCAAAATGTCTCGAGTTAACCTTATGCAAGACTACTGCAGAAACCGAACTTTTAGTCATTTAAGGTCCTATCTCATGATAGGATGAAGGTGATACATCTCAAGCCCAAAAGTGATGTCCATTATGCTTGAAGCTTCACACCCAATGTCATGCCAATCTGGTAAGGTAGTCGGGGAAAATTCCAGCAAGCTGGATAGTTCTTCAGGCAAGGGTTGGTCTTCCTCTATGTCCTGCTTTAACTTTATGCCTGAAGGTTTAGGGGAAAACAGCAAGTTAACAACATCTAAAAGATCAGTTCATAATGCAAGTGTAGCATGGCCAATATTTAGAATGCACAAAAGGAGGTAGAATAAAATGACACAGGCAAAAATGGAAGTTGTAAATCAGATTAGGAGCTTCACGCATTATTCACCAATTACTAAGTCGAGCTTAGAAGAAAATAAGTCATTGCATCAGCTGCTTCTCAGCATGGTAAATTCTTATCCAAGGGAAAAAAAAGAAGGTAGTAATATGTTAGACAATATGATGATGCAAGTAGCTATATTTAGACCCTATATCCAATGGACAAGATAAACCAATTTCCAGGACTTGAGAATACAAAATCCACAGCAATGGTTATTGTATTGAATGGTGGGAATGGAATGATTCAACCATCAACAAATTATGGAATGTTCTTACTATGCTTAGGACTTTTCTGCCATATTCATTTTCATATCAGAAAATGAAAACATAACTCACCTTCACAGCACTGTGAAGACCCAGCCTCGCTAAATTGATCGCAAGATGACAAGAAGTGGGCTACAGTGGTTTGGCTAGTTGGTGAAACAAACTCAGTTAAAGCCACCTCATGCAATGCAATTATATTTGCACTTGAGCTTTCTCCAACAAATATATCTCGTGAGCTTTGGTCCAGGGAAACTCCATTTTTCAAGCTTCTGCTTGATGAACCTTCTACACTAAGAGCTTCTCCCAAGATATCACCTCCACAATCTTGAGGAGAGTTCAGTCTACCATCTGGAGTTGGTGATCTCAACAAATTGGTCGTGATATACTGGTCAAGGTCCGAAATTGATCCTTGTAGAATTTCGTGCCAGTTTTGAGAAATCAATAAACCGTCTGTCATAAAACCTCCGCTGACAACTTGACCCCCTTGGGACTGGTCCTCTATAAATTCTCCTTTGGGAGAGTCTGGACATTTTTCCCTTGAGCTTTTATTCAAGTGGTCACCTTCATAGAATTCACCGCATGTTGATTTACCTCCCTTATCATAGCCGAAATTTGACAAAACCAGCTCAGACCTGCGGCTGAGTACAGGACCAAGTGTCTCAATTTCATGCTCTTGCGATTGTGAAGCCAATGGTGCACCACCCCTCGAGATCTCATTACAAACTTCACCAGCAACAACTTGAGCAGAGCTTAATTTCCCTTGTAAACCATCTGACATGAACTCTGCAGTCGTATCTTTTTGGCTGTAAGAGAAACCACATGTGTCAGGATTACACATTTGCTCTTGTATGCTTAATGAAATTGACCTTGTTGAGCTAATATCGAGCAGCATATCTTCTACCAAGTTTTGGTTCCGCAGACTCGTCAAGTTTTCAAATATGGACACACCTTCCTCTGATTTTTGACCCACTGAACTTTTTCTTGCAGAGATTTCACTCAATGGATCTTCAATGCTCACCCTTTCACCAAATAGCTTTGTTGTCTTGGCGAGTTTGCCTAACTGCAGGTCCACAGTCTTTGAACTTTGGCTTGCTAAAACGTCTTGTGTCAAACTTTCATTCATGAGTTCCCGCAACAAAATTTGTTTCTTCTCACTTTCAACTAACAGAACTCCCGTCTTTGATATTTCACTTAATAAGCCTTGTCTTCTGGATATTTTCCCCATTAAAATTTCTGGTTTTAAGCATTTATCATGTGAAACTTTTCTACATGACCTTTTGTTTATTAAATCTTGAGTCTTTGGTGTTTGTCTTGTTGTATTCTCTTGTTTCAAGCTTTGACCCAGCAATTTCATTGTTCTTGGCTTTTCACAAGAGAAATCTCTTTCGCTTGAGCTTTGATAAAACCCATTGTTCCTGATGGATTCTGTCACCATTATCTTTCCTTGCAGGTCATTGTTTATCAGGCATCCATCAACAGACTGTTCTTCTGGTGAGTTCTTGTGCAAGGCATCTGCCTTTGCTTGAGCTTCTTGCAATGGAGCATCCAATACCGCAATGCTTCTTTCACTGTCTCTCGTCTCAGGGGTAGGTCTCAAGGCAGATGTTGGAGTTTGGACTGAAGGGGGCTCCACTTTTGATGCATTCCACAACTGGGAAGATAGCAAAAATGGTGCTGCACATCGATTGTGTTGGAGATGGGAATCTGGTGGTATTGAGCTTGTTAAGTTCAAATGGAGGTGAGAATGTGGAGATGCTATCATGGGATCATATATTTTGGGTGAGTTCAGATTACAAGAAGAGTGAGCAGAAGGCAGGGATGAAGTCTGCAGTTGGACAGAACATGCAGTAGGCAGTTGTACAGATAGATGCAGTTTAGGAGAATGTATTAGGGATCCTGTTGTGGTTGACCTAAATTGAGAAGAAGTAACTGAAGATGAAACATTTATCTTGGGGGAAGGAACTGAAGATCCTGTGGCTGAGATAGAGCTCCCCTGTGCAGGAGCTGAAGATTGAGTTACTGTAGTTGGTGAAGACTGCAGGCTGGAGCTTCCTCCAGATCCCTTGAGATAACCAACTAAAGGGGATAGAACTGGCGGAGGTTTCAAAGGTGTGAAAGCAAAACCAGTAGGGGAGCTGGATTTATGTATAGATAAGCAGTCTGCTTGCGATGATGAAAGTGGATTCTGGAGTGTTGTATCAGGGGTTTCAGTTGATTGGGACATTTGAATTGAATGGTATTGAGTTTGGGAAGGTGTACTAAGGGGTGATTTAGGAATGTGAGCTGAATAGCATGCAGGGCTTGGGTAATGTGAAGAAGAGAAGCCATGTGCTGATGGGAGTGGTTTCTCATGTGGAGGGAGGAGCTGAGTTTGAGGCAGTGGAGTAAAGAATGAAGCAGGATTCTGATTTATTACAGGACTTGGTTGCTGTTGGAAGGGAACAGAAAGTGATAGTGGGGGCTGAACGGAGGTGAATGGAGTACTGTTAGTACCATCCTTGGCACTGGAGTTACGATCATTGTCATTGATATTGTTCTTCCCATCAGTATCTAAGCCATCTCCACGTGATCCACCATCCTCAACGTCTTCTGGGTAGATAGGTAGGAAGTTTCTACGACACCTTCTCACCCTTCCATGCCAAAAATTCTTGATCTCGTTGTCTGTTCTCCCAGGTAGCTGCACACGCCCCTCAAAAGCGTAAGCGTGAATAATCACACAGAAGATAACATACAAAGTGAGACACATAGTTCACATTTCACTGCCAAATATGAATCGCAATGGAAGAAGAATTATTTGGCCATATCTAAATTGTACCAATAAGCTTCAAAAAGCAATTCACTTTCAACTTTGACATTGATCTTGGGCCTAAATCCAGAAGTGCAACAAACCAGGTACCATAAATTACAACACAAAATCCAACAAAACCTAATTCCAAGATTACAATATACTGGACTCATGCACTTGCAAAGAGACATCAAAAGGGTGACAGAGACATGCTGTTTGAAACAAGAAGGGCTGCATTGGTAATCATCTAAAATAGTTGTAGAAAGAATAACATCAGACACATAAAGCAGAAGATTGCATAAATATCATCGACATCTTCAACAATTTTGCACAATCAGCATATAAAGAAAATAAGATGCAGCTATGCATGATGGGTCTACCTTGGAGGAAATGTATGACCATTTGTTACCATATTTTTGGTGCAATTTGACCACAAGTCTCTCTTCTTCTCTGGTAAAAGAACCTTTTCTAAGATTTGGCCTCAGATGATTAGTCCACCGGAGTCTACAGCTCTTTGATGTCCTTCCCAACCCTGAATACTTCTCTATGGTTATCCAGTTCCCTATCCCATGCTCTTCCACACACTTTCTCAGCCTCTCATCCTCCTCTGCCGTCCACGGCCCTTTTTTCACCACCACCACCTCTCCCTCCTCTCCCACAGCTGCTCTACCTCCGCCATCTTCGAGACGACCATGGATGTCAAGATCGTCACCCTCTTCCAGCATGCAAGACAGGTCCTTTAACTTGGACTTCCCTCCGTCAAATGGGCCGCCGGAGCTCACTTCCGGCGACAACCAAACCAGGTTTTCTTTCGCCCCATTTTGTGTCATTAAGAATTTACAGGTCTTGGACCGCGAGTCAAATGCAGCTCTGGAAAGTCTTGTTTTTTTTTGCTTTAATTCTGGGTTTTTCTTCAAGACTAGATTTGTTGTAACATGAATCAGTCGAATCCTTAATGGGTTGTTCTTAGAATATGAAATGTCAATGCAAATGAACGAATTCTTTAAGAAAGGAACGGAATTTTGATCCAGAAAAATCTGGTCTTGTTCTTGTAGTAATTCGTGGCATTTTTGCTTGGTTAAGATGGTTAATAGTTGTCGTAACCCATAACTCGTGATTTTGGAGGCATTGAAGTTTCAAAAGAGAGAGAGAGAGAGAGAGATAATGGTGGGAAAAGGATTGGGGGGATTAGGGAACAGGCCAGGGCTTTAGGCGGGGGATTTGCATCTTTATTTAGGCAAAGGCCAGATCAGAATTTTGCTAAATTTTTTGCGCTTTTTTCTCAGAGGCTTTGTGGATGCTGTGATACTTGATAGGTCCATCTAGAAAATGTGGCCAGATAGGACCACTTGGGTCTAATCCCTGCATTAGTGTGAGACAAAACAAATCATCTAGAACTTTGATCGACTCATGATTTTCAGCTTAATACATTTTTGACAATGTTAATCCAATTTTAAAAAATAATCATAATAATAATCTTCTATCTAAACACACTCAAAAATCCTATGTCTAACCCGTGTGTATGTTTCCAAGCATACGTGACTTTTCAGCCTTGATTTTGCTTTTGGGAGCCAATATTGACATATCTGAACCTTTATCACCCTGTAAACCTACCAAATCATATTGGCAGTGTAGGTAAACAAACAACTGGGTGCTGGTGAATTTATTATTGACCACCAATCCAAGTTCCCAACCAACATTATTGGAAAGCCCTGGTCATAGCAGTCGAGGTCGAGGCACCCCCGTCAAATGTATCAACTTCTAAAATATTACCAAGTATTGACCGCCGGTTTAAAGTTCTTGTGCTTAATCTCCCAAAAAAAAAAAAAAAAAGGTTCATGTGCTTAATTCGATTCCCAAACACAAGGCCTAATCGTAGAATACTACTACTTTTTTGTTCTGCTTTACCTTTTCTTTCTTATTTTGTTTTTCATTTGACTTTTGCAGCGGCTAGCACTATCCTCCACCTACCAAGACTTTTTCTTTGGTAGAAAAAAGTTTGAGTGGATTCACTTTCGCTCACCACCACGAGTCAGGACAAGTATCAGGGATCATAGGTTGTCTATAAAAATACTTATAGATCATCCACCAATACAGTTTCACTTCGGCAGCAGAATTTAAACACACGATCTTTTGTAAGAAAGCGATCCGTCCTTACCAATTGAACCAACTTGTGTTTGCTCTACCAACCAAGGCTATGAAACCGTTGTTTGTTCTCCAAGCTGTTGGCCAAGACGCGTATGAAACGAATCGTCACGGGACAAGACATGAGAATATCCACTAGTATTACTGCACCAGATACCAGCACATAACGTTATTGTTTGTCAATTATTTCAGCTTGACAAAATGCAAAATTCTGCAACGTTTTAGCTTTCTTCATTTCTCTGGGAGAAATTATATGTGTTCCGGCCGATTAAATCCTGCAGAAGGTTGTTGGTTTAACCTCCAATTCTAAGAGAAGAAAAAGAACAACTAATTACCAAACGTAATTAATCGTCAATTTCGTCCTAAAAGATTTGAAATAAAAATGATTACCCCATTAAACTGCACTGTGCCTTAAGTGCTAAGTGTGAATCAAGTTATATAAACGGGAATAGTATAATAAGGACGACATTTTAGAGATTATTAGGTCTATGTAATGCTGGTCAGAGATTCACAAAGAAGACTCCAAACTCAGTCCACACGTGGCTTTGGACCTATTTATTCATTACGCAACTAATTAGACCTATTGTTATCTTCCACACCACCCGTTCAATGCCAAAAATCTAAAACAACCAATTGATTCTAATATTCTACTGTCAAAAATCAAAATTGTCGACCAGGGCCTGATATTATGTCCGTCCCATGGCCCCTCCTGAGTTGACCTCACTCCTGATTTTGCCTGTGGCGACTTTCCTATCGCATGCAATTTCTTGGAACCATTCAATTTGATACTTGCCATTCGTTCGTCTACGTGTCCTATATATACTTATATAGCATTCTGTGGGAACTCAGAAACACAACCGAGAGGAAGAAAGGCCATACATTTTGTCTACTATCATTTTTGTCTGTTGATTGTTCTGAGTCTTCATGTCCATGGCTTTCTTGAATTTCATGAATTGCTTCAGGGAGTCATCAGAAGAGTCCGGGCGATTTGTATGTAACGGTGATGTTTGCATCTTGCGTGATCCCAAGACATCATCATCTTCCCGGGGCCTCTATCTCAAGAACAAAAAGGGACAAGAAGTCCCTCCTCGTGGAGTTCGAGCATCATTTGCCCGATTTTCCTTGCGAAGAGCATGATTGTTGATGGGATACTGAGCTTAGCGAAGTGTTATCGATCTTTCTTCATGTAAAATTTTCAATAATGGCTCCTCACAAGCATCTAGTATTACTCCTTGTACAGAACACCACCACATGTTGAAATTTCAAGAGCTTCTTCCAAGAAAAGCTCAGGCCTAGACACCAAGAAATCAATCAGCAATTAGCTTAGACCATCTGAATATGTATTGCTGCAGCAAGGATTCGTGATGTAATCTCATGCAAAGAGACTTGGCTGTTGAAGGAAGTTTTGCGTAAACTTTACAGGGGTTCTGATTGGAGTACCCCAGTCCTGTAATTTGGTCCGTAATATTGTCTGGCTTTAGACCACTTGGCATGTACAGCCTTTCGGCTTGGACGGGCGCTGAGAATACTAGGTAGGATTTGCGGGGGCATGTAGATGTCAAACTTTCAGGCAAGAATAAAACAGTAGTATCTTTTGACCATTGAGCCACACCCGATTATTTTGAGAAAGAATTTGTCATGTTTTTCAATGAAGAAATGAAATCACTCCCTTCTCTCTTTTATATGTTTACGGCGAATTTTTTTTTTTTCATCAATCCATCCATGCAGTAATCACTAGTTCATGGAAACTTAAATGGCATCACCATCTGGTAAGACACACTCATGAAGACCGAGAGCCAGGAAAGATACATATTATTAGACTTCAAAATAAGGGATGTCAGGCAGTGCAGCAAGAATGATCCTACAATTCTAAAAAATTGTAGCAAACACGAAAAGACGTACTAATAAAGATGAAGTGCAAGAATAACCAATTCCTTTTTCACTCCCCACGGGTGATTGTTTGCAACGTTCACACAGCGAAACAGCCAACTCCGCAGAGGATAAAGATTTACTACCACAAAATAATCATGATACCCAAATTACGACAACTGAAGTAATCTTCCTTGAAGAAATCCTGTACCAAATTTACAAGAAACCACCTCATTTTTCCTGTGTCTAAATCAATGGATCAGGATATGACGAACAGTATATTATTACAACCGACCTCTCCCTCCAGCTATCATATAAATACAGCCGTTGCAGATCAACAAACCTCAATCATAAGTTAACGAGACTGCTTAGACCAATTTTTCCAATGCCCTCCCGCCACCATGCTTGATATCTACTCACAAAACTAATCTAATGCACCGAGGTCCTCCCTTCTGAGCAGACAAGCCCAGTAGAGAATCATATCAGATATCCTCCATATCCATCTTGTATATTTCAATCCACCATAACAATTCTGAAACTAAGCTTGCCATGATGTCATCCAAGTTTCAGAAAGTACAGCACCATTTTTAGGATAGTGAACCAACATAGGTTCTGAAGTTTTTCGTATTGCTTCAAAATTGTATGCCAGCATTAAAGCTGCAATGCCAGGTCTGGCTGCTGAGAATCAACCAGAACAGTTGAAGCTGGTCTACCAGGAGATCCTGATGACTGGAAACTAATATTCAAGTCTGGGGGCAGTGATTCCTGTCTCTGCAGCGGCTGCAATTGTGGACTAATAGACTGCCAAGGAGACTGCACCTGGAACCTAGACAAGTCAGCAGTCACTAATTGTGGATAAACCATTGGTTGATTATGGAGCTGGGCATCACTGCCTATTCTAGTAGGTTGAGGCACAAAGGGATGAAATGGAAAACTGCTCTTATCAGGCTGCAAATGCATCCCGTATGGTTGAGAGTCCCCACGAAATCTTGAAACCTGGGACTGGAGATCACGAGCAGGGTTATACAATGAATCGGCAGATATCTGGTTCTTATGGAGGTTTGTGTTTTCCCCAGCTGGTCTAAATCCTCCAGCCCCTATAGACATCCATGCACGAGCAGCAGCTGCAGCAGCATTGCCTGAATCTTCTTTTCTCAATGGAAGAGCTGGAGACACAACAAGACCGCTGTCAACTGCGGACTGATTAGATGATTTGTGTTGATTTTGAGTCTTCTCAGTTAGCATTTGCATCAACAGGACTGGATCTGTTAGACCATGATCCTGTGCATGAGGCAAATACGTCGTCGCTTTGGCCACGTCAGATGCTGAAGTGGACTTTTTATTGCTATCCATATTATTTACTTTTCCATTGGGCAGTCCACCAACAGCCACTCCATTCAGATTTGATTGTTTAAAAGATCCAGAAGGCAAGAGATTTTTGTTCTTTGGAACCATGTCCTTGGACCTTGGACCTGGTATTTCAGAACTATTCAAAATCTGCCTCTCTACAACAAAATCAGCAGCAGTTTGACTGCCTGAGGGTGGACCATTCAGTTCAACTTCCTTCAGAAACCTTTTCTCAGGCTCAATAAAATTTCTCGGTTGTGAATTTTGCTGCTGAAAACCAGAAGAAGCTGAAAATGTAGTTTTGTTTGCAGGAGAACCAAAAAGAGATCTCCCCTCCAAAACCCTAACAGCTTGTTCTTTAGCTGGAAGTGAGATACTTGGGCTAGAACTAGCAGTTGGTTTAATTACTGTAGGACCAAAAAATGCTGATTTCCTCTCCACAGTGGAGTCCTTGACAAGGCCATCCTTGTGCGAAGGTGCTGCTTTCGCCAATTTATCCACACAAGGTTCAGTAACAATGTTCTCCCTGGAAGAAGCAGGTCTGGTAGGCATTTTCTCTTGCTTTCTAGTGACAACTCTTTGCTCAATCTTGGTGAAAAAGGGTGGTTCCTTAAGAGTGCAATTCTCAAGCATTAGTACAGGTGTTGGAAGTGGCTCATATTCTCCAACCCACCCACGACCAAATTTGGATCCTGAAGGCAGAGCCTGCTCAATTCTCTTGGAAGCAATTCTCCAAGCAACAGGTCCAAGAGTTGCAGCAAATCTAGCCAGGCTCCTAGCATAAGAATGATCCGCATAGAGACCCACCTGAATTAGGAAATCAGGGAATCCATGAGCTAAAAGGCCATCAGTAGAATAAGATGTCAATTTGCACATACGTACAGAAACTAGCTGCTTGCTTTCTCCATCAAAAGTTGAAAATACAGAATCAGAGCTAACAACAGGCTGAGTAGACAAGTTATAAGTTGCACGACGATTCTCATCATTCAATGATTGTTTTCTCTCGATCTTAGCCAGAGGTCGCTTCCCTGCAAAGACAAGCTAAGCAATCAGAAAGATTACCCACAAGCAAACTCGATAGAGAATAGAACTTCCTGCCCCATAGAAGAAAAGATTGACTAATGATTTTCACCTTGACAAACAATCAAACTACATGATACTAAATGATTAGACAGATATAGCAGTGTTCACTGCCAATCTTTATTTTCCGATCACTTGCCCAGATTTTAACGCCAATGGAATTTTAAAACATGTAGAAAAGAGAATTAGCTCAAATACCCGGTAGTAATTCTTCTGCTTTGTCTATGCTGTTGTCAATGACAGGTGGAACCTCAAGCCTATCAACACTGCTAGCCCTCTCAGATCCACCAACCTGAGCCGCACTTGAAACATTTTGAAAATCTCCATTGGTTGCAAGAGTGGCACCAGATGAGAAATCAGACCCCACAGGGTCCTGCAATGTCCGGCTGATTGGCTTCCTTATTTGCTTCTTAACAACAGAGCTTAATCTTGTCTTCTGGTCTGACTTGAGTTCCTCTGACCGTTCAATGCCGAGTCTTATTTTCTGAAATTTCATTTTTGCCAGCTCTTGGATGGCGCGAGCCTTTCAAAAATAAATAGTCATTATATTGATGAATTGATTCCAGAATGCAAAAGGAGGGGATCGGGTTGCACATAGTGCACAGAGAGGGTTAAATAAAAACCAAATTCCTAACCTGTTTATAATATATGGTATCTGGTGCGTTGTATTGCATCGCATTCGAGCAAATAAGGAAAACATCACTCTGCAGAGGAAAAAACAATTAAGAAGCTGCATAACAGTAAGAGGCAGCTGCTAAAACATTAAGTGGAGGAAAACAGGTCTAAATAAAAATGATATCGAATTTTTGCTCCTCCTTTTCATATTTTCAATCAAAATTGAGTGAAACCGGTGTCTCCAATGCTTGAAGCTTGAAAAAGGGATACCATGATTCAACCATGAAATTGTATAGTAGTTTTTTTTTTTTTTGGGTATAAATCACAGGTATCCACAACCATTTTACAGTCTGTGACTAATCCTCTTCGAGCTACTGTCGGGCCCTTTTTGAGGGAGGAGCTCTCCCAACATTGGTTTTTCCATTCCCATGGGTTTCGAACTCGAGACCTCATGGTCAAAGGATGCAAGTCCCTTCCACTTGCACCAACATCCATTAGCAAATTGTATAGTAGTTACCAACATTATTTTTTAAAAAAAATGATATTCTAGCTTCCCCCAAGAGACGAGTTCAAAGAATTCATCCAGACAAGCAAGACAAATTTATCCCCAGCACATTAGAGCCAAGTGTTCCAAGTGCAAAACAATCCAACTGTCCAACTGGTATATTCCAGGGCTGAACTGAATCTATAAAAGACACTGCAGAGTCCAAAACGGGTATTCCTTGGAAGTAAAGCTCAGCGAAGCAGGTTATTGCAGCATTAACCAAAATGTCATTCTAGAAGGTTAACAACTCTACAATGTTAATGATGCAAGCTGTGCAACTCAGGAATGTGGATAATGAAAGCAATATCATAAATATCCTCTTGAGATATGAAATAAGAAACTCTGACAATCAGAATGACCACCAAGCATCTAAGTGTCAATCCCTGCAGATGATTTTCTGTACTTCACCTAAAACCTAAAGAAAACCTTGCTAGTATATTAATGGCCATAACATACTCTAGAATCCCCATAGAAAAGCTAAAAACTCGTACTTGAGTATCTCAAAGAATTAAATCATAATACCAATTACATTAACCATATACGTACCTCAATGCTTTAATACTGCTTTTTTTGGGGGAAAAAAACCTTTATATTGCTTTTATGAAGCACAGTTTAAGATTGATTGTCCACCAGCCAGTTTCTTGACAGAAGAGACAAAAATTAAGGTCATGTCTCCATAACACCCTTTACTTCAATGATCAGAAAGGTTTTACTGTTCATTCTTAAGTCTATAGTAGCACCTATATTCTTTATATCCTCTTATAACCATACTGTATGGGCAGCATCACTTGTGTGCCAATTTGATTGACCGATCTAGCAAAAGTCAAAAACATTTTATGATCTTTTGCAATATGAACAGAACAATCTCAGAATCTCACAGGTCAGTTGTAATCGATCCAAAATCACCAAAGGTTGCATCTTCGATTGAAATGCCTTTCAGGTGCTCTACAGAAACTACTTGTTATTTGTTCACCACAAGTTGAATTAGGGCAATAAGCATCTGTGTTTTGAGAATTGGCAATTCACCGATGAGACGAAAACTATTCACCCAACTCTAAGCCCTATAACGGCAGACGTTCCAACATGATACAACCAAACAATTCTTCCCCATTTCCACTCACATATTAACCCTTTACATAACTGCCTGAGCTCATGGCATTTGTTGTTCGAATTGGAGAGGTTATGCTCAGAAGAAGAAGAAGAAAAAGAAGAAGAAGAAGAAGAAGAGCAGAGGAAAAAAATCTGAACAGAATAACGAAAGGCACCTCAAATTGTTCCAAGGTTCCATATGATCCATTTCCCAGCTTGTTCCTCACGGTGGCAAAGTCCATAGGATGCTCAATAACTTCATGGTAATCAGGTAACTAGAAAAGAGAAAATAACAAACAAAATAAGAATCTTCATTTAAGCACCACCTAAGATTACCATAACAGAAAGCATATTGAGAACGGCCAACCTCCTCAGGATCAACGGGCTCTGCGTAAACACCATAAATGTCCTTCCTGGCATCATAAACACAGAAACAATTAAAGCCCAAAACACCTTATTACCACAAACCAACAGAAATAACCGTCAAAACAGAAACATAACTACAGCTGACACCTACTTTTGAAGCTTGTCAAGAATTAATTCCAACGTCTTCTTTTCTGGCAATGGCAGCCCAGATGGAGCTTCAGTAGGCGTCCCTGATTGAACAAAAGTAATCATTTCATCATCAAATTTTTCACGGGGTGACACCAAAAATCATGCCTCACCCACGAATCAAAATTCAAAACCCACCTGGAGCAGAGTCCTCCACCCCTTTTGGCTCATCAGCTTTTCCACCACCGTTAACAACCTGTCAAAATCAAACAACAGAAACCCCTCAAACCACAATAAAACAAAACATCAACAGGCTCAAACATAAATAAATGCTCCCTTTGCTCAATACTACTAACCAAAAAGTCGGCGTCTTTCAGACAGAGACAGAAAACAAAGCAGCAGACCGACAGAGAGAGAAAAGGAAGTACGTACTAATCCATATGTTTTTGTGTGCAAGAAAAATTGTATGGAAGCAAGAGAGAGAAGGACAAGTAGATATAGAAAGAGAGAGAAAGGTGGGAGCGTGATCAGATTCTGTGGGGGTTAGTTTTTGACAGTTGACCCGACCGTTACCCTTCCAATCCAATCCCACGCCAATCCAATCCCTCCCGACACTGATACTACTCACCTATACATACACAACTATATATAATTCTAGAGAGAGAGAGTAGTGAGCTGATAGGAGTGATCTACAAGTCTGGACCAATTAGAAAAATCTCAGCTGAACTTCCTCCCCACCTCAGCTGAGCTGGACAACCCTACGCTCATTCTCTCTCCCCATGCAAATTGCTTACAACATCCATCACTGAACATTCATTCTAGCTTTGTTCTCCTACTTAGCTACAAATGTTTCTGAATTTTGCATTTTTTTGGCTGCACAGAGATCCACATCGATTTGATTTTACTTTTTGTTTCTGGTTTTTCTATACCTCATCATCCTCAACATTTTCATTATCGTCATCATCCGCGTCTTCATTTTCATCTTCATCATCTTCCTCTGCCTCGGCTTCAGCTTCTTCATCGACGCCTTCGCGGCTGCGGCCTCCAGCGCGGCTGTCGGTCAGTTTCCGCTTCTTCGACGGCTTATTATAACTCCCATCGCCGCCAAGGTCCGACGACGACTGAGAAGCCGCAGGCGCGTGTGACACACGCCGAGCCTCACTCGGAGTCGACTCAGTGGTGGCCGTCTCTCTGCTCGTCTGGAGCTTAAGCAGGAGCTTGAGCTTCTTCTCCCGCCGCCGCTCGTCCTCCTCATCGTCGAAGCCCTCGAATAACTCGTCGTCGTCGAGGTAATCATCGAAATCGAAGGTGTACCTCACGTTCCGTTGACGGTGACTTCTCCGAAGCTCACGCTCCGGCGCCGCCGCATCCTCACCTAAGCTGCGTCGTTTAGCGAGATCTGCCTTGGATGGTCTCCCTTTCTTCTTCCTCTTCACGATCTGCCCCATCTTTGTCATGCGTCTGTTAGCCTCTCTCTAGAAAACACGCACTACCCACACTCACTCACTCTCTCTCTCTCTCTTCCCCCTCTTCCTTTCTCTCTCTACTACTCCTTTTCTCTCTCCTCTTTTACTCCATTATTTATCTGGTGCCCTGCTTTGGCTTCTTTTCTTTGGGGGTCGCTTTTGAGCTCCGAGCCCAGCTCTGAACCTCAGGCTTGGAGGCTGGGGGGTTTTGAATAAATGAGATGATTGCCTCAGCTTTGTAGAGAGAGAAACGGCGTTACTGGGTGAGAAAGACGGCGTTAGGTGTTGCCCGGTCTACCCGAAGTGCTTGCGTGTCCACTGGTCTGCCCGTTATTGCGTCAATCTAGACTGTTATTTACTATATTTCCGGAGATATTTGTTGGCAGGGTGCAGCGCGTGTTGTCACCTCGTAGAAGTTCTCCTGGAAATATCCCGAGGCAACGGTGACCATTTGCGCGTGAAAATCACCATGTTATCAAGGCTCTGGCTAGAAGTGATTTGTATACAACAAATCTGTTGTTTTCTTTTTTCTTTTCTTCTGTTTTTCTGCCGAACAACACAGTACCCTCTCCACTGGGATACGTCCAACAAAGAGGAAAGGAGTCTACGTCAAAATTTTCAGTTTGATAAACCAATTCAGCACTTAAACTTAATGTGTTCAGATTTTAAAATTTTGATAAACCAATTCAGCACTTAAATTTAATGTGTTCAGATTTTAATCGCTTAGATACGTTTGATAATCAAAAATAGAACATTTGAATTAATTAAATGACACTGAATCTTTTAGATAAAATTTACTCACAAAAATAAGTGACAACCTTTTTACTAATCACTGAATCTGATATACATTTAAATGTAATAGATCTAATATTTAAGAGTTCAATCACTTAATGAATTTAATTTTCAAATTTCAGATTTCAGACACCAGTTTTCAGATTTCAATTTTATCAAACGCACCCTCAGCAATGATAAAGTTTTACTACAAAAATTATTTTCCAAAAAAATGGAAATGAATAAACCTTCCCTTGGGTTTTTTTTTTTTAATTTGAAAAGGTAAAAAACTGAAGTAACAGATTAATTTGTACTCCGAGGTCCAAACTCGAATCTGGTTTTGAACTTTTTTTTTAAGGTATTGTTTTTGAACTTCACAATTGGGTATGAAAAAGGTGACAAAATATATGTGTGTTCTTGGGTTAAGCTGACCTCTTGTTTGCTAATGTACAGGAGCATTGGTTGGAGTGAAAACGTATATACTTCTTTTTAATGGTAGGGAAATTGTAAGATTTATAAGCAGTAATTGGATTGAAAGTATGGTAGGATTTAAAAAGTAGAGAGTATAAGGGGATTTAAACTCACCAAAGCTAATTGTAGCTATCTATAAAAAAAATTATATTTTCTGTGAGTACATTTTTAATTATTTTTTATTTTATATATATCAAATCATTACAGTATAATTTTTTTATCATAATTCTTAAAAATAGCAATGTAAACAAACTTTAATTCTTTAGGGGTCTCAACTTTGGTCACTAAATTCGCTAAATCAAAGTCTGGTCGACTCCATTGAAAATATATGTAACAGTTATTGACATTTGTTATAAAAAATATTTATTTCTACTTGTCAAAAGACCAATTGTCTATTTGTGTTTTTTTTTTCGTCAAAAGTCTATTTGTGCATTTAGCAATGTGTTATACTTACTCCACTCGACTTTATGAAAGTGAGGATCAGACTACCATTTGAGATGTGCAGTGGGAGTTAATTGTCAATGGAATGATTTACGTCCAATTCTTCGATGAGTGGCTCACGAAAAATTATATATACCTTTCTGGCTCTGCTGAATCATATGATACTAGTACTAGTACTAAACCGATTGGAAGTAATTAATTTGATCGGTCACTCTCAATTTTCAAATCGACACAATAATTAGTTGCCAAGCGAATAAATTCTTTGGTTTAGTACAAAGTCTCTGAAATCTACATTTTAAAGACATATACATGTACATATATAGCAACAGAGCTTCTTTTTTTTTTTTTGGCTTTAGTTTATTTTCTAGATGAATGATGGGACTTAAGAAGTGATGTGTGGACATTTGAATCCGAATCCAAGACCTTTAATTTTTATGTATTAAACTGACAAAAACGCTCTCTAACCAATGGCCAGGAGAGCCCGTGCACTAGATCGGGGGTTCAAACCCGCCTAATGCATCAAAGTAAAGTGCTTATTGTTCTTTTCTAGTAAATACATCTGCTGGTTTATTCTTTCAGACTGTAAATCTTTAATAGTTTGATAATCCTTCCCCGAAATGAGTGAATAATGACTACTTGGTGAAATTGAAAACTGCGCATTTTATGGCTTCATGCTGCTTTTTTAACGACTAAGCGGTGCAAGTTTAATGGCGCGTCAACATTCTAAGGATGTGGAAGAGTCGAAAGTAACATAAAATACAATAATAAACATGCTAATTTAAATCAAAGTTGAAGGGTATGATCTTGATGATTAAATACTAGTAACTTTAGTATTTAGATATAGTTCTCTTTTGCTTCAGGAGACAAATGAAGACGTCTGGCAATCTATTTTTCTCCTCATCGCTCCTTAAATCCCATCTCTCTCTTGTTAGAATTGAAAATATATATATATATTAATTATAAAATTTTGGAAACATGAAATTCGTAAAACCTTGCTTGTGTATATGCTTTGTTGTTCATTGATGTTAATTTAAAATCTTTAACACTTAGCTGATCATGTAATCTGTTTGCACAAAAGCGAAAAAGTGTTTATAATGGGATAACTAATACTTAGTAATTATGCACTCTCTCAAAAAATCACATGAAAAATGAAGGATTAATAAAACAATCCAACTAGTAATTACGTTCTCACTCAAAAATTTACATGAAAAACGAACAATTAATAAAGAAAGAAAGAATAGCCAAAATAGTCACTAAATTGTTCAAAATAGCACGGTTTGGTCATTCCTTTTTTTTTTTTTTTGTGGCAAAAAATGTCATCGAACTCCTTAAACAAGCATTCGGAATAACTAGAGTTACAAGTTTTCAATGATAAAGTTATCTAAATAATACTACCTCACCTTCTTCCCGATCCCTTGAACCTTACCGCCCCCTCTTCTCCCCTTCCCCCTCGCCTCCACTTCCGTCTTTCTGCCCCCTTCACCACTCACCGCCAATTTCTCCCCTCTTCCCCTCCGCCACCACATATATTTGTTGGACAACTTCAGAGATCATAAACAAAGATAACATGTACATTAGTCGAAAATCAAGTCATTCAGATGAGTTGTCCACCCTCACGCTTGTAATCAAATTCAGAAAGTATCCGTTGACAACGCTAGAAATATATATATGTATATATATATATGAAAGGGAGTCGACTCATGAAATAAATACTTTGTAGTAAGCATTAAAAAGAGTAGACATTAAAATTTTCTATGAGGCAAAAAAGGAAAAACAGTAAAAGAAAGAAGATGGCATTAGATGAAGACTTCAAGGAAGAAGCAAGAGGAGGACTTCAGAGAAAAAAGAAAAGCATAATTCAGAATTAAGAGAAGTTAGTAGTAAAATTTAGGTGGGGTGGGGAGGGAGGAAGGGAGGGCCCCCCTGCTGCCTCCGCCATGTGTGCAGTAGTAGTGGAAACTGGAAAGGCCTTGCCGTGTCCTTAAATTTTCTGTTGGATCGACAAGTCATAAAAAGATCCACAGAGTGTCTCCCTTTCAAGTTTCGACAACAAAAGAAAAACCTTCAATCAACTCTTTCTTTATTTGTTTCCTTGTATATCTACTTCGTCTTCATTCATTTTAAGTTACTCGCATTATTAATTGTTTTGTGATTGCTTCATTTCCTCCAGAGTCCTGAGCAGTCCCCCCATAGCCATTAGCGGTTATCTATCTTTTCACCTGAATGGTATTTTGATTGTTGTTGCCCCAGTCCCTAGATTGTTGTTAGAACATCTGTTTTGGCCCCTGAATGATTTTAAAGAAAAAAAGAAAAAAAAAAGGAATTCTAATCAGGATAATCTGTCTGTGTATTTGATTATTTTATGTGTTTGGTGCTGATTACAAACTGGCAGGAAGAATCAAGCATTAGTATGGGAGGCACTGCAATCTGCATCTCCAGTGCATATCTTCTTGCCAGTTGCCACTCGTCTCCTCCTGCATTTCTCTCTTTCGGCCAAACAGAGCCGTTACTTCAAGAAACTATTAACATTTTTTTTTGGTTAAACTTCAGTTTTCGCTCATCAGTCGTCTGTAACCTGACATTGGTTGGAAGAGGTGAGATGCAATTTTTTTTTTTTTAAAGAAACTCTTTGGGGCAAAAAGGGGGGTAATAAAAACAAATATTTGATGCTATGAAGAAAAATCCAATGCTGCAAAGGATTATGAACAGAATTACTAGTATCATATATCTCCTAGTATCATTCCGATGTTAATCATTATACCTTCATTTGTGGCAAAAAGCGGTATTCTCCGTGCATGGTCCTCATCTTTTTGACACAAAAAAACAATTATCGCTTCTCCATCCAATTTCATTTCTGCTGTCTACTGTCAAGAGAAATTTTTAGCCAACAAAAAATGAGCAATGAATGATACGACAAGATCATGTTCACCCAATTAAACTCATAAATAAGTGTTAGTATTATAAGTAATAGTAGTGACTGGTCCCTCCGGGGGAACATCCAATAAAATTGGAACTGATAGTACTAACTGCTCCACCCGTACGTTTCTGCTGTTGTGTTTTGCGCAATTCTTGTCTGTGCCACCAACGCTTCTGACGATTCAGCCTTATATCTCAATTTGTATACCATTTTTTCTCTGCTCTATTAATGATATCAATCATCATATACGAATTATTGTTGAATAATAATAAAGCCAATAAGTGGTGCAAATACAGATCGATTAATATTGGAGGAGGAGTGTGTGTCTCACCTTTTGTCACAAGGCTTTATGGCCAAGTACTTGTCACCTTCTCATCTTTTAATCATCATTTTTTTCACTTTAAACATCTCAAAACTGGCATAATTGTTATCCTGTGTCAATGAATTTTAAACCCAAAAGCAGGATCTAACTTTTTCGGGTTGCCTGAAAATAAAAAAAAGGAAAAAACAATATGGAATTAGGATGATAGAGACAGAATTCTTTTTTTCTTTTTTTATAAGAAGTTGATTTATTAGTGGAAGCAGTCAATGTCCAGTCTCCAGTCCAAAAATGGAGAAGCTGAGGAGACTGGTGATTCACATAGCCAGCACTCCGCCATCCCAGAGATTCTCTGCCCTCTCTCCCCTCCAGCTCTCTCTCATCCCCTTCCTTTCCTTCGCTTCCTCCATCTACAGCCTTGCTCTTCTCATCCGACACCGCCTCTACTATCTTCGCATTTTCCACAAACGCAGGTATTTAAACAAAGGGGGGAAAAAGAAGAATCTACTAAGTAGCTAAGTGATGAAAGGTCTGTACCCTTTTAACGTAAAGCATTTTTCTCGAAGAGAATCGAAAACCCTTGTGATATTTTAGGCAAAGTTTGAAACTTTTACCGTCTTTTGCCCTTGATTTTCCCTTGTGAACCCTGATACTCGTACTAGGTATATTTTGTTGCTTCTTTGTGGATCATCTGTTTTCTTGATGCAGTTTTACTTTTGTTGATTGTGAACTTTAAGGTTGCCAGTGCCAGTTATTAGTGTTGGAAATTTGACATGGGGAGGAAATGGGAAGACTCCAATGGTTGAGTTCATTGCTCGGTGGTTGATCGATTCTGGGATTTCACCACTTATTCTGACAAGGGTACTTAATCGACTTCCTTCTTTTTCTTTTTTTTTTTTTTTTTAAGTTCTGAGGCAAGAATGCATTTGCAAGATGGAGGACTGAGTGAACTGAAGCATTTCTGTTGTATGTATGTTGTTTTTTGCCCGGTGCTTTTGGTCTTGCCATATGAAATTGTTGATTTGTATGGAGTGGTCAAAATTTTGATGCATCAGTTTTTTTTTAAGGTTTAGAAATTAGACAAGTATACAATAATAAAAGCTGAGAGATAATAGACAAAAGTTGTTTTGGACGTTTTAGTCGTTTTTTACTTTGATTTGGAGTTTTTTCCGTTCTTATTTGACCGTCATTTGCAACTATTGATATTAAACATTTTCTGCAAGAACACACACACACACACACACAATTAGCTGGTGCAATATTGAGTGGGACCCATAGATTAACGTAAAAAACTAGTGATGCATGATCAATGTTGGAAACCAATTCCTTTGAAGCTATTTTGTTTGTTGCGCATTACTCTAAAAGTTTCTTATCGCATCATTTCTGGATTTTATGATATTTGAGGTTTTTTTGCCCCTTTCTTTATGAGCATGCATTTGCTGCTATGGAGGTAGGAGGGATCAGGGATCAATATTTTTCTTGGCTACTCCATAGGTATAAATTATTTGAAAAAAAATGCAGCAAGGCTTGTTGAGAAGAAATAAGTTCCTGCTTGTGGAATTTAATTTGCTTGCTTATGTATTTCCATGATGGTCCATTTTCCAGGGTTATGGTGGTGGAGATGAAGCCAAAATGCTTCAACGTCATTTACATGGGACATCTGCTAAAGTTGGTGTTGGAGCTAACAGGGCTGCCACTGCAGCTAGTTTTCTTGAAAGACATGGATATATGAACTTTTCTGATAGTACATGCTCCACAAAAGCTTTGTTGAGCAAGAAAGCAAGGACTGATTGTTTTTCAGACAAAATTGGAGTGGCAATCTTAGATGATGGAATGCAGGTACTAATACCTGGCAATTTGCCAGTGATGGTACTAAACACCTTCATTATTTTAGATTAAGTTTGGCTGCAAACGATGCGGTACCATTTCTGATATTACCTAGTCCAGGTTATAAGCTTTTTTCCATTTATGCATTTCCACATGATAAAAAATAGCTGTTTTCTAGTCACAATTCTTGAATGGTTATCAGTTTGGACTTGTACTCATTGATTGTTGAATATCACAATTGGAAGGCAGCATTTGCAGCTATGGCGTGACCTAGAGATTCTTATGGTGAATGGGATGATGCCATGGGGAAATCTTGAGTTAATTCCACTAGGACCGTTAAGGGAACCTCTTGCTGCACTTGGCAGAGCAGATGCTGTTGTAGTCCACCATGCAGACTTGGTACAAGTTGTTTCTCCTCTGTCTTTCACTTGTTTAGACTAACATCAATTTAAATTTAACTTGTAACTGTTTGTTGGCCACTTAGCAGATGTTATAGGACAATAACATACATAAATGAGTCTAATGCTGGGGACTCATACAGGTGGCTGAACAAAATATTGAAGCCATTGAATCAACAGTTCGGAAAGTCAGTGACACTATCCCCATATTCCTGACAAAAATGGCACCCTCATACTTCCTAAAAGCTGGCAACACTTCCTGCGTTTTATCTCTGAGGGCAGTATATGATATGATTGTCTTGTGTGTTTCTGCTATTGGTTTTCCCGAGTCCTTTGTGCAGACAATTATGAAGGTAGTGTTTGTTCATAGCTTCTTTTTCATTGTGATTTCAAGATCTTCTCATAATAAACTGTTAGCACATGTTAATATGGTTGTATTATAGCTGAAATCGAGATGTACATGATTTCTTCATTTTATTAGTCGACCTGCATTCCTGTTCCAAATCTGAGAGGTGGTTTTGGTATTGACAATGGCAGATGGGACCAAAGCATGTTTATCGATTAGATTTTAGTGATCATCATTTGTTTCAGACTAAGGTAAATCTTCCTTTTTGAATTTTTCTTTTTCGCTTGGTTTTACTATCATTGTCAAATTTTTGGAGGACAAGAATGAAATTTCTTTTCCTTCGCTATCCAATTTGATGAAAAGTTTGTGTTGCTTTTTACTTCCTGAAGTTGAATTGAAGAATATCTTCTCTCATGCTCGTAAACTAAACAAAATATCACATAGTGATCTTTTTGCTGCTTCCTCTCTCTCTAAAAATGAAATTTGCCTTTGTTCTTCTTTTATTCTTTTCATAGAATAAGTTTGACTGTCGTTGCTTACTTCTGGTTCTCTACTGCTGTAGGATATTACTGTCATTAGAAGGAGACTTAAAGAACTTGAGTCTGAATGTGGCATGCAGCCAATTGTTGTTGTGACTGAAAAGGTAAGCTGATCTTTTGAAGTACATTGTCTATAGAACCGGTCTGTTGTTAATTATTTTAACAAATATCATAGGTGAAAGAATCTGTCTTTGAAACATTTCCTCCATCTTTTGCATAGAGCTAGTAACTTGACACTAATCTTCACCCCCTCTTTCTTGATTACATTAGACTTTGAAAGAAATGAAAGTAATTTCATGAACTCAACTGTGTTCTACTATATTTGAACCATGAAATGGCTTCTTTTAAAAGTAATTTCATGAACTCAACTGTGTTTCACTATATTTGAACCATGAAATGGATTCTTTTAACTCATCAAACTTATATATTGACCATTTTGGAATGAGCTTTCTTTTAACTTGCTACTTTTGATGGTCGATGTAAACCGAATGGCTTTTATTTTCCTTTTCAATCTCTTCGGCATAGGATTATGATCGAGCTCCAGATGTGCTGGAACATGTGAAAAATCCTTATCAAGTATTGGTTCTCTGTTCTAGCTTGCAAATTCTACCGCGTGAAGGACGCACAGAAGATAATTTCAAGAAGTTCCTAAGAGAGCGCCTTAAAATCATTCTGGGACTCGAAGATCACTTGAAGTCTTGAACTTACAAGGAGGAGGGCCTGAGACTTGAGAGAGCACCGTTGATTATTGTCGGACTGGAACATCACTTGGAAGTCTTGAACTTGTAAGATCGAGGGAGGATAGTTTTCTTTGGTCACGAGATTATTTCCCATGCTTATTCATGGATTTTATTCCCATATAAGAGTCTTGATCAGGCGTACAATGTGGAGAATAGGCTTTGCTTCTTTTCATTTATAAGGAACAATAATCGGATGAAGCTATAAGCTCTCAGCTCTCCGTTCTTTAAAAAAAAAAATTTTTTTTTTTTTTGGGTCTTAATTACAGCGCCTGCCGACTCCTAGGGAGAATTTTGAGCCTACATAGCTGACTGTCGACAGCAAGTATATATATATATATATATTTTTCCGGCTCAATTTTTGTTGTCCAATTGAAGCTACAGAATGTGAAGTCCGAAGTCAGTAGACAAAGCTAGCTCTTTTCAGTTTTCACCGACCCAAAAGAGCGATATATGCAATGAGTCTTGATTGAATTGAACACGATTGTATTGTAGGGTATGGAAAGACTTATAATCGACAGCGTTCAGATTCTTCTGAGAATTATTAGGGCCATGGACATGGACATGGACAGATGATGCGCGGACCCCCCAGCAGCTGGCTATTTCCCTGTCGTGCAGAAATGGGCTCAAACTGGGGCACTTGATGATTTCCTTTTCAGTTTGAAGCTCAATTACTTAGTAGTTGACCCGAATAAGCTTTGTACTTCGAGGAAATTAATACAGTAGAAGTGAATCAGTGATCACCTAGGTATGGTCTACTCTAGTATCATATCGTGTTGAAACTCTCTCTCTCTCTTTTTTTGGTGTTAGGAAAAGGAAATGCAATTGAATATATTGAGGTTCCATTGATATACAAACAGCTCTCAAATCATTCGTTGCAAAGTTCATCATAAAATCTGGGATTTCGTTGAACAAAAAGGAAATCCTGTCCCTGATTTGCTGCCAATCTATCTGCACGAAAAGTTGGTTTTCCCAGAGTAAACGTGGGGGGTGATTGCAGCACTAACGAACCCGTTCATTAGCTCCATGCCATGAATGGGGGTGATGTTGGTGAGTGACTTTGGTTTGTAAATAAATGATCAAAAGCCATGAAAGTCAAGTTCAGTTTGCAGATGCTGAATGCCCATATCCAAGACCACCAAATTGTAAACTATCCCTATGACCCCCCCATCTCAGCATTTCTTTTGTGGTATGGCAAATGGCATAGGTTCCTTCAAATCCAGCAACCCGCATATGCCCAGATCATAGCTCCATTTGTTTTACAATATTTCTTTCTAAGGTTGATTGCCAATTGAGAATCACAAACTATTAATCGAAAAAAAAAAATAGACAACTTGTGCTTCTGTGGAATGTGAAACAAAAGATAGTAAACAATATATACTGTGGATCAAATTTTGTTTACAAGTTGAGAAAAATCACATTGCTGGTAACCATATAGTGCTGATCCCAGCAGTTTGTGAAGTGTACTGCTGCTAGAAAATTCTAGCCAGGACTGAAGAGGCTGCCAGCTGCCCCTGCATATTGTTTGTTTTGCGTGTTTCATATGCTTTGTTAGGATAAGAAACACGAATCGTTACGCTAATGGTTATAAGCTTCAAATGGTGATTTTATCTTTGGTTGAATTGAAGGATGTTTTTTTGGCAAGGGGTGATTAGGCATGTATGTCATTGTCTTATCATTGCTACTTTTGAAGAAATATTTTACCAGTTAGCGCTCGGGAGGTGTTGTCAAAGTCTCATCCTAGACTGCGATCATATTCTCTGGCCTGCCTGCTTTGACAACCAACTTAAATTTGATTCACATTATCAAGAGAAATTTTGCCAAAGACAAACAGGAAATTCAAGAACAAAGATGGGGTTGACAAGTGTAAACGACCCATCACCCCTGTGGCGTCGACAAACATGAATTTCAGTACCTGCCTCCCTCAGCAAAAAGCAAGAAATCTGTTTTGTTTTGTTGAATGGATGGAAACAAGATCCATAACAAAAGAGAGCTAAGAAGAAGATTTGAGAAGGGAAGAAGGCGAGGTAGCGGGCTGGCTGGTGTGATGGGACGGTGGATGGTGCTGCTGCTGGCACGGCGCTGAGTCTGTTTTCATTGGAAAATAATTGTGGGCAAATTCTCATTGAAGCACTTTGACACGTACTTAGTGGGGCCTGCTAAGTGTGCGACCCACCTTATCACCCATTTCTCTGTTCCTTTTATCCAATGTGCAAACATTTTGATTAAAATTTTGGGCAACATTAGAAGTTTTGGCAAAACAACGAATATTTTCCCAAATCCATAGTATTAAGTTCAATAAAAAGGAAAATCCTATCTGTAACGGTGTAACCCAAAAAACAATCCATGCTATCGAATTGAATAAAAAGGATAGTCCTGACTATTAACAACACAATAATTAAGGTCCAACTTGAGAAATCCTTTTCTTGCGAAAGCCTGGCCTCTCTTTACTTCTAATGTAGAAATTCGATACATTTCTGCTGAAAGGGAGAAAAGGAAAACCTCTCATTTTCCTTCTCAAATGAAACTGAATATAAATCGAAAACAAGGAACAATAACGATCGAATCACTATGGACTAAGGGGACGCTTTTTGTGATGATGGTACCCCATACCTATGCCGCGTGAATATGATTCCTAAATCATCAGAGAGCAAAAACCATATTATCAGCAGCGACGCGAAAGAATAAAAGTGCGAGAAAGAAAAAGGGATTGATGTAGTCTGTGGTAGGAATATAAAGCTAACGTCTTTTTGGCAGGAAAAAAAAAAAAAATTGAAGAGGAGAGAGCCGGAGAGGCTGATCTCGTTCTAAGGAGCAGGCTTGTGCTCAGGCACTTCAATTAAAACAAAAGCCATGGTATGTGACCTATTAACAAGTGTTTTAGCTTATAACTAAAGTTGAAAGATGAATCAAACTACTCGAATCCAACTTGTCTTGATAAGAGCTCGTTTAACGTTGGTTTGCTAATTAGTCAAGTCAAAGTTGAACACTATTTTATGTTTGATAACATTAATTTAGTCTCGATAAAAAGCTAATTCAACCCCAATTTGACAAGTAAATAAACCAAGTTTGAACTAAATTTCAAATTTGTTAAAATAGTTAAACAAGTTTGAACATTAAGATGTTTGATTTGATTAAACTTGTTGACAATCCTACTAACAACGAAACTTAATAGATTCAAATGCTCTTAAAATAAGATGTCAAATTCTTACTATTTGAGTTACAATACATCCACAAATATATAGTTACCGAGGGAAACAAATGATAGACATGATAAGAATATGGAGGGTTGAAACTTATTGTTATTAATTTTTAACTCTCTTGTCCCTTTCCATACCCTTTTTATTTCGAACTTCCAGAAACCCCGAAACTTAAATCCACTCTCTTTGCATCATAAATTTGACCCGGCGTTCATGAATGAGAATAATGAGAATTTAGAGAACAAACCTTAGGACCATTAAGTAATATAAAGCTTTCATACTACGTAACTTCTTTTTTGTCTACTGCGTGCATTAATGTTATAAGCATCTTTCATTTTCGACTTTTAATTTGGACTGAGTTAAGATGAATTCAGAATACAGAACCGTTAATTTCAGGTCATCGTAAAGTATATCCAGACTAGCCACATGTCAAAACAGACTTGGCGTTAATGCCATACATACATCGACGTGACTTGTTGATCGAGTAAATGGTCCATCAAAGCCACCAAAATATAGGAAAAAAGAAAAAGAAGTGTCAATTCTTCTACTCGTTCACATTACTAGGGTTGCATCTCGACTCCACTGCCTCTCAGACTAACCCTATAAAACCCATCCATTAGTTCCCCAACTTTAGTGGAGAGACAGGTCGAGGATCGAGGAAGCCTTGAAAAGTTATCTGGAACGTTATCAATGGCTTCTCTCAGTTCCTCCACAATAGCCAACTCCAGAATTTACACCTTCATAAATATGTCTTTCTTCTTCTTCTTCTTCTTTGCTCTCATCAATTTCTCAGAAGGACAAACAGTTCCGGCCTTGTATGTTTTTGGTGACTCTCTTGTTGACGTTGGCAACAACAACTACATACAGGACTCACTTCTCAAGGCAAATTATCCCTACAACGGCATTGATTACCCAGGCGGAAAGCCAACCGGCAGATTTTCCAATGGCAAAAACGCTGCAGATTTTTTAGGTACATTACTAATTAGCAAAAGTTCACTCCATCACACAAAAGAATATGCCCTTTTATGTCTTGATTCTTGCATTCACTGCATGACGATCAAGTTTGTTAATGGGGTCTGTTTTGGGGTACCACTACTAATTAACAAGAACCAAGCACTTCCTGACCTTGCATGCATGTTTTGGCCATGTCGGTTTTGGTACTCTCTAATTTCACGTCAACTGTCCCGACACACATATTGGTCGTGGTACTGTCAAAATTCCAGCATGGCTGATTTTCCTGCAGTAATAATTTGCATTATGTTCAAGAACTTGATACCAGTTAATTTTTGTAGAATAATTAGTTCAGTTGCAGTTTTGATTAAACAATGAATTGAAATATTCTTTGGGGCCAAAAAATTGACTCAGTACACAAGTTTTCATGCCCTTCTATTCGATTCCTTACTCCGGAGAAGCAAAAGATGGAGAAGAAGAGGGATTCAGAAAGCGCCTGGCATAAAATCATGTAGTCCCATGTCTTGAAAATGCCCATAGTAACAAAGAGTGGAGGGCTGATTAAGCTATGTATGAAAAGAATTTAAGTATGACTTGCCTTTTGCTTTGAATCATTATTATTTATTTGAAGGAAGATGACAACTTAAGTGCACTGACAAAGACATCAGCAATATCCCACCCACAAAAGTGTCTGATCATTTTTTTTTTCTCCTTTTGTCCTTTTGTTTACTGATATTTTAATTTCTGAAGCTACGTACAGTTAGGCAAATGAATACATTCTTCAATAAGTGACAAAGAGATTTTCTTATAAGAGTTTTTATGTATGTGTCTCTTTGGACAGCTGAAAAAGTGGGATTGCCAACGTCCCCTCCATATTTGGCCAATACAAGTGATGTTTTCCTTAAAGGTGTAAGTTTTGCATCTGGAGGGTCAGGACTCTTCAACACCACTGGGCAAGGCTTCCTCGTAAGTACAGTTTCTTTTTTGGTTAATCCTTGCAAGAATCATAGGATAACAGAAATCTTTCCCCCCCCTTGCGTAGTAAAACAACCCGGGGATGGTTCACAAAATATAGATGCAGGTGGTAGTTTCCTGAGTGGAATGGGCCTTACCTATGCAAAACAAAAAAGCCTTCAGTGCTGAATTATGGGCCGCAAAAATGTATGGCATTTCCCAGGCATATGCATCTGGGACCAAATTTCCCACATATTTGATGGCAAGTGGGACTATCAATATAAAATGTGCCTAGATTCTTCTGAGAAGTGGTTCCATGTATTTCTTACGGCATGAGCCCATCTCTATAAACGTGACTTTACTCAGAGACAAAGCCCTCTCAAAGTTCTAAAAGCCCATTTTTCCCGTCTGGGACCTGTGTCCAACAATGAGCCTAACAAACTTAAACATTGGGCTGGCCCAAAAAAGCCCCACTACCCAAAATCATGCGGTGAGCGTGGATCGAACACGCGACCTTCAGATCTTCAGTCTGACGCTCTCCCAACTGAGCTATCCCCGCAAGGATGCCCAAATAATGTCATTCAGCTACTCATCACGATTATTTTTTAATTAATTTACAGCGCAAGACACTCTCCCTGCCCCGCCAAGTCGATTACTTCACTGCGCTGCGGGAAAGGCTAGTGGAACAGCTTGGACCTGCTGCAGCCCAACAGCATTTATCGAAGTCTCTGTTCCTTGTGGTGATTGGAAGCAATGACGCTTTCGCTTATTTCGAGTCCTCAAACAACAGAAAATTTATGAAGGTTACTCCAGATCAGTACGTTGATCAGATGGTTTCCATACTCCAAGGATTGTTGAAGGTATGTCGTCCGCAACCCACAAAAGTCAATGCATTACTGGCTTGTGTAAGCTTCTGATGATCTTTATTCTTTACTGAATTTGGCTGAGATATGTTGGTTTCCACACAGCAAATCTATAGTCTGGGGGCTCGCAAGTTTGTTGTGGTTGGACTGGGATCACTTGGATGCTGTCCAGCACAAAGACATGACACCAGCAATGAACAATGCAATCAAGACATCAACTCTTTGGTTATCAAATACAACCAAAAACTTGCATCCATGTTGGCGGGACTGAAGTCGGTTTTGAGCGGCTTCAGCTACTCCTTATTTGACACTTATACAGCCCTCCTCGACATCATTGGCAACGCAGCAGCTTATGGTAATCTCCACTAACGTGCTCTTGATTTAAGACTTAAAGTAGTCTTGTTCTAGCTGAACTCATTACCAGGTTTTGATCTGATTCATTCCGTTTTCGACCTTTATTAGGTTTTACCGAGGCAAAAGCAGCTTGTTGTGGATTTGGAAAACTAAACGCGGACGTGTTTTGCACACCCCTGGCCGTGTACTGCTCCAATAGAACAGATCACGTCTTCTGGGATAAAGTCCATCCTACACAAGCAACAGATAAACTTATGGTCGATTCCATCTACTCTGGTTCACAACCACAAGTGTCCCCCATTAATGTCATGCAGTTGGTTGCTCTATAAAATTGCGCAACACAGACCAAGAAGTTGCACTCTTTTCGATTTTATTTGTTTGTGTCATAGCAAAAAACTTAAAGGATACCTGTCATTGTTGTGAGATCAGCTGGATATACTCAACGTGTAACATACCAAATTAACAATGTTTATTTCGTCATCCATGTGTGGCTATAGGTTTAAGGAAATAATTTCATCAGTTAGTTGAATACAACGACAAGAATAAAATGACCTTCAGCACAGAAAAGGAACAGAATATCTTAAATGATGATATTCGTTAAAAGCATTTTTGAACAGACATAGAATGCTACACTAATATTTGGTGCCCTTGCCTTTCTGCTTATGACTCCTACTGAAGCATATGTCCAAGTTCACATTATTAAAAACAAATATCTGCGGAATAACAATCTGAAAAGAACAGAATCCACAGCAATGCAACCGTAGAATGTGCATGACCCAGAAAAGCAAAGGAATTATGTTGCATTTACTGTTGAGAAGGAAATACGTCTTGAAAGAAGACAGATAGATCATCATTGAGGGCATCAAGACCTAACACTTTGTCCACTGCATTCTGCATTTGCTTGGTACGAGGAGATAATAAAGTCATACACACTAAAAGCAAATAATATATAGCTTAAAGTTAGATGCACAAACTCAATTCAGTTTATATCCATGTATATTAATACCTTGTATTGCTGATCCTGAGCAGCTATATTCTCATTGCTCAGTCGCTCAATGTGCTTGTTGTCTTGAATAGCATCCAATACAAGGGATGCTCTTCTTATAACTCCCTCAAATACTCCTAGCATGATTGGATGCAGTTAATACCTAAACGTAGCCTCTCTACGCACTGACTGTGTCAAGTTGCATATATTTATCCATCCCAAACCCACAATTATAAGAACTTGTTAACCAGTTATGGCTTGAATGTCTAAGATGCTATGCATGTCCATCACTTTCTTAAATCGAGAGAAAGTTGCAACAAAGTTGATCAATTGTCTGAGGAAACAGGAACGCATTATAATTGGAACATACCAGCAAGAAGTGCACAATGTAGACCTTCAAATAAACAGATGAAAATCAATTCAGCCATTGTTAGTAAAACTCCTGGCATGCATGTCGTAGTTACAGTAAAATTTCTCATTCTTACCATAGCTAAGAGCTGCACGTCCAGGAACCAACCTGCCAAAGTACAAGAGTTAGAACAACCATGATAGAGAACTAATACCAATATGAGATAAGGTGTATGTGGCCATGATCTGGAAGAGAGCTTCAAGCTCCACAGATGCAACTCATACCAGACCAATAAACACAATGAAATGTTAAGTTTTTGAGGTAAGCCGTCAACTAGAATACGAGAAGATAGATTGACCTTATTCCTGGAAGGATTCTTCAGAACTTGGAAAGAATTTATATTCAGAAGCCAAGCAATAATTTCATACCTATACAAAAACACTATATCTTCAATATCATTCTCTTTGTTGTCTGGATTCAGCACGCTCATGGTGTAATACTTGATCTTGTCACACTGAAGGTTGTCAAGTTACAAGATTGTAACTCAACCAATATAGATAACATTGAGAATTTGAATACACAAGTCTTATCAAGCACTGCTAAATATTCTACCTCCGGTAAACAGCTATTGTCAAATAGCTCAGTCAAATGAGTGCAGATAAAAACCTGCAAGCATACTCGGTGATCAAAAAGCATATCTCAACCATGTAAAAAGTTTATATAACGCACAAGAAACTGTAGGATTTTACATTTCTTCAGCATATTTGGAAAATTTGCTCCATCACAAAATAACTGTCTGAGTTTGACCCCGGGTTCGACTAGGGGGAGTGTTAATTAAGAGCTGAAAATATTTAGAAGAAACCAACATTTGGGAAAATAGCGATGATATGTGTCAACTAGAAGCAGGGAGAGGAGAACAGTTTTTTTCTCTTATCTAAGTTTTAAAAATGCGAGGTGTGTTCAAGTAGAGAATCAACTTGACAACAAAATTTATCAGGTTGCTAGACTCTCTTCACTTTCTTGTTGGGAGTAGTTCAAGGATCAGGTGAAGAGAGAGCTTTCAATAAAGTTGTGTTATTGGCAACATGGGAGATCATGATATAGACCATCTTTTTCAACTATCCTCCTTTATTCATTTCTAATTTGTTTCAAGGCATAATAATTCTTCAAGAAGAATACTGTGATTTTAATTTTACTTCTTTTGAGAAATCTGATCCTGATGGGGAACCTAGAAACTGGGCAAGTTTCTTCTTTTAGCAGAGTGAATTACTGCTTTTCCTATCAAGCTGAACCTATAACAAGATTGATGCACAAAGAGATAATTCCAACACCTTGGGAGGATCATAGCACGAGACAAAATGGTTTATAGTTCCACCGAGAAGACCAACACCATCTGAAATAAAATTGTGTCAGTTCTAAATACCAATGTTAGAAAAGTTGAAACTTTAAGAACTTCACAGTCAATATTGCTGGAGAAACTGACCCTCTGTAAGTGTGCCTTTCCCAAATTCATCTAATAAACACAATGATCGAGAAGTTGCATGCCTAGAAGGATGAAAGGACTCAGTCATGGAACTCCACAAGAGAGTAGAACAAGACAAGGTACTTCTGAGAATCTCTATATAACTGTACGAGCACTCTCAGCCACACCTTAGTGGAATAATTACTCTTTTACACATACCTTAGCATCACTCCCACTTGATGCAAATCAATCATGAATGTTGATTGTTCAGCTGTCATGAATTTGCTTCCAGTTGCACAAAATATCCTACAATAGAAAGTTCCACCCAAGGTTGGGAAAGTAAACTACATAGTTTATAATTAGGGTGACCAAAAGGTGAAACCTATCAGTCAAGCCCACAATAGCAGCATCAGCAGGTACAAAACTCCCAATGTGTGACAGGAAAACTATCAATGCGACCTGAAAGAAGTATGTACTTTATATGAACTGTGGCCTCAATATATCAAAAACGAATTCAGTTCAGCGTCTGAAGGAAATATTACAAACAAAACCATCAATTTGAATTTTTTTCTCTTTACTTGGACTGTGAGAATCAGATATAAAAACCATTGCATTTTTTTGGCTTTCCAAATGGTAAATCATTGGATGTGTCACTTTTATACAGTAAAATAACTAAGAAACACAGCAAATTGTGACACTAACTTTTCGAGAGCATTTAGAGGATCAACAAATAAAAAGCAGATGAGAACACATGTTAACAGATAGAGGACTTTATTACTTTTTCCAACTTTCATTTTGCTAGTAAAAGATTAGACAAGGCCAAAAACTATAACAACCGACACATCTGCATATAATTGGAAAATTAAATTGCATGATATACACCATACAAGATCTATGGACATAACGAGGTACTTAAAGAAGCTCATGGGATGCATTGATGGCCGAGAAACAGCACAAAATTGGAATAATGAAGAAACATAAAGCTGCTCATCATGTGTGTGTGCGAATACATACACATACATACATACATACATATACATACATACACATGCATATATGTGTATATGTGTGTGTGTATGTATATGTATATGTATACGTATGTATGTATGTACACAGGCACACACATGTATATATGTGTACATGCTGTTATTTACCTGCTTAATGTAGATGCTTTTTCCTGAATAATTAGGTCCCGTGATGATATTAACCCTTCCTGAAACATGAGAAACACACAATTTCTAACGAGTAATAATCATGTTGATGAGGATAATTCGATCCAAAACTTAAGTCCATAAAGAGGCGCATATAGTTTCTTAACCATCTCCCAGAATCTTTGTATCATTGGGTATGAATGTGTCTACTGTCATTTCCTGAAGTACATGTCTGTCAAACAGAAAATATTCTGTTACTGCCCTATAGAATTTAATAAGCAATGATTGCTGGTTATTCACAAGGAAACGAGAATTAATAAAATAAGTGCATGTTCTCTAAATTGGAGAAAATAGCACTAACCTTCCGTTTAGTATATCAAGCAAATTCTCAGCAGTCACAACGGGCCTCACATAATTGTTCTGACGAGCAACCAATGCTAAAGACAATAAACTTGGATGTAACACAAATAATTGTCAGGAAACTTGTTGCAGAAAAGAGAACCATTGTACTAGAGAGAAAGGGCAGTCGTCACTGTGATGCTTACCAATCAAGCTCAGCAACAAAATTAACACCTTGTTTTAAATGTGAAGAGAACTGAAGAATCCGAGAAACTAAGTCCCCAGTGATTGCTCTCTCCATGTCTTTGAAAGGAAGTAGATTAAATTCATAAGATAACAGGAAAATGGAAAAATCAAACCTAGGTCTAACTTTAAACTTGGTCAGTTGACTTTGGATTATATCAAGTTGCACCTTATACGCAAGTTGCATCGAATTCTATGTTGTTAATAGAAACAGAGACCATCTCAAGCCAATAGAAACTATTATCAGAGAAAGTTCACAATCTTGACTGCATACCCAATATTTTATGATACAGATCTCCAAGAAGGCTATCCAATTCGCGTGTCTTTGCAGTGCGATAAAAAAATTTCTTAGCATTCTCATCCTCATCAGAGAACTGTATATTTCAGACCCAAATTCCAAGCAGGTAAAGAAATGTCACAAACAACAAATTAATGTTAACTAAAAACAAGTCAAATGCGTACAGCAAATTCATAATCTTCAAGTTTTTCCAATATGCTTTTGTCAAGATTTTCTTGGAAAATGCACATCAAGTACCCTGCAGATGAATTACAAACAAATGTCATTATTAGACCCAATAAAGCTAAACCAGAGAGGATCTTCTGCAATGTGCCTTCAATGTATCTGTTAACAGATTATTTGCATTTATTTCCCAACTGGCAACAAGTAGAAACACATCTATGCTCCTTAGGACATGAGCCGTATAAACAGATGTTGCAGCATACATAATGTCACAGGTAGAGAATCACTTAAAATTGTATAGATTAACAAGATGCACCAGACTCTTCCCAAGTTTTCTGAATAGGATCCACTTAAGGTAATTGGTACTTAAAATCATTTCTTGTTCAAAGTAAAAAAAAAAATCCATAAGGTCCATGATACGCAGAAACAAGTATAAACTTTTGATAAAATTTCTTATACTCTCAACATCATCATCAGTCATTTGACACCCATGAACTTCGGTTTAGTGAGCATATTTTGTAGAATTTACAATGAAAATTCCATTGAACTGCAAAGTATTTTGAATATTAATGCTGGATAGCCAACAAAATTGAATAGATTGAATAAAGTGATGATTTTAACACTGTCATATCCGTATATAATTAAAGTGTTTGTTGTCTTTACATAAGAAAAAGAAAAAATGCAACCCAAAAAAAAGGACACTGAAAGGACCTAAATATGCGTAGTATTTATATATAAGTGATAATTTTATATCCTGACAAACTTTTGCAAGGTAAATCTGAGCAGAAAAATTGCAAACAGTACCTATCTGATGGATATACACAATACGAGGAATGAAATTGTCCCCAGACATGTAAGGCAGCTGTGCGAGTTCCACTGATGAAACCTGCAAAAAAGTGGTAATATCAATTTAGACAATGTGTAGACACAATAACCTTCATGCCATTCATTCGTGCATTAAAAGAAGCTAAAAGCTAGCACCTCTTCCAAAAACTCTGGCAACTCCTCATATATTTGCCTCAGCTCATCCAACTACATACGAAGGAAGCTTATCAAAAAAAAATGCAAAAGATAAATCAGAAGTTAAATACTCTAGTCAGCAAAGCCTAAGAACCGTAGAAATACCACTTAGAGAAGTCACACCTCATCACAAAAACCATCTTTAACAATCGTCTCGTAACCTTTATCCTTAGTTCGATTCACATCAACAACACCAACAACCTGCACCCGCAATCAACCTCAACAAAATCAACTAAACAGAAGCAACAACTTTCCGGCAAGGCAATTGCATGTTATGGATCATATTGTTGACACTTAGCTACCAGAAAGAAACAAAGTATAGATGATTGTCCATTATTTGTATATAAACTAAACTAGAATCCAGCTAAGCAAGCATAATGATTTTCAGCAAGTACAACTATACATGCAAAACTCCCTGCTGATTAAAAATTCCCCATATCCCGCTTCGTAAAGTACTAATAAATGCAACAACACAGGCAAAAAAGGCATAAACCAAAGCCACAAGCAAGGAGCACATCATGGAATCAGAACTAAGCACAAAAATGGACAAAGACAAGATCTTTACATGCAAATTTCATAAGAACAAAAACTGAACTTTTTGGATAATTTGGCTTCTCAAGAGCTGCAAATGCTAACAAAGGTTCCATGCTTCTTTTCATTAGTATTACTTCTTGTCTGACAATTAAAGTACCTTCTAGTTGCAAGTAAAAGACCAATGCAATCCAGAAAATATGAGGCATGAGATAATAAAAGTAAAAGTTGTTCAGAAGAAACATCTGACCAATTCATAGACATATGCCAGGTCCGTAGATATGTAAAATTCAACCTGTAACAAACTCAAAGATAAAAAAAAGAAGTCACAACTTCATAGAGGGGAACATTCAAATCCAAATATTCAAGTTAAAAATATTAAATTCAACCTGTTCAATAATATCCAAGTTCAAATACTTCAATTCCTCTCGAAGATTTTCTGAAATGCCAACTTCAAATATTTTGTTTATGTGCAAGAGAGAACAAATGCTCTACAAAAGAAAAGCATACAAAACAAAATAAGGCACATTAATAACACAGTAAATAGGTTAAAATTAAAGGCAGTAGTAGCTCCAGCTATGAGGAATAACGACATCTCTATCCAGTAAAGACTTCCCAATCAGAATCTTAATGTATAGCATTAGACAATAACAACTTCAATGTTCAGGAGTGGACAAATACCCTACAAATAACAGCATAAAGAACTCATTACAACAAAAACCAATGCAGTTGCTGTCCACTTAGAAAGACATCAGAAGTGTAGCCTGAATTGAGGTATAAAAACCATTTGCTCAGACCCTGAACCTGATGCAGATGTGAAAGAACATGTTGCTTCAACCTAATAGCTTATGGCAGACACCATTTCTGACCATTGTAATATCAATCTAGGTTCCTCCGAAAAATTTTTATTGAAAGCTCCGTCAATCAGAGGTTTATTTCTTAAATTTCTGTACCAAGCTCCATCACAAAGCTTAATCCGAAAGTGTTACATGACCCAAAAAATGGATACGTTTGCCTTTCAGTCTAGTCTCAATCATGACAGCCAGTATAAACCAAGAAATAAGTTTTTACATGTAAAAACAAAGTTTCTAGTAAACTTGAGCAAATATTTTTTTATTCCGCAAACTTAAGCAAATATGATGCACTTTAGCTATTATTTTAGCCCAAATTCAATGAACAGATGATCACACTAAAGCAGAAAAAACCTACCTTTACAAAAGCTGCCCAGTCGCTACTTGTGCACAAAGAACTTGGAGAATTGAACTTCTTTAAAGACAAAGAAAAGACACCATGTTAAACTAGTAAGAACAACTCTTTATCTGAACATCAAAGGATTGGCTGTGCTAGACAAATCTGAATAAAAAAGTGCTAGAAAAGCATATTTGGTGAAACAGAGAGAATATGGATGCACCTTGAGTATGTGAGGAATATCTTTTATGGACTGCAGTGTTTCACGTAAAGATGCCAAAAGTTCTTCAGCAGAGCGGAAGAATGTTATCTTGATTTGTCAAAGAATAAAACTAATATGAATTTGTATTTCACACATTCCTGAGGCCATCTGCATTACATAGTCTCAAAGTATAAACCTTCAACTCTGAGATTAAATTCTTTAGCACCATGTCATCAAAGATTTCATTCAAATACAGCCAAATCTCATTTTCCATCACTTCAAGTAAATAGTAACTCTCATAGCAGTGGTATGGTGCTGCTTCAAAATAGAAGGATACAGCATCAAAACGCTTGTTCAGTTTCTCAATGTCCAGTAAAGGCCTCAAAAACCAGTTCCTAGTTGACAATTGAGTTAATTGGTCAGAGGATTGAGGTAGCATTGAAAGATCATAGTAACAATGTCAATTCTTGATTGTCAAAACTTACCTCAAAAGACGTCTGCCCATTGGTGTTACACACTGGCACAGTCAGAAACTATCTATCCAGTCAGCAATTGTAAATTAAGACTAGAACAGGCCATTAAAACCTAACAGCAGTTGCTGACCTTATTCATCATTCCAAATAAAGAGAACCTGCACTTAAGGGTATTATTCAACAGTTATTTTCAAGTTAATAAACTAAGAACCCCCAAGTATGGTTCATCATTTACCCTTCTTTTGCTCTGCCAATCCCCATGTGGCTTGGATGTTTGTCAATTTGGAATATTTGCAATGCCTCATGTGCAGCTGAGTCAACTTTGAGAAACTTGTTTCTGTGTTTTTTGTTAAGTAAAGCATTGCACTGAAGTTTTGGACGAAATATAACAAGAAAATAAGATCATATTAACCAAAAAGTGGAGAACTTCGCTTTCAAGTTTGTTAAGATACAGTGAAATTTCAATGACCGAGTCAACAGCAATGGACACATTTCCACACTCCTTCTGTTCAAGGGTGTCTATAATTCTTTCATTCTCTAGAACTGCAAGAAGCCCTCCGGTTGCACGAACTTGGACCTCACTTTGAATGTCCATCATGGAGTTCAGCTAAAATTATGAAAAGAAACAGGTTAGATATGATGTGGGTGATTGGATAGAGTTGATCTTTCATTTTCAGTAACACTACAATACTCAGATTTTTCTTTACTTTCAGGACATGGACGAATATATGGGAACATGAATTCTCTTCTAAATTCTCTCCCTTAACCACCAAACTAGTTCTATCTCAACTTTGCAGATTTTACAGAGTATATTCTTGTAGAAAGCATGAAAAAAGAGTGTCAAACATCTTTTTGAGCGAAAAGCCTACCAGTAGCCCATAATATTGAACAGTGAATTTGAGCTAAACAAAAGTGCCTATACTAAGAGGCATGACAGATCAATCCAACACTGAAATAAGAAATTATCCATACTCACAAAAGACATTCTTTCCTTTATGTTCAACCCATCATCCATCCCTGTGACCCGAAGGTACATTAATCTGGACAAGAACAGGAAAACAAACAAGAATATATGCGAAACATATTAATAATGAAGGTCAAGAAAGCAACCACTCTATTAAATGATACCATTTTGCTAGAATTGATTAAATAAAGAATCTAACAATGAACTACTGATGGAATGACAAAATCTCTGCGAGAACGAAGCTGATGAAATATTTGATGACAGCATCACCAGAACGAACTCATGGAAGTAACATACAAAAGAACTTGAGAGTTCAGGATTGTTTCAAATGAAATCATAGACATAAATCTACCACATTGATTCTGCATCATTGCGGCCAACAAGAAACCGAAGAAAGTAGCAATCTGCTAATTCCTTATTTTCTTATGTTCATGGGGTATTTTAGTGGCCAACGAATGGTTATAAGGAACACATATCCTCATTTTGCAGAAAAAAGAAAGTCGCAAACATTCAAATACTGCAACGTAACAGTAAGCAAAGACAATTTACTGGTGAAAGAGAGAATAAGGTGAAGTATAGGGCAGTTTCAAGTTATATTCACTGGGTGGAAATTCACTTCATTTTTTAGACTGAACAGAACTAGGCAAGGGGATGTACTAGTGCAACATCCTACTGTATCTTCCATACCTATGCCATGCTTGCTCGTAGCTGAATAATGAACTCTTGACCAGCTTTACAGTAGCTGCATCACTTGTTCCATCTGCAATATTTAAAAAGGTCATAGTGATTTGACATGCAGGAAATTTTTGCCAGCCACTTTAGGAGTGAGAAAGACACCATTTTTTTGTAAAGCAGCCAAGAACAGCTCCTCACTTTTTGTGCTTGTGTAAATGATGGAGGGCTTGGCTTGATATATTACTGAAGTAGAGCAAGAGGATTTTATAAGATGCATGAAGAAGAAAAAAACCATCCCAAGTCAATTTGTTCTTTTCTCAATTTTCAGATGGGATCTCCAAAACCAATTTATCATTAAATCAAAGATACTTAGGAATGTTACCATTAAATCCCATTCGGAAAACCATAAAGCTGGAAAAACAAATTTATGGTCTACTGGGGGAAGAATTCATACTCATATCTACCAATGGGAAATCTTCACTCCCGTCTTCCCAGAAATCCAGCACATAGAGCTGGCGGATACTGGAGTCATAATATGAAACTCCAATTCTGAAAATGCAATTTCATTTATCACAAATCTCTTCTAAGATTAAAAGTTAACATACAAACCCAAACATTATCTTAAGATCTAATTATACTCTAAGCATTAGAGTGCAATATAAAGAAAAGCGCACCTATGACCTTGCATGATACAAGCCATATAGACCTACAATAAAAGGCACATTTTAGGAAAATCTTGAACAGCACACAAAAACCACTCAAAAATATTCTACATCAGAAGGCAGTACTCTCTACTTCTTATCTTCTGGTTGAGAATTAATACACAAGCCGACATGTAAGAGACAAGAAACCATTAATTTTGGCTAAAAGCCTCCAACATCTTTTGCAATTTACAGCATACAGTGTCCAAGTCACATGTAGAAATTGATTTTCTACTGAAACACTATACCGCTTTGGTTCAAAGCTCGAATTCATGTAACAGATGTCAAATTTAAAAACTTCAAAATTCTGCACAAGAGATTAGAGAAAGTGTAGACATAGATGCTAACAGCTGAAGAGCTCGAAATGAAGGTGTAAATTAAAACCATACATCGCACGACGATTAGCTAAATCTCCTCCGCTTATGATATAAATACTCGAGATTCACTAAATTTGATCTTCTTAAATGCACTCTTTTGTTCTTCCACATCAAATTCTTCTAGATCAATCCAAACATAAGGCTATATCCATCCTTCAAATTCTCTGCGGAAAATCCTGAAGCCTACTTGTTATTTTGGCAATGAGCCTCAAATAAGCAAACTATCTCAGCTGAAATACTCGAAATTAAAAACAACCATGATTATTTTGGAATCGAAATGGCAGAACAAACATTGATTATCTTCATCGAAATTGATTAGACTTGTAATGCGGATTGAATAACCTGAGGCGTCGCCTCTGTTTCGTCGACTTCTTCCATTATCCTATAGGCTGAAGTTGTCGCTACTGGGAAGAACAGAGAAAAGGCGCGAAAAACTGAAATTTAAACTTGGTTCTGTGTTTAGGCTTCAACTTATGAAAGGAAGGGAGAGCCAACGCGAGCGTTTGTCCAGTCGGACTTCGCTGTTGCTGTCAGCGTGATGCCTTTGTGGATGAGAGGAGTGCGTGGATTAAAGATGTCCAATACGCCTTCGAGAGCCAAGGGCTGCTGATTTTGAAGTCGTGGGTTTAAAATAGCAGTAAACAACTGAAGGCGCTATAGGGGGAGGATTCTATTTATTGTTCTTTTTTTTTTTTTTTTCATGCTAATGATATCATATATTTCTCTTCTTTTGCATAGGTTAGTCTCAAATTTGGTATCATACATATCTATGTGTGTGTGTGCGCGGTACTGCTAATAATTAATTGATAATAAGTTATATTATTTTTTAATAATTATTAAAAACTTAATTAAATATCCATTTAAAATATAAGGAAATATACTTTTTGCAAACAAATTTGTATTTTTTTTAACATTTTAATAGGTTAAGAATTGAGTTTAAAATGAAGTTAACATTTTATACGCATTGTATGAATCATTAAATGACTATCAATGTACATAGATATTAATGTAAGTGCTTTAAAACTACAATATTGAAACTTTGGATTCTAATTATCAAGAAAGATAAAAAAAAATAGAAGATAAATTTCTTAAGAATTTCTGAAATTACTTCACACTGATACTTATTTTCACTTAGATTATAAAAACTACTGAAGATAAGTATCAATGTGATATGATGTTAGGAATTCCTAAGAAAATAGCCTTTTATTTTTTGTTGTTGGTTTTTCTTGTCAATTAGAATCTAATGTTCTAATGTTATAGATTTAAAGTGTTTATTTTAATATTTATGCACCTTAAAATGCCAACTTCATTTTAAACTCAATTGATAATCTATTCAAATACCAAAAACAAAGATCAACTCAGTCTGGAATCTTTAAATAAGTTTTTAACCGTCATTAGAAATAAAAATAATAAAAACTCATTATCAATTAGCATGAATAAATGAAATAAAAATAAAATAGGCAGAAGGAAGTTTAATTGGAATTCTTATTGCCCATTTAATGTTATTTCATTTTAATATGCACCTCAATTCATGCTAAAAACCTTAATATCACGATTGAAAATTTAGAAAAATATAATGATTCAACATCAAAATATTATGAACTAAAAGTGCAAAATCAAGTTATTGACTAACAGCAATTTGATATTGACTGTTAGTTACTATTCCATTTATGTTAGTTGTCCTAAATCTATTTAAAATCATAAAAATTTAGGGACTAAATTTATTTTGATCGAAATATTAGGGATTAGTTTGGTACAATGAGCCAAAACGTTGAGAATCAAAACTATAACTTTAAACATTAACTAAAAATATTACCGCTGGCAAAAGAATAACCCAAGTAGATTGGACTAATTAAAACAACATTAGCATTTGTGTTTTGACAAGTGATAATGCAAAAATTCACAAGTATCCAAGCTTCTTTGGGTTCCATTCCAAGTTCCCAACATCTAAATTTAAAGTAAAATAAAAATAAAAAAAATTTGAAAATAAAGTGGCCAACTCTTTCTTCTGCGAAAGTCAAACGCATCGTCGTGGACTTGGCCACTTGGGGAAAAGGTCAAACTTAAACGTCTCAAAGGCCGGAATCCATAGTCCAAAATCCATACTCCATAGCTGTCCTGTGAGCTTCCTCTGCTCTGTCTCGCATTCCCTCATTAGTTTTCTGTTTTACCCACCTGAACTGAAAATTAGTTCGTTCAACCATGCCAAGCCTTCACAACTTACAGCCTGTCATCATCATTTCTTAGCTTAACCTACGCACTTCCGGCGCACCAAATGGAGGCATCCTTCGTGTCCAAAGCCAGGACTGCCTTTCATTCAGCTGCTGCTAAAGCGGAAAAAGTCTTTGCGGACATCAAAAAGTCTGATTCCGTTACCGATCGAGGTACCTAAAATTAGTTACTTCCCCAATCCAACTATTTGTGCATTTTATTTTTCTGTCATAAATTGCAGTTTACTATTTTTAGAGTCCATGACTAGCGGCCTTTTCTCTATTTTTTTCTTTTTAAAATCAATTATTATCTGGTCAAACACGATCGCGAAACTTGAAGCAGGGGAAGATTCTGACAGCCAATCGCCGATTGCTTCGACGCCGGATTCCGTGAGTAGTAAGGACGAATCCAAGGTATTGCATTTCTTCTTTTATTGGTCTATTCAATTTGTTTCGCAATAAAATTGGTTTTGGACATTATTTAAATTTTTCGTTTGAATTTATTGAAACCATTGTAATCTATCATACCCCCCCGGGGGCGGGGTTTTGGGTGGTTTTGAGATTAAGAAAATGGGAAAATTCAGGTTCTCTTTGATTGCTGATGAGAATAAGAGAATATTAGAGAGACTATAACCTAAATTTTAGCTTCAAAATCCACCTTTAATCGAACTGAAAGAGGAGTCAACTTGGCCCTGCATGTCAAATTGGCTAAGTTCTATTTGATTGTTCTGCTCTTAGGTAATTTTCTGAATCTGTTACTGGAATGATACAGAACAGCAGTGATGCAAGGAATTCAAGGAGAAGACCAGCTCCAATAAAGACAAAGCACGACTGGCAGGAGAGGTTTAGAAACTTAAGGATAGGAAGAAAAGGTGCTGAGGAAACTGAGAAACCTGAAAATTCAACAATGGCCTATGCACTTTTTGATGAGAACATATACTTCGCAAGTGAGAGAGAAGTGAAGGTATGTAAACTTTGTCACCTGTCTGCTTGATGTTGAAGATTTTGAAATTCCGAGGTTTTGACTGAACAATAATTGAAATCCGTAGCTGGGAATGTCAGAAAGTTTGTTGGCTACGTTATCCGGACTCTTCACTTTCCCTTGCTGTACCTCTGTCCGACTGTTCATTTTTGCACTAGAGTAGCCATATTAATACCCATTCCCAAGTCCGGCTAACATTGTTTGTGGCGATGACATGCAATTCGGAGAGCTTGTCATTCATTCAGTTGGTTGATATGTAGATGCTAAAAAGAATCTTAATATTCTTATGTCGCTACTCAAATATCTGAACTTGTCTCCTCATGGTCTACAGTTCAAAAGAATTGGAGGCTTAGATATTAGATTTCTCCAAGCTAAAAGCGCTTTAAGTGTGTGCCAGTGCCACTGCTACATGTTGAAAACATAACAAGCTATGCGATGTGTTTATACTTTCACCAATGGCATGGTATCTTAACTTTAGCGTCAGACAGGATGGAGATCTTAATAATTCTGTAGCGTTAGGAAACCCCAAGGATGGGTGAACTGTAATGAATCAATTGAGTAAACACGGTAATAAATAATGTGAAGGTGCAAACTGACTACATTCTTGTTTTATTTGGGAAGATTGGATTATAACAGTATTTTTGGATAAGTTGGAACTGTCTGGGCATTCCCTTAGCTGTCGCCGAAATACTCGAGTTTTGCTATGACCAAGATATTTATGTATTAGTCTCTATTTTTCAGGACTCAAAGCAGGATTCACTGGCTGATGATTCGAATATCTCAAACGAAAACATTATACCTCCTACAGCTATTGTGAGACAACTTACCATAGCTGTTGAGTAAGATTTCACTTCACCACTTTGGTATACTTTCTGTTTTGAGTATTTTGTTATACTGGTTTTGAAGTTTGACTTTAGTACTACTACACTGGGATTGCAAAACAGGGAAACGACTCTACTTGTAACTCCAGCACCTCTTATTCATGCAGATGCTTGGTCCATATAATTTGATATAGCCAGTGGGGTTGGGAAGTGAATTCTTAATGTACAGCATAACAACCCATTGAATAATCTTCTTATACACTTAAGTCTTGGCCAGGACAAATAGAAGACCACCTGTTATAGTTGCTTCTTTGGCTTTTCCTCATTTTGTATGCTAAAAGGACGATTCTCTTCCAGCTTCTTCTTGATGCAAACTTGGCACAGCTTGATTAAATCAATAGACAAACAAATGATGATCTTTTTAGACCTAGAAGTGTTATAATCTTTAATTTTTTTGGACTTCTTACCCAGGGCTGCAAAGAAATATAATTCATTGAAGGATCTTCAGGCTTCATCAAGAGGCTCTTCACCTGTGAGAGAGAGGGCTGCGTTGAGCTTCTCAGCAATGAAGTCTTTAGTACTAAGGGAAAAGGATGATAAGTTCATAAATGAGTTTGGGTCAGATGAGAAAGTAGTCTCTCTGATCAAGTCACTCCTAGATGCAGGTAGATGAATGCTTTGGTGATTTATCAGTATGTCTTGTCTTTAGCATTTTCTAGTCTGTGTATTCAGCTTTTGCATTACTATGTGATATTTTTTATTTCCATCATAATATTTGCAAGATACTCACAGAAGGAGATTTTCCTCGGAAGAAGGGTGACCTTGGCCGAGGAGAACTTATCACCATCTCATCTTTGACTAAAGATATTCATGGTGCTCCACCTGAAAGTTTTGTTGTTAAGCTCTCTGAAGCAGTTGGAAGCTTGAAAACTCTGCGGAAAATGTCATCCTTTTGGTGTATAGTTGTCGCTGAAGTAAGTGGACGGTATTGAATCTGAACTCAAGATATTTGGACTTGTTTTGTTGGGGGAACTTGAATCTCTGTCTATTTCTTCTTTGCTTTTTCTGCAACTGAGGACATGCTTGACATGTTGCTACAGCTTCTGTCTTAGTGATACCCTCATCTAAATGCTACCACGCGAGAAGGAGCAGATTCCAAGCCTGGCCTTATCTATACATCCTGACATGGATTATGTTATTGCCTTGAAATTTTAAGCCCTCTTTTCTTTGAAGTTGTGGCTCCTACCCATCTGTGACTACCTGAATAACATGAAATAATTCTGACATTATGTTTTGTATAACAACTTTCAGTACAAGTTGAGTTTTATTAATTAATTTCAAAGCTATAGTTGATTGACATGAAAAATCCTTCTCGCGTCACACCTAATATGATCACTCTTCCAAAGTCATTTTATGAGACAATTCAACAACTCATTGGCATTCCTCCTCCTTGAAGAGCAAAGCAATGGAGTTAAACTGTCTTTTAAAGGGTGTCAACAATGATTGGTTTTTCCTGCTTAGTTGATCGTCTTAAAGCTTACATACATGATGACTTTTGCTTGATGCAGACTCCAAATTTTCCTTCATCTAGTAATGAGCTGTGACCCTTTGTTTTCTTGCACTTGAAATCAAGCTTGAGTTGTGGTTAGTTATGTTCCCCAGTTGAAGAAGTTCCTTTTTTGGGCTTTTAGATCTGTTCTATCAAGTGATTATCAGTTATTATTATCAAATACAAGTTACCATGGTAATTATGCAAAGCATACTTCTTTTTGTGGTTCAGCAAGAAGTAATTTATGACTTTTTGACTTTATTTCTCAAATGCCTTTGTTTCTTGAGAAGTGATCCTTACTGCATTACCAAATGAAACCTCGTTGACTTTTGGAAATTATTGATACAGTTCCTGAGTGAATTCTCAAATAACTGAGCAATATATATTTTATCTGCTATGCAGCTTAGAAGACTTTGGTCTGAAGGGCAGTATATTCCTGGCATTCCACCAGATGAGGTCCCAGACTTGAATTCATGTCTTTTGTATCAGCAGTTACAGGTCATCAACTGTTGTATTTCCAGAAAAAGGCGTCGTGCTATTGCAACTGAATCATTAGATTCAGTCTTAAGACAAGCTAGTCCAACTATCGACAAGTCTTCTGATTCTGAAGGCTTAAATGCTTTAAATTCTGTCTTATATGCACGAACTAGCACTGAGGAACTTGTTCTTCGATTAGGGGCTGATAAAAAATTTGATAACTTGACAATGCTGGAAACTGGTGAACCTGTTTTTACACCTGTCACCCAGGTTCTGTTGATATCTGACACTTAGAGTTTTCATTACTGTCTTCTAGAAACTCCAACCCATTACTGAGTTTTGTATGCATGCATATGTAGGAGGCACCTTTGCTAACGGAAGATCTTATCAAAGAAACAGAAGAGTTTGTGCTACGAACTGGAAGGTTGGTTAACTAATTCAGCTTTTTCCCTGCTCTTTTTTCTCCCTTTGACTGCAAGACTGGTCGTGATTTCTGAATTACAATGTCTCTTTATTTAAATGTCTTAATCTAGTCACATCTTTTGTCAAACTTTTTGGTGCCTTGTGTGGTTTTAGAAATGGGAGATGTGGCTCTCCATGTAAAAGTTGAAAGCACCATTAGGCTCAACTTATAGTAAAAGCATTGGAGAAATGCTTGTGATGAGTAGTAAAACATTGTAAGAGCTGAAGTATGATAAAAATATAAGTTCTATGTGAGTTATTTGATGAAGACTTCAATTGATCAATATTGTTAATTTTTTTTGGTGCTAATTGTAGTGTACTAAAGTTTTTAAATCTGTATACCTTATAGTGTATCTCTTTGCCAAAATAATTGTGCCAAATTATGAATGTTCAGCGAATCTTCCGTTTGTTTTTACTACTCCTAACTCTACATGGCCAATTTCTTAATGCCCGCATTCCCTTGTTGAAATGTGAGGCCAATCGTTTTGTCTTTTATGTGCCATGCTCTTCTTTTGATACATTGTCCAACAACTATTCTGGAGAGGGAGTTAACTACTTGGACTATAATTAAAATAAGAATATCTTGTTTTTTCTTTTTTATTTTTGGGGGACCAAGATCTTGGGTTGAAAGGATGGTTTGACGAATCACATGATTCTATGCTTTAGTAGCATCTTGGCATGGCTCAACAGACACAAGGTAGATTTCATCCAGTATCCTGAGAAATTCGGCTGGTATTTACCCTGTTCTTGGAACTGTAAGTAGGATTACTTGACTTTTGTAAGGAATATTATGTGTTGTGGACTATGGCATGCAATGATTAGTCTGTGAAAATATCCGTTATGAAAGACTACCTTTGGTTGAAGGACTGGGAGAATAATGGGGGCATTGAGGGAAAGGAATTTTTAAATCCATTCAAATGGGGCCATTGATAGGAAATGTTCAAAATGTTATCTTTCCCGGGTCCCCATTTGGTAAGCTGAAATGTGGAAGCCAAAAAAAAAAAAAAAAGTCATGTGTGCTTAAGAGTTTTATCTTTCTCTCTGGCACTGGAAATGAAGCAAAGGTTAATAAACATTTGAAAAATATTAGAATTAACTGAACCTCCAATTGTTGATCCTTATGAAAAGCTGACTTGCAGGGATAAAGAACCTTCCTCCTTTTGCTTCCACCTCTCTTTAATTTGGTAGGCATGGGCCATTACTTCTGTTGTATCTTGACTTTTTTTTTTTTTCATCAGTCACACATAGCAGGAGTGTAGTGATGCTTATATTGAACTATTGGGGATTCATTTGAAGAATGTAAAGGTTTTTCTATTGTATGTCTCTTGTAAACTGACATCACTAGATTTCATCTCCTATTTTATTTTGGTTCTTCAAGGAGATGATTAGTTTCAATGGTATATGTATGCTTTATGGTCTGGAAGCATGAAAAGCAAGACATTTTCTTTTTTCGTTTGAAAGTTTTTTTTTTCCCAGAGTAATTGGTATCGATACATTAGGCTTGTGAATTTGAAGTGGCAAAATAGCTTTTTCTGTGTACAAACCACTATAATTGTGGCTATAACTTCAATGTCACTCGAGTCATTGTACTCTTCAACCTTTTTTAATGCTGTAGCTCTTTCATGTTTTTTACTTGCATGTTCTTTAGAAATTTGACAGCTAGGTGTAAAATTGGTATGACATAATTCATATGCATCAACCATATCTTGAATTTTTGTAATTTAAGGCACACTGTGACATGCTGCTTTGTCCTATTGTTTTCAGTGTTGGTGCTGGTTGTTCCCAACTTCTGTCTGATATGCAGGCGTTCAAGGTGACCCTCTGCAGTAAATAACTGTCCTTCAAGATTCTTCTGGGATCCTTTTGTCTTGTATTACAGCAGAAATTTGTGGATATTTTTCGTTTTATTTTATTTTATTTTATTTTTGTCAAACGGCATTGTGAGAAATTTGTGGATTTTGATTCACACCCCTAAGCTCCGATGTTTTCTGTTAGGCAGCAAATCCAGGTTGTATATTAGAAGATTTTGTAAGGTGGCATTCACCCCCTGATTGGATGGAAGGTGATGTTAACAATGAAGCTGATGAAACATCTGATGGTGGTGATTTGTTGTCAACAAGAGGTCAACTTAGTAGGAGGATGCAGAAAGAAGGTTACTCCTTTTGTTACATTAGCTATGCCTGGAACATTGTGATATCAACTATTTCACTTCAAAGGAGCAAAGCCAAACATGAAAGAGAAAAAACAATTGGTTTTAATTCCAGCAGATTATTTGCCTCTTTTGTTCTCTTTCTGGAATCTCTTGTTTAGGAAATGAAATCTGATTTACAAATTTTTGTGTTTCTTATGTGAAAAATATTAAAGTAGACTATTCAGTTTATTGACTAATTAGAATTGCTGTTGATTTACGTCTAGGTAATTTATGGCGGGAACTGTGGGAAACTGCAAAACCAATACCTGCAATGAGACAGACTCCCCTCTTTGATGAGGATTTTGCTGTGTAAGTTGCAGGCTATAAACAATCTTACTATACGAAGACATTATTTTCTGACGATTCTTCTGCTTCCCTTGCTGTGTAGGGAAAATATTCTTAATATCTTGGAGGACATCTCACCTTCTGAGCTTTTTGAGCAGCTGTTTATTTCTCTTGTAAGTATTACGTACTTGGATTTGGGAATTGCCCAACCACTTGGCTGGAGTTAATATCTTCTGCTGTTCCAGTCAGCAATGCCGTTAACTGCTGATTTTATGCTTGGGTACCAACTGGCTCTGATGATCTAAGTTTTTCAGCTGGGTTCAGGGTTTGTAATTGCTGAGTCTGCCCTCTCAACAAATTTAGATCTGTCGAAGCTATTTAATGAATGCAAGGACTATATTGTTGCCACTTGTCAAAGCAGCAACTGGCTTGAAAAAATTGATGATATATGCCAGGTATGCCATAGTTAGCTGAAAGAGGAACTGCGTGGCTGTCAACTGATTTGCTTATATTTGCTTTGATATGGTATTCCTGAATTCTCCCTTGCCTATTAAATACTTAGGGTTTCAGAACCGGGACTTCATTACTTCCTCCACTTGCTTACTGCTATCAAATATAGCAATATTCATATCTCAGGGAAGCCGAACTTCTTCAACATGTCATCAAACCTACTCGTCCTGCAGCATGATGACCATTTTCCCTATACTCTGCAAAGTTAAAGGAAAAGAAACTTGGAAGGCAAAATAAAAATAGAAACTTCTGTTGCTTTTGGTTCTGTTACGTTGGTACTATCACAGAAGGCATTGGCCAGATTGGAATAGTAGGTCGCATTGGTCTTCTTGTCAACAGCTTAAGATCAGCTGATTATAGTTTTTCTATTCTTTGACTTTTAAGCTAAAAGCTGCGATAAGGAGATGGATCTGCATGTTTACTGTGCTTAACATGAACGTAGTCGGACTTAGAGAGTGGATTATCCTTGGGGTTAGCCTACATTATTCACAGGATTGCACATTCATATTCTAATATTCGTACTTGTAAAATCTCCTTTGCAGGTATATGAAACAGTTGAGGCAATATTGTTAAAACCACATGAAGCTACAAAAAGTACAGTTCCGCCCGAAGAAACAACACCTGCAGGTGAACTGAAAAACCAGTTCAAAAAGTTGAACTTCATCTTTGGTAGCAAAGATAGGCAGTCACAAAAGGACAAGAAGAATGTGGAGGATAACCCAACCCGCCAGCCATTCTCGTCAATATTTTCAAAGAAGCCTCCTAAGCCAAGTAGTGGATCGTCAGCTGACAAAGCCGCTAGTTCTGTAGATAATGACTGGACAATTGTGTAATTGTATATATTTTTGGGAACTGGCTAAAAGCAATGCCCAAATGTCTTCTTTATTGATTCTTTTTAAGGGATTAGAAATGGAAAACGAAGTAGGAGTTAAATATGACAAATTTTTCGTAGAACACAGACATTGCAGACATGCACCTCACTAGCATCTTTTGGGAGGAGCTCCGCTGAGCAAGAGGAGTAGAAAAGAGATTATGTTCCACAAAGAAGGCTAAATGCGTATACTAACAAGTTCCAATGTTTTAGATGCAAGAGTATCAATTGCTGACAAAAGGAAGTAGGAGTTAAATATGACAAGCATCTTTTGGGAGGAGGTCTATTGATCAAGAAGACTAGAATATGCTCCACAAAGGACTGATGCTAACAAGTTCAAATGTTTTAGATAGAAGAATATCAACTGCTGACAGAACAAGAATAGATCATAAATCTCTTAATATCCTCGGCTGTCATTGCATCGTGCTGTAAAGGCCGCTCCTTTTGTTCTTCCTGGTCTGCTCTCTTACTGGATGTCTGAAGAATTTTCTGTGTCCTGCTTCCTCTCCTCGGAGGAATTGTCTGAAGAATTTTCAAGATCCTTCAGAACCCACCGCGGCACAACGAAATTTGCAATCCAGTACATCAAAAGCATCACTGCACTGTTAACCGTGTAAAAAGTTTTATGCCATGGAAGAAATGTTACTAACATATTTGAAGTTTGAATTGGCCTTCCCAGAATCCCAGTGATAAAGTGATACTGTCAATGTGGTATCTTTGAACTCGCAACTATTACGCATAGAAGAATATGGCATATATCAACCTGAAGAACTTTTCTAAGATCAAGAAAAGGATGAATTTCATCTCAGAATGGGAGTTAGGAAGAAATAGACCTTGTCTGGAACAGGACCGAGAAGTCTCCTGAATTGGGCGGCGAAGTGGCGGCTAGAAAAGGAGCAGCGGATGTAGCTCTGGTCGGAACCCACAATATTCTGTTCCGCTTATGTATACAGAGAAACCCGCAAGTAGCAGGTTCATTCTTGTTGAGGTGGGAGAGCCATAGCAGCTTCGTTGAGCTTATCCGAGGCTTCAAGTCATTGTACGGAAATATAGAAACGGACGGGCACAGAGAACTGGTGCCATTCATCTTGCAAGTTTCCAGTTCATATTGAACCAGTGAACGTAGATAAATTTAGGGGAGCAAATAGGTGATATGTTTCTCAGGTGGACCACACTCCCGGGCAGTTTAAGATATTTTTGTCAATTGGCCCAATCTGGTTATTTTTCACGGAACTTTGTGTTGTATTGTATGCAAATCTATGTGAGTATATGGTACCAGAAACTTTTACCAAAACTCTGTGCAGAACAGAACGTACACACACCAGATGTGCTGGTCTATTTTTTTTTTTTTTTTTGGGTTTATGTTTCTTCCTTTTTACTTCAGTAAATACATGCTGCTCCATTAAACCCCAAAATGCATACTCCAGATTTGTTCAATATCTTTTGCAGCAACCTTTCGGAAGTTCAAGAATTTCACCATGCCAAATCTCCAAATAGAGGAGGGTCCTGTTGGCTGGCAAGTTGTATTGTAACCCTGGTTGGATTGTGGCCCATTAGGGCCTACCTTTTATTTGCCCGGTGCAATCACGAAGCCTAGATATCCAACTATTACGAATTCAAATGTCATTTTCTGGTGAAGATAGTCTTCCAATTGACAAGACTGACGCAGCCCAGGCCCCAACTTGATATCCAGCCAAAGGCCCAGAACTAAGTCATAGTCTTAAGATATGATTTTCTCAGCAAATCTCATGCAATACCATCTCCTAATGTTTTACTAAATCTTCAATTAAAAATTAAGCATGTTGCCAAGACGCATCATCATACTTAATAGTTAAGTTTATAATCATGAAATATTCTTCGTTAGACTGTTAAATTCTCCTCAGTATGAAATTATCTTTACAGATACTATATGAATGAATATTATCTATACAATGAAACAGTAAAAAAGAAAAGGTAGAAATCGGAGAACTGTTTCAGAAATTTCAAAGGAAGAGGTTCTTTTTTTAATGAAAAATAAAAAGCCGGGTTAATCAGGAAAAATTAATTTACGTCCGACAACTTAGTACTGCACCCCATATTTTGCCACGTTATAAAATAAAAGTCGCAATTTGACATTCTGACTTGGAGATGCCCCAATCTCGCAATAAAATAAGGGTAAATTACACTTTACCCCCCTGTGGTTTCGCGGTCGACCACATAACCCCCTTATAGTTTTAATATGACCACATAACCCCCCTGTGCTTACATGGAATGTGGAAAACGGACGGAAACATCTGTCCGTCACATCTAAACATGAAATGTCAAAATATCCCTACATATATAGCAAAGAAAACGATCCCAAAGCTTCAACACTTTTTTTCTTGATATTGTTCTTAGAGAGAGAGAGAGAGAATCGATGGAGTATTTGAGCGAGAACACGGGCAAAATCAGTGGCAAAATTCATCGATAGGGATCAAGTTGAAGCTAATCGATTGTTTGATCGAGGGAAAACATTAGAACCGCACGATTTGGTAAGTCAATACAATACAACTCTATTGTAATCGATTTAGTGATATTAGGGTTTTCAAGATCCGAATTTGAAGTTTGAACCAATGATTAAAGCCTTTCATGAATGATTTAGTGGATATTATTGTTTGTGTTTGAAATTTGTCCATAAGATACCGGATTTTGTGGTGAAGCGAAGTGGATATTATTGCTTGTGTTTGAAATTTGTCCCAAGATACAGTTTTGTGGTCTTCATTAGCTGATGTTGTATGCATACTTGTACTTAAACAAATTCTATGAAAAAAGTTGTGCTATTGATTAGAATGTTGCGCTTGCATGCATTTATTTAAACAAATTCTAAAAAAGTTTGGTGTAGTTGGAATAAAGTAATTCTTGTTGTCGATTTTGGGTAACATTGTGGTCCCCTATGTTGATGTCTAATATTTAGTGGTCCAGGAGACAAGCTAATATTATTGGCTGGTCCTTGAAAGCGTGAATATAATTTATGTATTTTGGCTAATTGGAAGAAGACAATAACTTATGTAGACTTTTTGTCTTCTACAGGTTTTGGTACAATGGACAATATGTTGACTAATACCCCTGGAAGAGTGGATATCCACATGCATATAGGTGGAAAGTTTACATGGGAACCTGAGATTTCATACAGTGGAAACAAGATAGCAAAGTTTAAGGGATATAGTCTTAAAAAAAAGTTAACTAGAGACTACTTATGTCACTTGTATTCTAGAGTAGATAGTGACGCAAGGCAAATTGAGGTTTGGTATCAAATTCCTTTTACTACTTTAGATGTGGGGGTACTCAAAATTAGCAATGATAAGGACATTGACTCACTGTTAGAGCTTTATGAAGGGCTGAAATACATTCAATTGTATGTTGAAAGATGTGATGATGAGCCTGAAGTGGAGATTATTGTTGACAAGTCAAAAGAAAGTGATGTCCCACCAGAATTGTCTCATCAGAACTCAAAAGAAGAAATAGTAGGCAATTCAAAGGCAACAATAGAAGAAGGGCAAGATGAAGTTGCACAACAAGTACAAGAAAGACAACCTCAAAATTCAAAGGCGAAGGAAGGAAATCACCAAAGAAGAGAGTGAAAGCTACTTAGGAAGTCTGTTCAACCATTTACTAAAGCCGAAGCCATCATCTTCAATTGGTAGAACCAATAAGCGGGGATGTTGGCGAAAGCTCTGTAAAAAAGGGCAAGAATGGTGGAAAAAATACCTCTAAGAAAGGTGGGAAAAATTCGATAAGGAGATGATAATAGATCGATGATTCATGAGAACAGTTAGTTGCTAGAAGGTTTAGAATTGCGAACATGAAGGCTTTTGCTTATCGAATAGTCAACCCGAGGAGTCAACTCATCTTGGAAAAGATGGTGAAGATCAAGAAAGTTCGGAGGAAAACAAGCCAAGTTGAAGAACGATGTCTTGAGGAACATGATGAAGAACAACCAGTGACACTAGAAGAGTGGAATGGCAAACAACCTGAAATTGAATTGTTGGATAGAAGATTAGTTGCGATCTGACGAAATGAACCATTTGGTAGAGATTTTGACCCTGAAATTGAGTTCTTAAAACCTAATTTTGAGCTAAGAGTTGGTGATAGATTTAGAAATCTACAAACATATAGGGCAGCTCTCATTGAATGGAATGTTAGAGAAGGGTACACATTTGAGTATATAAAAAATGACAATGATAGGGTTACTTGTGAAGTGCAAAAGGGTTGCTCGTGGAGGCTTCATGCTAGCACAATTCAAGACAGTGCACCTTTCAAATCAAGACATTAAAGGGTGTCATTCATGTGGCGGGGACTACAACAACAAGCATGCAAATTCACGATATTTAAGCAAGAAATTTCAACACAAAATCGAGATGATCCGGATTGTGGTCTAGAGGGCACAGGTCAACATGGTGAGGAGAGAAATCATGGTGGACATAAGCCACAGGCAGGCTTATAGACTAAAGAAAAATGCAAAAGAAGACATCCAAGGAGCTGACATTGTCCAATTCCATAAATTGAGGATGTATGCGATCGTTGTTGAAAACAATGCTGGCGGTCATGTCACAATCCAAGTTGAAAGAATGGATGAGAATGCACTTCCCACATTCCATAGGCTTTTTTGGTGCTTGAGTGCCATGAAGAATGGCTTTCTTGCAGGCTGCAGGCCAATCATAGGGTTAGATGGGTGTTTTCTAAAGAGCCCTTTTGGTGGTCACTTTTAACAGCAATGGGGAGAGACGGCAATGACAACATGTATCCAATTGCATTGGCAGTGGTTGAATCCGAGAGGTTTGACAGTTGGCAGTGGTTCTTGCTTGAGTTAAGGACAGTGATTGGTTTAGGTCGTGAATGTCCTTGACTTTTATTTCGATGCGAAGGGGTTGGTTCTTTGCCGCGATAACGTTTTCAGTTCCTGATATTGTCTTAGACATCTGTATCAATTTTAAACCGAGATTCAAAGGAATGGAGTTAAGAGATCATTTTGGGCAGCGCAAGTAATGTACATGACTTCAAGAGAGCAATGGCTGCATTGGAGAGGCGATCCAAAAGTAGGAGATGCGCTAATGTGAGAATGGTTGAAAAGGTGCCTTCTCACCGTGGTCAAGGGCATACTTCACGATTCATGTAAATGTGACATTTTGGTAAACAATTTAAATGAGTCTTTAATAATTACATCCTTCCAAAGAAGGTCACTTGCTATTATTAGCATGTTTGAGTGGATAAGGAAGCTAATGAAGAGAATTCAGATTAAGAAAACTGGAATGGAAAGTTTTGGAGGTGATATCTGCCCAAATATTCAAGAAAGGCTTGAGAAGAACAAGGTTCTAAGCAGGGGATGTTTTGCTCAATATTCCCATCCAGGCCAATATGAAGTGGATTGTGGTATTGATAGGGTATTTGTGGTGGATTTGAAGATGGGATCCTGCACGTGTGGATTTTTCCAATTAACAGGAATTCCGTGTCCCCATGGAGTTGCAGCTATTCAAGCAAAAATTACAACTGAAAAATTTGTTGATAAATGCTACAAAAGAGCACATACTTGGTTTATAATTATCACATTTCTCCTATGACATCAATGCATTGGGATGACTATCCAAATACCGAGCAAATTCTCCGCCATTTGTGAGAAAGCAAGGAAGAAAAAATTGAGGAAAGACAGGTGATGAAACCAGACACATCTACAAGAAAAGGGTTAAATGTTCATTGCAAGAGGTGTTTGAGGCACGGACATAATTCTAGGAGTTGCAAAGCACCGATTCACCCAAACAAAGTTCTATAGAGTATGCAGTCATTCTTTAATAATTTCGATAATATGTGCACTTACTTGCTAATTTTTTGTGCATATGTAGGTTTGCTATACCTTCATGGTGTTCACCATGAATCGATAATCTTGGACATGAAGTTGAAGGAGGATCGACATGCAAAAGCTTTCAACCTATACCGACTACAAATACTACTAATTGGCAATACTAACAAAAAAGGAAAGCTCCACATGTTGGACCCTCATCCCAGCCACTTCATGAACAGAGCTATGATAGAAATATGGATGTGCCTCGGTCCATCTCACAAGTACTTTTTTGGTGAATTTTTGTATTACATTGGAAATCAGAAAAGTTCAGCAACCTCATGCTTATTTGATTTTTTTTTTTTTTTTGTGGTGTAGCCTGCTAGAAGTGAAGTTAATGAAACCGTCTTGAGACTAATACACTTGGTGCAACATGTTTTCAGCCCTAGGAGGACATCAAGGATACAAAGCCTACCCCAGTGTCATCTGTTTTGGCAAAGATACCCAACAATGCTAAGAGGGCAAAAAAAGTGTGAATTTGGATTGTGTTTTCTTGTTGAATTTCTTTAGTAATTTTGGCTGCCTTTTGGTTTTTGACTTGTATTTTGTTACAGATGTCCTTTGTATGTATTTTGTTTATAAGTGTGGTAGTCATGATTAAACTTCAAGTATTGTATTGGTTTATTAGATTGTCTATTTGGACCTTTGAATGGTCTCAAACTCTTTTGTTACTTGTTATGGATGTTGTTAGAAGTGTTCCATTGGCTAACTTCTTGTTTTGTTTTCTAGCTATGAAATGCAATTACCAGATTTTGGTCGATTCAAGATGATTCGGGAAGAAACATATATGCCAAATAACTTAACTTAAATTGCATAAACAATAGGCAAAAACATACAATAACTTGGCAAAATCTGAATAAAACATAAATTGCATTGCATTAATAGTAGGCTAAAACATATAATAGTTTCCATGTGCAAAAGCTAAATCTAATTCACTCTCCATACTCAAGGCCAAAACAACAAAGACCTTTCAACCCATAACAACAGCCTATTTCATAATTGAGATTAGCAATGAAACCACTGCAATAACAATAGATATAACCATAAACATCTTCAACAAATTCAGATTTTCTTTCAGGCCGTGCATCCGGGCCAAATAATAACCATCTTCCGGTTTTGCCTTTCCATACTTGACTGTTCATGGAACTATCTCCTTTCAATGTTTGTCTACTGTGGGATAACTTCGCTACTTTCTTTGCATTTTTCCACTTTCAGTATTTATCGGTGGCACCATGCAAAGAATCCACATCTATTGCTTTCACAAACAAAATACAACAAGCCTCTAGAGGCTTTTTCCGAATCAACAATTTTCAACAAAGCCCTATTGCCACAATCACACCTTCTATATTAGTGCAGGTAGCTCTGTTGCTCCATTGCTGGTTTGATGAAACCATTTGTTCTTGGGCTCTTGATTAATGTGTTAGAAAATGTAGCAAACAAAGTAAATTTGCTGAGATGGGAAAATTTAGACAGAGTGAACGGCTGCAAAAGGGTGAAGCTGAGAGCTTGCTTCCTCTTATACTTGTTCTAGTGAGGGTGGGGGTATTTCTGACTAAAAAAGGGAATTTTGCAGCTCTATTAATTATTTTATTCAGTTATAATACTTTTCTCTTCGGGTGTCTGACTCTCAACGTGACGGACAGATGTTTCCGTCCGTTTTCCACATTCCATGTAAGCACAGGGGGGTTATGTGGTCATATTAAAACTATAAGGGGGTTATGTGGTCGACCGCGAAACCACAGGGGGGTAAAGTGTAATTTACCCATAAAATAATCGTCGGCCTGTATATCAATTACCAAAAAGGAAAAAAAAAAAAAAAGCTAAAAGGGAATAAAATGAGAGAAAGTTGAAAAAACAGAAAGAAAGAGAAGGGGAGGCGGAAGATTGCAGAAGGGAAAGAGACGTGGACGACCACCAAGGGGTGCAAAAACGCCGCTGTCAAGCCTATACCAGAAGAACAAACCAGAAGCTACGGATTTTTGCTTGCTTACGCTGTTGATATCAAGTCGGCGTCGTTTGTTTGCCTTTTCAGTTCATTGTCTTCGTAGAGGTATTTCGTTTTATCTACAAATAATTTAAAAAAAGGAAGAAAGAGAACAAAGGATTATTGATTTTAGCTCTGGAGAGTTGGATATAATTTGAGAAATTATTTTTTTTCTAAATTTCCTTAACAGATCGCAATCATTTTGCTTATTTGTTTATTTACTCTGCTTGCTGATTCGGCTTGTTCGTAGTTTTCATTTTTGTTATTTTGTCTTTTTAAGATTGAAATTTATGAATTTCTGTACTTTAAATTGTGTAAAACAGCCTTACGAGATCAAAGTCCACGATGCTGGGCGTTTTAAGGCGAAAAGTCGCTTCTGATGCTTCTTCTGCTTTGGTATTTAAACTTCAATTTTTTTGCATGTGTGATTAGACATGCATTTCGTACATGCTTGAAGGCAGATTCACTTTTTATAGTAAAATTTAGTCGTGTTTTTTGTAAGAATACCGATCTCCTTTGTGTTTGCCGACCAGATTAAAAGGAAATCATGGCATTGGAGTCGGCCTGTGGTTTCTACGCCTGGAGTCTCTCCTGCTGTAGCTGAAGAGGTAACTTGCTGCTTTCTTTTCCAATTTGGCGTTGATATTGCTTTGTTGCGATTATAGTTTGACGTGCAAAGAGGCATGGTGAATCGAAAATGTTCCTGAGATGAAAATGATACTGTAGACAATCATGTTGTTTATGCTTTTTAAGGATGTAACGTTGTAAATTCATTGAGGTTTGGTCAAAATTGTGTGAGTTTAGCTTAATTCTTTTTTTTTAAGGCAAATAAACTCATTTTATTAATCAAGATAAGAAAATGCTTGTAACTCATCAAGATGAATTTAGATTAGTTAAACGTGTGATTTAGCCTTAGATAGTAACAAATTTATTGCATATTTTAACAAGCTGGGGAATTATATGGAAATGGGGTAAGAGTTCAGTTATAGAGTGGAGTTGAAGTGGCTGTCTTTTTTGGAAACTTCGAGAGAAGTCTGTTCCATTTTCTGGTGCTGGCTTGTGAGATGGCTTATGTCTGTTCCATTTTCTCGTGCTGGCTTGTGAGATGGCTTATGTGACACTGCTTTGCTATCCAGTTTTAGTTTTGTCTGAAGTTTGGTTATGATTCTCGAAAGCAGTACTGAGAACATGTATTTACTGTGTCTCCATGTTCTCATTTGGGTTTGGGCATACTCTGAGATGTTATTCAACTACAAGTTTATGATCAAATAATATTAATTACTGTTTCTATCTCTTGAAGTGTCGGTTTCAGTTGTTTTCTTCTTCTTCTTCTTCTTCTTCTTTTTTATTTCTTTCTATGTTTGACCATCGAAGCTTAATGTTTGCTGTTAGTTCTTCATGTGCAATTGTTCATAACTGTTTGTTTTTGCTTTCTGAACAGATCTTCTTTCATCCAGGATGCACTCGCAGTTTTTCCCATTTCACTTTCTCTGGTAATCTTGGGTGTCTATGTTTGTCAATGCCACGTTTGTGTGTGTGTGTGTGTGTTTTTTTTCTTGCCCCTCCATCATGTCCATGTTTGAATTTTTTTTCTATTTTCTTTCGGTGTAGGAACTTTGGACTTGACGTCACCGAGGTCAGTAATATATTTTCTTGTTTAATCTCCTCTTGATGACTGTTATTAATGTCTTGAATTTTAATATTCTTGTTCAGAGGACATCATCGCTCCAAGGCTTAGTGAATTTAAGAGCTTAGCACAGTGCTCTATCTTTTAATTATCATTTTGTGCAACTATTTCCAATCTGGACAAGGCTTAGTTAATTTAATTGTAAACCTAATTTTGGTTTTGTAAAGTTCAATTAGGTATTGCATATCATGTGGTTTTCTGTCTGTGGTAAGAGGTATAATTACTATGAGTATTGTGAGTGCTTTTCATGTTTAGTTTGAAACAGCATTGTTTGGCATTGTGTTAGCTGACCTTATTTAAGTTGATTGACAACAGTTCCACCCAGAGTCATTCAATTTGGTTTCGATTTTACCTAATCCAACCAAAGTTTGGTTGTAAATTGTCTTTTTGTGATTAGGCTCCTTCAATGATAATAATACCTGGACTTAGACAATAGATGCTTAGTTTGTGGAATAGCTGACTTGAAAAAATCCAAGCTATCAAGCCATATGGTATAGTTGGTAGATAATGCTATGATTTATAGTTTGCTGTTTTATTTGCAGGGGAATCAAAGACAATTTTCTGCCACAATTCACCGTGCAGACATGGAAAAGGCCATTTTGTTCTAATAGTGGTATGGCACGTATTTTGTCTTTTCATTGTTTGATTCTCTGGCAATGCAGTTCTATATTCAAAATGACAGTTCTGAATTTGATGCTCGTGCAAGATTTTAGGCACTGTTATAGGAAAAATTTGAATGCTTCCTTTAGTAGTTTCTGTCGCGTGCCAACATCCTTTTCCTGTCTGCTTCTGGAGGTGTCAAAGATTTGATTGGTTTGCATGGTAACCTGCCTTTAATAGAAACTAACCACTTGTTTTGTTGGGGGGTTTCCGGCTGCCAGTGGGATTCAAAGGGTAATGAGACCCATACATGATACTTGGTCCATTTCTATGGGCTTAGTCATTATCCACTTTTGGGTCTTGTAATCCCATTGATCCATTATAGAGCAGATTGGGAACTTTCTCCTCATTCCCCATATGGCCTGCCAAAAATGCAAAAATAAAACCAAATAAAACCCTAAAGGAAGACTTGTTTGTTTCCTCCCTCTTTTGTTTTCTAACAAAGAGCATCGTTTTTCCTCTCCTTTCTCGAAAAATTTCCATCTGGTGTATGAGCCCCATCCACTCAGTTTTCCAAACTCGCCAAAGCTAGGTTCTGGACTAGATGATTGAAATAACTATCTGGCAAGGGAAATGCAGAAATGAGATACACAAAGGGAGAGATTTTAGCAGTGCTTATGTGGAGTTGGAAGAATCAAGTCATCACAAATTTGAGCACTAAGGAGGATCTTGATGTTGAAGAAGTTTGATTTTGTTTATTAGATGAATCAAAGACCTTGATACTTTTGTGAATTGTGGGTCTGATTTAGCTCGATTTTTTAATGGAGTAATTTTTGTGGGTACTGATGAGCTAGAGATTTGGGATTGTGAAGAAGATAATTGTGCGATGGATAAACAAAAGATGTTTGTAGGTTGCTGCTATGTAGCCAATATGAAGTTTCAGACTTGTCCCTCAGGTGGTGGTGGAGTGGGCAAGAGATGAAGAGTGAAGGAAGCCACAGAGTGGGCAAGAGATGTGAAGGAAGCTACAGATTGTTTAGGGACTCTCTCTCTCTCTCATTTTTGAAAATGTCATCCTATTTCACAATGACTACCAAACAGCAGATTTCACCAAATACACGAACCCATTATCATTGAGGGGATTATTATTGCTACTCCTTAGCAGCAACCAAATGGGTGGTAAAAACTTCTTAGGCTCTTTAAATTTGCAGCTACCAAATGGGTAGTAAAAACTTCTTAGGCTTTTTAAGTTTAAGTGAATTGCTTATGGTTCTGACAACCTGTTAGTGTAGTTTTCATTTACTATTTCTAGTGGCCGAGTGCAGTATTTTCTTGCTGATATATTTAGTATGATTTCAAATTTCATTGAAACAACAGGTGGGGGGTCTTAATATGGATGTGGATTCATGTAATAGCCTTCATTTGCTAGCTAATGTTTGTCTTCTCTCTTTTTACCGCTTCCTATGCTCAAGGTGATTTGGTTGATGCTGTTGTTCCTTTTATGGGGGAATCAATATCTGATGGCACGTTGGCAACGTTCTTGAAGAGTATGCATCTCTTAAATCAGTATTCCAATTATGCCTTATCAAGTTGTGGTTCTCAATTTCTTCACTGCCGTCAATGTATTTCTGGTTTTGCCTTATCTGTCATACATTTTTTTCCAGAACCTGGTGATAGAGTAGAGGTTGATGAACCTATTGCTCAGATTGAAACAGACAAGGTATTTTCTATGGTTCAGTTCTTACATATTGCTTTAAAATGTTTTTAGTTCTAAATGGAGTGAACGCTTCAATTTGCTTTGTTTTCCATTAGGTGACAATTGATGTTGCTAGTCCTGAAGCAGGTGTAATCCAAAAGGTAAACAAACAAGGTTTTTGCAGTAGTTAATTATGTTTCATTTCTTGTTGGTTAATTTTTATTTTTATGCTTTCTTGCTTCTTTTTGAATTGCTTACTTCTGATCCTTTATGTGATTTCAATAGTTTGTAGCCAAGGAAGGGGATACTGTGGAACCTGGGACTAAGATTGCTGTAATTTCAAAATCTGGTGATGGTGTAGCTCACGTTGCTCCATCTGAGAAGCCTGCTGAAAAAGCTGCTCCTGAGAAAAAGGTGGAGCAACCAAAACAGAAAGTTGAATCTCCTGCTGCAGAAGTAAAGAAAGCTGAGAAGCCAAAAGCTGAAGTCAAGGCTTCACCTCCTCCCAAAGTAACTGCTACAGAACCACAGCTTCCCCCAAAAGAAAGGGAAAGACGAGTAAGCCCATTTTCTTTGTACTGCATTTCATCTTTAGGTTTATCTGGTTTTTAGTGATCTTATAATATGTTGTTCGACACTTTTTCTCTCCCTGCATTTGAATGCATCTTTGTAACAGGTTCCTATGACAAGGCTCAGAAAACGAGTTGCCACACGCTTGAAAGATTCTCAAAACACTTTTGCATTGTTGACAACTTTCAACGAAGTTGATATGTAAGCTTAGTTACATTTCATTGAATTTAAGAAGTTCAGTATGTCTGAGAATGGTGAAATCTGCCAAAGGCTTATTCCTATAAGTTTGGCATTTTTTAAAAGAACTTATAGATCGTTGGTTAAAATCCTCAGTTTACTGTCCTAAAAAAAATCCTTTTTTGGGTGCAAACTTTGCATGAACCATTCTATTTCCCATACTTGGATTCTCTTTAATTGTTGCTTTTTGCAGGACTAATCTGATGAAACTTCGTTCTGATTACAAGGATGCGTTTGTTGAAAAGCATGGGGTGAAGCTTGGTCTTATGTCTGGGTTTGTAAAAGTATGTAACTAATCACAAAGTATGTCTCATTATTTTCTGTGGCCAGTCTCCGTTTTCTGAAATGCCATCTCCTTCCACGCCTTTCTTTCAGGCTGCTGTTAGCGGACTCCAGAATCAGCCCATAATAAATGCTGTCATTGATGGTGATGATATCATTTACAGAGACTATATAGATATCAGTATAGCTGTTGGCACACCAAAGGTAATCTGAGACATTCTGCTTGCAAGAAATAGTATTACTTTCTAATAGACTGAGATAGAACCAAAGAAAAGCTTGAAATACTTGAACTTTATCTGCTTAGGAAGAATACTGTTGATCAAACTTGAATATGCAAGTTGGATGGCTAGTTGTGGCATGTGTTGCTGCTTTTTGCTTCTGAATGTGGAGATCTCCAATAAATTGGCTTTTTTGACACTTATCATTGCGAGTGGTTCCCGTTTAACTTTGGATTGCTTTGTTTCACAACTATGTTTAATATAATCAGACATGCTTAGGTCATATCTATATTGCTGATTCCCACATAACAACGGTCTATTTCTTTGTGTGTATTTTTCATCGATTTACCAACTTGTAATCTGTGGGATGCAAAATATGCACCTAATACGGAACTGTAACGTTTTGACTGTAAGTATTCGTGATGTAGGGCCTTGTCGTTCCTGTTATCCGCAATGCTGATAAGATGAACTTTGCTGAGGTTGAAAAGGAGATTAACATGTTGGCTAAGAAGGCAACTGATGGAAGTATATCAATCGACGAGATGGCAGGAGGGTCATTCACAATATCCAATGGTGGTGTTTATGGAAGCCTATTGAGCACTCCAATAATCAATCCCCCTCAGGTGTGGTATTTGAAAGTCATTGTTTTGATTGCATGCTATTTTCTGTCTCTGTCACCAATAAAATTTGCGATTTGTTTGTGCCATTTTCCAGTCGGCAATTCTGGGTATGCACTCAATAGTCAACCGTCCGATGGTTGTTGGAGGTAACATAGTTCCCAGACCTATGATGTATGTTGCACTGACGTATGACCATAGGCTGATTGATGGGAGAGAGGCAGTGCTCTTTTTGAGAAGAATCAAAGATGTGGTCGAAGATCCCCGTCGCTTGCTTCTTGATATATGAAGAATTGGTCATTTGGAGTTTGATTTTATAGGTATTCTCAATATACTGCTGTTTAAAGCGCACTTCAGCTAAATGAATAAATTTTTAGCACTTCCGATGCGGCCAGCCACGTTTTGACTTCAAATGAGAGGCTTTTATAAGACACGAGTTTCATAGTTTGCTAAACTTTGTATTTAGTGCTTTACTATTTTGGGCATGATGGAATTTGTAAACCCTTTTTTCTTGATGGAAATTGTTTACCCGATTATGCTTAATGGATATGAAAGAGCCAGCAGACTGCAAGTCACGGTTGGCAAGCTTGTATTTAGTGCTTCACCCATCTCCCTTAAATTTGCTCCTGGATTGCGTGATGTCTTAATGCATGATTCATGTAAAATTCATTTCAAACTACTTGGGATGGACAAATTAAGAGCAGAACTTTTTTCAAAAGCAAATCAAATCATGTACAATGTGATCAAAGGAATCATGAATTGTAGAATTCGAGCTAATCGGAGTCACTCAAATAGATTTTTTTTTCTTTCCTTATTTGTAAGGGACAATCCATTTATGCTATGAAAACTCCATTGTCAGCAATGTTGTTAGTGGTACTGGCTCTTTAAGCAATGTTCGGATTTTGGTAGATTATTTCTTCAAATGATGGCTGGTAAGTGGAGATAAATAACTAATTAGTGGTAGTCACTAAGGAATCATGATCTGCCTTTTCTTTCCATTGGGTACCATGTGTGTAACCTCATAAAATTGACCTGTTTTCTTGTTGTAGTTTATTAGAAACTTCATATAGTTGGATTATAACCTATAATTGTAGAGATTGTTAACAGAAAATAATGAATGCGTATAAGCTAGATTAAGGGTGGCAATTGAGTGGATTGGATTATTATTGGGCAAGTTGAAATTGAATTCTAATTAAATGAGTTATAACTAAATGAGCCCAATTATTAAATGAATTAACTTTAAGTTGGATCTAATTGGGGCCATTGAAAACCATGGATCCAACCACTTTTTACACATTTGTATTTATATACACGCATTTTCATTCACTTTTATATTTAATACATACACTTTTGTACCTTATATATACACGCTTTAAGTATAGTTTCTCATATACTTCTTAATATTCATTCATTTGTACTCATATATACACATTTTCATCCACATTTACTTCAAAAAAATATTGGTAAACTACTTTTTACGGATCTCCCCCACACACATTTTCATTCACTTTTGCACTTCAATAGATACACTTTGTACTTATTTACACATTTGCACCTTATATATACACACTTTAAGTTATAGTTTCTCATATACTTAATATTCATTCATTTGTACTCATATATATACATTTTCATCTACTTTTACTTCAAAAAAATATTGGTAAACTACTTTTTACGCATCTCCCTCACACACATACATTCACATACTAATAATATTTTTCATTTTTTGGAATAATATTTCAAGAATTTAATATGCCTAAATGTGTCGGTGTCCATGCTAGATAAATATGTGCTATGAATTAAGACATGATTTCGTGAATAAGATCTACTTGTTTTCAAAATACGTAATTCAAAAAATGATCAGTTGGAACTTTGCAAAATTTTCATGTAGTGGGTAATGTCATTAAATGAGGTAAAGTACCCAAAAAAAAAAAAAAAAAGTGATCTAAGATTCCTAAGTTAGTGGGTACTAGTACTTGGATTGATGGGTTTTTAACTTAAAAATCCAAACCGCCAAAATCTATTAAGACCCTTTTCACCTAATACCCAACGGACCCAACCACCCTCTCAAGTCAGTCAGCAGCTTGGACAGGTTGTTAGGTGTTTTTGGTAGCCATATGCATGAACATGAAAAGGACCCGGAGGAATCCAGTCTAAAAACTTTAGAGAAGTTGTAATATGATCATAACTTATGTGTCAATGCAAGATGCGAAAAGGAAGAACAGAAAGGAAAACCACTATGCTGCCCATGTTATACAAGATTTCATATGAGTTATCCATAAATGATCAAGTCAAAATTTGCATACGGGCTTAGAGGCATGTCGCCAAGTTACGTTCGTCAGGTACTTCCCATGCTAGTACATTTAGCATTACCACATCTCCAGCTAGTATGGCAAAATCCAGTTAAATTCTAACTTCGATACCTGCTTTGCATAGATGCTCTTTAACAGACTGAATAGGCACCTGAAAATGAATATGAACATATTGAGACTTTATCCAATAAGTTGTATACAATTAAGAAAAAGGATCTGAAGAAATTTCTCAAAATACATAATAGAAATTTAGAAAAGACGAAATCAATAGAAACCACCTATATTAGAATCCATGGGTTCAACATTTTGTCTGGTATTTATTGCTATCCACACAAAACAATGAGTAAAAATTCATCCCTGATGCATCAGAGATTGTGGTGAAAAACAGGTGATGGATAGGAGTCCAAATGCAAGAAATTCTGCTGATAATGGAGGAAGCAAATCCAATTCTCAAATCTCAAGTACCAATTCAAGAAACCAAAGGAAACAAGCAAGAGCACAAGGTGGACTTCCCACATCTACTAAAAATTATACCTCTTTTCTGTGAAAAATGCCAGCAGCAAGCGCAGCAGATGCATTTGTCTGGTTAAAAATTTCTGAAAAGTGTTCTGCTGCTCCAGCCCCACTACTTGCAATCACTGGGATGCTAACAGCATCTGAGATTAACTTCACCAGATCTATATCGAATCCTTTCCCTTGACCTAGAAGGGCATCATTTGCATTTGAAAGGCTTTAGATTCATCATTACTATTAAATAAAAATCAACAAAAGTTTTGACATACTCATAAAACTTCGCAGAGATGTTGGAAGATGAATATTTACAGCAAAAGCTTGAATCAATTATCCAGGTTTGGTCAAAGTACATAGCCTCCCAATTTAGTCATTCAAAATGTAACTACCTCTGCTATATGCATTCCCCTAGTGTTTCATTAACTAAATATCCTATTTGTCAGTGGCATTTGGTGACAGATTCATCATGCATACCATACAGTTAAATTGTTATTAGTGCCAGTTACGGGCAATAGAATCACACTTACCATCACAGTCAATACAATTTAATAGTATTTCCCCAGCTCCAAGTTCCTCGACAGCTTTGGCAAGCTCATATGCCCCAATTGGTCGACCTTCACGACCACCATTCACCTTAAGGATAATAAAATGGTTATTCTAGAATTGAAAAAGCAATGGAATTTAACACCACGGGATGGACCAATATGTACATTTGAGTATGCAAAAGCACAAAATGAGTTGATATCAGAATGTAGAAAGCTTTAGATGAGAATTCCTGGAGATATAGAACTCACTTATACCTAAGCGCTCAGCACTCTTCCCCAGTAAAGACGAAGAAATGCCAAAAGAATTTAACAATAGCTGCCTTATATTTAATGGACAAAAAAGCACTACATAGTGAAGGTCAGTTAAATTTTACATTAGACCAGCTCCTGAATTATAGCCTCGTGATTCATCTCAGTACAAGAACCTACTACTATTTTCACATGCAATCCAATAACAAATGTCAACAATGTAACTGCTACTGAATGAAACTCTCTATCCTTCAATAGTTTATAGCCAATGACATGAAGAAGGACTACAAGTTATATGAATACTTACAGTGCATTGATACCAGGCATATTTTTCTCCATCTGGACCTGAAAGTAGTCAGTATGTCAATCAATAATCCCCCCACAAGGCAAAAAACCATTATTTACTTTCTAGTCCATTTTAAATGGGAAAACCTGTACCACACGCATGAAGTGTCCCTGTATCCACCACCTAGAGTCATGTGGCACCAAAAAATGGGTTTTTCATACTCTATTCCACTCCCCCACCCATCCCCAACCCCTAGGGGTCTCTGCAGTGCCAGAAGGTTAAAGAAACAAAGAAAAATTTAAAGAAAATTCTCCTCAAAAGATCCTACTGAATGAAGGGCAGCTTTGGTATACATGGTCAACATGACACGTTCTTGGAGTCTTCCCAAGTCAAAATTTGCTATATTTGTCAATTTTAGTAACATATTATGTTCGACAATGCCCAACCAGGAGTCTTTTACACTATAGAAAAATCATCAATAAACACCCAGAAGGAAACTACAGAATAATATCACTGCAACGGAAATGGGGTATCCTACCTGGGTTTCTAACTGGGATGGTCTTGAATTTCACAGTATCTGGATCCTTCACGTAAACCCTCCGAGGATCAATGCTAACAACCACAGCCTACAATATCAATGTTAAATGAAGCAATCAGACCATACAAGTACCCATAAATATAAAACAAGACATATAAACTACAAATTAACAGGAGAGAATCAAGGAACTGCTAGATATTACTTCTGGCATAGAGCAGAATAAAATGATAAACGTTGAAAAAAGCTCAGAAAACAATGTATGAAGTTGCTTGGCCATCTGGATGAACCTAGTATGCAAATTAGAGTGACAAAAAAACGAAATCATAAGTGACTGCAAAAGCAAAGAAACATTGTATTCCAACAAAACTAACAACCATTATACATAACGCAGCATACAAAATCAGACAAGAAAGTCTTGATTTGGGAAGAGAATAAACCCATAACAATCCTTCAGTCACACAAATGTAAAAATCACTGAAAGGGGGGGGAAGCAAGAAAATGCTGCTGTTGTTCAATTTGATGAGGTGTGGAGTGAAATAATTGTGTAGTTACTTTAACTTTTTCATTTTAACTCTTTATTAAGGTGGGAGGCATTGTAAGTAGGAGGTCCTGGGTTCAATACCTCCCACTTAAAAAAAAAAAAAAAAAGGAGAGAGTGTAACTTAACTTGTCTTCTCCATGACATGATAATATGTAATGCCAATGTTTCGATGTGAATAGTTATGGTTAGAGAAAGAAAATGCTGGCACATATCACTATCCTTTACATAGAACAGGTATAAAAAGAACAATACTTAAAAATGAATAGTCAGTCTTGATTCTCCAGCCAATATTCTAAAATAAGTACATCTTTGTGCAATGGGACATAATATAAAACATGTGTGATGAATTTACCTGATTACCATAAACCCTTGAGATCTGCTCTAGACTGCTCTTCCCAGTTTTTTCCTTGAGAAAGTGGTTCAAGAAATGTTCTTAGCAAAATAAATAAAGGTAAGGGGAAAAAAATGAATTAATAGGTAGGTATATTATTTGCAACATCCTGCATCACATACTCCAGTTTTCAGAAATTCTTCAGCAGCATAAACAGCATCACTTCCAATTGAAACCTTATCCGCACCTGATCTAAAATATTCTGAAGCAACCTCCAAACTGGAATAGTATCTGAGGAATGAGAAACCATAGAATTAAGTCTTTAAACATCAGAAATCATCTTCCACTCTCCTGAAGCACATGCAAGCACTAAAGCAGTACAAGGAAATCAAGTACTAAAGTGTAATGACTCCCCTCCCTTCTTCTCTAAAGAGGTGTAAACAGTTGGATACAACTGTATGTTTTACCTTCCATTTCCATCAGTAAAATCTCGAATGCCTCCACCGACTGTTAATGGTACAAAAACATTCTCTGACGTATATCTTAGTACCTACAACACAAAAAAGGTAATGGGATATGATATTTACAACTTAACTAGACCAACATACAAGATAAGTTTAAGATTGAGGAGAATGGAAAGTAAAAATTATGACATTCTGCTATTGATCAGTTGCACACAAACCTGCAGCATTGGCAAATCACCAAGAGGGAAGTCACGGAAACCTGTAATGTTTAAAAAGCTAACCTAAAATATAGAGAATTTAATTAGCTTATGGCGCATATGAATAAGGCAAGGCTGTAGTACTCTTAGAATTAAAACATACCTCATCAGCTCCATCTTTGTAATATTGCCCAGCAAGGTCTACGGGCTTTCCAAGATTTCGCACCTTCAAAAATGATAAAGAGACATTAAATTTAATATTTTCCTCCCTATCTTTACTGATAGCTTTTATCTACCATTCAAGATTCTGATATCATCAAGTAAAAAAGCAAGCCTACCATTAAGTTTGTAAAGCGAAGAAATGTACTAATTGCAAATATTACATAGCCTGACCTCATTGTCTTCCGTGTGCTCTCTTACATCATATTGGTCACCTTTGGTCACAATGAGATCCCCTCTGTCATTAGTCCTCACATCAAGACATGCAATAACCTGAAAGTTGGAAAACCAGTCATAGAAAGTATACTCTCATAGCTAGATCACAAAAATCAAATAAATATAACCTCAATGAATAAAGGATAAAAAAGTCGTATGAACAATTGGACCAAGTCCTCACCCTCTTAGCAAGTTTAGAGGCCTTCCCTTGGACTGGCTTCTGCCTTCACATGAAGCTTCCAGGTCTTAGATGCCTTTGGCAAAACATTTGGGAGTCACACAACAATTTAGGGGGAAGATTGGTACCTTTGTCAACTTGTTATTTGGATATAAGAACCTTCTCAGGATGGAAAGGCCAACATCTGAAGTATTTTTAAGAACAAATGACAAGTAAGAGAATTTTTCTGCAATTCATGATGGTAATCATGCTACTTGAGTGCTCAAGCAAAAGCAGCAAAAATAGGCAGGATATTCTAAATTCATGACCATAGTGGCAAGTACAGAATAGGCAACAACAAACAAAGATAGAAAGGATAATTCAACTTCATTACAAGAGACATCTTTCAAGGATTGTATAACAGGAAAACTTTAATCAAACGGGAGAAAATTAACAAAAAAAAAAGAAGAAATGAGCGAAAACTTCTTTTCACTTGATTACATGATAATAAATATTATCATATCCAGTCATACCTCCACTCTTCTCTGGGTGAAATTGGACAGCACGAACATTTCCTCTTTTTACAGATGCAATGAACTTGTCACCATAATTGCAGGTAGAAGATATCCAATCTTTGTTATCATCTGACTAAAAGAGTAAAAGAAACAAAACATTAGGGCCAGAGACCTTGATTTATTTTAAAAAAAAAAAAAGCAGTGATGTGCAGCAATGGAATTAGAAAATGCTGCAAAATGTGGAAGTGAATTGCACTGATGAATAGGATACTATACCGGCATTGCACGGTAAGAATGCACAAAATACACATGTCGATTTCCTATATCATCCAAAATGTCAGTGTCCTCTGTTATTTGAAGAGCATTCCAGCCGATATGAGGTACTCTATAACCTTTTGATGAGTCGAATCTTCCAACTATGCCAGGAATCAAGCCAAGGCCTTTCACTAAGAGAGATGAGCAATTGTTAGGTCATCCACAAAGCAACAGATCCATTATTTGTGACAAGAGAATATTTAAGCTACAACAGCAAGTCTTGTGGTCTGATATTTAACATGAATGGTTCACCCCCTCCAGAGCACAGATCATACAAATTGCACAAATGCAACATTAATAGTACCTAAAACAACATGATGCTAAAAATGTTCTAATATGTAAACTCACATATAATTATACGACTAGGCAGCTCAATTCACAAGTGTATTTTCAGGAACCTAAGCTATGTGGTTCATCATGTCCCACCTCCTCCAAATCTGGAAGGACTTGACTAAAATATGTGTCCTGTTTTAGCTGGACTAAACTTGACGAATCCTTTTCCTTCACAAGCTAAGTCACAACTAAGCTTGACATTTACATTTTGAACTGCTTCATTGATTATTAAGCTCAAACAAAGGTGTTATCTAGCTTACCTGGTCCATTCTCCTCACTTGACTCAAAGAGTAGCTGAAGTCCAAGGCAGATGCCTAAGAACGGGCGATCTTGCTCAATGTAACTACAAAGAACCTCAGCCATCCTACAGAAGAATATGTTCCTTGAGTTCTGAGACAAGTTTGACTAACACAAAGGACTCCACATTTGTGAAACCAAAAAAAGTGGTAGAAGTGTGTTATATTTCTGGATGGGTATATGTGGAGAAACAGAAACAGAAACAGACAGAGACACAGACCCAGACAAACACAATAGAAGTTTATTATAGATTGCCACTTTTGCTTCAAAGTTACTTTCTTTCTAGTCAACTCAGTCCAATTGCAATATCAAGGACTTGATTGCTTAATGGTGCTACACATAAAAATTAATATAATTGCAGCATTTGGGACTTTTTTGAATAAGTTCCTTCAATTCGCTGATGTCTAGGAACCACAACATCCAAGATGGACTCTATTATCTTTAAATCTCAATTGTTTTTCACTTCTATCCAGAACATAAATTTGGACCAGATCATTTAGGAAGGAAAAAAAAAACTTGGAGATATTAGTTTTCTTAAATGATGAACATTAATAGACGAAGCATTATCTATAGACAAAATTTAGGTAGCAAGATTGACATTTCACAGGACAAATGCTGAATAAAGAGTTACCCTCTCCTGTTCAACACGTCCATGGCAGCAGCAAATGCACCTACACCAGGGAATATAAGACATCTTGCATTCGTGATGTCCTCGGGAGTTTGAACCTAAAAGTTGTTCAGACAGAGTGTTCAAATTAATAGAAGCACAATTCTCAGCAGAGAAATGATTAATTTTTGTCTAGTCTGTGGGATCCCCCGTTAATCTTCAGAAAAAATTTTGCTTATGTTGAACATCTACCCTCCCTTTCCTCTCCCAGACAACCACCTACTCCACCCCAAAAAAAAAAAAAAACCATCCCGAACTCCCGGCCTGGAATTATGAAAAGAAGAAAGAATGAAAGCAAATTATTTTAGACTTAAGTCACATTTGAAGTAGAATATTTTGGCACCTGAAAAGTATATAACTTCAACACATAAAGTTCTCTATGAAGCCTCAAAACTTAATTTTCTACCATAGATAAAGAAATTCGCTATATAATTAACAGTTACATAGTTGATCATCTCTCTTTCTAGACCTCAAAAAAAAACACACACACACACACACTCACTCACACACAAAACAATTCTTTCCCTGTCACTAGTCAAATTAGCAACTCAATCTCATCAGAACGGCTTAAAAAAAATCTCGAATTTCAAATCTTGTAAATCAAAAAGAGCTAGTGATATATATTTTGATTTCTTAGTAAATAAGGTCAACATAACCAATATTAATCGGTAATCAGAAGCTGAAACAAACTTGATAACCCGAAAGCAGAAGTCCTAACGAGTTTTATTTATAGCTTATTGGTTACATTGTTTTTACTTAAAAAAAAATCTAGAAAACAAGCAAATGAAATTAAGTTTCGTCCACCGAGATAATAACTAAGTCGAAAAAATCTTAACAGCAGCATGGTGTTGAAAAATCTTACATCTTTAATATCAAAGCCGAGGTAGCGAATTGCATTCCTCACGCTCCGGACATTTCCGGCACCGTAATCAAGCAGAGTGACCACTGAAATATTGAACAGACGAAAGTTAAATCCAAAACCGACAACATCACTAGATATAAATATAAATATAAACGCCATACATATACAGAGAGAGAAAAGGCGCGACATTGCCTCCGTCACCGGAATTACCTCCGTCACCGGCGGCGGAAGCGCGGACGGAGAAGCTTCTGGATGTTTCAAATTTGACAGGTTCTCCGGCAGGTTTAGAGCGTAGAAAATGGAGAGAGTTAGAAGCAGAGGGAATGGCGAAAAGAGACGACGAATTTGAAGGAGATTTTAGCGTTAGCAGCTGCGAAGTGGCTGAATGGAAAGTCGCCGCCTCCATTGCTGCTTTGCTTCTGCAGTTTCAAAGTTGAATGGACTCTTGTAACAGTGGAGCCACCAAAGCCTCAGAGATCGTTTACGCTTCGTAAAACCGTTCCAAAACCGGCATATTTATAGTTGTTTCTCGGTTCGGTTGATTGTGGATCGTGGGCTCCAGTAGAGTTTTAAGTCCATTGCTCCTATGGACTGCTATCGATGCCCAATGAAGTCCCAAAAAGCATAGTGGGCTAATTTATTCCCATCGCTGTCCAACTATCGACATTACGAATCGGTGGAGAGATATTTAAGTATTCTCAGTAATGTGTGGAAGCGATTTTAGGTGGGAAGAGATGGAGATTAGGAGTGTTCATATTTTGCAAGAAAAACAGGCATAACGGCCAATCCAATATAGATTAGATTTTATACTTTGATAAAATAGGATATGATAAAATTGAATATAAATGTTTAGTAGAATGGTTCGGGAATGATATTGGAAATACATTGCCAAATTATGGATTTCTGGCTGAATTTTCAAAATTATATATAAGGGTGTATATAGATTAGTTATATCCATACATATTACTAAATGCTAACTAATAAATAGTAACTAATAATTACTTAACAACTAACTAGTGATTACATTCTATCACCGAACTATTGAATATTTGACTATTGAGCACTAACTATTAAGTATTAACAACTTAATAATTATTGTTTCTTAAAACTAGTTTGACTTCTTGAGAAATTTGAGATTTTGAATTAGTGATGAAAACCACAAGAGTAAGATTGCTTATATTCTCATTCTCCTTCTTCCCCACCTCTCCATCTCCGCAAGAGTAAGAATTTTGAGAGTAAGAATTTTGAGATTTTTGGATAGCGGAAATGGCAAGATGCAACATTGACTTGTTATTTTTGTATATTTAATGTGATGATGAAGTGTTTTTTCTTTTTTTCTTTTTTCAAATTGAGTCAGTGCTTTTTTTTAATTGAATTTTGTTGGGAAAAACATATAGATTTTTTTTTTTGAGCAAAAGTTGAAATATTTTAGTTTACTCTTAGTATTTCGAATTTCAAATATTACCGTATCATTTCTCCGGACAAAATCTAATTACCAATATCCAATTTATTAAACTAAGGTTTCCACAGCAATCGGGTAATAGCATTTACAAATTGATTATCAAATTCTCTATTTTTTTTTACCAAATTCTCTAACGCCCTTAGTGCAGATGACCATTTGAGTGATAAATATAATATGATGTCGCACTCCTGTATTTCGCTAAGCAATATAAATGTCGATATGTTTTAAAATCTTAGTTAAAATTAGCCATGTTAGTGTCATTAATTCCATTTTCCATCTAACCTCTACGGAGTCCAAAACTGCAATGGACGTAGCTCGGCCCGCCGTACATTATATCTATTCTCTATGGTTATTTTCCTTCCAGATTTCTGACGTATTTAACCATAGAGAATAGATATAATGTATAGCGGGCCGAGCTATACTCGTATGCTGCGAAAAAAGAAAATAAAAAACCACCATTAAATATATTGATTGACAGTGGAACACCCTCGACTTTCTAATTCAGTTACCAAGTTATTAACTCAAAATAATTAAAAAAAAAAAAAAGAAGGAAGAAAGAAAGAGTTCAATTCATACTTGAATATCCTTTCAGTAAAGCAATATATAACTGTTTAGCTGACATGGAAAAATACTGAAACTAATAGCGATTTATTCATCGCAAAGCTGGAGGATAATTCAAATTATGTGAACGTAAAACACCAAAGCCGAGCAAAGGGGTCGAAAGCTCTTCGATAATGGAAGGTCACACTTAAATGGTGGTTTTTTACATGGATCCACGACCCCGTGCAAGGGCTTTTCCTATCCTAGAACGTGTTCGCTCATATACATCTTGTTTTGCATAGAAAACACTTGAAAACAAGCTAACGAGCTTAGGAATACACGAGGGGAAACCAAAGTTTTGAATTTCGAGCCACTCATCAGATCGGTGACAATGTATTGTCAAAACCTGTGGTAAATTGCGAGTATACAGCTCTCTGTTTGGTAGAAACGAAGAAGACACAGCTACTTGTATCCATATCTCTTCCTCGTCCTCCTCTCTTTTTCCCATTTGTCTCATCAATGTTGAAAGCACTTTTACCTAGTTGTCATCAGCATTGCACGTATCTTGGCCCTGAGATCATCAGAGATCTGGGTTGTCTCAGAGGGCTGAGAAGCAGCCCTCGAATATGTTCTTGCCATGTCCACAGAAGTTTCACGGCTACGATGACCCACACCCCTAGAATGATCAGAGAATTTGGGACTGATCTCGCCTTCCTCCAATTCATCTTTTTCCGAGTAGGATCTCTTTCTGTCTCCAACATATCTGTCATAATGCTCATGCTCGGGACTAGAAGAGCAGTCATGCTCTTTTAGTTGAATACCTTCATCCTCAGACGAATAAACTTTCTGGCGGTTAGGACTGCCTCTACTTCGACGTGAAGATCGATGAGGTTGGCGCTTCTTTCTAGAGCGCTTGTGATCCTTTTTATCCTCTTTTTCATGTGAAGATCGGCGAGATGAATGCTTATTGCTTGATTTATCAAGATAACTTGTATCTGTATCATTTTCTCCATCATCATCTTCATGAGAAGAGCGATGAGATCGGTGCCTCTTTCTGGACCGCCTATGGGACTTTTCCTTTTTGTAATCATCATCATAGTCCTCGCGGGAAGAATGATGCGAGTGATGCTTCTTTCTGGAGTGCTTGTGATTCTCTCTCTTCTCATCTTGTTCTCCTTCATGCTCCTCATTAGGGTTATCCTGCTTCAATTCTTCCTCATCATTATGCTCATCGTCACTTTCTTCACGTTTCTCAGATCTTGATCGGTAATTCCTCTTTGACCTCCGTTCATCGCTCAAACCGTTTCTCTCAGGATTTTCATTTTTCTCCAACCTATTTAGATCTGTAGGGGCTGAGCTGCCTTCTCTTTCTTTAATACCATCATTAACTTCAGCAGGGGATCCTGAAACCCCAACCCCTGGTTCCAGAGGTTCTACTGACATGGCACGCAAGGGTTCAGTGTTTGAGGGCTCGGCTCCACTTTTTAACATGGCCACAAACATCCTTGCCCTTTTCAGTCTTTCAGCTTTGAGCTTCTGCTCTCTGGTCAAGTGTGCTTCAGAGTCAGCCCCAGCAGTAGTTTCAGAAACAGAAGCTTTTGCACTTCTCTCTGCCTCATAGACCAAGGAATTAGACCCCAAGCCTGAGGCTTGTCCAACGTCCTTGTCATGGGCCCCACTATTATCACTGCGAGCTGTGCTCGAACTAATGCTACTTGGAATTCTGAAGCCCCTTGTGGCTGCTTGTAGAATAGCTGCAGCAGCTTCTGCATCTACACTTATTCCACACTCTTGCTGGGTTGCTTTATAAGGTGGGTCCTGTATATCCTTTCTTGATTTACCAATTATCATTCTAAATTTCTCTTTCCTGTCAGATTCATCTGGAATATCAGAATAAAGATATTTGGATGACATAGAATCATTCTTGTCTCGGCCGAGTCTTGCTGAATCATCCTCCCCATAGGCGTTCTTGGCACTCATTTTTGACTGCAAAAACAAAGTAAAGGAAAGTCAGCAAAGAAATGGAGCCAAATAAGTAGTTGTACACATAGCTCAATCTATCAGATGAAACAAACACGAAGCATGTTCAATAAGAGAATAACAAATACATTCCAAAATTGAAAAAAGATGGGAGCAGCAGGTATAGAGAGTGAGACAGCCCAAATAGATAGATGATGTCAAATAGAGCAACACCCACATATATTCACAAACACCGCTCACTCATAGACAAATATAGAGGGCACACCTCCTGAGCTTTTTGGAGGCCTTTTAGGTAGTATGGATGATACTGGTCAGACGGCACAAGAAACGGGAACCTCCCCTGCTTACTGTCCTGTTCACGGAGTGCAGCCTCAAACTGCTTTCCATTCTTCAGAATAAAATCAACAACCTTGTCAATCAATCTTTTCATATCAGGAGGAGGCTCTAAAAATAAAGGTTCCTTTAATTTCTCTGAAGAAACAGAATATGAGCCAGAGACATGATCCTTTTTCAGATTAGTTGGTCTTCCAGGCTTAGATGCTGCAATTGAAGGATTTTTCTTCAGAGCAGAAAGCTTATCATTACTATGAACTGGACGTTTAGCAAGAGGTTCCTTTTTTTCAGGTGCATTCAAACTAGAATCTGTCTTTTCTGAAGCATGATCAACAGCTAAACTGGTAGTGTTCATGACTTTGTCTGAAACACCATTTCCAGTTTCTTTTGCATCCTCCTCATCCTCTCCAGACCCATATACAGAACCTAGCAAAGACAGAGCCCCTCCAACACCCTCCTTATTCTGGTTAGTATCGGCAGTTTCATCTAAAGATTGAGTTTGGCCATCACCATCAGACTGCAATAATTCTTGGTGATCAACAAGAAACCTAAAGTATGTGTGAAGATTATGGTCAGGCATCAAGAACCCAAATGTTGGATTGTCTCCTTGTTTCACCCTCAAAACAATTTCTGACTGCCCACCGTGTTTGCTGACAAATGTAGCAGTCCTTGCAATAATCTGATGTACTTTCTCTGACGGAGGCTGGAAAAACAGGCAAAAGCAAGAGAATCACCAAAGCTCTGTCAGAATTTGAAATTCGAAACTGCAAATCCAAGGCATAGTAGCTTAGAATCTCACATTCCAAAGATACATCAAAATAGTCTGACATAAACAAGTATTTTAATAACATATACCCACATTGAAAAGCTGTACGAAATATTTCTTATGCAGTTGCCTTCAAGAAGTAAATGCTACTCCGTACAATGAAAATATCTACAATCCTAATCCCACCTGCACTGCCACTTGGTCATGACATCAAAACGAAACAAGGTTCCCGTGAATGGCAACCTTAGATCACAATAACTCCATTCCTGCTCCGAGCATCTGAAAACTTAGACAGGGTGAGCCTTGGAATAGCATGCACATTACTGGGGTTACTATTGGCCACATTTGCAATCAAGTTAGAGCAAGTAAATAAACAACCTTGAAACCAAAATGGAAATGTCCAATGAAGCATATTCACGCTAATGAACTTACCAAGCTATGAAGAAGGCTCTCAGGCACAGGGAACGGAGGAAGGAATCTAGCACATTCCAGCCCCCCATCTGCGTTATTCTGGTCAGCTGAGCCCTTGGTTGTTTCATAAGAGAGAGCCACAGCATGATAACCGCCAGTATCGCCAGGCATTTCAGCCTCGTCTGCTTCTAGGCAAAACAGATATTAAAATTACCCAAGTCAGTATGGTCATAATAAAAAAAGAAAAAAGAAAAAACCAATATGCAAATCCATTAGAACTACCCCGACGGGTCTCTAAGAAAAGGAAATTCAGCATACATACGTTAAAATTTAACTTTTTCAGAACTCCTGAACCTAAATTAAATAAAAGCAGCACAAAATTTTACAAAATCTAGGAAGAAAGAAGTCAAAAGTGGAAACGGAGAACAAAAAGTTATCTTACCTGCTTCATCGGAAGGGGGAGGAAGGTCGAGGTAGCGTTCGTGATCGAGCTCAGAATTATGTGACGATTCGGTGAGATGAGGAGAAGTTTGAGGATTGCGCCGCCTCCGGGGAGGCAGTGGACCGGAAAGGAGGTGGCGGACGTCGTAGCGGTCGATTAGTAGGGAATTCCACTCGACAAGCGCGTCACCGGAGTTCACAAACGACGCCATGGCATCGTCGTCGAAGAGCAGGGCATGGCGCCCCACCACCTCTAGATCCATCTTCCTCGATATAAATTTTGTCTGGATCCAAATGAAATGAAACCCTAGCTTATAATCCAGGAATTAGAAAGCATTGCGTATTGACCAATATTACCGTCTATCGTCTGTATCCACGTAATTTTGATGATTGGGAATTTGGGATGGCTGGTTTTGTTACCAAGTTTAGCGGTATTGGGCCTATAAATTGTTCACTTGCAGAAAACTTGCTCTTGGGCTTCACGGGTTTTCCAATAACTGTCAAATAATTGGCCCAACAATTTGTCGACGAGATGGTCTGTTAGCATAAAGATTAACGAACAATATGGGAGGACAAATCAGTCACCTTGATAAATCATGTACATTAGTAATTTTAAGGTATGTTTGGTAAATTTTAAACTTTACTATGGATTTTAAATTCAATCATACTCATACATGACTTTTATTCGGGATCAATGGAACAAGTCAATGAAAATGATATGCATCCTTTATGAGTTTTCTGGCCAACCACCTCTTACTAGACAATTACTTTAATTACCCATTTTATTCTCCTTAAATGTAAAAATAAAAAAACAAGGATCATTCTGCTAGTTAACAAATGAACAAAAAAATACCCTATTACATCACTCTTAAGAAAAAAGAAATAATGAAAAGGGGAAAATAATAAATTTACAAAATCCATTCCATATTAGTAAACATACTGTAATACCGATAATAATAGTAACTATGAAATTCGAACCAAACAACTCTTTATCTTCGAGTCATGTTCTTAGCTACATAAGGTCAAAACTTCTAGAGTTTATTGGACGTTTTTTCTAGGTGGCTTCATGAAATATGCTCAAGTTAGTAAGACGACCTGAACATTATCTCCAAATCGATTGAAAGATTTTGTTTTCTTTTCAATTTGGGAGGAGTTTCTATGCCCCTTGCAAAGGGAAGGGGAGAAATGAGAGAACTCGAGAGCTAAGCTAAAAATGTCATGACAACCTAGTCGATATCCTTACTAATTGAGTTGTATTAATTGACTTCGCTCCTAGAGACAAATCTTAATGAAAAGATGCCACGGCCCTCTTTGCTCAAAATTTGAAAAATTTCTTCAAGCACAACTAGAATTTTTTTTGGGATAATTTCAGAAACCTCCTTAAGATTTCTGACTATTTCACTGACCTCCCTGCAGGTTTCAAAATTACATTTAGCTTCCCTTGGTAGAGATGTGGGCCCAGCTCCTTACATCAAATGGGGTGAAATTACTACTATACCCATGAGCAAATGAAATATTAGAAGGTTAATGCATAACAAATTAGTACTTAAGGCACAATTAAATTGTATGGACTTTATTAATGACTAAAATTACGATTAGAATTTGCATTTTATACAACAAAAATACAATTTGTCTAGATTTTTTTTTTTCACTTTATGAGATTCTCATTGTTGCTTTCCTATTACATCTACAATACTTGTTTTTGGTACTGCATGATATGAGAGAATTCCATGAATCCCCTTTGTAACTTGAAGAGGTCATAGATTCTACAATTTTACTTCAATGTTAACTCACAAAAATGTTTGGAACACATCACCTTTTCCAACTACAAATGTTGATGCTCAAGCACAAAATGTGTTCCTACTTGAGGATTGTTCATACCTTTATATAATATATTGCAAAGATGTGTAAATATAACCGTTGCAATTCTAATAGCTAATGCAATTCTAGCTGTTGCTACATTTGAATGCTGACAACTTTTTCTCATTTCAGAAACCTCCCCTCGCTTTTACTAATTTATTTCATAGTTTTAATTAGTTTTTCATTGGCTTACTAATACATATTATATAGCTCTAAAACAGTATTTGTGAAAACATATTTTTATCTCTCTTCCTAAAATACTTTTTCAAGTGTCTTCTTTTTTTTTTTTTTTTTTGACTTGAGTTGATTGTGCAACCAAACATTTAACCTCAAGAGAGGCCAATGTAATTTTAAAACTTGCAAGGGAGGTCAGTGAAATAGTCAAAAACTTCAGGGAGGTTTCTGAAATTATCCCTTTTTCTTTATACCGTCCATAAATATTAGTCCATGTCAGGCTCAGAAATTTTCAGCATCAAGAAGCCCATTCTCACTGGCTCCAAGGCCGGTCCCCTACTCCCAAAAAAATGAGGAAGTATTTCTCTGCCCCACAAAAGGGTTGAAAAAACTAGAAAAACAGGGGGAAGAAGATTTTTTACCCCGAACTCGAGCATTTACAGCCAGAACAACCCTTGAAAATAAATGTCATGACCTAACTACTGCCGAGGCTATTTCCTTCAGAAAACCTGCCGCTAAGGCCATAACATTCTCCTATACCACGCAACTTTAATAACTGTAACAAGAACTCGCTCTCTCAACGTGAAAGAGAAATCTACGCTTCTGGAAGATAATACTTACATCAAGACACTATACAAAACTACACAAGCCAACTTTTGCACCAAAAAGTCTAACCAGTCATGCTTTCTGGATTCTGCAGATGTCCATCCTCCTGACAACAAAGTTGGCACGTATTTACAAAGTTTTTGGTAGACAACAAATATCTATTATCGGAACTCAAGCTTAACTCGGCTATTTCCACCAGTCTTGAGCAGATTGTGAGTATATCTGTGCGTACCTGTTCAAATAAGCAAAGCAGGCTCAGAAACATAAAAGATGAAGGGAAGAAACACTTACAATAATGAGCTATGAAAACAACCGGCAGACAACAGCAGAGAGCAACATGATTGAGATTAAACATGACACTTAAAGATGAAAGCATTGTGTTCTGCAATTGAGACAAAGTACTTGAAAAGAAGTAGAACTGAAACACATTTGGGGTCTGTTTGGCACACTGTAAAATATCATCTGCTAGAAAACATTTCTCATGGTATTTCCCAAGAAAGGTATCATTTTCTCATTATTATTATGTGTTCGGTTAATTAATAGGTCGGAAAATAATTTCCCTATAAGCACCAGGCCATCCTTTTCTGTTTTCGCCTTGCAACCACATACACCACCAACCCTTTATCAATTTGCAGGAATGCGACAGAAAAGAGGCAGCAAACTTGGGCCAACCATCACCACTTTTTCACCTGTAAAACTCCCACTGTGCCACTTCTCTCTCCAGATCCACTTTCTTGCAAGATCCATAAATCCATCAATTCTCGTGAAACTATGACAAGTGCCTTTTTGTAGATGGACCTGTCTGAGTACGAGGAACATGACGAGGAAGCTAATGGCATCAGCACGTCAGGTTCTTGTCATTCTAAATACTCCAGCCAATGTTTTCCTTTAAAATATGAGTGTCGAGAGCTGCTCTTGAAAATGCAAAATAACTTCACTAAGTTGACCTAGTAAGTTCTTTGATAACCCTTGGTGAAAACTACATTTCTGCGGAAAATTTTTTCTTGGGCTCTAACGTAAATGAAATATTTGAAAATATTTTCAGTCCAACCAACCAGACTGTTGGACAAAATAGTTTCAATATATTAGTCCGTCCAAACAAACAGACTGATGAAGAAAATATTTTCAAAATATGATGCTTTATCAAGCTGTATTTTCCATACAAGTAATGCAAACAAATTAACAATTTCCAATTCACAATTACTCCTGGTCATATGAACTTTATATTGCTTGCTGAGTTTATCTCTGTTACAGCCAGACAATTAGCTAGTAAACAACTGCAGACAAACTTGGAGATTGCATTACCAGTAGCAATCAAATTCTTTTTATGCTAATATGTATAAGACCTCAAGTAAGAAAATAGTTATTTTATCAACTCAAATATTTACATAGGCACAAAAAACTTTGTGACAATGGACATCTCTCTCAGAGTTGAGGAAGATGAAATGTTAGGGTAAGACAAGATTCTATCTCATTTTCTCTCTTCCAATAATTTTGAGCTAAAAAGAAAAAACCAGGAACAAGGAAAACAAGATGCTGTACTAAGAAAATATTCTTCAGAAAGTCTAATGTTGTGCAGATCCTTGCCCTTTCTATCAATTCCCCCTCATTACAACTACTGAAGTAACTTAGAAAATCAAGTATCAAATGGTTGTTTGTCACATAGAAACCAGAAAATGATGCTTGACTTACTCTAAACAATGAAGCTATAAAGTTGCAGCCTTCAAGTGCAAGACTTCCACGAGTTGCCTAAAACAAAGGATAAAGAGTTACAAGATGAGAATGATTGTGATGGATCAAATAAAACCTCAACAGACTTTCCTTACCAATTACAAGCAAAATGGAAGCTAGAAAGCAGTGAGGAAGTATAAAGGGAGGGAAGATGTCAAGTTACCTGTGAAGGCTCCTGTAAGACAATATCCACAATTTTCTGCATAATAGCACGAGAAAATGACAAAATTTCTTCTGAACAAGTTGGATCACCATAAATTAACTCATGATTGCCTATTACCTGGTTGCATAATAAATCACAATTAGCTCAGACCACAGTGCAAAGCATATGCATATAACACACATTTCAATAAGGCAAAAAGAAGGAATTTGAATGCAAAATCATATGGGCATGTTTTGGTGAACTCCATTAGGTAATAACAAAGTTGCGACTTTAAAGACATAATTGGAACCGCAGATTGCAAATTTTGAGACATAATTGGAACTGGTTTTAGTATTTAACTGTCAACCCAACTTTTCTACACAAATGTAAAACTAGACAACAATGACAGAGCTCGATTTATGTTTTAAGGCATTATCCTCAATCATTTCAGTTTCAATTTGACATGAACATAGGGCAGAAAGTTAAGAGTAACAATGGTTTGAGTAAAGTAACAAAATACCTTCCCAGATATTAATCGTAAGGGAATCGCATTTTGGGAAAATGCTGCTAAAATTGAAATAACTGCGCACAACCCCTTGATCTTCAATTTTGAGGTCATCCTGCAATTATAGGAAAGAACAGTAATGAAGTGTCCACACTGCACATAAGCATACATGACAGCTGGAAGCCCTTACCATGGTTGGGAATCGAGGAAAGAAAATATTTTCTTGGGGCCATCCAAGAATCCTTGTTCAACATTACCTGAAAAAAATATTAATATAACCAAGTAAAAGTACCAAAAAAACATTAGATAAAATCAGAAGTCTTCTCTGTCAGAATACTTCTTCCGTTCGTTGAGACGTGCAGGTAACAGTGCTAGGAAACAGGCCACTCCTTGACATGTGATGGCATGGGAGAAAAGCATGAGATCTTTAGTCTTAAGTATAGTAGGTGCCTCCTCTCTCCACCAAAGAGGAAAAGCACTAAATTTTAGGTGTCACCCTTTATTTAATCAAACTTATTGTACTGGTATACATTGATCATTCATGCATTTAGTGGCATCAACTTGTAAATCAACCAACCAAATAAAAGCCAAAAAAAGCCTAGGCAGATTCAGTAGACAACAGAGAGATTTCTGCAAGAAGAAAATTCATGAGGTAAATCAAACCTGGGACCACAATCATGAGATTGCATAGCTTGCATATCAAGGAAAGACTCACTTCGGTATCACTAGTTGTCCGCAAACCTACAAGAAGAGTTGTGCAGATTTAAGATAGACATATGATCTTATAAAAGCAGAAAACATATATCACCGAAAAAACATTACAAACAGAATAAATTCCAATTATTTGGTCGCTAAGTCTTCATATCTTAGCCAAGCAACTCAGATATGCATTGCACAAACATAACCCGGGAGAGAGAGAGAGAGAGAGAAACGCCCAATGGAAATAATTTTTCTATGCTTTTGCTGTCTATAGATCTGTCATCTAGAGCCGTCTGGCCAAATAAGAAAAGACCAAAAAAAAGTAAAGGGGGAAAAAAGTAGACTTCCCAGCAATTATTTGGACAATACAGCCAGTACAATTAAGAGAATGAACTAACCATTTACTAAATCAAACTCCTGCAAATAGCAGAGTGCTGAATCTATAAGTCCATCCGCATGAGAAACTAATCCACCCCTCAAAGCAACCTGATAGATAAAGAAGGCAACGTACAGCAATTGATTTATGCATCTGGCAATAATATTACCTTAACTAGAAAGAAAGACTAAAATCAGTACCTCTGCTGTTTCAAGATAGAGGCTGAACTGCCTTAAGTGATCAGGAATAGCAGCTATTGTAACTTCACTAAATGTTAGGCAAGATTTGGCAAAAGCGAAAAGATTACTGCTATCTTTCATAACCTTAATGGACAAACGATTGCTGGAGTGAACAAGTGTCTCCTGCAAGTCAACCAAGGAAGCTTACACGTAATTTTGTATCTTACAGGCACTACTTAGACTTATACCAAGCAATTCCACATCGTACACCAATTACCAAAAAGGGAATTATAATGAACATATGCTGTTTCATATGCATTCAAAGAAGAAAAGCGCATATAATGAGCACATAAAGTACACAAACACAAAATTGGTGGCAGATGCCATTGGATTGCACAGTCCAATCAGTGTATGCATAATTTAGTCTCACTTTCTTAGAAGAGAGGACAAAAGAGACAAATCAATGATGAGCGGTATTGAGTCCATCTTAGATTAGTAGGGCAGATGCATGCAACATACTTCAGTGTGCTAATTTTTGCAAGATTTCTGTTCACTGAATTTCAGGATAAGCTAAATGCCAAATCCAAGCAGTGGAAGTGCAACTAATCTTTTCCAGACACTCACATCATTAACTATGAATAACACAATCTCTTAATCATCGTCTTTTCCTTTTTGGTAAACATAAATGGATAGAGCACCTTGAGTTCAATCATGTCACCAAAGGCTCCGCGGCAATCAACCAGAAAAGACAAATTGCGTTCAAAATCTGCCCATAATCAACCTGAAATTGAAGAGCATCTATATATTAAAATATACAAGTGCAGCTGTATATCTTTTACTTGGCGGGAGCCTGAGAAGAATTTATCCTACCATGTTCACAAAACGAGAAATTAGGCGTGCTGAATGTTGATTTTCATCATTTCTTATGTTTGAGAAGTCTGTCCCATCATGCAACGCCTGAGAAACTTCAAACAGAAAATGAATGACAGTTGGATCATCAATGCAAGTGTTCCTGCCACATATAGAAAAGGAACCGAGTCAACAGATTTCCAGAATAAGAAACAATATTAACACTATTTCACTTTCTTCTCTCTCAAATCTTGGAAGAAAACATTTCCAAATTGATCTTGAGTCTTCTTTTCAGAGACAAAAGAAATGTGCTCAGCTTTGTTTAACATTATGTCAAAATTAGTATGTAGTAGGCTTTCAACTAAACGAGTGAATCTCCCAATCAACTTATTCAGTGCCAGCAAACTCCACAAGTGTATCTCCCAGTCAACTTGTGCAGTAGTTGGAAACTTTAGTTGCCACATCTTAGGCATGAAGACCAGTTAATTCTTTTAAGCAGCAATAAGCACCAGAAGTTACAAAATTTTAAAAAGTCATCTGCATTAGATAGCACATATGGCACCCATTTACCAGATGAAGAGGTAAGTAGTTCAGTATGCTAAAGGCTGGCGATATTGCAAGGGCAAAAATTTTCTTACCAGAGCAATGTTCACCTAAATACCTAGACTATCCCTTTAAAGAAAAACCAGTCTCATGGCTCACCATCATTATATTGGAATCTGCAATGTTAATACAGTTTTTCATGATGAAATTTCTCTTCCTGATTTATTCAAAGAATTATTAGACATCTTCTACAAACAAAATTTCATGATCAAATTTTCTGTTTTATTTCCAGGCGAAAACTGGAGTACCGCAGTGGTGTTATGGTTGTTGGTGACCGTGTTGAGTGGCTTTTTAACTGCAATTAGGTGGTTTTGACAAGCAAAGGAATTCAATTATGGAATGGCTAAGAAAAGGAGAAGGCAGCTTTGTCGGGTCTGCAAAATTCAGCAACCTGTTTTTGACTTTTATGGGGGTAGTTCCGGCATTTAGATGAAAATTACCCTAGCAAGAAAGGTTTCTCTGGCAATAACACCAGCCTATGCTAACTTTAAAAGCAAAGGAACCAACTTACTTTCCTGTGAAACCAATAGAATATTGGTAGCTGGCTTGAAAACAATGTCCACAACATTTTGAAGAAAGTTCAATTGAAATGTGACTGACATAAACCGATACCTTGTTGCCATCCTAAGGATGCTAATGTCGATGATGTTTCTTGAGCTTCCATGCATCATGTCTAAAATGTCAACAAAATGGCTCTGCAAATTATTATATCTGAGTCAATTATAGCTATTTAGCAATCACCAGCAAATGTGAAACAGGCAATCTTAACAATTATTTACTAGTTTACAATTAGCAGCCACTTCTAAATCAAAATCAAATTGAAGCTGATGGGTGGAGTGAGGAAGAAGAAGTAGAAGTTTAATTAGCAACATACCAGTGATAACATAGCTTCCAAATCATCACAATGATTTACAAGCTTCAAAAGGAAAGACTGCAAGCCTGATGGAGCATTCTGACCAATCCCTTTAGCACATACTCGCTCAAATATTTCATTCAATAATCTGTTCAAATAAATGTGCTGCAACATCAAGAAAGACAAGATCAACTACAGCAAAGTCTCTTCAGCCTGCTTAAAAGGCAATATACATGCTCAAAATTCTACTTTTAGTGCAAGCCTTAAGTTACAGGACAGTGAGTATTTCATATAATCCACAATTAGAACACATGTTTGAAAATTGTTTTTAAACATTTGAAAAGTTATACACAATCAGAGGATCAACATGTAAAAAATAAATAAAAAATTTGGTGATGCAAGTGAATTGGCTCTATCCATTAGCCTCCAACAGTTAATTGATTGGCACTCCAGTTTGGACATTTGTGCTGGTATCAAAGCAAGCTCTGGGGGTAATCTATGTGTGACAAGCTAAGTGCGCTGGACTGGTCTCTATCAGGATATTCTTAGAGGGATTACTGCATTTAATACCAGTACAAACTTAGGCTTGAGCATTTAAGATCAGGAAGAGTGCATCACTCATTAACTTCAAATGTGCCTATAGCACTGTATGGGAGATGCTCACATGCTCCATTGTAAAGTCTTCAAGATCCATGAATATAAGCAAACTTAAACTATGGAGCAAAATAAATGCACCTCTTGTCAGGCAATGAGTATACCAATTAGGAATATAAAAAGGAAAAATTTTGCGATGTAAACATACTGGTCTGCAATACAGCTAACTTACCATTTGATTCTGCAGAACAATATCCACATAGGCATCTAAAACCTCCAAATACTCTTGTAGTCCATCATAGCAAGAAATGACCTGAAGATATAGCAAACAAATCATGAACAGTTAACATCAAAAATTATGTTTTGGCAAAACATTAAGGAACTTTTTTCACAAAAATTCACAATTTTCATATATAACATGCAATGAGATACTGTTATAAGAATGCATCTTGCACTCATCCTGATAGTGAATATTTGAAGGCTGGTAAGACTCTATATCCCTTCATGCATATCATTTTGTAGAATCTAGACACATCGAATAAAGCTTCTTTTATATGAAACAAAACATTATAAATCAAACTGTGCTGCTTCTGCATCTCTATACTTTCTTTCTTTCTTCCCCCCCCCCCCTCGAATTGGGCAAAAACGAATCAAACCTAGTATGCAAATTAAAAGTTGAAAGCATCCTCAGGACCATTTTAGTTATTACAGAAACCACATTAATAAGTTGAAATTTTCAATTTGCCAGGTAATATGCTTAAAGTCTAACAATAACCTTTACCAGATGACCTAGGGAGCAAGTTAGCGTGTGATGCAAAATATGAAGTTCTGGTAAAATGTAAACAATAAAAATAAAAAAAAAAAAAAGTACCTGAATGACCTTATCCACTAAAGCTATGGCCTCACTCACTCGAGAAATATTTTCACAGAGCCTGAGTCCAAGCAACTTGTAATTCAAATACTGCATTCAAAGTGTGAAAATTTTGCACTAGGATAAGTGTCATAAATGACAGTGGAGATATGTAACTTGAACACTGGAAATGTAGAAATTTTACAAGAATAAAATGTTAGCTACCTGGTCATATGAGAAATCACTATTGCACTCAATCAGATGAAGAATACTCATGGCACTAGAACAGATTAGTCCAGGAGGGAGCTCCTTTAGTAAATGATGAAGAATAACTGAAATGCATGAACAGTCTCCAAATAAATTTGATTTGTCCTTTCCAAGTCCAAGCCCCACAATTACATCACGAACTTGAACCTTTTAACATAAGAGTGATACTCTCAATCAGATCATTGCCAGGACAGCACATAAAAAATTACTACCCATTCCACCATAGTAAATGTCCACCATCCTCTGTAAAATAGTATTGCAGATGGATATTGCTATCAAATCAATAAGCATCTCCCGTCTGCAGATTAGCAAATTATTTCATAACAGTAATTACTTCCCCTGAACTTAGTCAGGAGTACACTGATGTAATTCCGTTTACAACACCTTATTTATTGCCTCAATTGGTGTTACATCCACTTATCTAGATACTGGCGAGGATTTCCAGAACTAGAATACATCATGAATACTGGGCACATTCACCAAAAAAGTTCGTTTATTACTAACTAACATGACAAAAACATCAGGAAATGATGTTTATGAAGGCAGTTGCATTACCAATAAAGTAACATGACAAAAATAAAAGGAAATGATGTTTATGATGTTTAGCTGTTGAGTTGTATATTAGTATCTGTATGATAAAATCTTTAGATTGTAAATTAAATCCCGGATAAATAGGACATATTTGTCAGGTAGGAATAGCGATTCAACAATGAAGCATGAAAATCACGACATCTGAAAAGGTATGCCAAGACAATCACCAGTACAATCTCATAACCCGATGGAAGTACAGAATATCCCATATCAAAAAATATTTGTATTCAAGACATTTAGATTATTTAGAAGTTATTAAGTACTGGTTATTATAGACAATATACTGAAAGGATGAAAAGCATAGCATTGTATGTAGTTTACGAATCATGTTTGCAAAAAATAAAATGCTAAACAAGAGTCTACGCTTAAAATAGCAAGATGAAGAACATGTACTATCAGATCAACCACAAAATTTTGGTTAGACAAGATGATAGTATGACCAGTAAGACAGCACAATCACATCAAGACATTCACTTCAAGATGGATACAGAGGTAAGGTAAACATTCTACCAAAACACTAGATGATTGACACCTAATTTCTACTCCCAAATCCAGGTTGCACATTCTAACCAGCAGATTAAAGCTGTATTTGTCCTAGTAACACCAGAAAGATTTTTATCCCCCAAAAATTACTGTAAAACCAGCAAACAAGTATGCAATCATACCTGATTTAAATCCTTAAATATGCATCTCATCATATACTCAATAATAGGTTCCATCAGCCTCAAAAGTAACCTTCTATCTGCTAGAGAAATTATACATGTCGTTTCTTGTAGTGAGAGAATGCGCATCATTACAAATTTCAAGTCATTGATGCCATTGACAAGGTATCCTGTTGGAGACCAAAATGCAAAGCTTAAATTGGAAGAAATAAAGGAAAGATGGCAACAGGCTAAGAGTAAGAACTTGAGATACCTCAACAAACATATCTAATTTCAAATAGAAACACACATGGCCAGAATGAAGCCAAGTCCAGGAAATTTTTCTTGAGATTGAAAATTGATTCGTTCCAAGTTCGGAAAACAATCCATATGAACAGGCAAAGATAGGCTAAATAAGAATTTCAACCTTAAGCAGTCCTATGTTTTTTCCTTAAGCTTTATGCTTTGCCAGATAATTTTCCAAATACAAGGTACCACAGAGCAAATGAAGCAAAAATTAGCTTCAAGCTTTTCAATAAGCAGCATCTAACATGCTTGGCAATAAAAATGCATTTTCGATGGATATTCCATGGACTTAAGGAGTAAAATTCACAGGTTTTCTGATTATCCTCAGTTAAAGAACCAAGTTGAAGGGAATTGGCACTGAACACCAAAAATTTTAGGTGTACAGAGATAAAAAATGAGAACAATACATGTAAAAGTATACATATGAATGTTCAAATGGTAATCACTATCTATATGGTATAATAAGTTAATAGCATTATCGATCTGATCAAATAATTTTGAGTCAGATCCGGAGTATTAATTGCATTTTAGTATGGCTATATATGTCAAACGTCATACCATTCATAGACCGTATACTCATATGCAGAGGGTTTTGATCAACTCTCAAAACATCAAGATTTTGGCTTAAGTAAATTGTCTACTGAAAAGATGTATGATGTACATTTTGATAGTCTAAAGCTTATTTTCTCTATTTGGGAAATTTATGTACTTTCAAACTTTAAGTAAAAAGAATATGCAACATTAACAACAGTGTTTGGATAAAAGTAGTTATACCTACATCATGTTGAGGTAGTTTTTGAGCTTGGTGAACCATATATAAGTGGCAGTAGGCCAAAGCTAATGGATCTGCAATGCCTCTTGTCATCATGGCCAAGCGCTGGAGGCTACTCATAGGATTGTCAACAAGGAAACGCCAGCATGGAAATATGGCCAGTTCCAGATAGCTGATGCAGAAGTTGAAAGCTGTTAGCACAAATGATTACAAACCAACATGCAAAAGTTGGAACACTAAAATTATTAAATTTTACTTTGGCAACTCTTCCTATCAACATCTCTTTTTTTTTTTCTTTCTGAATTTACGTTCAACTTGTCTTGGAAAGTCATATTAAAAGTTACAAGCATCGAATTCAACTCTTTTACATGACTAACTAAAGCAAGTTGAGTGCAGATTTTCCAGGTATTTACAGTAAAGGCACTGAGATGATCTCTATGGAATTTTCATCATTGTACTTCAGGGATTTATCGCAAATCCCATCAGTTTAACAATTTAATTTTTGAAATTAATAAGAAACAAAAACTCGAATTTAAGGTGCAACCAGAATAAAAAACTCATGTTCCCTAATTTTGTAACTATTAAGATGGATTAGATGATTCAAACAGAGTAAAGTTATGTGCTTTTAGACTCCATTACCTTCACCACCCCTATGATCTTTATTTGTTTTACTGTTTGTTGTTTTTTGGTGAGGGAGGAAGAGGAGACATTTACCAGGATAATTTTTTCTTGTTTTTTGAATTTGGGTGCTAAAAATGGAGAATTAAAACCAAAGGTGCACTGAGGTGTAAAGTAATATCAAGACATGAAGGATAAAATTGAAGCAGGGTAAGAGCTTAAACATGTTAGCATATGGCTTGTGTAACTGAGAGTAAAGAAGCCTGGGTTGCTCAACACACACAGATGCATAGAAAAGGTGAAGGGGCATCTTGCTAGAAATCAAAATTCCTCTTGCACAACAACCTAGTCTCTTTTTCAAGAGGTAGAATTGAAGGGCTGCTACTTTTGCAAGAATGATTTTCACATAAGATGGAGAACCTAATCAAAGAGCTCCTTGATGGAGCAGACAATAACAGTAAGCAGAGGATGTTGGTCGAAGACTACCAGCCAATGATGGATCTAGGCTTACTACTGCCAAGTAGTCTATGAAGTCTCAAATTGAGTACTAAAGTCAAACTACTTGTCCTCCCCAAAAGAGCAGCTTAAATCAACCCATGGCGAAGCAGCACATCCATGTATTAAGCATAGTGGCCCATCTATGGTTTAGGAACAAGAAGAGAGGCAGTTCCAAGTGTTTGCGTGCCAATTCCGATTGAGGTAATGCTAAATTGATTATCCATAGTTGATGAACCTCTTTCAAGAATCAGATAAATCATATTTGGGTCTCATCATTCTTCCCATGTATTCATATTTGGAGAATAAGACTATAGTTCACTACCCAGTATACATTCTAAGTGGACAATCCTAAAATTTGATAATGTGAAGGATTGGCAACTCATTTAATGACAACAATATGTTAATACTGAGAAGGAAGTTTAGAGACTTCACATGCGCGGAACAAGTTCACGGATGGAACCGATTTTGGAGAACCAGTTGTTGCAAGTTTCTTTAGCATCGTCAGAAATATTACTGGCTTCAAAATCATCTGCCACAAGTTACACACAAGTTGATGCAAATATCATAATGAATCGCTTAAAATTTTCAATACTCAAGTAAGAAATTACATAAATCATCTGCAGAATATAAAAGTGCATAGATATAGACTTAAGTTTCAGAAAGAGGGTGTGAATCTGCAAGAGAAGGAGAGACAGGTTCCTAAGTGTCATGGTTAAACCTGGCAAAGAAGAAATGAATTTTCCATCTTCTGCGTGCTCAGCTCTCTGTCTAATTCGTTGCCATACCATATCACCCAGCATATCCATCACATCTGTGGCTAGAACGAATAGTGTTGGATAAAATTGTGCAACAGATGTGTCCATCAGCAGTCTGGCAACCTGGAAAGAAGAGATACTATTTCAAAAGGCAACAGCTAACAAGATCTCTCCTATTATCCACTCTCTTGACTGTTTCTGTTGATGCCAAAGTAAACATTGCATAAAGTCATCTAGCAAAGCAGAGTCCACAAACACTCTTTGATCTCAAGGAAGTTTTGGATCTTAGTTCATTACAAGTTAGCCGCAATTTAGTCATAACTCTACATGTTAAAATGTTGCAGTACATGTTAAAATACTTATTGGGTGTTTTGATCTCAATGAAGTTTTGGATCTCAGTTCATTACAAATTTAGCAGCAATTTAGCCATAACTCTACATGTTAAAATGTTGCAGTACAAGTTAAAATTACTTATCAGGTATCAGAGACGTTTGAAAAAAAAAAGGTATCCTCATTTAAAAAAGTACCCAAAGAAAGTTTCTTCAAGAAAGGTGAGCAAATAATCCTTCTTTCTGGAAAGTAGTATTGTTACTATAAAGCTTCAGCCTTGTTTCCCTTGGTCCAGTTTCTTTTGTCAGCCCAAGTGAGAAAAGGCTAGTATAAACAGAGGATATCACCCATTTACTGAGAGGACAAAGACTTCCCTAATGTTGTTGTTATAAAAACTCACTGATTCCTATAGTTTTATGATGATAGTTGAAAAAAATTGGCATCAAATACAACTAAAACGATTTGCAGAACAACAGAACTCACCCTGATGCACAATTTCAAAGATGTCACATGCTCCTTTTTACTCCAAGAATGGGCAATTTCATCTTTGAGTTCATGTAAACATAGAACATATTCCCTCTGACTTATAACCTTAAGACCTTCTTCTGTGAATTTTTGAGGATCTTCCAGTTCCTCCAAATGTGAATCCACAGGTGATTTGTCAGTTACTGCAAAATATTAATGCACTACAAATATTAAAACAAATGTGAATGCTAATGAAGACGAGCCACCATGCCATTACAATCCAAAGGTCCTTCAGGAACAATAAAGACACCTAAGCTCCAGCAAAAGAAAAGGAAGGGGAAGAAAACTGATTACCAAGCAATTGGGGCTCCTATAAATGCAGGCTCTAGGAAAAGTTTAGGTATTGGACAGCCTTACACCTGGGAGCAAAGAGCTTATTTCTAGGTACAGAATAAAAAAAAGCAATACAAGATGCATCATACCCTTTCCAGTCTTCATAATTGCATTTGAAATCTGCAAAATGGGGCCAGTAAACATTTACTAATTGAAATCGAACTCTTATGCAAAAGATCAAAATGGCATCATGTACTTGTTAAGATGACACAGGGGCGGGGGAGTAGAGGATTGGCAATACTCCTCTTTTTAACTAAGTTAATATTCTTTATTTGAATTACACAAATTGTACCTAAACTGTAGATGAGTACTACATCTGCCATTCTTTTATAAGAGTATAACAGCCCTGCAAACAAAATTTATTTCCCACAAGTCTTGAGAAATAGCAAGATATGATGTTTATAACTCATGCAACATTCGAAAAACTAATTAAGTCACAGATGTCTAAAAATGCAAAACCTGTGAGGTAATTGTATGCAGTTGTTTCGCCATGGACAAATGCACGAAAATGCAAGCATGTAATACTGAGTTTGCAAACATAAGATCCTAACAAAAAAAATATCTGGGTTATTTCTTGCCAAATTTCCAACACTACAATGACTTGTGGAGAGTTACCTTCTTGGAGAAAATAGTTTATAGAACTAGCCCCTAAATAATACAAATAAGACAGGAAAACATGCACAAACATAAACAAAAATTACATTCTTAGCAAAGCTTAAAATGCCCCAAAAAAAATACTTACTGAAGATAACGAGATATTCTTAGAGGCAGGAAATCTCTGCATCAAGATTTTCTTAAAAGAAGTCCATTCTTTGGAAGAAGACTGGACAGAAGCTTTGGCAGAAGACTGGACAGAAGCTTCATTGGATGGTCCTCCTGTAATCTCTTCATCTTGAAAATCCTCAAAAGAAACTTCCTTTTTCTCATCGATCTTCCTAAGTGGATCAAAAAAATCATTTTCTTCCTTCTCCTTATGCGCCAAATCAACCTTTAACAGATTCCTAAGTACCATCAGCATATTTTATACAAAGGATCAAACAAATGTTCAGAAGATTTGGTTAGAACAAGAAAAAACACGACCTTCCTTGTAGAATACATGAATTGATAAGCTGTTCAACTTAAGCATAGCTTCCACTTTCTACACTGATAATGGATTATATTGATATAGATTATTTACCAAGCGTCATTATCTAATCTTTCTTTGACCTTGGTAATCCAACTTGATTTGTGCATCACCAGAATTTCTGACCTAAAAGCTCCCAAAAGAGGCAAATCCCATCGCTTTAATTCTATCACACAAAGTGGCAAATCCGATCGCTTTAATTCTTTCCCACAAAATTTCAACTAAAATGTTCCACTGTTTCAATAATAACCAACAAGAAGTCGCGCAAGGACTTGATTAATTCATAGCTCTTCCTGTTTCTCTCCAAATCCTCTTCCATTTTTATCATTCACACTTAAATAACATAAGAAAACAAAACAATAGATCCTAAAAACCATATTCCGACTTGCACATTGAAGTAAACGACCTCAAAAACAATAAGAAAACATAAAGAAATTATACATTTTGGGCACCAGACAATCAATGAAGTCCAGCAAAAACTCACTTTTTGAGTCCAAGCAACGATTATTGTCATATCATAATCCAAATAAATTTACCTAAGAACGCATAAAATATTCAATTTTGGACCATAATTCTAGCAGATTCTTCTTATTTTAATTCAGGATTTTTTGAACTTTAAGACAGGGAAGAGAGAAATGTTAGAGGGACCTGGAGAGGCGTTTGAGAGGAAGTGGACAGAGGATGAGTTTCTGCAGGTAGACGAGGGAGAGAGTAAGCCTTTTCTTCTGCTATATAATCTCGATGTCTGAACGCAAGCTCCATCCAAGAAATTCAGCACACGAGACGCTAGCGAGTGTGTAAATCTGAGAGTTCTTGGCGTTCCAAATCTGGTTCTGGGTTTCACGTCAAGCAAGGGGAGTGAAGAGTTTTGACTCCGTTTGGCTGACGGGAAAACGTTAAAGCTGAAGGCGCCTATACCACGCCTTTTCAAGTGCTCCAATTTCAATGAACATTTAACTCAAAAGGCTTTAGTTACCCTTAAATTCAGTAGAAACAAGCCCAACATCTAATTACCGTCTAACCTTTTATTTAATAATATGAATATTGATAATTAGATTTCGATCAGTATTCTGGTAATATATAAAGTTTTAAATTGAGTTTTCTTATGTGGATTAGTTAAGTAGATTTAATATGTAACTAGCAATATAGAAATTATTTATATGTTAATTAATGCACTTTTAAAGTCACATATTTGTATAGGATAACAAATTATAACTCATAATACTATTCACTAATCAATTACTATGTAATATAATATATTAGAAGGAATGAAATATATATAATATATAATTAAAATACAAAATTTAGGAATTCGGTTGGTAACGAGAATTCCAAAAATCAAATTTGAATATCCGTTCCCAATTTAGTGTACCAAAGTTTAAGATTGGACATTAATCGATTCTTCCGAATTTCATTTTACCATATCCAATCTCCGATCTAAATTGAATCAGTCAATTATTCGCTCTTTCCTTTTAAACACCTCTAGAGCCAAAGACATGCAATTAAGTGTTAGAGAGGGATGGGCTAGAGATGGGAATAGTGTATAACATTTTAGAGAGTGGAAAATATAAATTTGCTACCATTCACAGTGACCCCAGCCAAGTAAAGCTGTAAACAAGCCAAACTAAACCGAACTTTTATTGTTTGAACTATGTTCGTTTGTTGTTTGAGATTGGCTTGTGTTTGTTCAATTAACAATTACGAACTAAAAAAATTGTTTGACTTTAACTCATCAATTGAATTTTCAATTCAAGTTTGAGCTCGAACTCGACTCGTTTAAGTTAAAACGAGCCGAACTAAACAAATTTCAACTATTAATAGAAGCAAACGATCGGAGAATATAGATAGAAGTTGCTTTCATGAGAAAACCATGAATAAAACTAACCCTACTTATTGAAAATAATATTTTACCCCATTCACGAACACTAGCAAGCGTTCGCGAATAAAATCGAACTCGTTTAATAATTTATTAAGTTAGATTTTATGTTTGAAACGAACTTCTATCGAGTTCGAACAAATTTAAACGAGTTGATCTCACAAACAACTTGTTCTATTTATAACTCTATGATTTGAGTCTAAGGCATTGTTTGGGCTGCAAGTTTTTATTAAAGAAAAAAAGAAATTTTTGACGTATTTCACAATCATCTTATCACTTCACATACTCACGTTCTCACAATATATTTTTCTTAACAAACACCACTTTGATTTTCTCACTCTATTGACCAAATCAATGGCTACCAATTCGACCAATCACAACTAAAACGGGCATGACGATACTTGGAATAGAGCATAACAAGTATGAATTCAAAACAATCAAAATAAACTTTGCACGATTTTCACTCAGGACCACTAATTAATCTAAACTTAAAGGGAAAAAATCCGAACCTACATGCCCATGAACATCTCTCATCTCGAGAATGTTTGGATACTCAACTCACAAGCAACTTAGTTTTTTTTTCCCTTAATCTAACATTAACAATCTATACTGCCCTTATCCTCCATCTTATCGGGAAGGGGGAGTTTAACTGGACTTGTATAGAAGTTGGGGTTGAACCTCCAAACTAAACAAGTGCATTATGATGGTTTGAAACTAGACCTAATGCGCGGAAGAACTTTAAGAGACCATCCCTAACGATTAGACCAATACCCAATGATTTACCTAATCTATTTTAGATTTGTTTACACATATTATCATGTGTGCATAATAAAGCTATCTACATTGAATAATAGCTTAAACTAGTCAATTAAACTGGACACCAGTACGATATCTTTAATTTGCGATAAACCTCAGAACGAAATTGCATTTGAATCAAAAACAAAAAAGGAAAAAGTGGAGTTGAATTTTAATTAAGCTTCAAGCCATTTTAGATCTTTCACGTGCGCAGTGTGCTCAAGCTCAACTCGACTAGACTCCTGTCAACCAGGCGGCCCAACTTTAGAAACGCTGGTAATGCAATCCGAAATGATTCACGGCTTCACACTCTGTAGGACCTCAAAACCGATTTTAGACGAATGGGTGGACTGACGGACGGGTGAAAACGAAGGTTCTCTATTGGATCACCAAGTTTTCGGCTGCGATAGCCAGCTAAATCTTGAGCATTCGGCACTCAACTCAAAAATAGCTTGAGTGCACCTCAAATTGGGCCCACTAGGGATACGTTTGAACTGGATGCAACAAAATGGACCATCCTTCGAAGAGCCCAAAACCATAAAAGAGTAAAGCGCGGATCAGCGTAAATGAACAACGATGCATTTGATGGGGAATAGGTGTATCCAGTTCCAGTTCTCTTCACTTGTGCAAAGTGATAAAATTTCAATGTATACTAGCACAATTTAGGTTACTGACATTGACATTATTTGTGGATGGTTGATAGGGTACGCGTAATATATAGATTCATTATAAAAAGATAGCAAAAATTATCAAAATGGTCCCTCGTACTTCAATAAATTCTCATTTTGTTCCTTACATATATAACAACGAAAAATGGTCCCTCACATATAACAAATATGTTAGTTTGATCCTAGAAACAATTCCCTACTAAATTTCTAGCCAAAAGATACACATCCAGATCATGTGTTCATATTTTCAGCAACAAAATAAAAACAAGAATAATATATTTTTTAAAAAAGTCCTCTTATCCCGCTTCCCAAAATAGTAGTGGGAGTTCTCTCTCTTTTTTTTTTTTTTGGTTTTAAAGAGAACATTATTCTTATTCCTACGCTATCTCTAAATGTATAAGCACGTGACTTAAGCGTGCATTTTTTGATTAGAAATAGATTCTGAAACCAAATTTGTACATTTACTATATATAAGGGACAAAGAATTTTTTTTTAAAATGTAAAAGTAGTAGTATTTTGAACATTTTCTTTAAAAGATACTGCATGAAAAATGACAATCTTGCTGCAACATGGTTGAAAGAAAAAGAAGCAAAAAAAAAAAAAAGTGTATCCTAGTTTTCTCCCATAATTTCGGACACGTAATTAATATTAAAACTGACTCTCTACATTTTTTTTTTTAACTTTGAATTACTCAGATCTATAGTTATTGCATAAAGGTAAAGAGACAAAACATAAAAATTGTACACCTGCTAAATACTAGAATTCCAAATAACTGCAATTCTATATTTATATTAGACTTTTACAGTTAATTTTACACTGACGGTGGTGATTGACGCTGGACCAGAAATATTCAACCTGCTAAATTACATGTCTTCTAATCCAGATGGGTTAAAATGGCTGCCACCCGATGAACAAGGCTGAAATATTTCTTAAGTTGAGTTGACATTCATTTTTTTCGTGTTAAAGGAAAATAGAAAACATTTGACTTAAACTTCTTTATCTGTGGTCAACCCAACTTGCACTTCATCGGTGCTCTTGCAATATATTAAGAATTTGACGTTATTTTAACTTAATTAGCGGCAGAGTTGTGGTCAATGCACGCTAAACTCTGTTAGAGTCAGATGAACGGAAGCTAAACAGCGTCTGATGTTACGGTCTTGCACTCAAAAGTCAAAAGGACCAAATCACCTGGTGGTCAAAGATAAAAAAAAATATAATAAAATACGAAGATGGGACTTCACTCTGGAGTCCCACATATTATCTTCCAACTTACAACGAGATCGTGATTCGAAAATATTTATGCCCGAAGTTAATGGCTGTGGTAATAACGTTCTGATAACAATTAATGAATATTCATTGCCAATTCTCCCTTCTAAATTCCAAAAATAAATAAACTTTTTGACTCGAGTTAGATGTAGATGATTCAAGCCATGGATAAAGCAAAGAGAAAACAGAGATCCAATATTGGTAACTCGAGCAAAAAGAGAGCAATATGACCAGTTGCAAATAGTTGCTCACAAATTTTTTCTGTAGACAAAAGATAGTAAGATGTTATTACTTTTTTTAAATTTGATATGATTTTTTTTTTCAAGTGGGAGTTTTGAATCTAAAACTTTCTACTTAAAATTCTTTCCGTCCAATGGTAAAGTACTATAAATACAAGTCAATAAGAAATTAAATACTATCAGAATATCACCTGAAGCCTAAATCAATGCTCCAAAGTGAAATACAAAGTTGAAAAGCCAAAGTTTGAAGGAATCAGATTGAATGCACCCTCTAAATATAGGACGTGCGGCAATAATGCTTGAGTTGGACATTTTCATTAGGTTATTTGCATTTCTTGTTACTCAATAGACGTGTAAGCAGTTCCTCTCTCAGAGAGATTGATTGGTGGTTGACTTCTTTGGCTCTATGATTCTTGAATCTTAGTTGCAATCTGAACTCTCTGAGTCTTGCAGAAAACCCAAAACCAACTTCCAGCTAAAGTTTTGGTCTGCAAATGCACGCTATTGATCAGCACGATGTTTTCCGCCTCATGAGACGCTCTCAATTGCCTTTTCCCTTTGCTTCGCCCGGCAGACACTTACCAGTTTTCTTGCCTCTCTATTTCTGAAAAATGTATATTGTATGCTGCCAGTGCTAAATTCAAATAAAATTCCAGTTCCATCCCTTGTAAGAATAAACAAGACCCGATGATGAATCTCCAACGACGCCTAACACAAAGCAGTACTCGTGAAAATGCACTTTTGGCTGCTTGTTTTTAGAAAAGAAGATGTACTAGTATAGTCTTAAATAGATTTCAGACTATCTGGTTTCTATGCATCAACCAATTAATGCAAGAGCATGAAAAATGTATTAGGGGGGGTTCTGAAGTAAACTTCACGATCTTTTATCCTGTAAACTAATTTACCTGACCATTCAAGGCAAAAACTGGATTCTCTCTATTGAGCTTGCTTCTCGTCTTTTTATCAGAAAGGCTCGACTTAAATTCCTTTACGTGATCAAAACTAATCATTTTTCTAGTGCCCCTTTTAGCATTCATCTTTGCTTTTCTTTTTTAATTTTAAATAATAAAGAATACATTGTGTAATAAAGAGAGAAGAGTGTTTTTTTTTTTTGGGTTGAAACTGGGGCAAAAGGGTCTTGACATAACAAAAGAGCTGCCAAATTCAGAAATCGTGGCAGCCCCAAAATCACTGGCTGCATATCTTGAGAGACAAAGAAATCCTAGAATTCGACCATACTCTTTCCAGCAAATCCTGTACTACTTTTACCACATTTTCCGCGTCAACTTCACCCCTCGGCCCGCTGTATATCAACCCCCTGCCCCTATGAACCCTAAGTCTTCCCAACAGATTCTCTAAAGAATTCCTCTCCCTCCCTCTTGCAAACAAGGAATTAACAACCACCAAGACCTCCACACTTCTTCCCTGCCCGCCCGTCTACCTCACGGCCTACACGAACCATGAAGGTGATCAGACTCATTTTCATGGTCGCCCTAGCCATGGCACTAGCCATAACTCTAATCACCATGAAAAACACTGCTGAAGAATCAGTAATGAAGAACAAGTACGGGATTCTGATCCACCGGGGAAGATACTGATGCGGCCGTCCAAAAGGTTAAGCCGTTTTCTAGCTGAAAAGCCAAAATCAAAGAATCCTAGAGCAGCTGATCATTGCAAGAAAGATAATGATATTTGCGACAGCATCCCGGGTGCAGAAGGGAGAAATTCGACATGCTGCAACAACAAATGCGTGGATTTGGTGTACGATGCTTACAATTGCGGAGCATGCAAAAACAGGTGTCTGCCGTTTGAAGCTTGTTGCAACGGGCAATGCGTTAATCTTTCGTATGATAAGAGGCATTGTGGATCTTGCAACAACAAGTGCATGCGGGGGGGATATTGTATATACGGCATCTGCGATTATGCTTAAAACAGAGCTCTCTTTCTTTCCATTTATTTGGTAATATTATACAGTACTATCAACTACGACTATACGGTTTGCCATTTTATTAGACATAACAATAAAAGACCACATCTAGCTGTTTGTTTGGTGGTTCTCTCAGATACTGATGAAATACGTACAAGTCGTCATCAATAATGTCGTCCTACTCTATAAGTCAAGAAATCCTCAAGGATTAATTTATGCTTAATTCTAATAAACTGTATGAAAGCCCCCCATGTATCATGAGTAATTCTTGATCCTTAGTTAACTGTTTTTGCTAGCCAAAGAGATAATAGGCAGATTATACAACTAAGAAATTTTCTTAGCTCCTTCAATAAATATTGTTTGTTGGAGTAACATATTATGACAATAAAAAGTTAGCATCTGACGTATTTTCTTTTGTGCGATTACAATTTTTTTTCCTCAATTGTTGGCACAGGCATATACTGGGTAAAACAAAGTTTACGAATAATACGTGTGCTGCATGACAGTATATATTCCGTGTTGATCTTGTGTTACTTTGTTGATTTATTCCAACATTATCCATCTGTAGAATGCAAAATTTTATATTCAAAACAGAAGTTTCATTGAAAAGACAGTAACCTGAATGAAAGGATCTTTTAAACAAAGATAAATTAAATGTTATCACAAGGGGTTCTGGATTTTGATGCTTAAGCTTTAGTTATTTTTGAGATGCATTTTATGCTCCTTTTTTTCCCCCCCCCCCTTTCTTGGGTGGAATAGAATGCATGTTCAAATGAAAAGCCAAACTGATTATCAGAAAGACGAAAGATAAGAACCAGCACCGGTGGTACTCACCTTCAAGGATTCTACTCCATTTGTATCCATTATTTTCCAAGCTATGATAGTCAAACAGTACTGAAGCAATCTATCATGCTCGTAATGCCAGCTTCAGGTAAACCTAAAATGCTTACAGAGAAAGAAAAACACCAAATACACCTTCGGACTTTGCTTGCTGATCAGCAAGCAGAAGTTCTTACTCCTTTGGCACGGGACGGGATATCAAAAATTCCAATTTTGTATACTCCAAGTTATCATCCGGTCAATTGTTTAATTAACCAGCAAGCTGAATACAAAAACTTTCACACAGTCGTAATAGTTAATTCATCCCAGTAGATTGCGCAAATTCTTCATTGAAATAAACTTAAGGAGCCAAAGAATTAAGCAACAAAATGTGCAAGAAAATCTTGCATCCCACATGCTCTTCCCTTTCAGAACACCCCATCATTGATCATCCCCGGCCACCCAGGTTTCCTCAAAAACGATGGCGCTCACATGTCATTGTTTATTGTGAAGATGACTAATTTCACAAATGTAAAACACTCACAAACATAAATAAATAATTTTCTTCGAGAGGATATCCATGAGGACATCTATCAAGATGGATGGAGTTCTTTTTTTTTTTTTTTTTTTTTTGAATAGGAGAAAGTCTTGAACCGAGGAGGAATGAAGATATACTAGGACGTCAAAGTTTAATTTTTATTCTTTTTTGAATAAATTTTATATACACTAATAGTGTATACACTATTATAATTGGATGCATAACATATAAATAAAATTTATATTTATCATGTATCCAATAATAATGGTGTATGTATTGTGAATGTATAAAAGATTAATCTTTTTTTTTTGGTAATCAGAAGTTGGGTTCAGAATGTTAGTTACGACTTCTTGTAATGAAAGGGTTACCAACTGGAGCTCAGTCAGTGGCTTGGGTTTGTAACCCATGCGGGGCCCTTGATACACTGACGGGATGTTACTACACTGGTCCGAAAGATGGCCCTATTGGAGATACTCACTGGCCTGCCTGCCCATTGCAAGACGAGATCTGGGCCTTGAGTTTTGGGCGAACGCCAAGGTGACTCGGCATCTCTGCCGTAGAGCGGAGGGCCCCGTTGTGGCTTGACTTTAGGCAGCAGTGAAAAAGCAACCGGTCTTTGCATAAAAGTTTGAACAGGGCCGGTGTTCCTTTAGTCGACTGGAATGTGATGCATGGCCTCAAGTGAACAACCATCACTGTGAGCAGTAATTTGCATCTGTGAAGGTTGGTTGGAGATCTTTTCTTTTTTTCCCTTTTTTTTTTTTTGGAGAATAAAGGAACCATGCGTCTGAGCATTGTTAAAGTGTTAAAAGTAGCTTAGTTTGAAATGGACAAGCAAAAGACATAAAGAGCTAGCAAGAGAGATGTAGGGCACAAGATAGAGCCCTCTTAGTAGGTGGCAGAAAAGGCAAAATATTGGTTAAAAGTAGGTGAGGTTTTTCAACCTAATATTTCAAAACTATGATTGGATAAGAGGCTGATGTTAAAAAGTTTGATCAGCTGAACCAATAATTTAAAGCCAAATGGCATTACAAAGGTATTAACAACAAAATAGTTAAATGACATGAGAAAGTACCAAAAAAAAAAAAAAGCAAAAGAAAATTGAGAAAAATGAACTCTAATTTTTTGGTTTCTCTCAATCCAACACAATTTTAAAAACGAATAAAACTGAGCAGGCATTGACTCAGTTTAAGTTAGTCAGTTCCTCTTTCAATCTCTCCAAATATCAAAGCACTGATATGACATTCATACTTCTGATCTTAGGAAATATACAGAGAGAATTTTGAATTTTAGATGTAAAAGGAAAATTCAAAAAATGTAGAGTCAAGAATGGTTTGTAAACTTTAAACATGTTACTTTGTTTTCCTTGACAAGAAGTGGGGCGGCTTGGTTGTATTGTATACATGCAGTTTACAATGTCCCTAAGTAGAACTTTCACTCCAAGTCGAGGGTGAGGAGTCTTAACAATCTCACCCCAATCTTAAAAGATGAGACACAATTTGCATTCTATATTGTAGAAAAATCAGAAGGACGAATCAGGAACTGTTCAAGATCAGTTGATTGGTTGTATATTTCCAATTTAAAACGTCAGTGCTTTATGCTGGGATTACAATAAAGTGTTCGAGAGAATAGGTTCATGATGTATTGGGGACCTTGGCGTGATGCCAATCAATCGCTTTATAGAAGCATCATTTAAAAAAGGGGGGAAAAAAAGAAAAACTCAATTGCTTATAGCTCAGAGCCGTGAATCAAAGGTCGTAGGAATCACTTCCAGCAATTGTTCTACTCCTCCTTATCAAAGCCAAAGAAGCCTTCGATCGATGGAACCTTAGTTCTTCATGCTTTATGACATATAGAAGAAACAACGTGAAACATGGCTCTGAGCTTCATCAATTTAGAGAGTCAAGACACCCTTTTTTATGAGTAAGTGAGAAAAATGGTGATTTATTCTTTGCCCCAGCATTGGTAAACAAGAAAAGGATGTGTCCACCAAGTACCACAACATGACACAGCTGCCGAAAAGAGCAAAAAGGTAGAGTCCCAAAGGAAAGAATATTTTATACAGCGTCATCTTAAATCCAGTAATGGTAATTGGTCGTAATCGAATAACATTTTCTCCTGATATAAGGCTCTATCTGGCTCTAGTCACTAGCTGCTAAACCCAAAGCGCATTTACTATAATATACTAAAAGAAGCATCACTCCAGCAAATAAGGAAAAGAATGTTCCCTTGTCATCATTTCAGGGCAGCCTTCGTGTTGTCTCTGTTGCTACCTGCATTTGCAGATATCCAGCAATGTAGTGATAAATTTCGACAAGAAGCTGCCAAGAAAATAAACATAACAAGCTGCAGGAAGCAAAGTTTGGGAGCTGAATTTGCTTGGAATTACTTCAATGGTACAAGAAGACTTGAGATTCTATTTGGGGCAAAGTTACCCGGTGACATGGGGTGGTTGGCCTGGGGTTTGAACCCTGGGAAACATGCAGGGATGGTAGGCACTAGAGCCCTTATAGGTATCAAATTAAGGGATGGAACAATATCGAATGATACGTACAATATTACTGGTTTGACCAAGTTAGGTTGCCAACTCCTACCATCCAAGATTGATTTGGAAGTTCAGGAACTTAGCTTTTCTTTCGAGGAAGCGATTGAGTTACACGTGATACATGCTACAATAGTTCTTCCTCGAGAATACAATGACTCAAGTGCAAATGTCGTTTGGCAAGTCGGCAATAGTGCAGCTGGAAAACAGCCCTTCAGGCATCCCAAGAATATCTGGCATTTTAATTGCAAGGAGACAATAAATTTGATTTCAGGGAGTGCTCGAGGTGATGGAGCTCATAAACTGCAGAAATTGAGACAAGTAAGTTAATACCAACACAAAATGGAATCACTAGTTAATCTTGAATAGCCTTTCTTTTTGATGATCACTTAACCTATCGAAATGCAGCTTGATTTGAGCTATACAGTTCCATTTATTATAAACAACCAAAGGCAGCTTTGAAAAGTTCTTATGGAACTCTTAACAACGTCATTGAATTCTTGCAGGTTCATGGTATATTGAACATTGTGGGTTGGGGAACATTTCTTCCAGTGGGCGCAATTATCGCGAGGTATTTCAGAAGATTTCCAGTGGAATTCTCCCGATGGTTTGCTCTCCATGTTTCATGCCAAATTCTTGGATATCTACTCGGCACATGTGGCTGGGTCATTGGATTATGGCTCGGAAACGTCTCCAAATACTATGGTTATCATACTCATCGAGTTTTAGGAATAACTATTTTTACATTTACGACACTACAAGTAAGTCCATCCAATGCATCACTTAGTATAATACATCCCCTCCCCGTTGATTTTCTGTGTCTCTGCAATGACAGCAAGGACTCTAAACGTTATATTTATCTGCAGATGTTGGCATTGCGGCTAAAACCAACGCGTAATGATGATTTTCGAGTGTACTGGAACATGTATCACCATTTTCTGGGCTATTCATTACTGGCCATTATCTCATGTAACATATTTCAAGGGATTGCCATCTTAAGCGCAGATCATACCTGGAAATGGGCTTATACTGGATTGCTTTGCCTGTTAGGATTGTCTGCTGTAGCACTTGAAATTTACACTTGGATAAAGTTTTGCAAAGAACAATCGCCTAAACGAGAATCTCCAGACATTCACAAACCTCCAGATCGGGAGCAGAAACACCCGCAAGCAGGTAAGAAAGATGAATCTAGTGCAAGCACGGAACACATCAACTAATCAACCAAGTTGTGAAAAAAAATCAGGTGGAACCAAAGACCAAAATGCAGCCATAAATATGAGAAGTCTGAGAGTTCTAAAATTCAAGAAATTGTTTCTGCATTTCACACCTCAAAGGAGGGAAGTTATGACTAGTTTCAGACTGGGTGGGGGACCTATGTACTAGTGTGTGTGTGTGTGTGTTTTTTTTTTCCTTGTATGCTTGTCATTTCCTAGTGTGTTCTAATACTAATCGCATTATTTGATGTAGCTGCTCAAATTTGAGCAGATTTGTCTTAAGGAAAGAATGGTCTTTTAAGTCCAGCAAAGAAACCACGCAATAAAAGGCAGAGCCTCCCATAATTTGATTGTCGTTTATGAGTTACCAATTAACTTTACAGCAATGGTAATCCTGGTAAGGCAAGCCAATTCTTTTTGTCCGACGAGCTTCAAAATAGAGAAATCAAAATCTAGTTTTTTATTGAGGGAATACAAATCTAGTTACACCGAGTTTATGAACATTTTACCTACCTTGCCTACAGTAATATTTAGTTATTCGCATTGACATGCTCTTCACTGGTGAACCCACAAATTAAAATATTAAAATGAACCTTAACTTTTGCTATAAAAGTTTACAATTTTGTTACAGAAAGAGGGCCATAAAAAATATTTAGTCGTCCGAAAATTGTCTTCATTTGGCTATTCTATTGACAGGAGAGCTGCAGCCTCATGTTATCCTGAGGTTTCAATTTCACCAGAAAATGAGATTCAGAAATTAAACTGCTCCAAAGAAAAAAAAAAAAAAGAAAACTCTTTGATAATATGAAAGACATAAAGGGAATCTGGGAGAGACTTTGGTCATGGCTGCTCCAGCTGTAGAGGGCGTAGCTGCCACGGCTCTCAGGTCAGTTCTCCACCGTGTCCGGCAGGCTGCCGAGCAAGCCAGTCGCCATGCTGAAGATGTCAGGGTGGTAGCTGTAGGCAAAACAAAGCCAGTCTCTCTTATTCAGGAAATCTATGACGCAGGTCACAGGTGTTTTGGCGAGAATTATGTTCAAGAAATTATTGATAAAGCTCCAAAGGTACCTTTTTTCCGCTCTCCATATCTGGGATTCGTTTTGGTCGAAGAGTTTCTTATTAATGATTGGTGGATCATTAAATAAATTCAACCATTAGTAATTAGATCATTGGGTTCTTGATGAATAAAGGTTTGTTAATTGGACCTTAAACAAAAGTTTGTTTTTTGCTGTAAGAATTGCAGCTTCCTCATGATATTAGGTGGCATTTCATTGGGCATCTGCAGAGCAATAAAGTGAAGTCACTCCTTGGTATGTTGGAATTGATATTTCAATTTTCAAGCATGTGATTTGACAAAGCTCATTTATCTTGTGTTCTTGAACATTTGAACCATCGAAGTTTAATCCTTTTCTTCAACTTAGAAGTTATCACATTTCCTTCTAATTTGTCATTTATTAGGTTGGACTAATAACGCAATGTTGATTTTATGATTCGTTATTGCTAACAGCTTAACTGAATTCTATTTTTCCCTTGTTGCCAGAGACATTGCGATTGAAAATGTATCCATTTTGGAGACAAAAATCCTTTTAACAAGATGTTTTACTTATGAAAGATGATATTCTGAACTCCAAAAATCTAAATCTCTAGGCATGTCGCCTTATCTTTTAAGGCATCACGCAGTACTTAGAAACATATGCTGTAAACTTATATATTATAGGAGCCTATGGATTTCATCCCAAGTCTCTAGCACAACACGTTAGTTCTCTTTGTTCATAAGCCACCGAACTGGGCATGATACTCATATTTTATTTTGGTGTGTGGTTGCCAAATTGGAAAATGAGTGAGGTTATGATACATGTTAAGGCTGATCTCTACCACATGCAGCTGCCGTTCCAAATCTAGCAACAGTTGAGGGTGTAGATAACATAAAGGCAAGTATTTGATTTGAAGTGAATTTTGGAATTGCAAGATTAGAGCTCAAATGAAATCCAGATGCTTATGACAGATGTTCTGGGCTGTCACTCACAAGGAGAGTTGTAAATATGCCTTTCTTCAATTCATGAACAGGTTGCAAATTATCTAGATCGTGAAGTTTCAAGGCTTGGGCGTCCACCTTTGAAGGTATTTGTCCAAGTGAATACGAGTGGAGAAGCATGTAAGTGCTCACATTTTGATTCTACTGCAGAGTCCATCTAGTCAAATCTTTTGAGCTTGACAATTGATAACAAATGCAGCACCAGAGCTAATATATTTACTTCAGAACTATCCTGAGTCTTATTATCTGTAAAAGAACATTTTTTAGTTATCCTTCTTGGTTGGCAGTATGATACCAAGACCTGCACAGCAATATTGGGATATTTTTGAGTTATTTTAGTAGTGTTAATCAGTCAAGTCAGTGTAGTTGTACTGTGGATGCATGTTTTGCCACTTTGGATCATTATAAATGGGAAAAACAACTTTGTTCTTAGTTTCTTGTGAAAACAACATTCTGTCATGATTCTTACTCTGTAGTGATTAGAGCTACATTAGTATTGCCTTATCTTGATTTCATCAAGGTCCATTAGACAACAGTTAAATTGATGATTACATGCAGCAAAATCTGGTGTAGAGCCATCAGATTGTGTAGAGCTTGCAAAGCATGTCAAGCTGGGTTGTCCAAATCTTGAGTTCTCTGGTCTAATGACCATAGGCATGCCCGATTACTCCTCAACTCCGGAAAACTTCAAGGTAATTTCCTAACCTTCTTGGAGTGATTGAAGACTGTAATGGCTTCACTTCTTTGCATTTTTGCAGAGGTATGATATAGCTTTATAATCCACGCAAGAAGCAGTGGCTCATAGGGTTAGCATTCATGTTATCGCTGTCTCTTTGCATGTCTTTTGCTTAACAGCAAAAGTTATTTCTTTTCTGTTTTCTTTTGAATATTCTTTTGTTTGAGCAATGAGATATGAACATTAGTTTTTATGGCATTTTCGTATGTGAAACTGTATGCTAAGTATATCTGTGTCAATTCGGTGTAATTTGAAGTGTCAATTTGTGTGTGTAAAATTTTGAATCGAGGCTGAATTCTGGGTGATCATTGTTTACTTGCTGACCACATATGCATACACTTTTTTTGGATGGCTATATTACAGGCTCTATTGAACTGTAGAACTGAGGCCTGCAAGGTGCTTGGGATGGCTGAGTTCCAGTGTGAGTTGTCAATGGGCATGTCTAATGACTTTGAACAAGCAGTAAGCGTGGATTCTTGATGCATAGAATTTAAGAATTGAATTTTCATTGTTGATGGAGTTTACTATAATTTCTATTTACCTTCTGTTCAATTTATGAAGGCTTACAGCTGAATGAATACGTGCTATTACTGATTCCCCAGTGTTATGTAACTTTGGGAATAAGTTTGTTCGAGAACTGGGACTGTCTTGCAAATAGTTCACCAACAGTTTTTCACCATTCCAATGATCTTAGAATTTGTAGTTAGGCTATAGTAGTCTCTTTCTTTGCTTTAGGCTGGACTTTTGTGAGTTCTTTGTTGCTTCTATTTATGGTCTGTGTGAGAAGTTTGAACTTTGCTCCAATTGAAATCTTAGAAGATTAATTTATTTCTGAAGCTGTTAAGAGTGCCTGCAGCTTGCTTGATATGATACATAACCATGAGCTCAATTTCGCCGATAAGTGAAATCATATTTATGTATGTATGCACAAACACATCGTGTATTAGACATAAAATTATCGTGTATGACCACAATGTTTGTCTGAGATTAGAATCTTGATTGTATGCTGAAATTCTCAATCTGAAGATTTGTTGGAGATAATGATTATTCTCCTTCATGTAAAAAGATTATGCTAGTTTTCTCAGTAAATCTCACTATCCATCTTAAACAATGACTATAGATCGTTGGTGGCCAGAGCATGGATTGGTGTTTGTGAAATCTGACTGCTCTTTCCCATACATGCAGATCAAGATGGGCAGCACCAACGTGAGAATTGGATCAACAATATTTGGACCAAGAGAATATCCAAAGAGACACTAGATGCACAATCAATAGTACCTTTGTGCTGCATCACTTTTTCTCGTGTTATTTTTATTAGCTTTCTGATAGATCCAACACGTTCATGACCAGCAATCAGTTAATTCAATTGAATTTTCCTGTAGAGAGTGGAGACCACATGCTTATCGATGTCTATCTAATTTGATGTGTTGGTACTGTGCACTGGAGTGGTCACGCTGTTTGTACTTAACTACTGCTGTTATGCCCCACCCGGAGTCTACTTTTTTTTTTTTTTTCTTTCCTGAAACGTCAAGATTTGTATAAATAAAACACAAAACTATACAAAGATAGAGCAACGGCTCCAGAGGATTAACAAAAGGGCGGTTACGCCTAATCTAAGAAATGAGGTGTTGGACACCTCGAGGATTTACCCATTCCTCGTCAAAACCTCTGCTTAAGGCTAAACCACAAATACTTTCACTAATGCAACTCAGGTTATTATTCATACAAAACGAGCAGGTCTGAGGTCTGAAACATGGAGCTAAAATTCCTAATGTCATCCATCACAGTAGCCAATCTGATGTCTTTCACTTTAGCTGCAGACGGGTGTTTGAGTAACTTTTGGGAATGAACCTGAATTCAGATCTTTAACCACTGCTTTTGCCTTGCTTTAGCTAGTATCAGTCTAATTGCATTGGCGTAATCTAAAAGGTGATTTCCTGTACTTCTTTCGCACAATGCCCACATTTCTGATACTGTGCTGTTGTTGTTAGTTGCCTCAACACCTACTCCAACCATGTGAACCTCATGTTGTTGCCGGATCTCAACCTGTACCTTGATTTCATCTCTCCCTTCATTAGCTTCACTATTCTGCCCGCTTGCTCTCCTTGTTTCATGTCTGCTCAGCCTTGTTTGAGTACTGGAATCTTGAACTTGTTCTAATCACTCCAAATGTGCTTGCTGGCCAATCTTCAGAGGATGTTTCTGTTTATCCTCAAATTCCCATTGATTTCTTGCCTTCCATAGCTGCCACAATATATAAGCAGTTAATGCAATGTGATCCGAGCCTCCATTTCTCCCAGATGCTTCCATGATAGTCCACCACCATTGTTTAAAGTTGCCCCTCTGATCTGAAGCCCCATCCCACTGAATTGGAGCTAATTTCCAAACTTGTTGGGCTGTGCTGCAATGAAGCAGTACATGTTCTACAGTCTCTGCTTGTTCACCTCATGCTTTGCATATAGGGTGTCCATTTTTTGTTCTGCTGAAGATTTGCGCTCTGACAGGCATTGCCCCCACTACACATTTCCAAATAAAATGCTTAATTTTTTCTTTAATTTTCAGTTTCCACATATCTTCTTCCAGACTGTGTTGTTAGAGCTGCTAGTGCTAGTCTCTCCTGCAACAGCTGTGTGCGATTTCTGAGATAGAATCCGCAGCTTAATCTTTTATATCCAGATCTCACAGATATCAAAAGTGGTACTGAACCTGGACAAAATTTCTTGAACATTTGACATCTGCTCACCTCAGATAATCAAAACAAGAAAAGAAAAACATTGGGACAAATTATTCAATCACTCCTCTTGCTTGTATGGTAAAGCATTTAAGCTTTGAGTAGCTACCAGTCAATTGTTTAGAAAGAAATTACAAACTACAGAATATAATTGCGAAATTAAGTTGAAGAAGCTAACAAGAATGTGATGTATACACTTTAAGGTCAGCTTATATTAGGCAAAGTCGATCAGATTCAGAGCTATCCCACCAAAACTTATTCCAGGATCACCATTCACATCTTCAGCCAGTTGAACGATTATACCAAAGTTCCTGATATACGTACTGTGGCTTGCGGAGTATATTCAGACCCATAAATGTCACAGTATTTCCTAATTGCTTGGCAATTATTTTGGAGGGAACAAGAACTCAAGTGTCCAAATTCCTTTGGCAGAAGGAATTAGACAACTATGCTGATCCAAGACTATTTGATGCCGCATTCCATCGTCTCTAAGATTTCAATGGGCTTCTAATTCATATTAATGTTAGTGGAAAAGGGAATATGGATAAGGAAAGGGCAAAGAGAGAGTGGAGTCCTAGACAGAAGCATCAAGTTTACCCTTGGAAAGTTTATAATGTAAAACTGTAATGGAAAAATATCAAACTAACAGATGGTTTTATGTAGGACGGAATCATTATTGTTCTGCTCAACTCACAATCTCTTCCCTTCAATTCATTGCTTTCCTAACTTCAAGATTTTTCTTCACTCTTGGGTGGGGGGCATTTTTGTCCTCAAGGTACATACCAGATGAGAGTACTATTTAACAGTCTGCACTCCGCGCCTCTTATCAATTTCAACTACGCAAACTCCCCTCTGCTACTTTCTACTACCTCTGCTCCCTATACTTGCCAGCTGCGGCAGAAATTTAGCAGCGGCGATTATGATGGTATCATTGACACACTCAACCAAAATTTCATTACTTTCCACCAATTCCAACGAATATCCTCCTGTTAAATTCCTCTTCCAAACCGGCAAAAAGAACACTTCCCGGAAGTGCAACAGTTTCGGATTTCGGTCCCCAAAGAAGCAAAGTTGGAGCTGCTCTGCATCCGAGCAACCCCAACCCCGACACCCACCTCAACAAAACGAAAAAAGACGACCCAAATTCAAGAAAAAACAAGCCCAGCATACTGATAAAGAAAAAGGGGTCGACCCGGTTGGGTTCCTCAGCAAACATGGAATTTCCCATAAAGCCTTCGCCTTTTTCCTTCGCGAAAGGTAGTATTTTTTGGTTCTTTAGCTCTTCTTGTTTCCCTCGTAACTATGAAAGTTTTGATTTTTATTGGACCTTTTATTGGAAGAGGTACCTAGTTTGATTTTTTACTTTATGCCAAGGTACAAAGCGTTGAAGGACTTGCGGGATGAGATTTTTAATCGTTACCTCAATCTAAAGGAGCTGGCTTCTGGGTTAGTGCTTACGTTCTCTTTCACATATTAATATTGGGGCATCTTATAATATTATTTAAAGTTTTAGTTTCTCATGTTTTTGAAAGTTACTGACTTTTGGATAATTGTTTTTGATATCTAAGTGCCTGTCAGAATTCTTAGCTGAACTCTCTCTCCCTCTCTCTGTTTTTTGGCATAATTAACAATTATAGCATATTTATTACTAGTGATGCCTATGTTCTTATTACGAGATATGAACTGCTAGAGTGATGCCTATGTTTTTTATTTCTAGATACGAACTACTAGGAATGCAACGAAATGCGCAGCATCGGGTAGATTTCTTGGAGTGGGCTCCAGGTTTGATACCATCTCTGAGGATATTGTTTGTAGAAGGGCAAGTGTCATTTTTTTGCTTAGTTCAAATTCAAGCTAGTTACTAGGTGTATCTGGAAGCTAAATATCTAAGAGAAGTTGTAGTTGTATGCTATCTGTCTTAAAATGTTTTATAGATGATAGTTTAGGATTAGGATTTAGCAGCTCCACTTTAGGTCCAGACTAGTGTTGTTTCTGAATGCAATTAACATTGCTCATGTACCTGACATGTGAAGCTGAAAATCTTGACATTAGGTGCTCGTTATTGTGCTATTGTTGGAGATTTTAATGGCTGGTCACCCACAGAGAATTGTGCCAGGGAGGGTCATTTTGGCCATGATGACTATGGTTACTGGTTTATTATTCTTGAAGACAAATTACGGGAAGGTGAAGAACCAGATGAATTCTACTTTCAACAGTACAATTACGTGGATGATTATGATAAAGGTGACAGTGGTGTTACAGTTGAAGAGATGTTTAATAAAGCAAATGATGAATATTGGGAACCTGGTGAAGACCGCTTCATTAACTCACGTTATGAGGCAGTAGCTAAGCTGTATGAGCAGATATTTGGCCCTAATGGGCCTCAAACGGAAGAGGAGCTGGAAGAGATAGCTGATCCAGAGACTAGGTACAAGGCATGGAAAGCGCAGCATAGAGATGATCCACCAAGCAACTTACCTTCTACTCATGTGATAGATACTGGAATGAAAGAGTACGATGTTTTCAACATCATAGACGATCCTGTATGGCTAGAGAAATTCCGTGCTAAGAGTCCTCCCATTGCCTACTGGTTGGAGACTCGTAAAGGAAGGAAAGCGTGGTTGAAAAAGTATATGCCTGGTATCCCCCATGGGAGCAAATATAGAGTATATTTTAATACTCCAACAGGGCCTCTGGAAAGGGTTCCTGCCTGGGCCACTTATGTAGTCCCAGGTACCCAGTGTTATCTGTTCATGTAGTTTGCATAGCGATGCTTAAATAGTATAATATAATGCTCACTCTATCGCAAGCCACTTCACTTTTAAAGTAATCATTTTCGTGCTTTGAATGTGTGATCTGTTAATTTTTGTTTTTAGAGGGCCATTGCTAATCATGTACTCTTTTATTTTATTTTTTTGAGGTACTTGGCAGCATTAATTAATCTGCTTAACTTGGATTTTGGTCTCAGAAATGAACTTATTTGGGTACATATTCTTGTGTGAGTATAGGTGTTTTTCGTTTAATGGTAGTAAAACAAGTTTCATGAGAAAAAGAAATACTAGTTAATTTTTTTGTATTCCTACAAAGGTAGAGGCAAACACACAGTTTTGACATTTGTGCTGCATTGATGTCAGACTTAAATGAAGAATCTATCTTTACCTCTAATTGACTTCCCATCATTTTTACATGTTGTTTTTATTTATTTAGTTTGCATATCTTTTGTTTCTATACTGTCATCCTGTAACAGTTCAATGGTGAATGCTATTTGAACATGCAGATGCAGATGGCAAGCAAGCTTCTGCAATCCACTGGGAACCACCTCCTGAATCTAAATATAAATGGAAGCATAAGAATCCACCAAAGCCAAAGTCTTTACGCATATATGAATGTCACGTTGGAATTAGTGGACAGGACCCAAAAGTTGCATCTTTTTATGATTTCATTCAAAAGGCAATTATTCAAGTTATTTTACATTTGTTTTCCCTTTTGTTGTCCTTATTTTCTTTCATATTCTGTCTTTTAATTGCAACTTCCTCCATCTTTACAGCTCCTGCCGCATGTAAAAGAAGCTGGTTACAATGCAATCCAATTGATTGGACTTGTTGAGCACAAAGACTACTTTACAGCTGGTTACAGAGTGAGTTCAGAATTAGATGCCCCTTATCCATATTCCTTCATGAAGTAATGATTAAGTGTTGAATTACAATCTTTTAATGTACCATGACATGAATTCTTGAATTTGGTAATTAGCACCATATTAAATCTTCCTGTGAAATTAGTATTTGAAAAGGCTGCAAGATAGGACTGTCAAATTGGAAGTATATTTGTGAAAGTGTGATCTATTGATCTTTTGGATGAAGTATTTGTTGATGGGTCCTCATGTATTCTCCATTATATGGTGAACTCCTGGACTGAATAAGGACTTACAAGAAGGTTGCAGAGAGAATGTCAAATGCTCTAGAATGCATCCTCTAATATTTTCACTCATGCAAGCCAGTTATCCAATAGATTCTCTAGTTCAGTAAAAGCTAAACTGCTGTCAAATTAGCTTTTGGTGGCATAATATTTCAGTTCTTCTTTATGTGACTAAATTTATGCTATTAGCAGCCGCTATGATTCAGTAGTATAATATTTCAGTTCTTCAACAGGTGACTAATTTTTATGCTGTTAGCAGCCGTTATGGTACACCAGAGGACTTTAAGCACTTGGTTGATGTAGCACATGGTAATTCTGGAAGATTGACTTATAATTCATAGCAAAATTGATATGCTTCTATTCTTTTCTCTGGTGACCTCTAACTTCTATCTTTGTTCATTTGTGTGCCAAAATTTAATCTACCATTGACATCATACTTGGAAGAATTAGTGGACTTCAGGTATTGTGAAATTTGTCACCTGAAATCAGTTTTCTTGCTACTTATCAGACTTAGGAAAAGAATTGGAGGTCATAATTTTTCAGTAGAACAATATTAACTTGCTGTAAGATTTTAGAATAAAATATTGGAGTCATTCTCTCCTTTAAGCGTGGGAGTGACTTTTATGTATTCATATTGAGAAATGTTCTTCATAAACAATTTAGTTTTGTTTTAACCCAAAAGACTAGAAGTAGTTGATGATAAATTTGAGCTGTCCTTGTGCTACCCCCATAAAACAAGCCAACAATTGATTGATTGGAGAGAGGAGAAGAAGAATAATGGAACTATTAGTCTAAGATATTGGTTTTCCCCTCAACGAGGAAGTTTGGCCTACATTTTCTGTATAGATTTTACCTGACATACAAAGTCAGTTGTCACTTCTTTGAATTGAGTGCCTTTGTGTGACTGACTTAGTCACATATGTCGCTCTGTTGCTATTAACCTGTTTTGGAGCAGTGTTCTTTCTTACAACCTCATCAACCTTTTGATTTCTTTCGGGCTGCAATACCTTTTTAGCTGTCATTTTCGTGATAATTTTTGCATCTCTTTTTTTAAGTGGTTTCTAATTGCATGCTTACGTCGTAATGAATATCATCCCTTGATCTCTGTTTGTTTTTTGCAGGGCTTGGGTTACTGGTCTTCTTAGATATTGTCCACTCGTATGCAGCAGCTGACGAGATGGTCGGTTTATCACTTTTTGACGGATCAAATGATTGCTACTTCCATTCTGGTAAACTGTTTTTGGCAAGAAAAAAATGCAATAACTGTAGATGACCATCGATTACATTTCCAGATTTATCTAATTGTTATCTTGCCTTGCTGCTACTTTGTGTCCTTCTGAACACTGTCACATGGTCCCGTCTCATCTTAGGAAATTGTTCAAAGTAATATTAATTTGCATGTTCGTTGAGTAAATTTTCAAGTTGTAGGGTGTTAGAATTGTATGTCAGCTCCAATGGAAAATGGAAATCAGGTTCTCTGGTTTAGCATTGTGATGTTGATCAAGATCCTTTCTAATAGTTTATACTGATATTGTTTTCTGGTTGTTCTAGATTTTATACACTAGAAATAGAAGTTATAGGGAATAGAAAAGAAAAAAAAAAGGAAATATACTTTAAGCTGGTCATAAGTTATGCTCCTTTCTATTCCATATAAGCTTCTGGTTTTCGGAAGTTTTGTCATTGTATCAGTTTATTTTATGGGAAGCTAGGCAAATTATATACTTGTTGGTTCAGTTAACCTTATGAAGTCCATTTTTTTCCATTTTTACTCGATCTCTCTTTCTTTCCCTGGCAGACACACATATACAGACATACATACACACAGACACTCTCCAATGTGGTGCACAAGGAGCATAATTTTATGTTTGTCCAACTCTTTTTCCACTGATAGGTAAGCGAGGCAATCACAAATTCTGGGGTACAAGAATGTTCAACTATGCAGATCAAGATGTGCTGCACTTTCTTCTTTCAAATCTGAATTGGTGAGCATAGCATACGTACCTTTCTCAAAAACCTTTCTTTTCTGACCTTTGATCGGAGAATTCTGGGATTTCTGATTGATATTGTCTTATCACCTATCACCTCCTTCGTTTACTAGAAATTTGTATCCAATTATTCCATTTGTGTTAAGTATCTTTCTATTCTTATACTGTTTGTAAAAGTTGGTGTTTTATTGATTGCTCATGGAATGGTGTTTGTTAGGTGGGTGGAGGAGTATCAAGTTGATGGTTTCCATTTTCATTCCCTTGGATCAATGATGTATACACACAATGGATTTGCTTCATTTATGGGTGACCTGGAGGAGTGAGGCTTCTGAAATCTTGTTGATCTACTTGACATCTTTTTGTTTTGCTTTGCTGTTTTCTTTTTTCTTTTTTATTTCCTCTCTTTTACCAAGGCTTTAGATTTCTATCAAGCATATTATTTTCCCATGGCTTGTAAGACCATATATTTCTTTGAAAGTTTGTTCACCTCTGGAATCTGTATTTGGTCTTAAATGCATGTATAACCTTTTCCTGTAGGAGGTAATGCTTTTCCGTTGCAAATAGATTTGTGTATCTTATGTGGCTTTCAATGCACAAATTCAGGTCTACATATAGTAGTATGGTTGAAGATGTTGCTTTTTTGTCCAGAAGATAATTTTCTTCTTTCTTCTCGCAGGTATTGCAATCAATATGTTGACAAGGATGCATTGTTATACCTAATTTTGGCGAATGATATACTACATGCTCTTCATCCTAATATTATCACCATTGCTGAAGATGTGAGTAATCTTGTATTATTTGTCCTCCCCAGAACTTTCTCACAGTATTATGTTGTTTGGTCAAATATGGTCTTGCAATTTAAACATTGTGCCTTCATTGATAGACATGAAGATGAAGCTTAGTGTATTGTTTACGTACTCAATAGAACTTTTAACTTTGGGATGGAATTAATTTGGTTTTGTATGCATAAAATTTCATTAGAGCTCCATGTTTGGGTTCTGAGGTTAACAGAAGGAATCAAGAAGGCTAGTAAAATTGGTGGGCATTAAAGTTTGTAGAACTTGGAAATATCAGATGCTGTAATGGAGAATGAAAATGGATTGTAGAGTAAAAGTAAAACACTAAGGAGTTGGAAGAAGAGATGCATGTTGTGACAACATTGTTAAGTTTGCAACTAGAATATATGTAGAGAAAATGTCGAAAGATGATTTCAGCATCTGTAGAGAAGGTTGACAAAGTAAAATGCCTTATCATTGTGCTGCCTTTACTGGTACATTGTTAATTCTGTTATCCATGTTTTCCCAGTATTAAAATCCTTGCTTCTCTCTTTTTATGAGATTCCTTAATTGTTTATAATTGCCTTTAGCTTTGAAGCCTTTTCCTCTCATTACAAACTCTGGAACTTTGAGCTTGTCCTTTCATGGCAAAGGTCAATAATTTCTTTCACTTCTTAGGCAACACTTTATCCTGGACTATGTGAGCCAACTTCCCAGGGCGGACTAGGATTTGATTATTTCGTCAATCTTTCTGCACCGGAGATGTGGTCATCATTCCTTGAGAACACCCCTGATCATGAATGGAGCATGAGTAAGGTTGTTCCATGCTACTGCCTTAGGATACTTGACAATTGTGCTTTTCTGCTTAAAACTTGTTTTTTTAAATCTTGTTTGTGCAGAAATGTTTTCGCAAATTTTTTTGTCCTCTGATGAGTAGTTATATCACAAAAGCATTTTGTTTTGGAGAATAGTTTATCTCTCGGTCACTTATTCATTTCTAATCTTCAAGATTGTGAGCACCTTAGTAGGCAACCGACAAAATACAGAGAAGATGCTCTTGTATGCTGAAAATCACAACCAGGTAATGTGTTATTTGCCCGTTTCTCTTGTAAACTTTTTACTAATTTTGTTATCTTTATTAAACCCGTCATTAAGTTGTACATCTTATCTAATAATTGATGCGTTTACAGTTTTGAAATTATCTTGCTAATCACTGATTCTTTGATTTCCAGTCCATATCTGGAGGGCAGTCCTTTGCAGAAGTATTGTTTGGTAATGCTATTGGCTGCTCTTCTGTTACAGAGGAGTCATTGCTTAGAGGTTCTTCACTGCACAAGGTAACCTTTTTGATCATTTCAGATCATACTGTGAAAAACTATAAAATTTCTATGATTTGGTCAGTTGTTCACTAGCTCCATCAGCTGGAAGACAGAATACTTCTTATAATCTCTCTCTCTCTCTCTCTCTCTCTCTCTCTATCTATCCATCTATCTATTTATTTATCTATTTATGTATTTAACTTTTTGTAATTGTTATGCTTTTAAGAGAGTTTTAGTTCTTGAAGAAACTCATGCTACATGGAATAGATAGGATCATTTTATGGATGAAGTTGGTGTATATTCCTTTTTCCAAAGACTATTCTTACATGGATTACCTAGAAAATATTCAGATTTTGAACCGTTTCCAGTCACATTGTTTGTGATGCACCTGCAGAGGTACTTTAAACAGTATTTCTCAAATGGTTGAGTTCTTCAATTTTTTCAATCATTTTAATCAAATTTGGTTTCTTCAAGGGTTTTTATCAGTTTACTCTGTATTTTTGTATCTCAACTGGTATAAGTTCAAAATTTTTCCCTCAGTTCATACAGCATTGTCTATTTACTCTCTGAAACTTTTCTTACTTTTGTACTTATTGTCAACTAAAGGTTAATGTGTGCTTGTTATTTCTCAGTTTAATTTGAGGTGTTTTTTAACAAGATGATCAGGTTGATTACATTTACAATTGGTGGTCCAGCATATCTCAACTTCATGGGTAATGAATTTGGGCACCCAAAGGTGAAGCCTATAACGTAACTGTGTTCTTTACTGTACATCTATCCACATCTATGTTGTCTGAATATATTACATAATTGGTTTGCTAGAGAGTTGAATTCCCTATGCCAAGCAACAATTATTCATATGCACTTGCTAATCGTCAATGGGACCTCTTGTCAAAGGAAGGAGTGCATAATCAGTTGTTTACTTTTGATAAGGTAATGATTATGGTGTTGTGCTTTTAGTATTTTGTCTTCCTTTTAGGCTTTCTAGCCAAAAACCACCTGACTTTAACATTTGGCATTTCTTGAAATATGTGTTGTCTGTTCTGAATTATATATTGTGATAACGATCTGCGTTCAAAACCACTAATATTCCACATCTATGAATTTCTAATAGATTATAGGTTACAAATAAGATGGTCCTAACTGATGAAGTTAGAAACATAAAAAATCTGATCCAACATATATTGGTACATCAAAAAATGGAACTGCTATGTAATCACCAAAAATGGAATTATGACTCTAATATCTTCTTCTTCCTAACCAGGATATGATGCACCTGGATGAAGCTGAAAGTATTCTTTCAAAAGGTTCAGGAGGTCGTTCCAACGTTCATCACATTAATGATCTGACTATGGTAAATGAGTAATTTCCACACGTATGTCTGTTTTCACATGCTTTTGCTCATGCTTTGGTTTGTATGCTTTCTTCTTTCATTGCAATCCAGTTGCAGGAAATGAATATGCAATAGCTTAACTCTAAATAGTGGCCTTCTCCACCTTACCATTTGGAAATTTATGGGTTCCCTTATTCGGAATAAATGCTATAGTTCTTTTAACGTTCTAGTTGGTGCCACAGATCTAGCAGTCAACATATATTCCTATTACATGAATATATGAAATGCATTTTACTAGTTGTCTCCATTTCTTTTTTTTTTTTTCCTGATTTTGATCTCCATGGACAAGCAACTGTGGGTTACTAAAATTCTTATTCTGTGGTGTTGGAAGAGATGCTACCGTAAAGTAGATAGTAAATGCCTTTAGATCCTTTTTTGTCTTGTTTGGCAGTCTTTGCTTTTATCATTATTGGTCTGTATGGCTGATGCAGATAATAAATTAATCATAACATGCCTAGGAACTTTTCGTATGTGCTCATAGTTGCTTTCCAGCTTGCTCCATTCTATGGACAAATTTAAGCATATTTATCTCATCATGTTTATCATGGCTGAACATGAACGTCCCTTATGGAACAGGTTATTGCCTATATTAGAGGTCCTTTCCTCTTTGTGTTCAATTTTCATCCCACAAATTCATATCACAATTACAGCGTTGGTGTGGATGAAGCTGGAGAGTATCATGTAAGTGATGTTTTATACTTTGGTGTCATCCGACATTCTAACTAAATCATAATTTCCAACTTTATTTTGGCTTGTTCTTTAAGATCTAAGTGAGGGCATAATTTGAAAAGAACTGAGGGTATAATTTCTTCTTGATACACTTTCGCCAATTGGCTAATGGAAGCATCTAGCAGTGCCCCATTGGTAACTTTCTTCATTGCACCTGCTCCTAGAAATTACTCTAGAAATACTTGATTCTCACTGATGGTCAGTTCCTAGTAGGCGGAATATGGCTTTTTCCCCTGGGCCACCCTTCTTGAAATTTGGGAACTATACAAAACTTGTCAAGGGAATAACTATTGCAAATAGTTATTTGATTTTGCAATAAGTACACTTCCTGTCAATAAAGAAATTGGAATCTTGGTTTCATTCACCTTCTGTTTCAATCTAATCCTGCATGAGCTGGATGTGCTGTGTTTTTTTAACTAGTCTAACACCTGGTGAAATTTATGAAATTGAGAAAGTTTCATATCGATCAATGGTTATTTCACCTGGTGGTCCAACTGAACCACAAAATGACCAGCTTTTGTGGTGACAATCATTTGAGAGTTCCGATATACAAGCATTTTCCCCCATTCACTGGGAGATATCCGATTCTCTGTTATGGCTCAATTTTGAGTGCGATATTCTAATAATTATTCCGATGTCTAGTTTAATCTTCGTGTTTTGCATATTGAGGGAAGTTATGGATCTCTTCTTCAGATCATCCTTAATACAGACGAAAAGAAGTACGGTGGTGAAGGATCTTTTGAGCATGACCAGTATGTTCAAAGAACCATCAATAGAAGGTTAGTTGTGACTCAAGTTATCTCTACTGGTCTTCCTAAGTTTGACAAGCTATCTTTGGTACAGAACCACCAAAATTTGTTGCTAACAAGCATAATCTCTTCTGCAGAGTTGATGGATTGCATAATTGCTTAGAAGTGTTTCTTCCAAGTAGAACTGCTCAGGTTGGTGTTTCTACAGTGTTTTTGATTTCCCTTTCTCCTTTTATTTTGACAGAAAGACAGTTTTTTTTTTTTTTTTTTTTGTGTGTTGGGTTTTTTTGGGGGGGGGGGGATAAAGGATCATAACTTAGATTGTTGCATGTGTTTCAATCCTTTTTATAAAAATGGGCACTCCTGCAAATGCACCATCTCTGGCCTAGGGGGTGCATGGGCTTGTCCAACTGTTTCTAGCAAGAGCGAGGGATAAATTCATTGGAATTTGAATCTAAGTAGGTTGATTTTACAAGTTATCTGAGTATTTTAATTTAAGGTCGTTGAAGCATGTAGGAAATCATAATAGAGACTCCTTTTGTCAAATTGCTTCAGGAGTAATTATACTGTTACACTTTTTGGAACATAGAAAACAGTAATTTCTTTCCTGTCGAATTATATTATTTCTTCATTGCCATCTGGGAATGGTTATGATATGGTGCTAGATTAATAATTTTGAGAGAGAGATGCAAAAAAGTTATTTTACTGTCATGACCATTCTTGGTTTCCTAGTGGCTAACTTGGGTAGATTTTCTGAAAAAATGGATTCATGAAATCATAGGCATGCTCTATACGTGAGCATCAGTTTGACTCCAGAATGCCCAGGTGATCTGCTTTCAATTTGGCTCTTAGATTTGCTTTCCGGATAGCGCGTTTAAGCACTGGTTTGGTTTCTCAGTTTCAATCTCTGCTGTGTGCGAAATTCAGTATCCCTATGATTGAGGATCAGTTGCATCTGTCATTGCAGGTCTACAAGTTAACGAGGATACTAAGAGTATGAACTCTTGTGCTGTAAGAACCCCAAGTATCTTCATATATTTAGAGCGGATCAGGAAGCGTAAATTCAGGATTCAAGCTTGATGATTTCATTGGCCCAGTCCTTGAACCTTCAACCATGAGTTGATGACCGTGTCATCCATTTGTGGTTCGTTGGTTGTTGGTCATTTGTCCATTGTTCTTGATCCTAAGGTTCTCCAACTACTCACCTTGAATCAGGACTCCCATCTGGAAATTGCTCGTCTTGTTGAGCAGGTTTTGGATATAAAACCACTGGCTTTGCCTTTCGACTCCCACAAGTTTTGGACTGTCGAGGTTCTTGGATTCATAGTACTTTGCTGCCCTGTAATTATCATGCAATACACGGATGTAGCTCAATCCTTTTTTGGAGCCATCTCTGTTTGCATGCTCTGGTGTAGTATAGATATACGGGGGTTTGAAAGCTGTGTAATTGGAAGAAGCAAACCTTCGATGTCGTAGCAGATTTCTCAGTGTAGACTTGTAAGGTTCATTTTTTGTTTTGTTTTTTTTTTTTCAATGACTTATTCAATTGAAGCCCAGCAGTAATCTGCAGAGAGAACAAGATGATTTTTTAAACTACATTTACTCGGAGCTTGTAGAATGTTGGATTGTTCTCGACAATGGAGCAAAATCTACAATACGCAATTCGACTGGTGCATGACAATATCGAATCATTCACTTGTCGGATCAAGTTCTTTCGCATTATGGTACGTGAAAGTTGGTTATTTACTTATTTACACACACACACGGAAAAAAAAAAAAAAGGTTTTCACGGGCAAATGGTTCGACAATTATGGCTAAGTGGGATGCATATTTATTGGACAAGTTAGGGTTAAGCCTGGTGTCTAAGCACCGAAACAATGACAACAGTTGTCTCAAGCTAGTAAGTGTCATGAACAGGCTAATATAAAGTGGATATCTGATCAGAGACTGAAAATAATTAAGAGGTTTGCCAGTACCTCAAGCTAATGAGTTTCGTGAATAGGCTAACATAAAGGATATCTGATCAGAGACTGAAAAAAAGTAAGAGGTTTGCCATTACGTGTTGCAAGTGAATAGAATCTATCTACATCAAAAATCACGATAATCCCTAAAATCAAGAAGGCAATGTAAGTCCTGCTTGAACACTTTGATTCATTTATTTCCTTGAACTTCTAATTTTATATTCGCTAGGCTTGAGGTTTAAGTAAGTTCAACATTGTCCTGAAAGTCAGGCCGTGACTTTTGGGTACCAATATCTCAATTTTTTTCTTAATTATTCTTTTTTACAACAAAAAAAAATTCAAAACTTGAAAGGAGGACCCAAAAGTTGAATAAGGGACCTCATGATCACCTAATGACCTGGTTCAGTACTAAGGAAGCACCTCTGTCATAAAAGTGAGTATTATACCTTAACTAATAACTGATACGAACGTCGCCAACCGTGTGACGAAATCCGTACAAGACGCGACTAGGATCTAGAAGAGGTATTGACGTTTGAGACACGAACGCAGTGGAATAGACCTAAACCCGTTGATCACGTGGCCAAAGAAACTCGGTATGGGTAGAGGACGCCACAATCTAGCTTGTTCCTAGATTGATAAGTCGAACGAATATCAAAGAAATCTCTAAGATATTCAAGAAAGCTTCAACGAAGCGTTGAGAGAACTCTCAATTTGCTATTACAAAGAAACGATGTAATATCTTGATTGTTTGATTACATGTGGTCATAGCCTTTATGTAGGCTTAACCTATAAAAGCTAACCCTACCTTGACTAGGGTTAACTAATAAACTAACCTAAACTAATAGACCAACTAACTAAGGTGCGGACCAAGGCCACCAAGACTGGCCGACCTTTTCAATTCAAGGACTAACTAGGGTTTGGTTAACCAACAAGCTGGCCAAACCTTTATTGAACAAACAACTTAACCTAACTAACTAAGTAACTGGCAGCTTGATGCCGAGTATTTAAACTCCTTCATCTTATCATGTGAGGCTCGTATCAATAACTAACCCTTCTCAATTTGATGTAATTTGGTGTAACTACTGTACTCTTTAATGCAGCATTCCACTGGGTCGCTGGCTTACACTAACTGAGTAGGAAGATACACAAATTATCACTAAAATCAGACTGTTTCGGGTGAGCTGGTCTTGAAACCAATAACCCGGGTTATGTCTGTGAAAATACTCGGCTCACTATGATTGGGCCCTCTTGCGAAAAAAAAAAAAAAGGAATTGGGCAAGTCCAATTTTACGTTACAGGAAATAAAAATATCAATCCAGAGGTCCAAACAACATGAAAACCCAACATAGAGTCAGCCATCTCCGAAGTCCAAAGTCCAAAAGCAAACGTTGCTTCGGCATGAGCAGCACGTGTCAGCTAACTCAGAAAGGCTTCAAAGGAAAAACGGATGACGAAAAATCCAACCCACCGCTGCACTAAATCCCTCAGTTCCTCTTCCAATTTATGGAAATGTATTACTACTTTCTTCTTCAGCTCTCTCTTCTTCACTGCTTACCTTAATTTCTTCGTCCATGATTTCTCCAATTTTCCACCTATAAGTATCCCTCACTTAGATAGAAGTAATTTAGGTTTTCCCAAGACGAGAGAGAGAGAGAGAGAGAGAGAGAGGGAGAGGGGAAAAGGAAAAAAAAAAAAAAAGAAAAAATTGGAAGAATAAGCAGAATCAAAGATTTTTTGAGCGGCCGACAGGTAATGGCGAACTTACCTCAGTCCTTGTCGATGAACGCCGCCGCTTTTGGTGTTCCGGGCTCGTCGGCGACTAGCCCTTCGGCCGCCGCCGCAACTCAAGCCAATAAGGATCGGAAAATGATGTCTGCCGAGCAGCTTGTGCTTGAACTTAGCAACCCTGATCTCCGAGAAAATGCCCTTCTCGAACTCTCCAAGGTTTATATGTTAATTTATGACAATTTTACAATTACATTAATGACTAGGAGAGTTGCCATGTATTTTTACTTTCTTTTTGGAGCATTCCCGGAAGAATGTTGATTTTTTTTTTCCCTTCGCTGATTTATTGGATTGTCTTTTGCACTCTCTGATTCATGGGGAATTGTCTCTTCCTTTCTTGAAATTGGAATTTTGGGTTGTTTGGTAGTTAAAATTTCAGTATGATTTTGTTAAAACTGGCGATAAATGAGAAAGTGCGATCCTTCATTGTTTTTTCATCTTTCATTTCCACACGCTTAGGTGGACAAAGTTATCATTTGGTAAAAGAAGTGTTTTCCCCCCCTCGAGTCTGTTGGAATAATACAATATTGATGAATCGCTATCAGGAATCAAGCGATCATTTGCTTAGTATGGGTGATACTCTTGCCTATAATTGTTAATCTGGTGCAAAATTGACTTAATTCTCGATATTTTTTTTGGGATCAAGAGGCTGAAAATTTTGGATGCTTTTTATCATTTTAAGCTTATAATAGTACGTTTTCCGCATTCAAACTGCCACACCATGTTGAACTAGGGGCAGTTTCATGATATCCAATTCCAATTGGTGCCAGGAAGCACTAAATGGCCAGAGGAGATTTGTTTGATGCGACACTTTGTGTTTGATGCGACACTTTGTGTTTGATGATACTGCAATAATGCAATCATTAATGGATTGGAATCAGAAACAATTAGTCAGTATACAAAAGACTTGTCAGACACTAGTGTAAAGTGCAATTTAGGAGATGCAAAAATTATGAGGGGATGTATTATTTAAGACTTTGAATTACATATTAAAAGGATCTGTTTTGTCCTCTGCCAATTGCTGTTGCTGAAATAGCTTTGTGAGCGTATAAAAAATTCATCACCATATAATTCAGTTGTTCATATATGCATTATTGCATAAATGATTCTAATGAATTAGTGCTCTAAGTATTTGGTGTATTTTACAGGCATAGTAAGCACTGTGCCTTTCCTTGAGAAAATTACTTCTTCTGCATATTTTAGCTCATAGATATTATGCATATTTGTGGCTTTCAAATTTCACAACCGATCGTATATTCTTCCTTTTTTGTTCATAATTGTAGAAGAGGGAAATCTTTCAAGATTTGGCTCCGCTACTTTGGAATTCTTTTGGGACTATTGCTGCACTCCTGCAGGTACTTACTATGAAAGTATTCTATTCTTTACTTTCTTCTCTGTGTTCATCATGGCATAAGATGCCAATTGATAGTGTTTGTTGATTCGTGAAGATTCTATGGATTAACTACCTGATTTTTCTTTTTCTTTTTTTTAAAAGAAAACTTTGCCAATTCATATATTGGTTTGGTGCTAACATATTATCTACATTCCTTGACTATTGTATTCTCTGTGGATATATGTTTTACGATGTGATTTGACAATAAGACCTCAATAATTATCTTTGTGTATGTGCATGAGACATTGATGGTGGGGAAAGGAAAACTACATTGATAGACATTGATGGTGAGGAAAGTAAAACTACATTGATAATGGAAAAACTATGTGTAGTGCATTTGATGCATCTCTTGTTATAAAGACAGTTTACTGACTGGATTGGTGTTCTTTTTTGGGAGCATGCAGGAAATAGTTTCTATCTACCCTGTTTTATCTCCACCAAACCTGACTCCTGCACAGTCGAATAGAGTTTGCAATGCACTTGCGCTTCTGCAGGTACTATTTATTCTTGTCTTTAACTTTATTGTGAAAAGATGATGGAACAATTTCATATCACATTGTCGTGAGTCAGAGTCAGATCATGCATGTACATACTAAAGAAACTCAACATATTTGAGAGTTTACAACAATGGTTTCATTAACTATCGTATAACTTTGTTCCTGATGTTAGCTCTTGCCATTTTTGTCACTGAAAAAATAATGACTTTAGAGCTGCCATAAATGAAATAAGGTATTGGGAATGTTCCCCCCTTTTTGTTTTTGCTGGTGTTGCTGCCATAAATGGTCCAAATCTAATTTTCTGCTCTGAAGTGGTCTTGCTCCACTTTAAAGATTATCTGTTAGGTGAAAATCATTTGCTTTTGGTGAATTTGTTGGTTTGCCTTTTGCAGTGCGTGGCTCTCATCCTGACACCAGAATGTTGTTCCTCAATGGTAATTTACTTGTCCTTCATCATTAGGATTTTTACATGCATCTGCCTGAAGTTTCAAATCTCTAATAGGCAAAATCTGTAGACAAAGAAGAAACCCTATAGTTGTGTCTTATAATGCAGCATCTACCTTCAACCTCCTGGTGTGCCTGTGGAAAAAATATGATTATTACATGAAAAATTGTTGAGTTTTTTATGATTTTTAGAGTAGCCAGTTATTTGGATTGATACTATTGCTCTCTGCTCTAAATATTATCTTAGGTTTGAAACAGAATTGAATGTTCCAGTTTGAGTTTCTTGGAGACTAAATAAGTCAGAAACCATGCCTGGTTTCTGAACTAAAATATCTGTTCCTTTTGTTGCACGTAAACTATTGTAGCAGTAGTGCAACGTCCATTCAGCTGTGGACCTCCTCCTTGTGCCTTTTCTTCTCAAGAGCAAGACAAGTTGCAAAACCATTGGGTCATTCTTCATCTAGTTGAATATTGTTTTGCTGTTGTGTCAATTGATTCTTAGTGTTGCTTTGCTTCTTTGCAGCCCATATACCATTATATTTGTATCCATTTCTCAATACAACAAGCAAATCAAGGCCTTTTGAATACCTGAGGCTTACCAGTCTGGGTGTCATTGGTGCACTGGTGAAGGTATTAAATCATCCTAAGTTCATATTTTCTATTCTGCCTCCACCTCTTCTCCCCATATAGCATGAACCATCTCCTTGCCATTCTTGATGTTCCTAGGTTAAAGAATCTTTAATAGCAGCCATGGTGTTTTCAGCAAAACACGTATCGTCAGGGGAAAAAAAAATGAAAAGGAATATATAGACCAATGATTTATGGACTTTGAGTGCTTGTATCACTGTAGAGTAGAGCAATACATATTGTAAAGTTGCACGTCTGGGGAGGAATATCTAGTTTCTGCAGCCTTATAAGATATTATCTTGTATCATCCTATTTCTGAGTGAAGCTGCAATTGAGGCCTTATCTGTGGTTCTGCTCATCTTAAGTGCTTTCTTTTGTTAAGCATTTTTAAATTGATGTTGCTATCTCCCATAAGATAAAAATGAACAACTTCAGGGGTTGATTTCTGTCTGATTCCTTCACCAAGGGTGAACATGTGAAACTTACTGATTATTGTCTCAACTTTAATGTATCTATCCTCATTTCTTTAATTTGTTATTGTGTTGAAATGCATTAATTGAGCTGCTCTTGAAAGTTCACTTGAATCATGTTCTATATTACTTGGACTGTGCTAGCTATAATTTTCTGGTTGCCTTTGCTCCTTTTCAGGTTGATGACACCGAGGTTATTAGTTTCCTCCTCTCAACAGAGATAATTCCCCTGTGCCTTCGCACAATGGAGATGGGTAGTGAATTATCGAAAACAGTTGAGTGGCTCCTCACTTTACAATGTTTTCTGATGTTTTAGTAAAGAATCTCCTCATTTCTGCATTCCAAGTATAGTTTGCCTTGCAAAAACTTTTACTGGATGATGTATCAGACCCTGCATGATTGATTCACTTTAATCTTTGAGAATGGGAGCTGGAATTTCCTTCTTGATGTAAATGTCTTTCCAGCAGTTAGTGTATCCACATTTGATGAAGGTCAACAGTCGAAGGAGCAGTATGTAGATGTGAAAATGATTCTTATCTGCTCTAGAGATTGTTGTCATTTAGTGGCTACTGGGGCTGTAGGGTTTGTCAGTGACTGCCACCCTTTTAATTGAACTGGAGACTTCCACACTGTAATCCTAACTAGCTATTAGGAGTCGCATTTTGGAATGTCGCATTTGCTCATTTAAAGGTTGTTCTTGCACAATATAGACATTTTACTTGTGCAGTTGCAATTTAGCCATCTTTCTTTCTGGAACTCTACTTTCATTGTCGCTGATGATAGGCAATCTGCTGGCAGGTTGCCACATTTATTGTACAAAAGATTCTGCTGGATGATGTGGGTCTGGACTACATATGCACCACGGCTGAGCGGTTTTTTGCTGTAGGTCGAGTCCTGGGAAATATGGTGGCTGCACTTGCTGAGCAGCCATCATCACGACTGCTAAAGCACATTATTAGGTGCTACCTTAGGTTGTCAGATAACCCAAGGTGATGATCCAAAAATAATACCTCACTGCATATTGTTTCTTTCCTTTTCTCTCCTCTTTCTGTGCATACTGACGCCTCTGCATTTACACAAACAATTTGTGTACGTGCGGGTGTCTCTGTTTATATGCATCACATGTTTCAGTATGAAAAACATGATGTTTCACAACCGTGTGTTGTGCAGGGCTTGTGATGCACTTCGGAGCTGCCTTCCTGACATGCTTAGAGACGCCACCTTCAGCAGTTGCCTTCGTGTATGTATTCACTAATATGTAACCTGGGCAAATTTTAGCATATAATCTTTAGCAGATATTCTGATTGTGGATACGCTGGAAATATAAATGTTTTAACACATATAAGCAACTTCACCTTTCTGATTTGGGGGGGCCTTCATCTTTCGTGTTTTTCATGTTGCCAGGAAGATCCAACAACGAGAAGATGGCTACAACAGTTGCTTCACAATGTCCAAGGGCCTCGGGTTGCACTGCAAGCTGGGACCGGGTTCGACCATATGCTAGTGAACTGACTGGAGGCCAGCCTGTTTTGTTTGCAGTCACTGCTGATGATTAAAGCTTTTCATTTTCAAGTGCATGCTGCTTTAGTTGCTTGTTTAAGGTCATTTGTAGATGAGGTATTTATACAACTCTAGTAACTTTTCGTAGGGGGATTAAAAAGCCTTGGCTTGGATATGAGGTCATTTTGTAAATGAATTTGATGTTATTATAGAGGTTTTGTTTTCAGTAGCTGGGCACTTTTGTGTTCTTAATTGGTACACTCTGACCCTGCCTCTTTAGCTGGTGGAGATCAAATGAGATCATAGGCCTCAACAATTGTTTCTCATAATTTTACTCTACAGTTATCCATAGAGCGACAAGTTTATTACAATCACAATTAACTTTTGCGTTAAAGTTTCAGGTGTAACACAACTCTAGAGAATATGTAAGAAATTGTTGTTTTATATGTTTTTTATTGTTCAACTTCATAGATTTGATTTGTTATAGCTGGACTTTGACACGGTTGATAAAGGAGTGAATTCACAGCAATAGTGGACATCATATCTTTATCTTAGTGCCTTTTATTGATCAAAAGGCTGAAATCACTATAATACTCGGAATTTTGTCGGATTACCTTGGTATTTTGTGGCGTTGGGCTGCTTTGTGGCACAACCATCAACCATGTATGTTGCGTTCAATTTGACTTTGACTTAGCATTGATGATTTAGTCCAATGATAACTATTAGTTTATAACCAAAACACTGATTATACAATTATGAATTGTTTAGCTTGTTAACATTATATTGTCAATATATACTTTTGTGTTTTGACAGGAGATTATTTCAAAAAAATTAATTAAAATAACACTGCAAACGTAACGTGATGCGTATGAGACCATAAAAGGTTGTTAAGAATATAAAAAAGTGATTTAAAAAACATGTTTATAATACAAGCAAATGATATTTTAAAAGAATAGACGCCCAAATACACTCTTAATTAATTACATCACTTGTGGACATTGAATATATAATTTTACATGGAGTCATTTTCTCCACCTTTTGACCTGGATTAACAGGCACTACGTTGGATAATACATACAAATTATTTGATTACTGTTTAATGTGTAATATATTTTTCTAAATTTCTTCATCAACACCCAAGTTGGTTTGTATTTAAAATTTATAAAGCCGTCTTAAAAATTAAAATTTTCTAACAGATGCATAATAGGCATTCGTGAAAATACCAAAAACACATCTACTGAGTTATTTTTTCTCTCTGTTATTTTAATAATTACAATAGGGTAATTTGTATATAGACACACTTACATTTATTGCACCTTCTGGATTGACTACATTTTACTTAAAAACTAATACGTAAACCCTACTCCTATCCGTTGCACATGTAGTCAAACTGTAAAAAATAATCTAACCTCCTAAAGTTCCATCCAATCCCAAATCTAGTCGCAACTCTGATACGGCACCAGAAATAACATAAAAGTAACTGGATTAAGGTACAAAAACCGATGCATCAAGGAATCTGAAAAAACAAATTATCTATAAACAGTAGCCAGCAATTTAACTTACCTTAAACCCAATAGGAAGTTCGGACAAAGTAGGGCAATTTCAGAAATTTTCCCCAATTTCTGACAAATTTACCTGAAACCTTTCAGGTTTACAATACTACAATTACCTCCCCTACAATATTACACTCAATTTGCGCTACTATAACCCCTGTTTCCAACCCTCAACAGATTTGCCCTACAAGTTCATATACACTGCTGCATTATTCTAGTCAAAATTACAACCTAGATACCCAAAAAACAAAAACCTACAAGATTATAAAATCTTTGTCTTTTCTTTTTTTTTTTCAATTCATTTTGTACACAAAAACAAGATGACCGTTGGTATGTAATGCTTTTGGTGATTTCATTCTTTGACGTAGGAGACAATAATTCAGATACTACTCTTCTTTTAATCTGTATCTTATGAAGTTGAAAGTTAGAGCATTTTCAATTTTATAGAGGACACCAGATTTCAAACAAAATGTTATTGGAATACACATAATATCTAAAACTAGATGCTCCCTTCATGCTGGTAAGGTTGATGTTTGTATATTTCAATTTTCAGACAGCAATCGAGGGCAAAGATACAACAAGATTGAGATAATTGCACTAGGATATAATAATAAGGGGGTTGTGTGTATTGGGAAATTGTGCGAGGTTAATTAAGGATTCTGATGAACATTTTTTTTTGATACACCTAAACAGTGAAAATGGAGGCTGAAATTGAATACTCAAAATTTTAGAGAGTTGAGTGAAATTGTCAAAGATTACACGTAGTAATTCCACCTCCAATTCTATTTTTCAGGAAGGGAAAAATGAAATATAACGTTCGCCCCCACCCTTCCTTTCCCTGCGACCCTGTCCTCTCCTTTTCCTGCTCTCATGTCCCCAAAACGCCTCCCGACAATCAAATAAGTTCAGACGGGATTAGCAACTTCCAAAGCACATCATTTTTGAGTTTGACCCATAGCCCAAGTCTTCCCCTGTGAAAATCCCATTGTTTAGGCTGCCATGACCTACACCTTGGAGACCTCATCGGACGACGGGGAGATGATGGAGACTGTTACAGACATGGCAGCATCAGTGAGGGCAGTGGAGAATCTCCTGAATTACAGGTTTAAGAACAAGATGCTTCTAGAGGAAGCTCTGACTCATTCTTCCTACACTGATTCGGCCTCTTATCAGCGCCTTGAGTTCGTCGGCGATGCCGCTCTTGGCTTAGCCGTCTCTAACTATGTGTTCTTGGCTTACCCGGACCTTGACCCGGGCCAGCTGTCTCTTCTTAGGGCTGCCAATATTAGCACTGAGAAGTTAGCTCGTGTCGCAGTTAGACATGGCCTCCATAGATATGTTCGTCACAATGCCACTGCTCTTCACGATAAAGTAAGTTTTTTTTTTTTTTTTTTGCTTTTTTTTTAATATGAAATTACAATGATTAATGTTTTCTTATACGGAATTAAGGTGCAGTGATTAATGCATAACGTACAGCTACTGATGCACGCATTTGGTTGCTTTTTTTAGGTTGTTCAGTATGGATATGGATTCTTGCATATAGTTTGATTAATTGGAGAATACTAGTAGTGCTACTTTTTTTGATCGTTCTGCTATATGATTGTACCTTCTTAGGATTGATGGAAATTGTACCACCGTGAATACATGGCGTGCAATGATGTATGAATGTGCTTTGTTCTTTTCGCTATAATAGGTTACATATGGGATGAACCTGGCAATTTGTGTGATTAATTGGAAAAGACATGGGTAGCAGCCTTTCTAGACAACTTTTTTTTTAAAATGCTGGTACCTTCGATAGCTGCAAGTATTTGTGCAAGTCCAGTAAACATTTAGAACTATAGTTGGTTTGCTTGCGATTTTTGCATGATTATTGCTGTTAACATGAATTCAGTTATGGTTGTGATTATTTAGGTGAGAGATTTTGCAACAGCAGTAGGGCAGGAAGATGAAACAGAGGTATATGGAGGGGCAACTAAGGCTCCAAAGGTTCTTGCTGACATAGTGGAGTCAGTGGCTGCAGCTGTATATGTAGATTGTGGGTTTGATCTGCAAGCTTTGTGGGTGGTAAGTGTTTTTTCTGTTTCTTTTTTTCCTCTATCTTTCGTGCCATCCACCCTTGATTAAATATGATAATGGTAGACCATTTGAAGTATGAGCTGCATTAAGAAAAGGAAAAAAGATGTTCTCCTGCCATGCCTTTTTGGATGTTTGTCCCAATATTTGGACAATTTAATATCAGAAAATTATATGAAAGAAATGGTGTTTCCAAAAGTAAGAGTTTGTATTTCCATAGTTTGCCAAACAAAAAGAATCCTAGCAACACTGGTAATCATGAATTATGGTGTGAACATATTAGGAAAACTCTTCCTTCATGCTTCCATTGAGGTTTTGACGATTCAAAGTAGATGGTGTTGGAATAGGCCTCATTATTATCTTAGATTCTTGAACATAAGAGAAGCTATTGTTCATTACAAAATGTTTTGGTTCATCATTGTAAATTTCTCAAAGTTTGTGACTTTCTTGGGTTCAGATTTTTAGGGGCCTATTGGAGCCAATTGTTACACTTGATGTGCTACAACATCAGCCTCAACCAGTAACATTGCTGTTCGAATTGTGCCAGAAAGATGGAAAGCAAGTTGACATAAGATATTGGAGAAAAGGGGAAAAAAACATTGCAAGTGTTTATGTTGGTGGGGAATTTGTTGCCTCAGCTTCTTCTGAGCAGAAAGAAAACGCAAAGCTCCATGCAGCTAAGGCTGCTCTACAGAAATTATCCTACAAAACTGGTAAAAAGATTGGTAGAGACATTACAGGTGAAGTCAATGGATCTACTGAGATTGAAGGTTCAAAGCAAAAACTTCATGAGCTCTGTAGAAGGAAAAGATGGCCAAAACCAAACTACAAGTATTCCTTATTCAGATCTATGAGTTATACTTTAGGCATTTAGCATGGTTTTAGTTCTATCCCATGTATTTTAAATCTAGAAGTATGTTTTTCCATCCTGCTAAATGTAGATTTCTTAATATTTGGTAAATTTTGCAGAATCGAAAAGGAGATAGGTCCGGCTCATGATAGGCGATTTATATGCTCTGTTCAAATTGAGATTCCTGAGGCTGTGCTCTTTGTGACAGGAGATGAAAAATCAAGAGTGAAGGAGGCAGAGAACTCTGCAGCTTCTCTAATGCTACTAGGTCTGCAAGACTCCAAGTATTAATGTTGACCTAGGTGTAGCCTGTTGTGTTGATAGACATTGTAGAGGCAAGAAAAGCAGAACAATTTTCTTCATTAGCTTGTATTATTAGTTCAATAGATATTGTATTTTCTTTTACTTTTGAATCGGTAAATAATCCTTGCTATGGATTAAAGTTCTAGTGGTGCCATGAAAACTGGCACCTTCACCTTCGGTAGGACTGATGACTTCCTAAGAGGACAATCTTCAAAGAAATTGTAACTTATATGTTGGCAAATGAAGGCTTATAGTCCGTGGCTCGCTCAGCTCGCTTGTGCCTCTCCCAAAGGGTTGCCTCTACCTTTAAGCAGAATCAAACAGTAGCTTAGTTTGCTTCCCTTGCATCTTTGCTTGATTTGGTGGGAACTTCTTCCAGTAGAGGTAATCTTCCTCGCTTTTATATCCAGCACCTTTAGCAGGAGCATCAAAATGGACACAAGTCTTGAAGTGGTCAGTTGTACATTGATCATGTCCTTTTTTATGGAAAATGTTTCCTGTGAAGCCACTAGAAAAGAAGATTGCAGCAGACATGTCATTGTTGTATAGGCAAGCTGGTGGTGTGATATTTTTCTAGAAAATCTGCACTGGTCTAACATATTGAGAAGATCTCCATCATTTTGCCTTTGGCATGGCTGGCCAACAGTACCACAAGTTTCCAGAGCTTATACCCACCAAAGCATACTGTCATTGTCCTCGTGTCAATCCTGAACGTTTGTTAGAAATGCAGATGTCAAAGCAAATTGCAATATCACAGCAAAGCCTGTGGCTTCCAACTTGTTGGGATCTTGTCCTGCTCACATTCAGTGATTTGAATCAGTTAGTTGAAAACCAGGAGCTCTCTATTGCTGAAAGAAGACCTACTGTTCAATTGGAAAAGAGAAAAAAACTCAATAATCTTGCTTAAAGGGATTGAACCGAGTTGTTTGTTTGTAGTACTGGATGGTCCTCTCAATTTGTAGGATTATGTTGCCTGGACTCGTGTCTTCATACTCTTCCATCAACTAGGCTGCTGCTTTGAATGGGCTTGTCGTGATGTTTGCTGCTCTATTGTTCCATCAACAGGGTTTGAATTTTTTCGTTAGTGCTGTTCTATCTTTTGTTCGCAGGCAGTTTTTATTTGTTCAAATTAGTACACAAATGAACTCCTCTTTACTAGTAATAACTTAGGGAAACGTTGATCCATGACAGCAAAATGTGAGTAGCAAAAGAGGAGGGGAAAAATTTTTTCCTTTGTAAATTAGCCTTCTAAATTGGAAGTTTCTGTGCTTCTTGCTGTTTATAGTTTCATTTGCTTAAATGCTGGTGCCAATATTAATATCAGCCCAATACGTAAAGTACGCTTTCCTTACTATAATATCGAGAGCTAGGACCTAATAAAATCCATAAATACGGAATACACGTCAGGATTTTAACAGTAGATAAAAATTGAGCTAGAAAGAATTAGATCTATGCACTGTTTGGAAAACTATTTTTCCCCAAAAAATCACTGCATTATGTGCAAACACATTTTTTAATCATCTTTTTACTTTATATATATCAAATTACTACAATACATTTGTTGTACAAAAACTCTATAAAATAGCAGCATCCAAACAAGCAAGCAAAGCTAATGGATTACGTTGATCAATCCAGAAAACACACAGTATCCAGATGGAAAATTGTTAGCCTGCTGGTTGATATAAGTTGAGAGAATGCAAACCATTGATGTTCCTCAACTCACAGCATTGTGTCTTTTTCTTTTTTTTTTTTTTTTTAAATATTTGGCAACTCCAAAAACCCATTTAGAAATGCTATAGCAGAAATTTTGGTCCATCGGTTACTAAAAAACCATAAATTAAACAAATTAAAGGGAAGTCAGCTATAGCCTGCAGGCCAGCCGTCTTAAATTTTATTATCATTTCTTTAAAGTTGTACCTAGAGTTTTTCTTTCTCTCTTTTTATTTTTATTTTTATTTTTTTTTCTGGGGAGGTTGGTGGGTGTGAGGAGTGGGGGCAACTTCTAAGTTCTAGAGTTTGTCCAAATTCAATTCATCATATAAGCAGTTTGATGATATATCTATCAACAAGTCTATCTCTGACATGCAAAAGTCACACGGGGCCAAAAAATATGATTGGCAAGAAGAGTCAAAGTCATGAAAAGTTTACGTTGGAATTTGCAGAAATTTAGAAATTATTTAGAATTCTCTTGCGATGTCAATTATCATGTAAGAATCCACCATCATTACGAGTAATTTTCATATCTAATAGAGACATAACTTGATTCCACCGTTCAAGCACCCCCCCTTGCCTTGTTAATAAAGCAAAAAACAATGTGGAGAATATTCCGGTGTTCTTTCTCCACTTCTCTTTCTTCAGTACCATTATTCTTCCTCTTTTAGTTATTGCTACTTGCTAGTAGTGCAGTATTTGGACCCCAACTAGGTGTGATTTTTTTTTTTTTCCTCATTTATCAGTCGACAAGAGACTAAAAACTTATCCCATTAGTATTCTGGGAGAATAAATTTCATGTCATAACAGCCAGGGCCGAGTCAAAAATCAATGAGAACATGATGAGATCAGTGATCAAAATGGATGTTCCAATATAAATGGCAACAATGAAGTTGGTAATATTAGTTTTTTACTTTGGCTTAGTGTTAGAATTTCACAATCAAGGGATCGTTGAATAATAATACCATGTAGGAGTGAGTGCCTTATTTTGCTGACGATGCATGTTAACGCAAGCCTACATCTTAAATTCTTTTAAAATTAGATTAGATAAAACCTAATTGATTACGGCTAATCGCCATCAGGCAACTTTTGATTCTAGGAGCTTGGAATTTTTTCCATTAGCATCTTTTTTTTTTTTTTTTGTCTTTTTTGTTTAGGCCGGATGGAGCTGAGCCTTCATTTTCCCCCCCTATGACAACGACCTGAACTTTAATTTCGAGAAAATTTTTCTCTTTGTATATTATGTGTATGACGATTAATTCAACTGGTCCCGCAGCCAAAATTTACTGGTATCGTAGTCAAAAACTAAAACTGGGAACAAAAGATTTGTTCATCTTTAGATTTGTGATGATTCTTTCAACTACTCCCTGACCCATTACTCAAGCAAACCATAAAAATGCAAACGACTGTATACCCATTATCAAATTGTTAAGGAAAAATAATTTGATCCTCCTCCAAAGTATGAGGTAGCAGCTTATGGAAGGTACTAAACCAGTTGGAAAGATTATGTTGGGGGAAAAAGATGTGCATCAATGCCCAAAAAAGGTCTTGCTTTACTAGTGTCTATTAAGGTATTTTGGATTCAATGCCCAGATTTTATGTTCAAATTTCATATCCAATTTAAAATAATGTTCCAAATTCCATATCCAATTTAAAACAATATCGTTTTATTTAATAAAACTGCTGATATGTTTTTTTTGGGAGGGGGGTTGGATGTTACTATCTGAGTCTGATTTCAAGTACAAATTTGGTTTTGTATTCGAAGTTAATGTGCAAAGAACATTTTCACAGAATGTTTTAAGTAACCTCAACAAAGATACAAGTTACGTACGGTCAGTACGTTGACCAACACAAGCCACCAGTACTACTACCAGTTAGCTCTTACTACTACTTTTTGGGTTGGTGGTTTTTTTTTTTTTTGGTCTTTTTTTTTGGGGTTGGTGGGTGCCGGGTGCGTGATCCCTTCCGTTCGAAAGCCACCCTCTGTTTTGTAAAACCAATGCAATAAGTACGATTGTTGGTTTCAGCATTAAGAATTACTACTCAATAGTATTAACACATAAATGATAAAACTTGTACAATTCTTCGGACTGTTTCTATACCAAAGCCCATATCAAAGTTTGCCTCAATTTTGCAACCATTGATTCATTCCCCCTCCACTCCACCTAAGGTGGCAGAGGTTTCCAGGGAGGCCTATTACGCGCGTCATAAAACAACCAAAAAACTACTCATCAAAAAAACCTAGCCAAAACAAAAATTAAAGAAACCATTTCCTTCTTCAGTTTGGAGGATTTGTTGTGGAGCGTCCAATAAGTCTCATTGCTTCAACAAGTGTGTTCCTAAATCTTCCCAAATTAATCGTCACATTCTGCTGGTCCAAATAATAAACCCTTGATTCCCTGTAACCCAGTGCTTTGATAGACTCAGGATCTTTAATCACAGGATGATCCGGTCCATACAAATCGTAAAGTGTGCTCTCTTGAGGCTCAATCTTGTATTCCAGGTAGTGCAGCCCCATCCCCTTTGCCGGTCCGCCGTAGTATGCATTTGCAACCCAGTCGAGTTCGAGTGGAAGCACCTGAATCATGACTGCCCCGTTAGGCAAGAAAATTTCATTTGTTAGCCCGGCACCATGGACCCCAACCATAACACTGCTGGAACCCACAACCCGAGAAAATTCATCCAAATTTGACATCAAATCGTTGGCAGGAATGAACACGCGAAAACCCAACTCCTCCATCATCCTCACCACCGCTCCTTGGTTCGCCATGGTTCTTGTTCTCGTGCGAGATACTATCAGCAACTGCGGCTTCTCTGTCTCCAGCATCTGGGACACATCCCTTATCTTCAAACGAAACGATTTTCTTAGCAGATCCCTGAATTCAACCATGGAATATGCCCCGGGTGTCGCTGGTGTTTATTGCCAAATTGTCGTGATACTTGAGCCCAACAATGGCCCCTGGAAAACAATGAATAGTTCCGTTACTAGTTTCAGCTGCATTTATAAACTCGTGTCCCGACAGCTCCTTTAAAACCCTCCTGAATTTGTTGATCCACCAAAGCTGGTAATCCGTGATCATGAACTTCACCTTGGACTTGAAATGCCGGCTTGTGATGAAGACTGGAATGATAATGTCGTTGAATTCGTGGAATATGTTCCCAGCAAATCCGCCTGAGGAGAAGAACCAGGCCGGCAAGTTGTGCTTGAAATCACAAGGTGGTGGGCGGATGTTTCCGTGTTGAATCTCGACGGGCCTGACCATTTTCATAGCCACTTGATCGTTTTTAAGCGGGTACGGCTGAACTGTGTACTTTTGCGGTTCCTGATGGGAGTATATGTAAATCCTGGAAGCATTGGTGTCGAACCTCACTTCTTTGCTAGAAATATAGATGTCTGAGTTCAACTCGGATAGGCGACCGAATCCAGTTTCTTCGAATTGAGCCCGTTGTTCTCCTGTTCCAAAGAATCAAATTCTTGACTTCTTAAGACTTTGGTGAAAATTATCATCGAAAATCGAATTGATTTCACGGAGATGTTAAATAAACATGTCGGTATATTTGCATAATACGTAATATTTTGCTTTCAAGACCAACAAATTTATATGATGGCACCACGACTTGTTAATTGACTGTCACTATATATAACAACTAAATTCAGTAGGGGAAAAAAAGAAAGGGCAAGCATCTTTTTAACAATCAAAGAGAGAGATATTACGAAGTGCTAAACATCCAAACTTAGTTAGACAAGAATAATATAACAAACCTGTTAATAGCCTTCTGAGCATAATCTTGAGCGGGTCTTTCTTCGGAACAACATCTTTGACCTTTCTACCGGTGCCAAGATGGTTATTCGAATTTGTGAACTTTGTGTCGAGATTGCTGTCTGAACTTGAGAACTTTGCCTTCCCTACAACGTATTAAAGATCAAAAAACAGATGAACATATCCAGAATCGTTGTCCAAATTTTCACATAAAGCAGAAAAAGTTTAAGCAAGAAAACAAAATACTTAATCTATACTTTTCCTAGACAAAACGAAAAAAGAATAAGAGAAAACAATCTGATGGTAGACAGAAAAGCTAGATTACATTCATCAATCTGGAAAAATATTGCGGAGTATGCCAAAGCGTGAAAGATGAGCAAGGAGATCAAGAAAGTTGGGCTGCAAACCAGTCGTTTGGATTCCTCCACCATCCTCTTTACTCAAGGCAAGAATTGCTGTATTCAAGTCCCTGTCTTGACTTTAACGTATGGGAAAGCACTACTCAACTTCTCATCTCATAGCTAGCCACTCGGGGACCTATTCTTCCAAGGCAATATGGTTTGAAATGTTCTCTTTTTTTTTATTATTTTTCCCCTTGTCGATTATACTTGTTAATTGGTTTTACCTTCTCGTCTTCTTCATTGTCTTGCTTCTAGAATTTGCAAGTTAATATTCAAATAGAGGTATCATGCATACAACAACGTTTTTTGGGCAGCTGCCGCGTTTTACTCTCTTTGACCTAGAAATTTTTGCTTTACAAGACAGCACGTTAAGGTAGCTTAATTTGGAGACTTTCCTATAATTTTTCTTTGTTAATTGATTTTTAAAAAAAAAAAGTTTTAAGGGAAGTCAGTACTCAGTAGGGCATGATAGGCATCTTCTAATTAACGTCAAAGATCTGATTTTGGGAAATACAAAACTTGGGCCGCTCCTTGTCAAAGATAAAGCAAGACGAGCAAGACATGGGATGGACGGCTCTAAATATCCTATAATTTGGCACGAGGAAGATTATATTGCCCAAAAATATGAGCTCCGCTCACTGTTTTAGGCGTAACCAAGGAAATCATATACACATTACTGTGCCAGCTGTGTCTAATCCATGGTTCCACGGGCTACATCGCACAAGTAACTTTCCACATCGTAATCAAGCACTGCATATGACTTTTTTTTACAGAAATTCCACTAATTGCGTGAATGAATTGTAAAGACATCTCTTTCTTTCTCTCTTTCTCACTGGTTGAAAATGAATACCAAGTTGCTGCTTGCTTGAATATGTCCAACAGTACTATTGTGATTCTTTACTTTACTTTCCTCAGGAAAAAAAAATTTTTTTTTTTTTGATTCTTTACTTTCAATTGAATAACAGTATAGGTTCTTTAGTCCTTTTCATTTATGTCCTTTTCTTGCCCCTTATTTTAAGTTCTAGGAGAAAAAGGCAAAATGAAATTTCTCTAGATTAATCTACGGAAACTCGAGACAAACACTTAAAAGAAAACATATTCATCTTATTTGAGTTAACGATATCAACTCTTTCAGTCTCTATTATTCTTAATGATTGACGAGACTCAGTTTAATAAGGTAACCAACAGATTTAGAGCTGTCGGATTAACGTCGGGTGCGTCTTGACGGGGTTGTGAGAGTAAGAGAGCACGTTATGCTACAATCGATAAATTGTCCCACAACAGTCAAACTTTTCCAGGCTTACAAACTTGAAGTTGAAGGGGGCTGTAATCCAGATACCTTACCAGGTATGATATTCTTCTTACAATAAAAAGAATTGCATGGTTCGCTACTGAGCCTGTTTGTAAGATAACCACAAGGAAGAAAAAGAACCATTGACCATTAATTCAAGGGATAATTTCACAAACCTCCATTGATGTTTCTGCCAATTTCATTGACCTCCTCAAGATTTAAAAAAAAAAATCATAAACCTCCCTTCAAACTATATATTCTTGTAACAAATTAGTCCAATTCAAAAAAAGTCAACAATAAAAAAATTGATTTCAAGAGTGAGAAGAATAGTTCATACCAAAAGAACCCCTCACTTTACTGCTAGTTGTTTAAATTAGAATCAAAAGAGAATATTAGTCAAAAATAGAAAATAAAAACTAAACTCTAGCATACTCGCAATAGAATTTAGTAAGAATGACTATTTTCCGTAAAACTAGATAAAATAGCAAAATCAAAGTATTGGAGAGGAAATTTATTACTTTGGAATCAAGAATTACATGTAAAATTCCTAAACTCTTAATATTAGAATTTGAAAGATTTTGAACAAGAATTGAACAAGATATAATATGGCCTCTTTAAGGAAAAAAAAACACAATAGATTGCTAATGATTAAAAATATGAAATATGCTAAAAATATGTTATGTTTCATGAATTATTTGTTTAACATATATGGTCCATTATTTCATATAATTAATAAGAAATTTCTATCATTTATAATAAAAAAATAACAACTCTCAAGCAATGTTTGGATTAATAGAAAGGGTATGATTTTAATGGAAAAGCCAATAAATCAAAGTAGAGAAAATTTTTTCTAACCATTTTGTTTGAATCACATATACAAAGAAAAAGAAAGAAACACCAAACATTTTGGAAAAGAAAGGAAAGAATGGAATTTGTTTAGTTACATTTTATCTATAACTTAATAAAATCAAATTCTAAACATATTTTAATACTATACCCCTTTTTTTTATTTTCATATTCATCTTATTATTCTCAAGAAAATTGTATGAAATAATAATATTTCAATAGGAATTTTAATCTGATTTTAGGGAGGGGAAGAAATTACAAGAACTGCTAAAATACAGATAAAGAATTTAAAATGCTAACAGTTATCATTTATGAAATTTAGTATTCAAGATTTTCAAATTTTTTATCTTCCAAATCATTTTTAATTTAGTACAAGTGACTCAGTTGTTTCTTTCCATAGAAATACACAATATTTCTTAAGTTGTAACGATAATAAAGTCATTTAACTATCCATAAGCTAAGCATAGATCCCAAATGGCATATAGGAGAGGTAAATGATATTTCTAAAATCTTAAAGAAGGGCAATGAAATTGTTAGAAACCTCAAGAGAGGCTTTTGAAATTATCATGTAATTCAAATGTTTTTGAATAAAATTTCTTCATTCAATATGAGCTCAACGAAATTTCCAGCGTAGACATTTTCCAAATTTGAGTCCTGGAATAACTTCTCAATCTGAAGATATTTTAATGATGGGGACTACTTTGCATGATCTGCGTTGGGAAAATATTGAAAGAAGTAAAGGTCCACTGCAATATTTTTGCCACGGGAGAGATCATCATATACATCCGAGTTGGATCCGCTCTCAAATATTTTTAACCACGAAGATCCCTGAAAGCCAGCAGCTAGCTGTGTCTGATCATGTGCTTTGGCACCTTGCAAAAATTGCGCTACCTTAATCACCACTGCACTGCAGAAGTGGCTACTGTTTTACTGGTAATGCTTCGTACTTATTTTTTACGTAAGAAAGTACCATTGACTCTGTAGTCTGTAGTCTGCACCAGTGACCAGCGGAGCTGATGTTAAGCACCATGTTCACAAGATCATAGAGGTACTAGTTTGCAATTAAGTTTAATCAGGAATGGAACTTAAAAATCAGAACTTTATATATGAAAGAAGTTTCTGAGACTATAAAATTAGATGCCTCACTGTACTTTAGTAAACAGAAGGAATTGAATTTTATCTGTAGAAAGCCTCTTCATTTACAACTAGCAAGATGACTAATTAAAAGAATCATTAAATGACCTGCCAAAAACGGAAAAAGAAGGAGAACCAAAAGCTAAAAGTTTTCCATCAAGGTAGAGGATTTGTTGAGCGACCAAGAAGTCTCATTGCTTCAACGAGGGTCTTCCTAAATCTTTCAACGTTGATTTTGACATCCTGCTTATCAAGATATATAGCCCTGAAAGCTTGATAACCCTGTGCTTTCATGGATTCAGGATCGGCAATGACAGGATGATCCGGAGCATACAAATCATAGAGCGAGCTCTCTTGAGGTTCAATTTTGTATTCCAGGTATTGCAAACCCATGTCAACCGCTGGTCCGCCATAGAAGGCATTTCCAGGCCAATCAAGACCCAGAGGAACCACCTGAATTACCACAGCTCCATTAGGCAAGAACAGTTCATTTGTTAGCCCGGCACCATGAACTCCGACAATAACGCTGCAGTTGTTCACAATATGAGCGAATTCTTCAAAATTCATCATCATCATATCCAGCGTTGCAGGAACCACTCGGAAGCCCATCTCCTCCATAAGGTTCACCACCTCAACCTGATTCAGGATTGTTCTTGTTTTTGAGCGTGATAGAACTAGCAATTTTGGCTTTCCTCTTCAATCAGCTGGGAGACATTCTTTATCTTGAAGTCGAATGATTTTACAAGGAAATCCCTGAATTCAAACATGGAATATCCCCCGGGAACATCACTCCTGTTCAAATGCAAATTGTCATGGTACTTCAGCCCTATCACTGCTCCTGGAAAGCAATGAACGGTCCCATTTGCGGTTTCAGCTGCATTTATAGCTTCATACCGCGACAACTGGGAGAATATTTTCTTGTACTTGTTGAAAAACCAATGCTGGAAATCAGTAGCCGTAAATATTACGTGGGATCGAAAATGCCTGCTTGTAATGAACAGAGGAACAATGACATCGTTGAATTCATGGAATATATTCCCAACGAATCCACCAGATGAAAAACCATGGCTGGATCGCCATGGTAGTGATTACAAGCAGGTGGAGTGTTGTTCCCATGCTGTATTTCTACAGGTGAAATCAATTGAATTGGCGCCTCATCTCCTTTTAGTGCATACGGCCGAACTATGTATGTTGCTGCTGCCTGGTTGGCATGTATATAAATTCTGGAAGAATTGGTATCGAACCTTACTTCTTTACCAGAAACATAGATATCTGAGTGTAATTCAGATAGGTAAGCAAATCCAGTGTCTTCAAATTGAATCCTCGGCTCTCCTGTTTGAAAGAATCGATTTCACGGGATAAGATATTACGACGATAGTTGAAAATGGTTGGATTTTGTTTGACAATTATACTACTATTTCTCCTTTTTGTTCTCGGATACCTACTTACTAATTGTATCCTAGGAAAAGCTTAACATTTAGGATCCACATATATGAACTTCTATTTTCTGTACATCAACTCATAGCTGTATTAGAAAAACTTTAGAAGAAAAAGGGAAAGAAAGAAATCTTTGTTTTTTGGGTAAGAAAGTAATCTTTTATTTCAGCAATGACCAGAGAAAAGATAATTTCAGGCCGATTTGATAAAAAATGAAACTTGAGAAGAAGTGTAACGAACCTCTTAATAGCCTTCTGAGAATAAATTTCAGGGGTTCTTGCTCTGGTGTATCCTCATCCACCTTGTTCTCAGAGCCAAGATTGCCATCCCAATTTGTTAATTTTGCCTTCCCTGTACATCAATAAAATTTTGGACAGATCAGAAGTTGATACATACATATGAAGTGACTGGCCAAATTTTTAACTTTATGCAAAGGCAGACCACGAACAGAATCAGATGCTATGAAGAAGAGCTAAATAACTACATTGATCAATCTGGAAAAATGCGCAGTAAACCAAGGGAAGAACGATTAGCAAGCTGATCAGAAAACTTGGGAGACTGCAAACCGGCTTCTTTGAGTCCTCCATTCGTCTTCAAGTTTCTTCTAAATGGACATTTCTCAACATTACCAGTTGGCATTACCTTTCTTCTTCTTCTCAGTTTCCCATCTTGCCTTGGTTCTACAATTTTAATTCAATTATTCAGAGGTTAGTTAGGTTCGGTAGCTGGACCGTAAGGGCCTGTCTGTTGAATTCAGCATGTTAGAGGCCGGAGCATTTGCTCTTCCAATTTTTTTTACGATTTTTAAATCAAGCAAGCTCAGAGGAAGTCAGAAGGGCATCAATTTTATTTTTATTTTTTTTTTTACTAATTTTTAAATTAAGCAAGGTCAGAGGAAGTCAGGAGGGCATCTTTCACCTAAGAGTCTAAATATAGTTTTTCCATGAGAGTAACTTGGCACAGATAACATCCTCGAACGAGTACGTTGATGATAATTATATATTTATGGTCAACTGTTTCTTCCATAATCTCCATTTCTGGTATGGACCAAATCATTTTGCTCAGGTGCAGATTGAAGAGACAGCTTATACTGGTGGATCATTTTGGCTGCATCATCTAAGTACATTGGCATGACAGTACTCAGTACTGCAATGACACTATTAATAGCCATTATTAGTCTAATGGAACTACTAATAACTTGTATTATCAGTTTGTCGAGTAGTAATATTCTATGTGGGATTAGTCCAATATAGGATTATAAAACACTTAGTGCATGAACACAAGCACGTTCCTCCTCAAATGGCCAGAGTATGGATTTATTGGACAACCTTCTTGTTTATTTTGTTAAATTTATTTCTCCTTTTAATCCTTCATGGTTGGCACTAATTGAGGCCAACCAAGGAATTTTCAGGTTTGATTGACAATTATGGGAATGAGCCTTATTGGCAAATTGGTCGGTTTTTGTCCATTCCGCAGCCTTATCTTCTTCAAAAGCTCGCTTTCTTTCTTTCCCTTCCTATCTCTGTCTCTATTTTTCTTTTCTTTTCTTTTCTTTTAATTTTTCCAACTCCTTTGGCGGCGTTTTTTAATGGGGCTGGGGCTGTGCGTTGATTGAGGGTAAGAGCCTTTGCCCATTGTCACGTGGAAAAACTAATTAAAGGCCAGCCCATATCCTCTTGGGCCAGAGCTGGGAATTTGTCAAACCCAAACTTCAAAGAAGAACAAATGGATCCATATGCATTTTGGACACTCCAGTATTACAAAGCATCTATAAATGAATACTCTCCATAAATTAATAATTTTTATTAAATAATAATTTTTTGACATCGACTTGGGGGCAAATTCCTCCAATTATTGTCATTTCCAAAAAGAGTCCGATTTTTTTTTTTTTACTACAATACCGGAGGACTTAAGTGCAAAATTGAGAAATAAGCCAGTGTACATGTGCGGCACCAGGTACATTCTTGCCAAGACCTTTGGTTGAGTTCCCAGCCGGAGGCTTTTCCATATACTACATGACATTCGAAAAGAATAAGTTCTAAGTAACCACACACCATGGTGATCATCAGATACATTCCATAGAGACGGTCAAGTACAATACAAAAAGGCGAATCTATATATCATCAACTAGTATGAGAATATTATGCTTAAACCAAGTAAAAAGAAAAAAGGTATAAAAAGTTGAGAATATTATGCTTAAACTTTTTACTGTCCATTTTATTCAAGCATGAGCAAGAAGAGCAAAAGAGGAGAGAGACCATGTATCCAGATGCAGGAGCTTCAGGGGAAGCAATTCTAAGTCCTTGACTAAGTATACCCACAAAGTTTGTTAACCGAGAACCTGGTGGAAGGAAAATTTTGGTTAAAGTTACCTTCTGCAGTAGCATGGCCCAGATAAAACAGTGGGAAGAAGAGGGGCAACTCTTCGGACCTCAACTCATGTTTACATTTTCAACTTGAAAGAAAGAACAAGACGTGTCGTGCATGCTTCAACTTACCAAAGCCTACAAGTCTTGAAGCTATCTCTGTGTCTTGAAGAGCTTCCAGCATTTTCACCTACCAAAAGAATGTGAGCTGTAACTTTGCTCCAGCAGTCCAAGATTTTTCTTTTCCTTTTGAGAAAAAAATTGAGTAAATAATGAAGTTTCAGGACATAAAAGCAAAAGGCAGAAAAAAGAATGGTGCAGGGTACAATATTGGATTATCAAGCAAAAATAACTGGATCGATCTAAAATGTACAACGAATGACGAAGGAGTAAACAATGACGTAGACATATCATTCTCATCTCACATGTCAGAAGGTATCATAGTAAAAAACCGATATAACATGACCACTGTATCTCTGCCATAATTAATCAGAGACCACTACCTGATACTGTAGCATTCATCTTGTCCGTGGCATATCATGAACAATAGCCATAATTAGGACCTACCTTTCTGAATGTTAAGTTTGCGCAGGCCCAAATCAACTGGGTATTTGCACATTAGCCCTTTGGGTATTTTTTTAATTTTGCACTTAAGTCCTCCGGTATTGTAGCCAAAAAAAAAAAAAAAATATTTCAGGTGCCGCACATCATCAAGAAAAAAAAATTCACCACCACAATTCGGACTTTTTTTGGGAACAACAATAATTGGAGGAATTTGCCTCAACTTGGGGTAATGAGCTAAATTAGTAATTCATATCATAAATTATTAATTCACTTAAATTACATACCATATTTTCCTAAAATATGAGTCTATTATTGATTTATGAACACGTTTTAGATGGAAAATCATAATTTAACAATAAGATATGTAGGAAGATTTTGTGTTTGTTTATTATAAGAAGGTTGTCTTGTCATTGATATATATAATATTGTTAATATGATTCATTGTATGCATTTAATAAAATGAAAGTAAACATCTATTATTCAATATTCGTAAATCTTTCTAATCTATTGATAATATGCAAATGATATCAACTAAGTACATACATTGAAGATATAAGTGCAAATCAAATAGATATGGATTAGTTTATATTTCTTAGACTTTTAGCCTCCTTCTATTAATAAAATAATTCATATTTTCTAAAATAAAATAAAATAAAACTCTAGCTGATTAAATGAGTGTTTCTTTGAATTGTAAGTACACTTGATAAATTTAAAAATTATTACTTTATCAATTAATTAATACTTCTTTAAATTAATAGAATTTGTATGGTCCTAAAGTTATTAATTTATAGAAATCTTATTGTTTTGATAGATAAATGGCTCTATAAACAAAATTGCACATAAACAAAACTTGAAAAACTTGAAATCAAATTAAGAAGTACACTAATGTCAACTCAATTGATACTAGTGGATCACTTCTTTGAAAAACTATATATTTGAATTTTATTATCGATGTGAAGGCTTTTATAGCCTTGACAACCTATTCGGATTACATCTGAAGACAAAATAATCACATTTGTATTTCACACACATTTGTTAGAAAATGATATAGTAAAACTATCTTAAGACTCTTTCAAAAACAAAAAACAACCATGTCAAACCAAGAAATTGTATATGGGTATTTTTTTTAGGCCTTGCCATCCTGTGATTGGACCTGTGTTTAAGGTATATTCTCTATATGTGGTACCAACAAAGGAAAAATCCGCGTTAGAGCTGTAAACGCACACTCTACGGGAAAATCTTTATAAATCTTTATAGGCATGAATTGAGAGGCAATATCATGAAAAGCAAGATAAAGGTGTGATGAAGCTGCTGCGTAAGCAGTCTCGTTTTCAATCTGGATGCACGTTTACAAGCCAGGAAATACAAAATGGAATCGAGATTCAAAGCATAGAAATGTCACTGTTTCTCAGGGACGTCCACTCGTCCATCAATAAAATAAAAGTAAAGGGCTTTATCTTTTACAAATTACAGAATCTCAGTTCATACGGATAAATGGAGAAGAACATTCAAAAAGATCAAATCTTGAATGAGGAATATACAGCTCGCAGGGACATTCTTCGCAATTTGAAAGAGCTTAGACACATAATTAATGTGTCTATTTCTAAACAGTAGTATAATGTAAGCTGACCTATGGTGCTGCATTGTCTCGCTTCATGCATTCTTCCTCAGTATTAAGAAAACTAAAATCTTGTGAGGACAACCTATAACAAAGAAAAGAAATGTACGTGAATAATTCTCAATGCCCCAAAAGAAAATTTAACAAAATCTGTGGTTTGAAGTATAGAATTTGGATGATGAAATGGAACCAAGAAATGGTGGATCCATGAAAACGACTCTGGGATTTTTACTGCAGTTTTCAGGGTCAAAATCAGACTCTTATCTTGTGCAAGTGGCATAGCACCTTATCCCCTACGAGGAGTCGCAATTGGAACATGGTGGCTGGCCTGTGTGTGTCCCCGCTTCCCTTCCGATGTGGTGTCACAAAAAGAAAATATATGATTTCACATATTGCAAACGGATTCGGCAGCATAGGAAAAGAGCAAGAAACATTTACTAATTAAAATACAGAAGAATACTCGATTAATTGTGAGCTAGGAAGCTTCAAACATGCACAAGTTTGAGAGGAGAAACCTGCTTTTCCAATAGATCCTATCTATAGTTGTATTAAAACCAGATTCTCTGCTGCAAATTTAATGCATCGTTGGATCCGATTAAATTACTTGTGTAATGTCCAGTGTTTTCGCGAGTATCAAATGCACGACTCACGGGTGAAAAGTCATATAATTATGTTCATACCACATGCAAATCCCAAAAAAAAAAAAGTGACTAAGATTGCAAAGTGTTAGTCACATTTTGCTCCCTTAGCTTTGGAGTTAATCACACTTTACCTTCCTAAAGTTTAAAAACATACACTTTGCTCCTAGGAAAACTAGTCAGATTTAGAAATCTTTGACTCCATTAAAAGAAATAAGTGTAATGACATTATTGTCATTTTAGTTATGAAATTATTAATAGTTTACTATTATGGTTGGTTTATTGCTAAAAATTACGCTTGGTCAATACAATATCAGCTATACAAAAATATCAAAACAGGAAAAAAGAAAAAAGAAACTCTTGATTTATTATCCCCAAAACCATTTCTCACTCGTACTGGTAATGTACATTTTTTTCAGTTTGTTCAATTTATTAGGCTTTTTTAATAATAATAATACAGTAATAACAATAAGTATAACTAGCAAACTTTTGAAAACATAAAGTAATATTTAGCTTGTTATTTTAAAAATAAATTGAAAAGGGCAATATTGTCACAGCACTCACCTTTTCTTTCATGGAATTAAGGTTTGTAAAGTTGACTAGTCCTCTTAAGGTGTAAAGTATACAATTTCAAGATTTAGTGTGGCAAAGTGTGATTACTCCCAAATCTCCAGAGGAAAAGTGTGATTAACCCTATTGCAAAATATAGGTTCCATCTCTGCATTATTCCGTATCAAGAAGGAGGTAAAATCCGGAGTAAGATTTTGGAAAGTTAAAACCTCGTACTGACAAGGCGTATCAAAATATATTCAGCTTTATCTGCCTAGGCAGCACCATTGCATATCGTTTTAAGTCGCAGCCTCCAAGCAGTTGTATCAATACAGAGAAATATTTTGCAGAATCGTAGCTGGATTACTTGGAAAAGCGGGCAACATATCGGCTTTTTTGACCTTTCTTGAACATAATGGTTAGAATTTCGAGTAGGCAGCTCCACTCCATGAATTGATAAGCAAAACAAGGTGAAAAGCATGCAACTAACCTTCAGTCTTTGCTATACCAAACTTTTGCCTTCAACAGCAAAAGGAACAAGCACAGAGCATGCAACTGCATAAAAGAGATCAAGGACCTTTTCCATTTTTTCTGAACTAATGCACCTTGTAGCCCTCTTTTCTGGTAGTGGTGATCATGAAAAATGAAGTACTAATACGGCATCAGGGCGTCAATTATATTAAAAATACTTACATTATACACATAGAAAAATCAACCTGCACCTACAAACATTGTCTAATCAAATAATTTCAAACCTTTTTTTTTTCCACGAGTGTCATGTCCAATCTGACACCAATTATATATAGATGATGGATAAGATCCTCCGTATGTACTAGGTTAATTAGCCACCTCTCCAAGGATGGGAAGAATTTTGACACTTTAAAAACAACTAGCCTAGCTAGCTAAAACAATGACAGAGACTCCTCCTAAAATTTTGGAGAAATATAGATAGAATAACATGCATCCCGAACGGGACAAACCGGCTAATAAATCCCACAAACCGCCGAGCCTTACTTCAGAAAGCTTGACAACTGTGGGAGAAACAAGAGTATGTGGGCTGCTGCTGGCGGTCAAAAGGCTTTATGATAAAACTCATGAATTTTCTTCCATGAGTCTTCTCTTTGCATCTTCAGTTGCCTATAGAAGTTTCCAATAAATGTCTCGGCCTTATGAAACAGCTCCTGCCCACTGAGCTCATCCCCAATGGCTTCCGGTTGACCATCATCATCATCAGAACGAAAATCTTCTACTTCAGTCTCAGCACCCGCTATAAAAAAAAGGCTTGGTGTAGAAGAGCTTTTCTTGACAACCTTATGAACCTTGACAGCTGCAACAATTTCTCAGACGACAACTTCTCGACCACTTTAGAATTTTCCTTGGTTATTGTCGGTTCAGATTCGAGGAGTATTGTCTTGGTGGTGGTGTTGGCCGATGTTTCGTTATCATTTGGAGAATCCTGACCCGAAGGAATTGTTATATTAGGTTTCTGTGTTTCATGACTTGTAGAAGGAGGAGATTTCTTGTCTTCTGCTGCTTTCAGAATGAAGGAAAGAAGGCCAGCTTCAGCACCAAGCGCGATGATGAGGAGATTGAAAACAAAGTAGAGATATGCAGGCCTCAGTGATGTGGATAAGAGAGGCGTGACGCTTAGGAGAATAGCTATGAAAGATAGCTTTAGAATTTGAGACTTGATAAACTTGTCCATGACCAATAAAATATGTTCAGGAGTATGGACAAGTTTGTATTTGAAAAAGGAGTGAATGGTAGTGAGATGCTTTAGTACAGTGGAGTGGGAGCGTGGAGGGGCCTATTGATATATATACACAGACGCAGGGTTGAAGATTAAGGGGGGCCGGGTTGGAAGAATGTTGGTTTGCCTTTATCCTGATTCCCTAAGAAAATAAATTAATACTCGTAGAACAGAATAATGTGGCAATCCAACAAAAAGAAGCAAATAAAATTCCAAAAAGACGAAGCAATCAGAACATGGTGGAAAAACCTGCTTAGTTATGGTAGGGTTACACTGAAGCCTGAATCCTTTCTTGTCCTTTCGGGTTTAATGAAATCCTTGATATAGAGCTGTAATAATGGCTGAAAATGCTATGACAGAGCATCGTTCGAACTATATATAACCTCACACAAATCTTCCCTCAACTAATTTAGACAAGACCATGTAGTTATTTTTGACCTAATGCCACCAAAAACTGTCCTCCCCGGAAACATGTCAGGTAATCATTACGATGTGGTGAGATAATTAATTGATAACCAGGTAGTATATTCTAGAATATGTGTGTAAAAAATATGAATGAATCTTCTCTATATTACAATGCATACATTTTCGGATTTGGATGCATGTCATATGTGAAAAACTTGAATATCCAATTTAAACTAAAACTAGATATCGTGCATTCAAACCTCATAATTCATACACTATTTAGTGTGCAGAAGGTTAATTCAAAAAGATATTAATGTTGACGTGCGAGGAAATCAGGCAACTATGCTGACTGAATTTATGGTGCTTAGTACAAAACAAGTCCTATGATTCATTTGGTTCACTGATTGGATGAGATAGGATGACTCATTCTCCATAGTGCCAGTGTTACGAGTCAATCTGAACTTTGTGGTAAGTTGCATGGGAGATGTGGAATTGCAATTTATCATCGTCAACTTCAAGTAAAGAGATTTTGATTCTCCCTTACGTAAATCAAGGAGACCAAAGAACATGCGAAACAGGAGGGAAAAGTTCATTTGAGTCGGACTAGACACACTTTCATACGATAAGGTCGGTGGGAAAACGAACAAAAATTATTCCCATTCCAGTCTTTTCTGATTTGAGGAGAAGGCAGAGAGGCCAGAGCCAGAGGCAGGCAAGCTCTGGTCCTCTTGTCCACTAACTTTGCTTCACCCGGCGGCGTCTTGACTCATCCAAGTGAAGTCGCCGTCTTTTGCCCTTTTTCGTGTCGTCAGAAATCCCTAGATTCGTGATCTTTGTCCTGGGCCCAAAGTAGCTTAAGTTTTCCGGTGGAATCTCTTATCTCTACAACCACTTGAAGAAATTATAATGCGATATATGCTCGCAGTACTACTGTAGTCCCCGCCACAAAAACCCGATTGCACTTTTTCCCTCTCTTTCGTTTTCCTTTCTTTTCTTCCCCAGTACTCTAAAGCTTTCTCTCGGGCTGACCAACTTGGCTAATTGGGCCATCAGGTGGAAAATTTTACCAACTTTATGGTCCAGACATAACCTTTGACGCTTTTCTTTTTTCTTTCGTTTACCAGATTATTTGAAATCCGTTTACCTGGATGAGCTTTTCACATTCACGTCTAGAAGATGTGTTTGTTCAAATCTCCTGTTTTCTTTCTTCCAGTTGGAACTTGGAAACTAATGTGATAAAGATTAACGAAGCGAGAGTACAATCTTTTATACTCGGCTGATACATATGTTTTCTTTCCACGAGAGATGTTTTGTTTAGTGATAATCGTATCTGGGGAATCCTAGCATACCTTGACAGAAACATTTTTACAGAGTCAAGTCTATCGCAACTTTTGGTCCCTTTTTTTGGCGTGACTATTTGATAAATAGTACAGACCGAAGCTTTTAGGAAGAAGACACAATATGTTGTCATCCATTTGGATAAACTTGTCCGAGGACTAGCTGATCAGCTCCAGCAACCTCATCCCATCCGACTTTTGAAGTGAAAAAACTACCTGGCATTTGTCTCAATTATATTTTTCTGATCCAGACATTAGTTGATCTCTCCCTAGTGTTGAGTTAAGCATCTTTATTCCTTCTCCTTTTGTTGTTTTTTTTCTGTATCAAAAGTCGGTTTCGAGCATGCACCGTCCTGAATGGTAAGTAAATACCCCATCTGCTTAAGATCGATAAGGTTACAAGTCAGCACTAAAAGGTACAGTCATGATCCGCCATGGAAAATTAAACCAGCTTATCCAAGCATAACCTTTTTGAGGTCATCATCTCTAAAACTTTAGTTACATGCACAGCAAAAAATGCGACCTTTACCATGAGTGAAAGTTTCACAAGGGAATAATCTACTTTGTTGGAATATTGCACTGGATCAGGGCCGCATCCATCTTACGCAAACTTCTGTGGCTCAACGTCAATCTGATCCCACTCTTCCGCAGCCATTGCACAATAAAAGCTCAAGGCACCAAATTGGTTGTAATTGTAACACGGTTCAATAAACCGAAGGATTGTCCAATTGTCATGACAACTGCCACCTGCAAATCAGCAGCTGCGTAACTATCCCTAGGATAGAACATAAAAGTGCTTAGTATGGTGTTACATGATTCATGTCTTGTACTCCAAATGCCAAAAAGGGAGTGGATTGACGTTCACTTACAGGCATTCACTCTTGGAAGATACAAGATAGAAACTGCCCAAGAACAATATTCATGAGGGAAATAGATGCTAAAAAACTCAGGTGCAAGTATCGCGGCACTCTCTCTCTCTCTCTCTCTCTCTCTCTCTCTCTTGAATGTTCTTATCCCCATCTAGTTACAGGAAGTCAGAATCAAAGGAACCTGCAATTGGCAATAACATGTTTCTGTCTTGAGGATAAAAGCATGGTGATCCGCTCGAGTATTATCCGTCTCAGAAACCCACAAAAAAACAATTTCACCAATCAAACAAAAATTTACAGTAACAACGGACCTATATCCCTGAGCTGCCGGTTGTCCTTTCATTTCAAAGTAAAAACTAAAGTAAGCTCGATTAACAACAGTAAGGAACCAAAGACATCTTGGAGGCCAAAATCAAAACTCACTTTGCCATCCAGGAACAGGCTACATTTCAATTTTACATCTCATCTAATTGATAAGGATGAATTACAGGGGATTAGCATTGACAACAATCTAACAACTATACATGTCGCTGAGTCAAACCTGAATTAACAGTATAACTCATTTCTGACCAAGTTCACTATGCGTACACAAACACAAATGTTGAGAATTGCCTCAAGTTCCACCAGTTGTTCTTTATCTAACAACTTAGAAAATGGCTACTATAACACAGAATACAATTGACATTTTTTTTTAAACATTATATAGGTTATTTGAACCAATGCACAGTTTCAATCTCACCCCACCCTAACGACCCCACCATGCAAAATTTCCCAAACTGCATCTTAATGAGCATATCTTCCATTGCAGAGGATCCGAATCGTAACTCCTAGCTCTTTCCTTTCTACTTTAAGCAACCAGTCAAAGCTGCAGCCTGTATCAATCAAAAAGTATAAAAGCCTCTTATAGTACTTGGCTCCGAAGAATTGCCAGCACCATTCTAAGCAGAACTACTCAGAAGATAGGCTACCACACATCCAAGCAAAGCACCAGCAACAACCTGTAGAACATAATGTCACTATGAGAAGGTGGGGAGTTCAAGCTATTTTCATGCTGTAGTACATAATATTTCAAGAACCTAAAAAGCAGGACACTGTGTTAATCATTGCAATTAAGAAGAGAGTAGTATACCATGGAAGTGACTCTGAATGGAACCGCTCACCATGAAATCACTGCAACAAAGAGTCACTACAATACCTCTATATGGGAATAATAGTGACAAGCTAACAAGATAAATTCAGTGGATATCAATGCATGTAACCCAATATAAACCTCAAGAACATGATGGGTATCACAATACTTGTTTTCTAGGTAAGTAGATGTGATGCATCATTGAGATTTAGACATTAAATAATTACGTAAATTTCATTAAAAGAATATTACAAGCAGCATTAACAAGGCAAGGAGGCCTTGCTCTAATGGCTAAGTTTGAGGCCTTAGGAATTAGAGGTCCTGAGTTCAAATCCCCTGCCCTCTCCCCGCTTCATAAGTCCCACCCGTCCCTGCTGGAAAAAAGACTACAAGGGGAAAAGAAAAGGCAGCATTAACACCCAAAGCAAACAGCCATAGTTTGCAAGAGCCCTAATAAAGGACAACATTGGGTGGATTTATATGTCCAGCAACTAGTAAAAGGCACATAACTCCATTCTCAAGCATAATATTAAACAACAGTAGCGTTCCAAACACAGAGTCAATGTTCCAAATGAATAAAACAGAGTTCAGCAAGTACATCAGCAAAGGCTGGTCACAGATGTCCAGCTGTCAATGACCAAACCACAACCCCAAAAGACAAAAATCCACATTTAAAAGAAATAAAATAAAATAAAAGACAGTGACAAGCAATCACTCTCTCTTTAACTTAAGAATAAGTAAAACTAGAAGAGTTTTTCTGCAGTCAAACCTGGAGAGGAGTGTGACCAAGTGAATCTCGCAGAGGCCTAACATTAGCTACAGGATGTTCAGGAGGCAATTCACAAACTATCTGATTCAATAACTGCACAAAAGAAAAGTCAAACTATATAATCAACAAAAAGCAAGAAAAACAACCTCGGTAGACTCCTGAATACAACATGCATCATATAAGAAGCCATATGAAAAGTTTCTAGTAACTAGGATAATTCATACACACAATTCAAAATGCATATAGCCATCCAATGGAGAATGTAACTAAAACACAAAAGACAATAAAGTTCATAAACAGTTTATAGGGAGAGCTACTAATCAACGGTTAGTGAAGGATCTTTGAATACAAAAGGTGAAATCTTACTTCAGCTTGCCGACCAGCATGAAGCCTAACACCAGTAGCATCATACATTACCTGAAAAAAATGCAAAAAGAAATAACTGAAAATGATTGCTCCTTGTTAAACTATCCAAAGATCCAATAAAGAAAATTGCTACTGCAGCCTTAACAAAACAAAGGACCCAACCAGAGAGAGAGAGAGAGAGAGAGAATATATGAAAAAGGAAGAAGGGAGCTATTTGCCAGAGATATCAGGACCCTGTGTTGGTTAAATGGAATGGCATATGTTTCTAAGTACCATCAAGTAGATTCAACTGATCCACGATCTGAGGACATAAAACCATCTCAATTTCCCAACACAGAAACTTGTTCCGTCTAGAATCTGTCCTTCCTACTTTAAATATTACCGAGGCATTTTGAAGCTATGTAATACAAATGTAAAAGAATGGAGAAAACCTGGTTTAGAAAGTACATACAACACATGCCAAAATGACCGCAATGGCAAAAGTAGATGCTCCAGCTCCATCTTGTAAGCCTATTGCTACAGCAAGAGCAGTAACAGTTGCTGAATGTGATGACGGCATTCCACCAGAGCTAAGCAACCTCCTTGAATCCCATTTCCTCTCCTTGAACCTGGAAATCAGATACTTTGAAGTTAGAAGCAAGAAATAAAAGTGAAACAAGAAAAAATGGTGAGATGCCAAAAAGGAAATCAGATACTTTGAAGTTAGAAGCAAGAAATAAAAGTGAAACAAGGAAAAATGGTGAGATGCCAAAAAGGCACTAACATTGAAAAGCAAAGAACTTTTTACTAATTTTCGCCTTTACCACTGATGGTCTACCATTAATACCCAATCGTCCCAACTGAAAACTCAGTGTCACTCATTAGTAATTCCATTTATCACTATATCACTCCAAGGCTCTCCAGTTCACCTAAAGTTAACATTTTTAGCTAAAGATATATATATATATTCATTAAATAAGCAGACAAATTGAATGACAAAATTCATTATGTCCCTTTTTCTTCCTGAAGGAAGTATCATCTCCTCCGGTGACTAAAGACTCCGTACAGACTTAAGCTTCTCAAATCACTAAACAAAGGCAACTGATCTCGGTTGAACTCAAGCTTAATATAATTAGGTACAAAATAAACAATTTATTCTTCAAAAACTTTTCACGGGGAAAGTGGAAAGTACAGGACCAGCCCTTAAATAGAAACATTTTGGGTCGAAACACCACCTGACACCAATAAACTTGACAAAGCAAACGATATTTCCCTATTTTGACCGAAGCAACCATTTTAGTCATTCCAATTCTAACAGAAAATCAGGTAGTACAATTCAACAACTAGAGTTTCTAAAATAGCAAGAATTAATCCAGCTTAAATGTCAGAGTTTAGATAGACAATCAGAATAAAGTCAAAAGCTTTTTCTTTGTCATCATATGAGAGCAGTTAAATCAACAGCAAAAGAAAGGAAAGAAAAGAACAAAAAGAATATCAGACAGCAATACCAATGGGTAAAGATCTTGAGAAATTGGGCAACAAGACAAGCGAGGAAAGCGGAGAGAAGGGGGAGATTGGAGGGGAAAATGGAGTGTGGCGATGAGTACGGGCGTAATCTGGAGGATGCATCAGCTGCGGTCAATACTTCGTCCATTTCAGCTTTTGGATCATAAAAATGTGGAAGCTGCAGGTAGACTCAGGGCTTGTAATCTAGCGAAAACGACGTCGTTGAACGTGTATTGGGACTCCGGAGGCGGAGACGTGGGAGTTTTTTCTTGGTGAGTTTACTTTTGCTCGTGTTCTAATTGGGGGAATTCGGTCAGGGGCGCCGCGGGGGAGGGTGGTCAGCGGTGGTTTGGACTCACGAGGGGCACCTGCCCAGGCCCAAGGCTTAATTGTCAAAATGTTGGTTCCACGTCCAACTGGCAAGGAAGTGTGGGAAGAAACCGGAAGCTGGAAAGAATCTTCACCGTCTACTATTACAGTTAGCCGAATCATGGTGATGGAGAACTAGTAAGGTAAAATTCTCATCTAAGCAACCAAAATTGGTTTTAAATGGGACTCGTTTGCAAAATAAATAATTTCAAATGGGATTATGGGGTCTCCAAATAGCAGTTTATTATTCATAAAATCAAGACACATATTATATATTTGCACTCCCATAAACGCTTCTTCTTCTGACCCTTTTTGGATACTAAGTTGGTCCTCGCATTTTTAAAACAAAACTTTTTTAATCTCTCACATTTGAAGTTGTTGGGGTAAACATTTTTGGAAGTCAAGAAATAAATAAATAAATAAACACACACACACACACATATATATATATATATATGGTTAGAGTGCCAAACCCTTTTGTTAGATCAGTAACACATCCTAAAATCAAATTATATTTTTCAGTGCTTGCTTGGATTTGTTAGATTTATTTGGCTTGAGTTATAAAATAAAACAAATGGGTTCTTTGAGCGGGGCTTCTAAGTCTTGGGAGTTTTGGACCAATTTCATTACTCCTCAAATAAATGGGCTCCTAAGTCACGAAATCTTGGACCAATTTCAGCACTCGTGGGCTACTATTTAAACTGAGAAATGAACCCCCAAAGTGTTCCTCTAGCCGGGCTTCTAAGTCATGATCCAGTAAGCAACGTACCAGTGTTGATAGGATATTCAAGCTGCTGTTTGGTAGTATTATGAATTTGAGCCAGTGTATGGAGCAGTCGTCAAAAACACAAAAGTGATTGGATCGTTCATCAAAGAGCTGCCCTTGTTCTTATTTGTGGTTTTGGTTTCTGTTCAGCAAAGTTCGTTCTTGGTAATTAGCAAGCGGGGAGGGGAGTATGGATCTCTATACCACCGACAGAGCGGAACCACCAGGGAAAAAAAAAAAAAGAGTCAAAAAAGCCGTATGATATAGATGGTAAGAAAGCGGAACTCAGTTCATTTTCATTGAAATCGTGACAAATCGCAGGATGTAAATAGCTGTGGACACGGCAGAAGGTGAAATAAAAAATCATAGGCCCATGCGAATGGGTTAACTTTCATTTGTTTGTCGGGTGATAAATTGATATTCATGTGATTGTCAGTGAACATGACCCGACTGAGGTCCCGCCGGGGCACCAAACAAGCCGTTGGCGGGAGTTTGTGCAGTCGTTATTACCTTTTGGGACGGTGAATGCAACTGCCTGCGAAATTTCCCCTTCTTGTCCTGCTTCCTCACTTGGAGTAAGTTTTTGTTTTTCTTTTCTTCGCCGGTAATTCAAAGGCATCGGATAATTGTCGTGTTCATGAAAGATAATCATCCCCAAATTTGGGTATGATTTTCTCCACCTGCGAAAACATTTCTATTTGAGGCAGCCAAACTATACACACATAAACATAAATTTCTCGGTACGGGAAAAAAATCCAAATCTCTTTCCCCTTACCTTGATTTTCCTAGTTCGGTGATTTAGCTGGCACTGGAATGAAATACTCTGATCGATCGATGTGAGCATTAGGAAGTCCATCTAAATGCTACTACTTGTAGCAGTAGTAGTATTTGTTACTAAAGGCAAGGGGTGATGATAAAAGATAAGGCCCAAGTGCTAGACTTCGTGTTTGGTGTAAATCAAGCTATAGCTAGTTTTGATCAGCGTGGTTGATACTAATAGCGATTCAGTCTTCTTGAAATTAACTATTTTAGACACGACTTTAAGAAAATCTATAGCAACTACTCCCTCCCTTTTTTTTTAACTGTCGTTTAAGGTTTTGCACACCAATTAAGAAAATTTTTTCATTGCTTAAATCTATTCTTTCCTTTGGACCCCTCATTAATTGTCCAACTCACCCATGTTTCTCTCAACAGTAATAAATTCACTTTTTTTTGTTTCTCACCCATGTTTTCCTCACCGGAAGGCTCATGGTAAAGAACCCGTGACATTGGAAAATTGAGATAAAAGGGTAAAATTGGAAAAAAATAATAATACTTCGTACTTATAAAACGACATTGGATAAAACACATCGGAAGAAAAACCTTAAACGACAGTTAAAAAAAAAGTGAGGGAGTAATAAGATCTTGTTTAGAAAGTCATTTTTCTCCAAAAACTTTTTATGCTTTTCATAGATATATTTTTAATCATTTTTTTATCACATATGTATATCAAATTGTTATAGTACATTTTTTTTATTAAAAAAATCAAAAAATAGCAACCTAAATGGGCTAAATTCTTGAACTGCAGATCAAACCATTCAAGAGTGAGTTGGCCAGATAACGTTTTGGCGTTTTGCTCTAAACAATCTTCCACCTTATTTGGTTTTGTTTGTGCTTGAGACACGTGGGTCAGGGAGTCAACTCTTTTATCTCCTATAATATTAACTTATAATTCTCCCTAATATAACAACATCTCACGTTTTCCAAACTCAAAAGGCGGTTAATCACATATTTTAATGGAGTTTAAACAGCATCCGAATTTTGAAAATATCGAGTAAATTAATCAACCAATGGCCCTTAGGCTGTTGGTCACCACAATGTAGGGGTTAAAAGGTTCAAATTTTGTCTTTCAATAAATTTCATTTTTCAAAATCCAAAGAGCTGCATAGTAGTGCAACCATATGGCTCCATGGTGGTTCACCTCCCGTCAATTCTCTGGTGGCCTAGTTTGTCCCTCCCCTCAGAGATAGGCAGGGTAGGAGTAGGATAGAAGGTTGCAATTTAATCCCAATTAAAGAAAAAGAAGAGTAATTAGTGAATAAAATGAACACGATGACGCCAGAATTTTTTTGGTTTTGTCAGAAAGGTAAGATCGATGACGCCATCATTTGATTCCACATTGATTGGCCCAATGGTGGAAATTAACTTGAAGCACGGAACAAGGGTGAGGTGCAGATAGACCGAGGGAAACATAGAACAGTCTAAAATCCTAAAAGCAAGATACCGAATCTTTGATGCTTCTGACGAGTTTGTCAGTTTGCGTTCCCATAATACCGTACGCCGGTCGGCGTCCAATGAAAATATTCAATTTATTCCAGAATAATTTTGTTATGCTAACACAGTAACACGTCTCTCACTCTTTTTTGGGGGGCACAAAGATATCGTCCAATTAACTACGGTACTGAACAGAAGAGCGTGTTCACCCGCACAGCTGCTAAATAGTAGTGCTAGTACTACCGCTGGTACTCTGAAAAGGAGAATTGATAGACGGCGGGTCCCACAACCGTGGACCACCACGTGGACGATGCAATGCCTGCTTTTATTACACGACGACCAACGCTCTCCATACAATCAGGCAATGAGACAAGTCGAGTCCATGGCGGAAGGTACTTTGGGGATCCCTTTCCACGCCAAGAAATTTCCATGTTCATGTAAGTTTTGTTTTTTTCCCCACCAACTAATACCACCGTCTCGATGCAAACTCTGCACTAACCGTGCCACCTAAATAATTCTAAAAGAAAAACTTAATATCCATATTTTGAAACTTAAAAAATGAATTAAACCGGTACGACGAGCATTTTTCATGTGTACGCACAAAGTGACCTAAATTTGCTACACCCGTTATCAGGCCGTAAACAAGTCTAATTAGATCAAGATATCAAACCTTCCCGACAATATGAGGAACTTGTTTACCCATTTGATATAAATTTAACTCTTTTTTTTTTAATGAAATCGAGCTATATATTTGAGATCCAACTGCTTAAATTTGTTTACATGTAAATTCAACTTTTATACTAATCGAATTAAGGTCAAACTGGACTTATACTTTTTTAGAATACAAAATGGTATACACGTTTAACTTAATTAGGTGATGAATCGAGTTCAATTCAAATGTGAGATGTTAATCAACAAGAAATACTTCTATTTATCGATAAAAGTTGTTTGGTTTTTCTTCAACCTTACACAACACTGCCGAAATTGCACCACCTGGCTAAAGGCTTGGATTGCAAGCAATACGTACACGTAATGTTACTTGGATTATTTGTAAAACTTTATTTATTTGTATCATAAGCACATTTTTTAAATCACCTTTTATTTCACATGCACTACATCGAAAAAATGATTTCTTTTTTTAGAAAACTATCCCAAACAATCTATTATCTAAACACATTCAGAAGGTCTTATTTAGATTACCATTTTTCTCTAAAAAAAATTTACATTTTATGAGAATATAATTTTTAATTACATTTTTACTTTACATACATCAAATCATTACAACACATTTTTTATTATTATAAAAACTCTAAAAAATAGCAATCCAAACAGCTCATTATATTTGGCGTTTTTAAATTTTATTGTATTTGTTATCTTGGTCATGCTTATAAACATATGCTATTTAGTGAAAAGTAGGAGTATATCCACACATCCATTGTACAAGTTAATTACACGTCAAAATCCATCAAGCTCTAAAGAATTGACAAAAGTTAGGCAACATTACCCATCCATGTATTAAAACAGATAAGCGACTATATCCAAATGTAGTGAGCATAGAACCACCAAAAATAAAAAAAAAATAAAAAATTATGAATTGAACATTAATCAGCTCTCAAAATTAGACTCACAATTTTTTTGGGTATAAAATAATTCCGATTTGCCTACTGGCCACCACTAATTTGATCATAGGTTTCCCTGCGGGACTAAAGGTCGCTTATAGAGTTACTTACAGGAAGTGATCGTCATTACCAATTGAGCCAACATATGTTGAGCGACCCACAATTTCTTTACGAACGTTACTTTACCATTTTTGTTTCCCGTGTGATGTGTGTCTCTCACGTAATCACCAATCAGCTTTCAACACGTGAATTATGAACGCAGTTATCTTTACTCAAATGCCCCTGCAGTTAAACCCCCTGGTCCGCTCTCCCCTGTCCCAATCCGTCTTCTTCTCTCAGTGGAAAACTGGAAATGCAAAAGCAGAGGCCCCAACCCCACCATTGAAGGTTACACTTACGTTCCACGGCCGACTGCCTGCTTGCTTGCACCGAGTCCAAGATGATAGGCCAGCAATTGAGCCGAGCGTCAACATAAATTATACATGGTCACCAAAAGGTAAAACTCCTGCCCCTGGCAATTACTGGTAGGGTGAAATGCTTATCCTACCTACTAAAGTTGGACACTTGGGCACGAGTTTAAGACGATCCAAATTTCCGACGGAAGCGTTGAAATAGACTTGTCCGAGCTTGTCACTCAATCAGTACATTATTTTATTTGGTAATTACGTATACAGATTGAATTAGTTGATCCCGTGATCTATCTAAGCTGGAGATGAAAACCGGACCCCAACGACGAATGAATTTTAACTTCAACGGAAGCCTATGAGGGCACATAATTGAGGAGATCGGTCCAATGAGTGAGATTGACTTCTCAAGGAATTACAAGTTCTAAATTTAGTTTTTCTTGTTCTCTCTGCACTTCCTAAAATTTATCTCTTATCAATTGGGGGAAAAAATTACGAAAATTAATTTTAAAAAAAGGACTATTCATAGTGAAAATTTTAAATTTAGTACTAAATCGAATTTTATGCCTGAGTTGAACTTGTGTTTGAGTTCAAACATGGGATTTATACTAGGAGCTCTCTTTTTTTCTTTTTTTTTTATAGCTATTGATCGAGTTCGAGCTAGGTTAAAAGTACTCAATTACTTTAAAAGTCCAGTTCGAGCTGTGTTAGATGAGTTTGGACTGTATTCAACTGAACTTCGCATCGATTTACAAACCCATTAACAAAATGTGGTTCACAAAAATGGTCCTATTTGCTCCTAGAATGGTCCTATTTGGAATGCGACTTTTGCACCAAAAACATTTTATAATATTCTCTCAACACAAATATCAATTACATTTTTATATTAAAAATTTACCTTTAATATGAAAATTTTAAATATTCCCTTAACATAATTTTTCAAGTACCGTTTCACCTCACATGTGAAAGAGTTTTGAAATATTTCCTTAACACATTCTCAAATAACACTTTTATCTCAAATACATCATATTGTTATTGAAAAACAATTTACCAAAAATTCTCAAGTATTCAAAGCCAAACAAGCTCATTATTTTGGGATCACTCACTTATTGTCTCAGCCTCAATTTGGACAATTGGAAAGTGTCAATAGCTCAACCTTCCTTTTAAGTTGTTGATAATTTGAAAACAACATATCATTTTAGTATAGTCTCGAATCCAACATCTCTCGTTTACACTCCATTCCTCCTACCACTCAACTCATGTGTTTACGACCCTATTAACAAAATTTGGTCCACAAAAAGGAGCAAATCTAACCAAATTTTCTCCTAGAATAGTCTTATTTGGAATGTGTCTTTTCCATCAAAAATTTTATAATTTCTCTCTACATTTTTCAATTACATTTTTATATTAAAAATACTACATTTTTATATAAAAAATTTTAAAATATTATATTAACATAATTTATCAACTACCGCTCTAACTCACACTTGAAATATTTAAAAAAAAATTTCGTTTGCACATTTTCGAATTCCTTTTTTTACCTCACATGTATTATATTGTTGTCAAAAAATTCTTAAAACTCGGATCAAACAAGCTTATTATTTTGACATTACTCAATTCTTGTCTCAGCCCCAATTTGGACAAATGGTGAGTAGCAAGGGCTCAATATTCTTTTAAATTGCTGATAATTCAAAAAACACACTTTTTTTTAGTGTAAATGGGATCTCGAGCCCCAGATCTCTTATTCACACTTCCTCTCACCCAACCCCCAACCCACTAATCAACAACCCATGAACAAAATGTTTTCAGAATAAGGAGCAAGTCAGACTAATTTTCTGCTAAAATGGTCTCTATTTGCTCTTGTTTGAAAGCCAATCTGCTCTCATGATAACTGACTCTCCTCAACCGCTATCACTACCAGAGAACTCTCCAACACCTTGGCACAGGTGGATTACCTCCTGGAGTCAGCCAGACGCATCAAAATGTAGACTAATAGTGGAGACAGTTTGAAAACTTAAAGCTAGAATAGTGCATCGCACTCTCGGGAGCTCACCTTAGTTTTATCCCAGATGAGTGACAACCTCTCTTGCCAAGACCTCTATCTCTCAAACCCGATTAACAAAGTGTCCTGACTCACGCGGGCGGGGAATTTAGGCGGAGGGAAGGAAGGGATAATCGGACATGGACATGCTGCACATCTAGATAGACGATAGCAGATTGATTGCTCCCATGGACGATTTTATGGTTTAATCCAATGGCAGGCCAAATTGCAAAAAATCCTCCGCATTTACCAATTCGCGATTAGGTTCGGCCCCGGAGTTACCGATCATTGCGACTACCCAGGAGGGATGACGTCTGCATGCCGCTCATAACTGCGACGCCCCTCCTTCGGTTTACTATAACCTACGAAAAGACACGCTGCGCCGTGATTCGACTCACTGGAACGCTTCCTTCCATCTCACATCGCCCAAAGAGGCGAATGGAAGTAGACTACAAGGACCTGGGATAGCCGGCCTTCAGGAGTAGTCAGTCGCACTATATTACGCTCAGACTCCTTGTCTTTCTAACCGTTCCATGATTAAACATGAATTCTCAAAGAACTCATTCCCTTTCCTGTTTCCTGCCTGTCTCCCCGCTTCTATATATAGGTATAGCCATTAAGCATTTTCACTCTCCTTCTTCTTCACGTTTCCCTAGAGTTCTCGTGAATTCCCTGTTCGGTTCTCATTCACTGGCTGACTTCAACCTTAGCTCTGCCGGCCTGACGATTAAGGGCTCCTTAGGAGGCTCTCTCTTCCTCTTCTTTCTCTTCTCTTTCATCACTAGTAAGCCTCCTCCTCCTCTGTTTTTTGCTTTCGTTTTATGTCAAGGTGCTTCGAACGTTACTAAACTCCAGACTCCTTGCTGTAGTAGTCGGCACAAGAATCCCCCCAGTCTATCGCCTCTGGGCCCTCGCCTCCAGTCCTCAATACGTACACGTAACCGAAGCGCTCCCCATAGATAGTACGGCTCACCGCGCAGAACCAGCACTCCATAAATAGCGCAGGACTCCCCTTCCCCGGCGTGGACTTCAACCCCAGTAGGCCGGACAAACCTTCCAAACTTCTGGTCGCGCTGATGGTTGAAGGCACCTCCACATGGATTACGCAGATACGGGGCTACCCTCATCCTGTGTAATCAGACGCGCAGAATAAGATATGAACTCACGGCATCCCTACTGAAAGTCACGCTCAGGGCTGAGCGCCACCCAGAGCCGTGGACGGCAGCCTAAGCATGGCAAGATTCACCTGACCTGAGGCCGGGCCGAAGTAGCGCTTTCTTCTTCCATCCTCTAATCTTACTCAGGATATCTCCACCTCGGTTTGCCTGTGTCAACTAACACTGAACCACCCATTGAATTCGCCTACCGCGCTTTGTTTATCGTTTGTAAACTCGATATCCCCTATTCACTCAATCTTTCCCGCTCACTTTCAACGGAAATGTTGTCCTGCCACGTCCCCGTCTGGTTCTACCACTCACACAGCCTTCAATTAAACCTGCTTTCTTCTCATGACCATCCATTAATAGTCAATTTTACTTGTTAATTTGAACTTCCCCAATCTCTGGCTCGCATGGCGAACCTGCTACCGACGGTGTGGGACCCTCCAACCTGGGATAGCCTCTGCCCGCCGCTTTGTAATCGAATGTAAGAAGTTCCTTTCAGCCTTCTAAGTAGACTTCAGGAGAGGACCAATGCTGCCTGGAGAGCTGAGCTTCTTTTTTTTTTTTTTTTTTGCCCAAGAACTTAGACCACGTTCTCAGGAAAGCACCTGGGAACCCGACACGATCTCGCTCTGGGAACGAGCACGCAAACTGCTAAATGCCCAGAGTCACGACGCTGCGGCCGGCTAATCCTTGAGAATGCCCCCATTCGGCCTTCCAATGGTTAACTCTACTACCTCTGTCAGTGCCTCGCCAGTCACCAATCTGTGTCAAGAAAAGGCAATAAAAGACCAGCTGTGAGAAATTAAGGGCCGAAAGGCCTCACCCTTTGCCCACAAGCAGCTCTGCCTCATCGCTCAAACGTAGAGCCTGACTCTGGGCAGTAGCACCTCATCTCACCTGGTTAGACACTCCTGGAGGGAAAGCCATTATGGGCAGCAAGAAGAGTACATCTCATCAAGGAAGTTGTAGGACTTCAGAGCATTCCCTGATCCTGATGACCGAGTTCACTCCCTGACTCCCCCCCCGCCGGGGTCAGCGTGGGGAGCTTTATTAAACGACCGGTCCACTCCCAGCTGTTCTTCTCGTAAGGTCCGGCCCCTACCTCGCGATTCTAGCCTTTCTCTACGAGTTTGACGAAGCTTCCGACTGCTGAGTGCCTTTACTCTCCCTCCGTATCCATTGAAGTCTCCCATTCGGTTGTCTGCTGCCTTCATTACTCTTTTTTTTTTTTTTCTAACTCCATTCCTACGCAAGACGGACGGGGAATGAGAGCAATCATGGCAGTTTGTAGGCTCGCAAGAATCCAAAGACATGGCAAGACTGGTGAAGAGGCGAAATGCAATAGAAGAAGCCAGCTGTGCTATCTCCGGGAGCCATCAAGATCAGAGCAGGATGTTTTGGTAAGAGGTGTTAGAGGCTGGGAAAGGAAAATTATGGAGGAGGACGGGAGCGAGTCTCGGGTTCCGGGAACAGCGTGGCCGGGCTTGGATTCTGGATCTAGAAAAATTTTAAGGCCGATTATAGTCAACACTCATGGGCCGTCCTGATTACCACGCTTTCAGAGGGTGGTCAACCTTCCGCTTCAATGTGGGTAGGTTCTGCAGGCCTTCCCTACCCATTCCCTGGCCGCCAACCGACGGCATTGGCAAGTCATAAAGGGACGACTGACACGGGCCTTTACGATCAATCCCACCTCGGACGGACACACCTCGACGCATAGAAGGGGTCAAGGATTCTACTATAGCCGAATGCGGAATGACCCATGTAGAGTCGCCGGTGCACGCCAGTCTCGGAGTTCTTTCTAGGCATAAGGGTTCTTCAATTTGTCTTTTTCCTCAGGAATATTTTTTCTAACGCATCAAATTCTCTTTGTTCGAACCGCGCTTTCCTCTTTTATCTTTGTATTTTACTTTGGTGTCTCGTTATTTTAGGAAGTCATTCTCCGGCTAAGTATACGTTTGAAAGTAATGCAAAAGATACCTTTTATGAAAACTACGCAATGACCGAACAAACTGGGATTTATAGATCGTATAAAGGCGAATGCCTGAACATAAATGAAATGGCACAACAAAAAATTCCTCCTTACAAAGTTGAAACCACCGATAAAAAATTTTGGGATTTGATATGCTGCGCACGTCACGAGATCGCTACCATCCAAGTTTGGCTACAAATAATACCCGCCGGCTTAAGATGATAAGTAACCCTATAATGGTCTCTCCTGCCTAAATGGTTCGCTTTACGCTTTACTCGCTTTTCTTACTAAGACTCCAACTCTGGTTTAGTAGACACGTGAGAGTTAGTACTGGAGAGTGTCTCTAGTACGACAAGCCAGAATCATCGAAACGCCTTCTGCTCGTATCCGTGTCTGTTCAGACCCTTCATTTCCTATCAAGAAATGAAATACCATGGTAAGTGCGGCGTGAGCATTCTGAGTGACTCTTGGCCTCAGATGACTCTCATGGCCCATAGTCGTGAGTAAAAGCTGGGCTTGCTCTTCTTGGGGTAGCTTCCTCATGACAGCTGGGTGCTTTCACATCCACCCAAGTTCCCGGATTTAACCCCCGGTAAGGCTGTTACTGAAGATTTCTGATTAGTATTGGGGTTATGACAATACTGTTTTGGGGTGCATATTTCTAAACAGTCTAACCGGGTTATCTGAACGCCTGCGCGTCTGACGCCGAAGCCCGACACCGCCCATGTGAGTTACAAAACCTCCCGTGATCCGAAACGAATGCGGCAGGAGGTGATTCGACCGATAAACGACGTCTTCCGTGGCGAACTCGAATAGCTCTTCCGGTGCTTACTTTCGTGTTGGTTCCGCCTCGTATAATCAATTTGGCTACCAGTGAATGGAAATTCAAGCCCCTGCGAGCTTTTGGAACGGCGCGTCGATCGGCATCAATCCCCACCGGCTTAACGGCCAAGGCCAAGATCGGGACCATCTCATGTGCGTCGCCAAATGCACAAACTTGACGTCACAAGACTCTTATATAAATAAAATGCCAAGACAGATTTGCCCACATAGACCCGGTGGGCGGAAGAAAGATTTACTTTGCCAAAGTGGCTCATGCACATGTGGTACATAAATTCATTGTGATCTCCACGGGGACATAATCCGCCCCACAGGCTAGACTGGCGGTAATCTTCAAAGGGGTGCTGGGCTCGCGGCTCTTCGTACACGAAAGACCTTGGAGATACGTGCACCACCGACCGACCGCTTGGCTTGGCAGTGTAATGTTTCACCTCGGTCTTCTCGAGGAAGTTCTCCAGTGAATGGATGATAATTGATTATGTGACTTATCCAGGAGGCTCGCCAGCTGTTAGTGAATTGCTGACTGACTGAGGAATGGGCCGCTTCTTTCCCCTTACCTTTTCACCACTTCTAACAACACCCTTTTGTTTGTTGGTGCCGGCTTGGAGCGTCAGATCCTCTCCTCTCATGACTGGTGGATCACGGTTTTGATCATTGAATTTCATTAACTGAGCCTACCCACCCTAGCTAGATATTTCCTCTCACTGGATCTCCTTGCCCATAGCGCCCAATTGGACAATTGCACAATGAGAATCACTAAACCTCAAACCATGGCTCCACGTCTTCATGAAGCTCACATCCCCGCCGACAGAGCCATTTTCACACCGTTGTTGGAAGTCAGTCTAGCATGTGAAATTCCCGCTGAAGTTCTCTTCCCCAATGGTGAGTGGGGAGAAGAACTCCGCCCGCATCGGCTCGCGACGCCTGATCCACGCATGTGGTCCAGCCGAGGCAGTCTTGACCAGAGTATGGAAACTAGCTCGCCGCGCTTGACCGCCCGCCATAGGCATCAATCCTCCTCCTGATGACCATACTTCGGCGATGAGGATGGATACACGAATGGGTCGAATTTTAATTGTCCATACTGGAAGGAAATGTTCTCGACAACATTTCTATGGCCAGCCATTCTTCCCATTGCCTTGAGCCATTTTATCAGTCGCCAAGTCGCTTACCATTTGTGAATTCATCATATTGGGATTGCTCCCTCAGAAAATACGGACAACTACGCCGCTCATATAGCATGAAGACGAATTTTTCAGCTTGATATCCTACTGCACGTTTATTGCCCCTAGTCACTTAGTCATTCACGATGCGGCACTCTACTTCTGGCGGTGATATAGACAGGAGTGTGATTAGCGGGCTCACCATGGAGGAGGAGAGAGGTGGTGAGGCAGTTCTGGCTTGCACCGCTTGCCTCGCTCTTGCACTCCTGAGGAATCCATTCAAAGCTGACCCCTCAGGGAGCCTGGGCAGAGCCCCAGACCTCGGGACTCTGGACAGAGAATCTGGGCGAGTACCGCTATTCACCTCGTGCAGTAGCCAGACCTCTCTTTTGTTGAGCTCGAGTCATAATTTGAGAGCTCTGTTCCCATTGACCACGCTCCTTCGAGACCACATTCTAAGAACTTCTCGACCGGGACAAAGTCACACACTTCTGAGGTCTGGCCTCTATTCTGGGAATCTCTACAATGCTCCAGGATTTCTCTCGCTCTCGCTTGTGTGATCCAGATCCAGAGTGCGCTTTCGAATTCAAGATGTCATCCAATGCAGACCTCATGTTCTCGCCTGCCGATCTGGTGGGAAGAGTTAAGAAATTATCAATTAACCACGGATTGGAAATTTCTGTGATTCTTCGTCTTCACCTAAACTGCATGGCCAAGTAGCAGAAAGTGCCAACTCGCTAGTGAACATGAACGGCGTCCTTCGACTTCTCTCATTCACGCGATCTCACGTATATCCTTCAGCGTCTAAGCGTCCGAGCGTAATGTAAGTAGCGTGTCTAAGGTCGACAAACACCACAATCAGGCACCCGTAACTGCGGGTAGCATCCTCGTCTTGGGACGAGATTTCCACAAGCTGACGCGACTTTGTTGGACATCGATTCGTTGCCAAGCTAGACAAGACGGCATAGGGCCGCCTGACAATAGGATCTTCACTATCCGAAGCTTTATCTCACGTAGACTATCATAATCGATTGCTGTCACCATCTCACCTGTGGGTAAAAGTTGCTTTCCTTCATGACTGTTGGGCTCGGCCAGAAACTGCTCAAGATCCACGCTGAGCTTAAAGTGGGTGATGCTGCAGGAATGCGGGCATCTGCTCATCTGGTCACGCTCCTGCCATAATTCCTCAAGAATTGCAACGATAGTAGAAAGCTGGATCTCTAATTGGTTTGTGTAAGAAATGCAATGCTTTTTCGTTTTCCTTTGAGACAAGGGGCTCTTCCAACTTGTCATTCCGTCTTTCCAGCTTCTCTTTCCTCTCTATGCCTCTCCAGATGAGGCTCCAGTAGTGTAGAGGTCGACCGAATTCTAGCCTCTCTCCCCTTCATGAGGCCAGCTATGTAGTACACAGAAGAAGTCCGAAGCTCAGATCTCCCAAGAGCTTCTGGGCCACTCCCCTGCAACTCACCGCTAACCACTGGACATGCAGAAAGACACTCGAAATTGTGAAGGAGTAGAGCTTCTTCCTGTGATCATTGCCAGGACAATCATGTTATGCTTTCTTCACAATAGAAGAGCAGTTTGGACTGCTCGCTTTGGTGCTATCTTGATCCATGGAATCGGGAGAAAGCATTATGTCCTCGTACGATGTCTAGCCCAGGAGCCGTTTTATGCGAGAAAAGCTGGAAATGTGCTTGTCTTCCAGCCTGTAGTTCACTTTCCTAGAAGATGCAAGAGCACATTAATCAGACTCCCATTGTCAAGGACCTCACCTGAATTACAGGCCATTTAATGGTCTAAGGTACCATAGGTTTATGATCACTCTTATGATCTCCTCCTCAACTCATCTTTTCATCATAAATGTCTTGAGGATCTGACTGCCTCCCCTTGGTCAATATGGCTAGCATATCCCACTAATTCTGTCCTCCAAAGAATCGGTAAGTACCCCTGCAAAAGGTCCATGTGATCTTCTCCCACCTGGTCCCTTCCCATGAGTGAGGCCCCGTCCTCCTACAGAATCCCCGTCTCCGCCTACCGGCCTCTGGTCCAACTGCCTTATGTCAGGCCTGCCCGGGCCTCACACACGAACCTAACGGGTAAACCCTCCTCAGGTCCCTGGATCTCTTGAGCTTCTACGTTTTCTCCTGGTAATGGTAATAATATCGTGGCGATGCTCACTGATTGCCAGCCACACTCATTCAATGGTACGGGCGGGTGAGCTTTCGAGGCCGACTGCACTAGCGTGACCCATGATTCAGGTTCGTGGAACAGTGAGGAGAGAGTTTCTGCGTCTGCCTCGAGCCTGGACCTCGGTCAGGGCCGGCAAAACGTCAGCCGCATCTCTTGCACCCCCCTTTTGTTCCAGCCCTACTGTGACTGCCCTGTCAATAAATCGGTTTCTTGCTTCGGACATTAGGCTCGAGAGTCATTTGACTATGCTGCGGTCACCATCACTTCGCCACCAGAGATCTCTCCTCCCTCGACTGCGCTTTGTAGCAGCGGCCGTGATGAGGCAGCCATCCCAACGCCATGATTATGTAGAAATCGCCGCAGCCTCTATCATTTAAGGCAGCCTAGCCCTTACCTCACGGCTTTACTCAAGCCTACATTGTTGGAACTCACCGCAGTGGTGGTCACCTTGAACGCTTCCTACGTTCACAATATCGGGCTACGAGGCTGGGCCATCATTAAAGCGCCTTATGGCTAGGAGACGAATCACATAGCCTGACTGTCTCGAATGGTAAACATGCCACAGGCCAGAACCGGTAGCTAACATCACGTGAATAGAAAAGTTCGACCGACACACGAGGAAACGTGATCGCGAATTAAGCCCCATCCGCACTGATGGTGATCCCTGTGATCCCAGGTAGCATCGAGTGGGTTTTTGGCTGCAGCATGGATCTCTAAACTTGTCACAGAGTTCCACATCAAAGAGGATATCTGGCAGGCCTACTTCTGATCGGCGGGATTCATTCCGGGCTTCTTCCCGAACTGCAGCTTCCTCACTGGATCACTCACTGCCTCGGTGCTCACGGCAGGACGGTTATGCGAGTTGCCATGGTGGGTGTCCAGATTTTCCCAATGGACCCGGTTTTGCCGGTGCTCTGGATTATCTGACAGAGTTCGTAGCTGGTTTGCCTTTCTGCTGTTTGTAGCGCGTAGCGGCCAGAAAGGCTGTGAATCAACCCTTCTTCACCTCCAGGCTGCCGGCCCCAGCCGGTACGCCACCCGAGTGAGTCACTTTAACCTCTATCCGGATCGCAATGTAGACATGTTTCTACAGGCGCCTCTTCTCCTCCTTTGAGGCTGACGATCGGGCCCAGCCGTAGTAAACGTAGCCACCCATTCGCATCTGTTAAGCGTCGTCACGTCTGACTGTAACCTACCATTCAACTTCTGCTCCTCCGCTTTCTCAGATTTCCGGAGCATGCTCAAGGTTTCACTGGCATTGACTTGCTCGGTTTGTACGTCTAGCAGGATGATTCTTCTTCCTTTGGAGGTGTTTGGCCACGCACTGGCGACGATGTCTGATCTTCCAGCAGTGGCGTAATTAGAGCCAAAATCCGTTCCGCCGAACCCTCCATCCAGAGTGCTCACGCCAGAACTCTCCAACACCTGGAGCACATGGGATTGCTCTCCAGGAACTTTCAGATGATCCAGTCGGAGACTTCTAGAATAAGGGAGAGTGTGTAAACTTAAAGCTAGAATAGTGAGATCCTCCCACTGAGCTCTACGCTGTATTTATAAGGATGGATACCGTGTTGTAGTCCATCAAACAAGCTAATAGGCTGGAATTTAGGACCTATCCCATGCGGAAGGAAGGGATAAGATCCAGATTATGTGAAGTCCTACATCTAGATAACTCCAGAGATCGGTGGGTGGACGGTCGGCTGGCAAGTTATCCAGCCTGGTCGGTCCGTAGAGCTGCAGTCGGCATCCCAGTCGGTCATGCTGAAGGATTAGGTCGGTCCGGAGCTTCACGGCCCGTGTCAGCCAGAACTGCCGCAGGTGCGATGTCTGAAGCTGTCTGGTGCTCCCTCACTCTTAGAATGATCCTGTTTGGAATGCGACATTTTCAACAAAATTTTTATAATATTCTCCCAATACATATTTCGATTACATTTTTATATTAAAAAGCTACCTTTTTACATAACATTTTAAAATATTCTCTTAACATAAATTTGAAAACCATCATTTTACTTCAAATATGAAAATGCTTTTGAAATATTTCCTTAACACATTTTTGATTCTTTATCGAAAATAAATTTACAAAAAATTCTCAAGTATTCAAATCCAAACAAGCTCATTATTTTGGCATCACTCACTTCTTGCCTCAGCCTCAAATTGGACAATTGGAAAGTGTCAAGAGCTCAGCATTCTTTTAAGTTGTTGATAATCCGAAAACAACACATCAATAAACTTCACTACAAATTTTATATTGATTGAATATCCAATGAAATCAGGAAATATGACGCTCCTTAACAAAATAATCAATAAACTTCATTACAAATTTTTATAAAAAATATAGTGACAGTGTATAAAAAAAGTTATATTTTTTATATCTATTGAAGTATCCACTGAAATCACGAAACTACGATACTCCTTAACAAAAACAGTAGAAATTGGACTCCTTAACAAAAACAGTAGAAATTGGACGGAGAAGTAAATTGCTTATAACCCCCCATTTCCTTTTACGGTTTTACCCCGCGCCCGAAATCCTGTCCTGACCCGAGTCAGTATCACTAGGGTGTCAATGATATTGGCCGCTCAACCCCACTGGACCACTCCCTCCAATCAGGCACAACCTCAACCACAGCTACAAACTACAAACCTCCTAACCCTCTTATCCTCCGATAGAGTAATTACTATATATATACACTTGCATCTCCTGCTATCTCCGCCCCCCAAATCACCTAGCAGAAATTCAGCAGCAAATCTCCTTCTTTCTCAGACCATAGCCTCTCCTTCCTTCCTTCCTTGCTTGCTTGCTCTCTTCTACAGCCAGCCAACCAAGCGGGATATAGTTTAATCGACTGAATCTCTCCAATCGTTATCAACTACTCCCGGAAGGCTGGATACAGAGAAGTGTTAATGCGATTCGGTAATTGCAGGTTTGATAGTCGGTAGGGGTAAGACCCAGGATTAAACGAGTTGCAGACATCACGGCTATACACAGAGCTTTCCGCCCTATCATACATGTCCGAGCAGTACGACGTAAGGGTTGTGTAAGCGAGAGCAACAACCCTTCGCCGCACGGCGGACGAGGCGCCTTGCCCTCTGAAGGCGGCAGCCCTTCCGACCTCCTCTTCCTCGCCGGCGGCGGTTTTTAAATTTTGCTTAGGTCTAATCTATATAGTAGTATTTTAAAGTTAAAATTGATTTTTCATGCTACTGAAATTAAACTTTCACCGCTCAAGTGTTTAAGTACGCCGAATTCTGTTACCAACAAAAAAATCTCTGCTTTTGATTGGTTTCCTTGACTTTTAATTGCTACCCTGTGGGAAAATTGAAAACTTGTGTGGAAAATGTTGAGAATTAAGAGGGTTCCTACTGTTGTTTCCAACTACCAAAAGGAAGAGGCTGAGGAAGGTGCTGCTCGCCAAGGAGGGGGGTGCGGCCGGAATTGCTTCAGGAACTGTTGCCTTCCAGGTACTTGATCAACTCCTGCACCGAGATTATTAAATTTCTTGTTTTATATGTCGGGTTTCTGGGGTTGAAGTGTGGTATTTGGTTCTGTCTGTTGATTGGACACTAGGCGCGAAGCTGCCTTTGTATCATTTTAAGAGGTCGAAAGAAGTTGCTAACGAGAAGGTCGGCCTTAGCTGTGAGAACAAAGAGCCTCCGGTTCCCTTCCTCGATTCTCTTCTACTCGGGGAGGTATATTTCGTAAAAATGCTAGGGTATTAAATTAAACTCTTATTTTTACATATGCGTGCTCAGAGTAGCAATTTGACTGCAGTGGGAGGATCGGATGCAGAGAGGGCTCTTTCGCTATGATGTTACTGCCTGTGAAACCAAGGTTTTTGCTTTCTCCTTTTTTACCAGCTTTTAACTGTGATTCTGTTTGGTTTTGAGGCTGTAAAATGACTTGCTCGAGAATCCTATCTGACACTGATATGAACAACGAATGTTGGAATAGGTGATTCCTGGTGAATATGGCTTTATTGCTCAGCTGAATGAGGGCAGGCACCTTAAGAAGAGGCCCACTGAGTTTCGAGTTGATAAGGTTTTGCAGCCCTTTGATGAGACCAAATTCAACTTTACTAAAGTTGGGCAGGAAGAGGTCCTCTTTCAGTTTGAGCCAAGTGATGAAGTTCAGTTCTTGCCAAGTGCACCCATTGATACCGAGAACTCACCGAATGTTGTTGCCATAAATGTATGTTAGTTTACCTTTCACGGTTGTTGTAATTGATTTTCGTTAGAACTTCATCTGTTTTCAGCTGAATTCGTCGTGTTAAATTAACAGGTCAGTCCTATTGAGTATGGACATGTGCTGTTAATCCCTCAAATTCTGGAATGCTTGCCTCAGAGCATTGACCATGATAGCTTATTGCTTGCTCTGTACATGGCTGCAGAGGCTGGAAACCCATACTTCCGATTGGGTTACAACAGCTTGGGTGCATTTGCCACCATCAACCATCTTCATTTCCAGGTTCCAATCTGCCATCTATATGGTGTACTATTAAGCTTTGCTCATTTAATTTCATAGTTGGAAACTTCTCTATAACGAACTGTGGACTAAGTAATTTGTTTTCTAATTGAAGGCCTACTACCTGGCTGTGCCATTTCCTATTGAGAAGGCTCCCTCTAAGAAGATCACCACAACAAAAAGTGGGGTGCAAATCTCGGAACTTCAGAAATATCCAGTTAGGGGTCTTGTTTTTGAGGGTGGAAATACTCTCGAGGACTTGTCCAATGCTGTCTCTGACTCCTGCATCTGCCTTCAAGAAACTAATATCCCTTACAATGTTCTTATCTCGGATTCTGGAAAAAGAATTTTCCTTTTCCCACAGGTAAGCATGTTTAGTTATGTATTTTCTCGTGGTGACATTGCCTGTCTTGAGTGTTACCTGTACTCCTGTTTACTGGTTTGCTTCGTTTGGCTGTGTGTTGTCTGACCTCTTTCTTGTTGGATCGGATTGATAGTGCTATGCAGAGAGACAAGCTCTTGGAGAAGTAAGCAATGAGCTACTCGACACACAAGTTAACCCAGCAGTTTGGGAGATTAGTGGGCATATGGTGCTGAAACGCAAGAAAGATTATGAGGAGGCATCTGAAGAAAATGCGTGGAGGCTCCTAGCTGAGGTATCCCTTTCTGAGGAGAGGTTCCAAGAAGTGAAGGCTCTGATCTTTGAAGCCATTGCTTCTAGCATTGAGGGAATGGACTCTGAGAATCCACGCGTCCTTGAGAAGCCAGATGTCACACCTCAGTCTCTTGAGGATGTTGATACCCTCAACAAAGGGTCTCAGCCAGCAATGGTGTCTGTGTAAGCATGCTTGGTTCCCGCTGAGCATTGGCCTATGCATTTTAGATTGGATATGGTGTCTCTTGTCGTACTAATGAAGTAGAGTACATGAATTGGCCTTTCCTTGTGTGACATGCCTTGAATAAATGCAACTTGGTTTGCTGGATTGTTAGGGTTGTCAATTGTATGTTTGCTGTGTATTATTGGCTTTGCAGACCTGAGATCTGCAATGCGAGTCATGTAAAATATTTTGATGTTGTAATGGATGCGCTTGTTCCTAAAATCTCTCCTAATATCATGAAGAGGCAAAATTTACTTGTTTTTTGATTAGCAGAGCTGACCTGCTTCTGATTCAACAAAGCAGGCTGGATTCCACCTCCTGCAAAAGTGCAGGTTTTTGAACTCAAATGAGAAGCGGTTTATGGCATTCTGATTTTCATTCCAAACGGCAATTCTCATGTTACGGATGGAGTTAAATTGTGTACTGTAATACACATGCTGCTTAGTAATCTCTATATTGGGAAACCTTGCCAATAGTTTGCCAAGGCCTAAGGAGTCAGAATCAGAAAGAAAGGAAAAGAAATGCCGAAAGTTTGATCCATCTCTTTTCACTTTTCAGGTGACAGGATGGGGAGATGAGCGGCTGTAGTGCCGAACCATGACAAACTTCCAAACAATTGCAATAATCTGGACACTTGACTAATTTGCATAGCCTGATGATGAGGTGTAGTTGGACAGATGAAACTAATGGGCTGGAAATCCATTGAAGAAAGAGGAAGATGTCTAAACTCTTTGTTTATAAGATGGCAAATGATGAACCAAGTTTGAGGTGGCTTGCTAATTGGAAGGGAACTAAATTGTGTTTGTTGAAGGATGTCGTACTAGGAAAATAAACTGGAAAACATGTCGCAATCAGCTGCAACACATATTCTATTATTAAAAAAAAAAAAAACATAGTACCAAATACCAATTGAAAAGGGGCAAATGTATATTTACATCCGCTTTGTTACTAATTTAAATTTTGAACGGTGGTGTTTATTACTAATTCTTTGCCCATTGACGTTGAACTATTTGGACCAATGTCCAACATATGTTTGCTAAAGTGCTCAACTGTACTGCTGTAAACCTAACGACTAGAAAATTTAAGCATAAAAGATTTTCATTAGAGAAAACAATCCAACAAAAACTTGAAATTATTGTATAAATTGTAATATTTCGTAATAAACTCAATAAATGTGCCTTTTATAAGCTTTTAGTTTTAACAAAATAGTTAAATCAAAGATAAATAGTATGGGCACATTGTGCTGTGGGCGGTGCGGCAGAAGCACTAGAAGGGCATTTACATACAGGGAAGCAAAATGTTTTAGGGATAATTTTGAAAACCTCTCTTGAGATTTCTCTTAATGTCACTCAATGCATTTAAAAAGCTCACTTACCTTCCCTATTTGTTTGACAATGCTAGATTTCCTTTTCAAGGGTCACAAATTGATGATATTATTGTTGCATTCTTAATAATTATTTAACAAAAAATCTCACACAAAAAACAAATTTTTACCCAAAAAATAACCAAATGACACAATATTAGTCCATATTACCATGTCTTTAAGTGGTGGGATAACAAAATAGGTAGTCAAGTTAAATTTAGTAACGTCTGCCACTTAAAAAGACTTTTGTAAGCAATTTACACCATAAAAAATTTTGCTTAGATGGATGTAAGGAGGTCAAGTAATGTATTTAAGAAATATGTTTTAATACATGATGTAATACAAGTTGTACTCAAAATTAAAGTAATTTTTCTTATATGTGTGGTTAGCATGTAAAACCTTCTTATAGAAAAAAAAATTTATAAATATGTAAGTATTAAAAGGATTAATCAAAAAATGATCTCAAAATAAAATATGAAAAAATTGCCCATGCTTTTTGATTTTTTGGTGAAAACAACATAGGCAATTTCTAGTTATTTTCAACTTTAATATATAGCCTTATTTTAATTTTATTACTGATGTAGGTTTCATAAATAAGATAGCATAAGAATAGTATTGGAAGGAAAATTTTATCTATCTTGCTTTTCCTTCAAAAGGTTAACATGTTTCAGAAAATGCCAATCTAAGGAGATAAGTGAAATTTTAGAACTTCTAAGGGAGTTGGGCGATATTATGAGAAATCTTAAGGAGGTTTCTAAGATTAATCCAAAATTTTAAGTCTGGTTCCTTCTAAGTCTGCAGTCTCCCTCCCAGAAGCCTCTTCCTTTCATAACACTCCTCAGAAAAACTCCTGTCCCAGCCTTGGGTAACCCAGCAGTGCCATTGCGCTAGCAGCAATTTGGATTTTGAGGTATCGCCTGCTGCCCTTCTTTCCAAATCTATCCCTCATTATAATCCAACAGTCGCATCAATATATTTACCGCGAGGGAAGGCCATGCTTGCTTATAGTTATTCTGACAGTCTCTACTTGTTTGATAAAATGCCCAAGAGCAGTACCCGAGTAAAGTTAATTAAGAATGATCATGAGACGTAAAAGAAAGAGAAAGGGGATTGTGACACATCATGTTGTAATTTGTTTCAATGTGAACTATACTTCTCTCAGTCGTTGCCTGGAAATTCTTTCTTTCATTTCCTTTCCTAGCTGTAAGTCTGTGCCACGCTGGGTGTCTCTTCTGAAGAATTACTTGTTGCTCTGGTTGGCTACTTAGATAGTTAGGGAATATACGGTTTAGGAGAACTAGAAAGAAAATTCTTTTTTAGATTTGTGTCCGGATTAAGCAGCATAATCGTTTCATTTTCTCTAGCACATTTCCAACGTATAATCATATTTTCATGAGCCTAAGTTTATGTCTTTCTGAATCCTGTTTTTGATAGTAAATTGCTGGTAATTTTACCTAATTTGGATTGTATTAGGAGAAGATGAAAAAAGGGATTCATCCACAGCGTCAATGGATTTCCTATGTGACCCAGAGCGGGCGATTGATCAATATCATGATGACAAAAATACACCAAGTTGGTAAAGTCTATCACATAAAGGGTAGACAGCAGAGGACTGAAAGCATTGGCCAGATTGCAAAATATAAGCGTCGTTATGAACAACAGAAAGAAGAGGAAACTGCAGAGAAGTGAATGCTTTTACCGGTAGGAGCAATGATACATTTCTGGGTTTTCCCTGTGCGGATTGCACCAAATATAGAATTTCTCCTTTTCATCTGTCCTTAAACTTATCGTGCATGGTTGCACACATGCCCCATCATTTTCTCTTCCATAATTGACAACTTTTCATGGTTTCTTATGGAAATTGATGGGTAATATTTCACAGAATGGATACCTAGGGCTTCAGTGTCTGCTGGTTGTCCTTTCATCTTCTTTGCAATTGTTATTGTCTTCTTTTGGATCTTAATGATATTCTCTGCTAAGTTGAAATAAGGATACATGACCAAATGTACCTTTGATTATGCAAGGTGTTAGAATCTATTTCCTTTTATTATTATTTTTTTATTTCTTGCTGCGGCCTGCAAGTTTCTAGGCTTGTGCTTCTTGTGGCAAACAATAACCACTTGTGTCTTAGAATTGAGTCTTATTCTTTCATCTTGTTTAGTTCTGAGATTGCTCAGATTGCTCATTTTCCTCATTATCCATTTATGAATAGTTTTGCAAACATAAATTTATCTTCTTAGTGGTCCTTACTCTTGAAATGATAATCTAAAGGACGAAGTTTTTCCTTTAGACTCTCGATTCCGACTAGCTGAGTGCTAGTATGCTGCATGCTATAGAAACTGATAGCCATTAGTTCAACCAGTTTGGGTACCTTGTTTTTCTTTCTGAGCATTGATGTTAACTGTTAACTTGATATTGAGAGTTTATTTATGGCTTTCTATTCCAGATTAAAGCTGATTAGCATTCAATTTAAGAAATGCTGTTTGCACTGAGGTTGGATTGGTAGAAATCTGTAGAATTTGATTTGTATCCCATTTGTTGTCTCATGCCAGAAAGATTTTGTGGTGATTGGTGTAAGTCCTTTCTTTGCAGTCTCTGATTTCTCATCAACAGTCTCAGTTCTAGGACATTGATACCCTTAACCAAGGGTCTCAGCCAACTTTGGTGTCTGTGTAGCAAGCATGCTTGATTCCTGGAGCATTGGCCTATAAATTTCTATGCTGAAAATGTTCTGTGTTGTCGTACTAATGATGTTAAGTTCGCCTTTCCTTGTGTGATATGCCTTGAATAACGCAACTAGTTCTTTGCTGGGTTTTTTTGGTCGTCACTTGTGTGTTTACTGGTGTATTATTGGCTTTGCAAATTTTATCTCTGAATTGCGAGTCGTTTAAAATGCTTTTGATGTTGTAATAGTTGTTTGTTTAGACTTCCAAAAATCTCATATATTTTCCTAAGAGGCAGAATTAATTTATTGGGCAGAGCTAGTCTGCGTGTGGTTCAACAAAGCCGGTTTGCCGCCGTTTGCTAAATGGCAAGCCTTTGAGCTCAAATAGAAGGGGGCTTATGTTTTAGGGATAATTTCAGAAACCTCCCCTAAGGTTTCTCATAATATCACTTAGCTCCCTTGAGGTTTTGAAAATCTCACTTATCTCCCTTGGATTGATATATTTTGTAACATTTTAGCCCCTTTGAAGAAAAGGCAAGAAAAATAAAACTTTTATTTCAATACTACCCTTATATTATCCTATTTATGGAATTTGCAATAACAATGAAAAATAAACTAAGGTTAAATTTTTACAAGGTGTAAATTTCTTGATTTAAAATATTTATTTTAGTTGTACTGAAACAAGAAAAAAATTACACTTTGAAACAATTACACCATAAAAAAATTACACATATGAAGAGATCATTTTAATTTTCAATAAAAACTATATCATGTATTAAAACATATTTTTCAAAAAATTTATTGAATTTCTTAATTACAACTGTACATGAAAATGTTCAAAATGTTAATTACTCACCAAAATCCTCCCAAATTATAAACTATTATTAGATAGTAATTATTTTTCTTAATATACATGTTTTAGTTTAGAATTTTTATTTGGGTTTGAATTTTTGGTTAAGTAGTTATTAAGAGCAAGGGTAATACTGTCAATTTGTGACCTTGAATAGGAATATTTAGTCTTGTCAAACTGATAAGGGAAATAAGTGAGATTTTCAAAATTTTAAGGGAGCTAAGTGATATTATGAGAAACCTCAGAGGAGGTTTCTGAAATTATCCCTATGTTTTATGTTCAAGTATGCAAAATGGTGACTCGCATGCTACGAGAGGACTTAAATTCTCTGCCACCTACGAGAGGACTTAAATTCTCTACGAAGGGCGTGCTGCTTACTACTCTGTTGCCAATAGTTCAACAAGGCTTTGGGAGTCAGAATCAAAATGTAGAATAAAAGCCGAAAGTGGGATCCTATCCCCCTCCGCGCCAAAGCGTGTCGAGACGAGTAATTAATTTGATAACTTAATTTAGCATTTAATGAGTTCAGATTTTATGCGTTTGATAACCAAAATAAAACATTTGAATTAATTAAATGGCACTGAATATTTTAGGCAAAACTTGTCCCAAACAATAAGTGATAATATTTAAATGTATGAGATCTAATACTTCACAATTCAATCATTTAATGAATTCAGATTTCAGATATCAAATTTCAGTTTTTTGATTCCAATTTTATCAAATGCAAGCGTGACAAATTTCGGGTTGATTGCTGACAACCTGAAAAATAAGTACAAAAGCATGACAAATTCGATGGACTAGTAATCTTTCACCAAAGTCAAGAAAACTGGAATTCCATTCAAAGTGAGGAAAGGGAGAGGGGAGAAGAATACCGGTGATTTAAGCTCTTTGTTTATCGTTGATAAAACCAAGTTTGAGGTTGTCCATTATTTGGAAGAGAGGGGAGAAGAATACAGGTGATTTGATCGTATTGAAGATTTTCTAGAAATTTTTTTTGAAAATAATAGTGTCGCATTTTTAAGACGTGATGTATATGGGATAAAGAAAATAGATGAAAAAAATAAAAGGATGATTATAAAATGTATTCATGATATAACAAAAAATTAAAAAAAAAACACAATCCAAATGGACCAAAATCCATTTCTTTTCCCTGCCAGGCAAATGAAATCGAAATCAGTCACACTAAAACTGTGATTTTTTTTTTTAACACTAATGTCAGAGAAAAAATCCTCCACTGTTGGTATTGTGGGTGTGTGTACCCAGTGACCCAGCCATGGGTGGCCTGGTGGAGGATTTGAATTTTAGATTTGAATTCATATTATATAACACTTTTTATATTAGCAATTCTGGATGCATGGCACATGTCTCTAATTTGAGTTCTAAATTTAAATTAGTATATGTAGCTTTTGTGATTTTCATGTTATGTGCTCCGACTATGGGCAAACATGGCTTTCTTTATTTTCTTGGCTTCTCTGATTTTTATTTTAAGTTTCCTAGCGGTCACTTTTGGCAACGTCTTTGTCTGTGTTTTGTTTTTCAAAACCACGTTAGTAACTTTTTTCTTTCGTGGTCTTCTTTTTTGGGATTGTATCCATTATTCAGAATGAAGAAGTACAAAATTTGTGTATCGATTCAGCTGCACAAAGAATGTCCACATATTGACAAAATCTTGTTTCTCATATTTTTTTCCAAATCTATTGAAACAGGTGTTTTTATGGCTTTTCTTCTTTTTGATTTATGCTTGATTATTAGCTTTGTCAGTCATAGCGTGATCCCGTTGAAAATTTGTCAGAGCATTTCTTTTGTCTGTTTACTTTGGCCTGAATAGGTAATTGGTCTTTTTTTTTTTTTTTCAAACGGCAAAAGACTTTCATAGCTAACTGAAAAAAACTTACAAACTGGGAGCAACTGCTCCACTGATATCAGCTTGAGCAGACTCAAGCAACCAAACTGGAAAACACCCTTTCCCGTCAATACAATTTTCCAAGCCTAAAGCTAATTTTGCTAGCTTATGACTAACATTGTTGTTTCCTCTATGAGTAAAAGAAAAGCAACAGTAGTTAAAGGATTTTTGTAGCAGTCTAATGTCTCGCAGAATTGTTGATATTTGAACATCCTCAGCTCCCTCATCTAACTTGTTTATCAGATTTTTGCAATCTGATTCAAATTCCACATTTTCCCATTTTTCCTTTTTAGCTCTGATCATTGCTTCTCTGAGTGCCAATGTTTCCTCTACCTTGCATCCCACAGTAATTGTCTCGAGGGCATGCCCAAATGATATCAACTTTCCGCAGTATCTCGACCACCATTCCCACCTTTCACGCCCTCCTCCGATCCAGGCGACGTATTGATTTTAAAATTGCAGAGTGTGAGGAAGCCATTTTTCCTTTGATCTCATGCTACCTGATTCTGTGATTGACCCTTTGCTTATCACACCCATTGCTTGCTGGTATTCACTCCATTCACCAACTGCCTTGTTTACTGCAGTTATTGGCTCCTTCCTCTTTCTCTGAAATGATAAATCATTTCTGGATTTCCAAATTTGCCATAACAGGTTCACAGTCAAGATGATGTGGTTTTCACCATCTATTCTAGCTGCTGCCTCCATTAAACCATCCCACCATAGCCAGAACTTGCCTTGGAAGGCATTTAATCCTTCCCAACTAATTGGTGCCAACTTCCAGATATTCTTAGCATGCTCACGAAAGAACAACATATGCTCTAATGATTCTGATTCTTCCCCACAACATTTGCATATATGATCTCCTTTTTCACACCTTCTCCTAATAACTTCATTCACAGGTAGGATATTATGGAGTCATTTCCATATAAAATGTTTCAATTTATGTTTCATGTTCAGCTTCCACAGAAATTTCCAACACTTTGCCTCTGATGCATGTGTACTACTTGTTCCATTTCCTTTTCACCCTCTGCTTCTTTACCGCTCTTGCCAAATGGTATCCAGATTTACACTATAATTCCCATTTGCAGTCCATGTTATACAATTTATCCTCATGCCACTTTCGCCTTGGAATTTTCAATATTTCTCACATGGGTGTTTGTCAAAGATTTCCTTCACCAAGTTCTCGCTTCCACTTGCCTTGACTGATCACTCAGACTTTGGTTTGCATCCGATTGGGTTTTGATTTCCCACCTTTCCATCCTTTTTTCCTGCTATCCACCTATCATTCCAGATATTGATGGACCTCCCGTCTCCCATACCCTTTTCGGTCCCCTTCTTCTAGTAACTTTCTTGCACTTTCGTCAAGCTTTTCCAACACCAGAATCGGATGCTCTTATTTCTTTGTTCCCATAGTGATTTTCCTTTAAAGTACTTTGCTCTTTAACACTTTGCTCCTGGACCATGTTTGGCCCTAGTAATGATTCTCCATAACCTGCTTGTTTTTACTTAATAAAGGCGTGTTAAAATCAAAAGGTCTCTGAATCCCAATCCTCCTTCACATCGCTTTTTTCTTTTAGACAAAATCTCCCATTTAACCCAGTGTAGTTTCATTCCTTCACTACTATGCCCCACCCAGTTAGACATTTCTCTACATAATCTCTTTAAGTCTTAGGAAGTTCTTGGGACATCAGATGGTTAAAATATCACCACAGATTTAGTAAAACTTCTTTACTGCATTAACATCTTCTCCTTCCAGCCTGTCAGTCTATTTGTCATTTTTTCCCGTATAAAATCAAAAACTTGGTTCTTGGACCTTCCTATTACCAATGGCAATCCAATTATCCTTTTGCTTCTTTCCTTCATTCCTCTAGTTCTCCACTTTTTTCCTTTTCTGCATATGCGTTTTCTTTGAAGAAGTGATGACTTATCGGTATTGATTAGTTGACTCGACTCTTTCCATATAACTCCATGATCTGCATAAATTCCTCCACTTTTCCTTGCCTTCGCAGGAAAATCGGGCATCATCTCTGCCAAAAAAAAAGATGAGAGCGTTCTAGGCCCTCTCTTTGCAATTGTTAAACCGGACATTGTTCTTTGTTCCATTGCTTGTCTTAATAATGTGGAAAACCTTCAGCATAGAAGGAAAAAGATAGGGAGAGTGGATCTCTTGTCTTAACCCTCTAGTTGGTTCAATAAAACCTTTTTTTCCCATTGATGTTAGCAGAATAGTAACTACTTGATATGCATTCCATTATCCAATGAATCCATTGATCAAAGAAACCCATTTGAGACATAATTTTTCTAAAAATCCCATTCGACCTATCATAAGCCTTTGACATGTCTAGTTTAATGGCTAGAAAACCTTCATTCCAGATCTTTTGTTGTTGAGAAAATGGATATACTTTGGCAATCAAAATGTTATCAATAATCATCTTCCGAGGGATGAAGGCGTGATTGAGATGGACTTATGCAAGCGTTTAGATTTTTGGTCGGTGGTGAGAATTTTTTTGAAATAATCTTATAGGTGGTGTTGCAAGCTAATAGGTCTCGGTTGAGTGATTAAAGTGGGAAACAACTTTGGAATCAAACAATGAGTGTTTCATTTCTGATTTTAACGAGATGCTTTGAATGGAAAAAAGCGAAACTTACACTATGTCATTTTCACGAATTTTCCAAAATCTTTGAAAGAAAAAAGGGGACATACCGTCTGGTCCTGGTGCTTTGTTTGGATGCATTGCGAATAGGGCTTGTTTGATTTCATCCTCAGTCACTGGTTTGGTCAGTTCCCTGTTCATATCCTCACATTTGACTGAAACCAATCGAGTGGGATTAATTCCTACGCAAGGGTTTTTTCTTTGGTTGTGATGAAGTGATCAAGAAATACAAGAAGGTTGGTGAAAAATCTGATGTCTATTTGAGTGGCCCAATTGTCATTGTGAGATGAATATAATTGAATAATGGCTGAAATGAGTTGCTATATGGAATAGCATAGTTGCACAATAGAATGAAAGAGTAACACAAAAGAATATCCAATCCTTATAGAACCATCCGTCCTCGGAAATGCTTAATTACAACCTCTGCTGCTATGGGCATACGTGAATATGTCTAGATGACTGAGCAAGGTTTTGTAGTGGAGCTTTTAGAACGTTGTTAGCATCATGTCTTGCCTAGGGTGTATTCATTTCTGGTAATTCGATTATTTGAATTTGATTATTTCAGTTATTTGGTTTATAAAAATCTAAAACCTTTCCAATTCCAAATTCGCTATAACCGAATTCATGCGAGTACCCGAATTTAATGCGGAATCGGTCAGCAATTCGGTTATGACCGAATTGGAATGGACTATACAATAATTTTTTTAAAAAATATTGATTTATTTTTATTTCTCATAAGTCATAAGATAAGACTTTTCGTATAACATAATGAACATTTAATAACTATTAAGTCTATAAAATGAGCACAAAAATTTACTGTGCCCTTCTCATTTCTTGAAAATTTAAAAATATGCTTGCCACATATATAAATTATTGTACATTAATTGTTCCACCACCGCCGCCGCCCCCTTTTCTTTTCCCTCTCTCAATTTGCCTCTCTTCTCTTATCTCCTGCCCAATTCCGAACACAAGGAAATTATTCTTATTCTTTTTATTCTTCTCCGTCCTCCAGAGTTTTCCAAACCCCAAGACTCCATTTAGGGCTTCATGGTCTAAACTCCAGTTTCTCCTGCTCGGTTGCAAGTTCTCCTGCGGCCAATTCAAAGTGCTGGAACTGTAATGCTGTTGCATCCAGCGCGGTGCCGTTTTTGGTTTGTCACAGTTGTCGCAGCGTCCAGCCTCCTGATCAGTCCATTGATTACTTCCAGATTTTAGGAGTGTGAGTTCTGAGTTCTTTCTTTCCTCTCTTTTAAAACTTAATTTAGTTCCCCATTATTTTCCCATATGAATAAGACGTTCGGTGATGGACATCTTCAAGTTTTATTCTTGAACGATTTTCTCTCTAAAGCGTCCCTAAATTTCGTGTCTTATAATTTCTGGGGAGAAGAAATATGATGTAAAGCTCGAAAATTTAGAGGGCAAGTACAAAGATTGACAGAAGAAGCTGCATCCTGATCTTGTTCACACCAAATCTAAGGTTCCCCCTGGGAATCTTATATTTTGCTTCAATCCATTTTAGCTTTATGTTCAAATACTTACTGTCGAGTTTTTAACCTCTTATAACCATTATCAATTGGTTTTTCGTTGGTGTCCCTGTTAGAAAGAACGGGAGTATACAGCTGAACAATCTTTAGTAGAGTACCTCAAAATACGAATTTCTCCTCGAACTTTTTGTCTGATCATACCCTACAATTTAAAGCGGCATTTGCATCAATGCTTTTATTTTTAGAGTAAGTAATGCATGTTTGCGTTGATAGCCTCTACTTGTTTGATAAAATGCTGAAGACAAGTGCTCGAGTAGGATTTAATTGAGAATGAGCATTTAAGGTAAAAGAGAAAAAGGGACTTCTACATCAATCACATCAATCATCATCTTGTAATTTGATTCAATTTGTACTATATTTCTCTGTAGTCCTTGCTTGGAAATTCTGTGTTTATTTTCCTGTCTTAGCTGTTAAGTCTGTGACACCCTGGCTGTCTCTTGCGAAATATTACCTGTTCTGGAACTGTGCCCTGCTTCTCGTTCAGAACTTGAGAAGGATTTTGAAATTCTATTACCTGTTTCTTATTCCTAAATGATTTCATTGGTTTCTTTAATTTCTTATTGCTCATTTTCCTTCTCTAGTGAGAAAGTTTTCTAATGAGACCTTCTCATGTTTCTGCTTGGTAGAGATCTCTACTGTAATGGCGTCTTCTGCTGCATTTTCTACATATCCGTTGCATGAAAGTAAGCTTGCTTCCAGGACAGTGTGGGCCAATACTTTTAATGAGCATGCTTACAGTTGTTCAATTCTGCAATTTAAGCAATCAAAACGTGGTAAGCCTATTCCCTTGTCAGCCGAAATTACCTTTAAGCTGCAACCAAATGGAGGGTTAGTCTCCAATAACAGAGTCAAATGCAGTGCATTCGAGGTTGAGAATACACCATCAGTAATGGTTGGGAATAAGTTTCAACTTGAGGATGTCATTGAGGCTCAGCAATTTGACAGAGAAACACTGAATGCAATATTTGAAGTGGCGCGTGAGATGGAGTTGGTTGAGAAGAATTCTCCCGGAAGTCAACTTCTTAAAGGGTATCTAATGGCCACCCTTTTCTATGAACCCTCAACTAGGACTAGGCTGTCATTTGAGTCTGCCATGAAGCGTTTGGGTGGGGAGGTACTGACAACAGAAAATGCACGTGAGTTCTCATCAGCAGCAAAAGGCGAGACGCTTGAAGGTAGTTGTTTTACAAACCCCTGACGGCTGGTTATTGTTTCCATTGTGAGCTGGGCATTTTATGTGCAGATACTATAAGGACAGTTGAAGGCTACTCAGACATAATTGTGATGAGACACTTTGAAAGTGGTGCTGCCAGAAGAGCAGCGGCAACAACGAGCATTCCCATTATTAATGCTGGAGATGGTCCCGGACAACATCCAACTCAGGTTTTCTGCTACGTTTTATTGAATCTTGATTCTGTGCTGGTTATGGTTTGTCCATTTTACTCATCTCTTTTCATTGTAAGCTTAAGACTAAACTACATGCAGCTAAGCTGAAAGCATAATCTCACAAGATGTGAGTTAGTAGCATGCATGTGCACAATAGAGTGTTATCATGATTCTGGATTGGATGTGGTTTTGGGCAGATTAAAAGTACTTCCACTGCAATTCTCATCCAACTTTGAAATATGAATGATTATGTGGACTGTCTAAACCATCTAGTGAGACCTGCCCATGTTTCCTTTGATTTTTGCTGGGGCAATACATTCAGATTCTGGTATCTTTGCAATAATGTCTGTGAATAATTTCTAGGCCGTGTTGCAACACAGGCCCTCCTTGATGTATACACCATTGAAAGAGAGACTGGAAAGCTTGACGGGATTAAAGTCGGACTAGTTGGAGATCTTGCCTATGGAAGAACAGTTCGATCACTTGCTTATTTACTAGCCAAGTACCATGATGTGAAAATCTATTTTGTGTCACCTGATGTTGTAAGAATGAAGGTATGGCGTAGCATTTCCCAAGACTTGGTTTTATATTCTGTTTGGGCACTTAATTACATGCGAAATAAAGGACTGCCATTCGGTGATTTCTTTCAACTGTATTTTCAGGATGACATAAAGGATTATCTGACGTCAACGGGGATTGAATGGGAAGAAAGTGCAGACTTAATGGATGTTGCTTCGAAATGTGACGTCGTTTATCAGACCAGAATCCAACGGGAAAGATTTGGGGAAAGGATTGATCTGTATGAAGAAGCTAGAGGCAAGTACATTGTTAATCAGGACGTCTTAAATGTAATGAAAAAACATGCAGTAGTGATGCATCCTCTCCCAAGGCTTGACGAGGTAAGCTTGTCACCCATACTAACGGTCTTCAACATGACATTAGGCATCCACAATTTTCTCTAATTTCCAGCTCTTTTCTTTAACTCTCCTGTCTAGATAACGGTGGATGTGGATAAAGATCCAAGGGCTGCCTACTTCAGACAAGCGAAGAATGGTCTCTACATTAGAATGGCTCTTTTAAAGCTTTTGCTTCTTGGTTGGTAGAAGATGGCATGGTTTTTCTATCCAGGAGTAACCGATGGTGCTTCCTTCTATGAGGTGTAGCTAGGTTTCACTTTTAAGAAGCTTTTTGGCTAATCTTCCTTTGACGATTCACATGAGCACAAAATTCATACCTATTGCTGAGTCATACCCCGCCTTGGCACACTGATGACTTAATTAATTTCGGTGCATTTGCCGATTCTAATCTACGATGATGTGCCTGAGAAATTCTAATCTACAATGAGAAATGAGAAACCCACAGTTGCACATGATGAAAGTGGGTATACTTGGCTACTATTTGCCAAATCCCTGCAATTTGCACTTTCTGCTCCAACTTTTCCCACGTTGTTTGCAGTCGTATCATTTTCCATTACGTTGCGTAATCAGTAACAAAACATATGTCTATCCAGAATTGGAAGATTGAAAATCCTCTATTCAAGTAAAACGAAAAAAACAAGAGTAATAACATGGCAAGATGGCCATCCATTTTCAACAAGACGAAAAAAAATTAAAACCATTTCACGTGGTAATTCAGAACAAGATCAAAGTAAACATCCATGCAATCAAAGACTGAATCATATAGCCTTTAAATACTACAAAAACAAGCCAATTAAGATCAAAATCCTAGAATCGAACATATAGACTTGACACCGAAAGTGTTCTAGCTAGTCAATTGACAAAAGACTACGAAAATTGTAATAAATTGATTATTTCTCCACAGGGTTACTCTCATCCCCGTCTTGTGGAATTTTCCCCTACTAGGAGGCCTCTTGAAACTTTCTTTCACAGTTTCAGAACTGAAGTCACCAACTACGGCTTCTTGAAACGCATCAGTTGCCTCTTCTTCAGTCTGACTTGCTGTTTCTTGGCGAGCTTTTTCTTCCGCCACGCGTCTGAACTCTTCAGCCGTTGAAGTCGCTCTCTCCGCTAGTGGTCTGCTCTCCTTCCTGAACCATTTTCTTTCTGTCCCTGCTTGCTGTGTTGGCTATACCTCTGATCACCATCACCAAACAAACCGTGTCTTAGGCAAACTGCAAACACCAAAACACTTATAACAAGGAAAAACAACGAAGGCAGGAACATGAAGGAATTAGATGAGATTACTTTTACGGCCCTGAAGGTAACGGGTTTGGCAGGTGTTAGACATCTGATTCGGTAAGCCTGTGACAAGTAACAGAATTGGAGAAGTTTGCCTCCCATACTGAATTCGAGCAGGGATGAAGAAAGAGAATTATTGGTTTGGTTTACACAAATCGTGATTGCTCTTCTATTTTCGGTGATCCTAAAGCATCAGAAGAATTGTGAGAAAGAACTTGAATTGGCTATGGACCCTTTTATCACTTGTTAAGAAGACTAGCAACTCATACAAAGCTTATAGTTTGAAGACACTAGTCTGCCACGTGGCAGGCATGCAAAAACAATGATCACAAGTACAGCCTCAATTTTTTTTTTTTTTCGAGACGACAAATCCTACTCTATACACTGAACCAGACGAGTAAACTAGACGAGTGCCTACGTGCTGGTGAATTTTTTTTCCAGGAAATCCTGATGAGAAATGCAGGTCATGAAATTTGATCCCATAACTTACACCCAAGGAGAGTTTTAAACTCTAACTTGGTGAATAACTTAGCTAAGCCAAGTTGGTTACAGCCTCAATTACGTATACTGAATGAATACTATCCAATCTAATAGATCGGAAAAGTACCGAAGGAAGCATATGCATTGCATCAGATGGTATGCCATGTATAGCACTAGTATTAATCACCTGTCCTTGATGATGTATCCTTCTTTGTTCAGTATTCACCGAACAAGAAAGCTTTACTTTACTACTTCATAGCTTTCGATGGGCATAGCACATAACGTACATAGTCTAGCAATCATGCTTTCGGTTACATATCAACTATCAAATCAGCTGCTCAATCCAATTATAGTGGCATATATTGGGTTGCGGATATTGGATGTATACTAGTGAAAAAGGCTATCATTACCAAGTAAAGTAAGGGTGTTCATAGAACGTTCAGTCCATTTGTAATTTCATTGAATCTAACCGCATGTTCCGATTTAGTAAAATTACATTCCATATTCTGTTCTAATTCAACAGATTAATTAGTGACCATAGGGCAGGGTCGGATATATAGATTAATCTAACTCCAACCCTCTTCTACTTATATAAAAAAAAAAAAGTAATTAGATTAACGAATCAAATAATAATATCATTTTTTAAATCAATAAGAGTATTTAATTCTACGAGTCTAAAAAACTATTAACAAAATAAAAAATAAAATATGTTAGATAATTAAAACACTGAATATTATGAACATTTGTTATTTTTTCCCTCTATTACTTGAAAGCATCAATTTATTTTTTTAACAAGGATGATAAGTTACTCTACAACTAAACATGTAAGTTTTAAAAATTAGAAGCAAAATAATTAGGATAGTGATGAAACAAATATAATTTATGAGAAATGAAAAGAAGTTTTGAGAAGACAAAAAAAAAAAAAAAGAGGGAATAGGAAAGTAAATAAAATTAGTAGCGATGAATGTAGAAAATGAAAAAGGTAGATTGGAGTTAGGATTAAGTAGACAAGTTTATAAGTTTTGAAAAATAAAATGTATAATGGTCCTTCTAACTTAAATTATTACTAAATGACAAATAATTAATGAGTTGAGATTTGGATATTGGTTATCCTAACCAACTCTACATGCCCTACACTTGTGAGTAGGTTCCAATAACTACGATTTTTACAAATTGAAAATCGTATTCTAAAATTTTTAAAATAAGTTCCGATAATTTAACCATTCTAAAAATTATAAGATTAATTATTTTACTTTTTAATTTGGACCAATTTATTTTTCTTGTTTGCCTGTTTTTTCAGTTCTTTTCTTCAAGCACCCCTAGCGAAAAGGGTGTGAAGAATTTGAGTTCTGGCCAAGAACTTTCAGTAATAATAGTAAAGGTGACCCACTTTCTTCCAATCCAGAGTCGGGACTCGGGACTATCCGTCATTTCTTTCTCGTCCACTTTTCACACTTCCATTCTGGCCGGAATACGAGCCTCAGCCGTCTTCTGCTCCAACTGAAAGTCCCCAGGTCGCAGAAACCACCTCCTGCATACGCTACGCTATCCCGCCACTTTGGTAAGACAATTTCTTCTGCTCTTCTTGCTCTTTTATTTTGTATATTAATCCGGATGTTCAAGATAAATTACATCATATATACTAGTATTCGCTATGCACTAATAAATTTGTGCGCTTCTATTACTTTGTAAACATGGGGTGTGAATAAAAATTGAGTCTTTGTGCTTAGCCGAATAAACTTGTTTGACAGGGGATTTTGGTGAAATGTATATTTTGGATTATAGAGTTTTTCTCTTCTTTTGTTTTTTTCAGCAAGTTGCTAGGTTTAGAAATTTGGGGAAATTTAATCTTTTCCAGTCTCGTATGGATCTGATTTGGTTTACGTCAAGTTTAAAGTGATTGGCACTTGGATTTAGCTGCAGCTGAAAACCATAATCATGCTATATTCAATTGTTTATACTAGACTGGAGCTCTGTCCAATGAGAATTTGTCTAAATTGACTCGTCGAGCAGTCAAATCTAACGCGAGCAAGATTTCTTTCTTCTTTTAAATTTTACGCTCAGGCTCAGCTTGACAAGTGTAAAACTTGAGATTTACATATAGAAGAACCAAGCAAAGCTTTTATGCAATTGTATGCTCATGAAAGATTAATCCAAGCTTTAACATAGCGTCCAGCTGATTAGGCTCATGAACACCCTAGCGTTACTAGCATATTAATTTGCTCGTGAGTTTCAAGTGGACAAAGCAGTTACTGTTTTGTTTAACCAGGTGGGGAACAAATTCTTTCTCGCTTTGCCTGTTTGGCAAGCAGATTATGGTTGAGTGCTAGGTTTAATGTGATAATTTATGCTAGTGTCCTGCCAAGTTATGGCCACACTTCGTTACTGATTAATCTGGAAACTGGACAGCATTGCTCAACTGGGAAGAAATGAGTGCCTTCAAGGCTTTTAAAGCTTGTGTGCCAATCGAATGGAGTGATAAGCTCTATATAACCCTTGTTAGGGGTTTGCCTGGAACTAGGGAGCTCCATAGGCGGACATTAGAGGCGCTGCACCTTCGCAAATGCAACCGCACAGTTGTGAGGAAAAATACTCCTACAGTTCGAGGAATGCTTCAGCAGGTTCTGAAATTAGCTTGATCCAGCTACATGTTTGTCTTATGTCGTCATACTCTGGTTTGGTAACTGGCAATTCTTCAATAGGATTGCAAATAGTCATTACTATTCTTTCTGTTATGTGTATTGGTTCATATCAGGTAAAACGATTGGTTGCTATTGAGACGAAGGAAATGTATGAGGCTCGGAAGCAAAGAGAGGCTAATCACAGAGCTCTGCGACCATCATTGGTTATTAGTCATCATCCAGCCCCAAAGACTGATTCCTTTCAGTAATCTTAGAGATTCTTCAAGGCATGCTCTCCTTTTATTTTTCTGCTTTAATCACTCTACATACAAGTGAACACAGACATAGAAACACACATTTGGAGGTAGATAAAGCATTTATAACATGTTGTACAGGTAAAATGGTGATGTGTTCTGCAGTTGGTGTGGGTAGTGCTGGACCTTTTTTCTCTACAAATTATATCAGAATGATGTTTGTAAAATTTCAGGTTAAAATGCTAGATGTAGTTCTATATGGTTACATGAGCATGATTATGAACAGAAGAAGAGAAGGTTACAGTCTTATCATAATTTGAGAAATAGATTTAAGATTGTATGCTGCAGCTACAGTGTCATTGCAAATTGTGTTATTTAAAATGTGACACAAAGCAATAGAACCGTCCGGCTTGAAACACGACATAGCAACTAAAACAGGATACCGAACTTGGGAGGAAGGAAAGAGGGATGGGAACAAGGCTCGTGTATAAGATCCCATGCTTCATTGTGCTGTATTTATTGCTTTATCCGATGTAGCTCAACGTGCAAATGTTTATTCACTGCTTTATCTATCATTGTAATTCTCTTGTTTGGTCCTTCGATTTATGTAATATTCTCTGTTCTGCAGATATCTAGCATAGTTAATGTCCTTAATTTCCAAAGGCACTGATTGTGATTCAGATCTTTTGAAGAACAGAAGTTTCATTAGTGGCTGAACTTGTGCTAATGCTTGTAATCTCTTGGCGGATGAATAGGATTTGAAGCGTTGCAAAATTTAGTCGGGACTCACTGTGATGCAAACTGCAGAGACATAGGAACTTAATGCTTTTTCATTAGAGGTTTTTCCTTTTGGAATGAGATCATAGATTAGTGGACTAAACCATCGGATTTATTTGGCACTCATGTTTGTAGAAAACCGTTAGTCTTGTATTTTCGCTCATTGCTTGGTGTACGTTATTAGTTGGATGCATCAGTTTATATTGAAAACCTTGTTTGTTGAATGGGCTTTAAATCTGGTCAAATTTATGAGAAGTTGAAGGTGGTGAATGATGGTTTAGAAATGATACCAGTAATCTTTCATTAGTTATCTTGTTATTTAGACTTTTCTTAAAGCTGGTAAAAGGGCTTCTGAAGTTCATACTTATTTTGATTTTTGAGATTGTTCTAATACTTCAGAATTGTTGGGTAGTGGTGGAAATTTTAGAGCACTTGCCATGAATTGATGTGGAAGCCATTGGCTTTGTTTGGAGTGAAGGATTTGAGAGAGGATTTGAAATTCTCTCAAATCCTTGTAGATGTTCAGATTATTTAGGAGGTATTTGAATTTGTAAATCATGAACTATTATAGTATTTAAATGTATTTTGATAATTGGTAATTTATAAATTTAAAGGTCTCTTAAATAATCCAAACAATTATAGCTACTTGGGTGGATTTCAAATCTTCATCAAATCTCTTAATCCAAACGAAACCTGTACCTAAGTACATCCTACTCAAAATATAGAAAATGATAATCAATCTCCAAGTCAGAGTGGAGGAAAATACAAGGACATTGAAAAAAAAATTTGCACGCAAGACTTTATCACTCTTTTGTTTTTCTCTTTTTTCGTATATCATTTGGTTTTGCTTTAAATCTGCAAAGATGATTTAAACGTGGGATGATGGCACCTTGATCGTGCCTCCAAAGCGTACACTTTTGACTCCTCTACTGTGCATGGTCTCTAGCTTCTAGCTTGAAGCAATTAATTGAGGATGAAAGACGTGACTAGTATTCTGTTCTATCGCATGCAATTTAGCAAAAACTCCAACCAGAGGCGCAGTATTATAAGTGCAGGCTTCTGTCTGCATATAATTTTCCCTACCATCTCTAAATTGGTCCTTAATATCTGGTCCACCTACTAGTGCTCCCACCAAAACATTAGGATTTGATTCCTGGCGTCCATACCAGTTATCATAACCTTGTGTGCACCCGATAAATCCCTTGCTATTCCTGTAAGACTCCATGGATGCTCCTCTGTGATGCACCCTCTGGGGGTACCTTGAACCGTAGCCAACCAAGTAGCTGATGGCCATCGGATTAGAGCCTAAGATATAGTCAACCTGTGATTTCACAAAGGATGATATGTCATCCGGACCCACTAGGACTCCGAGGCAGTTGAGCTTTTGATTGGCAGCTCGGAGGTGATCAGAGTAGGCCATAAGCAAAAATGCTGCAGATGAAACGTGTTGCATGTTGTTCCATTGGCGGATGTAGAGGAGGCCACCTGGGGTGCGCTGTATATTGGTTATATTGTTCCTATTCAGGCAGGCACAGATGTAGTATTCTGCTTTGGAACGGTATTGTTGGAGAATCTGACTGTGTTCTTCATGCTTCTGTTCCACTCCTAACTGCATGAAAAGGAACGTACGGATAAATTTTAGAGAAGCTGTCAAACCAAAATTCTCAGTTTTTATTCGAGTCCTGTTTTGTTGTTGAGTTCACTGTTGCATAATCCATAAATCATAATCACCATTAAGCTCCATCAATTACAAAAAGGAAATTCATTTCTCAATTTGACCTTCAATGCAGTATTGGAGAATGTATGAGATAAAATCCCCATTTGCTTTTCCTTCTACCTGAACCAGTCGAGAGAGGCTGGCCGAATGGCATGTATCATTATACTAGAATTAACCAATTCTTCCCCACATTCGTGGGATCTGTGCGAATCTATGAATCTAATAATGGAGTTGTTTTAATTGCTTTCCTAATTCCGTCTTGCACTCATTGCCCCAGCCTGCTATTTGCGGCTCAAATAATGGTTAGGATAGTAGAGAAAGACATGAAATCTTTTAGACTACGGATTCTCGAGGCTGGAGGGGTCATCCTTTTGTCCTTCCCAAATTAATGTTTATTTTCAACACCTAACACTAAATTAATGGCGGATGGGCAGATCTGCATGGGCCTGAGGTGCCACTGGCAACCACCATATCATCATCATCATCATCTCTATTCCAAGATTTAGAAATTTTAATGATTCAACCACTGTGGTGTGGTGGTAGTATTTCCGATTGAAATATTCAATTCATATTTGTTTTCATCTAGATCATCCCAGCACCACAACCTCCGTACTAAAGTATTTGTGTCATGTTATAAAAAGCCTTAACCCGAAGAAACGAAGCAGTAAAGCATAATGGGAAAAAGGCCAGCTGAAGAGCCATATATAACTTGTGTTTGATGATCAGGTGGAATGGGAAGAAGGAAAAGTAAGTTTACCATGGCAGCAATAACCTGGACACCAGCATACTTGACATCCCAGCTGAATTCTTGCATGGCCCAAGTGATCCCACCAAAAGATTGAGCTTTTCCAATTGCATAATTCAAATAATCTTCGTTGTCGGTGGCCTTGTACAGCCACAATGCTCCCCACAACAACTCATCCATGTAACCACTCACCGACGGATAGTACCCCTTCGCCTCCAATGCTGCTATCGTATTTCCCTCTATACTTGTCACCAAACTCAAACAACTGCGCAACAATATCAACCAAAGCTGACACCGCCTATATGTGTACGTAGTTACAAAACTCTATTTACAGCATTAATGATATGTTTTGTCCGAGGAGGAGATACAGTAGTACACTAAATAGCAGTTAATCCACTTGTAAAAGTTTTAAATAGACAGAAATTTGTTATTAGTACTTCATCAATAGCTTACTCAGGTAATATACAGTAGTGTTCTTTCTAAGGTATGTTATATCTGTCATTGGCGTTTGTAGTATATAGTCTTTGATTAGGTGGACGGTACCTCCAAGACAATTACAGTACTAGTACTTGTATTAATCAGATTCACTTTACAATTAGACATTCTGGTTTAGATCAGTTTGGTTGGTCGCTGTCATCAAATAGCACAAAGATATCCTATTCAAGCAGTCTGAATTTTTATGGATAAGAGGTGTGTGTGTGTGTGTGTGTTATATGTCAGTATTGGATGCAGTGAAGATCAACCCCACGTACCTATATCCCTCTAACAACCTCATTAACTAACTAAAATCTAACTTACTTGTTGTGCATGGTCCAAGAGAAGATGGGAGTAATGAGGATTGGTTCTCCTAAACACAATGGATGCGGCCGCCATGGCAGCCGCCGTTTCTCCGGCGACGTCCGAGCCCGGATGATCCTCGTCAATCTTGTAAGCTCTTCGGGACGTCGTCATGTCCTCCGGTCTTTGCCAACAGTAGTGATCCGTGTCCCCGTCACCTACCTGAAAGGATCAACGTGAATTTGACAGGCTTATTAGACACAGACAAAAACACAACAGTTTGTACATATATTTGACTAGAAGAAACAAAAAAAGAATTAGGACCCACGTAAAAATCTACGGTGTGAATGAATAAAATCTAAGTCTCCGGCGTGATTGGAGCAATTTCTTCGGGGCATGGAATGCGGCGCGTGAGGGAACATTTGATATGACTCGCATGCCTTGCTATGTAGACTTTAGACCAGTCCATATTTTTTTGAACATGGGCACAAAATAATTTCTTCGTTTGAAAAGAAGAACACTCGCTCGGGCTTCATGGTCAACTACTTATTTACGAGGAATGTGTAGTTTAGATGCACTAAATGAGTAAAAAAAAAAAAAATGGTAAATTACCTGAACCCACAGGACATGAGGCTGAGGATGTGCTTTCATGAAGTAATCCGTTCCCCATTTGATTGCTTCGAGCGCGTGTCGGTACTCTCCCGCGGCCGCAATCTCTTCCCCGTATTGTATGACGCTCCAGGAAAGCATTGTAATGGTAAAGGCCATTGGCAAGCCGAACTTAACGTTGTCCCCTGCATCATAGTAGCCTCCTACCAAGTCCACCTGTTTGTTTATACATTTAAAAAAAAAAAAAAGAGGAAGAAATGCATAAGAAAAATCTAAGTAATTATGTCCCAATTACATACATACTGTGCTATATATGATCATAAGCCGAATGCGACATGAACAAAAGAAAAGGAAGGTAAGATTTTGGTGGTGCGAACCCCTTGTTCTAAACCGTCGGTGAGGCCAGAATGGTGACGCCAGGTGACTCTCTGATTGTAAGGCAGGTGACCGGAGCGCTGTGCTTCGAAATAAAGGAGGCTTTTTGAAAGAGCTTCTCCGTAACGGGGAAGGTCTGAAGATTCAGAGAAAGGGAGGAGGAGGAGGAGGAGGTGGAAGAAGAAGGCAAAGACGGGGAGGAGAGCAGCAGCGCATTGGCTGGGAGTAGTGGGACTTGGACCTCCGCCTCTCCTTTTTTCCTCCATTTACTCTGTTAGCTCTGAGTCAGCTCACTCACCTTTCCCTCCTCTTCGCCTTCATAAATACATCTGAGGCACGTGACTTCTTTTAAAGTTCACTTGTGCCATGACGTGGCTTGTGTCTCCAATTTCTTTAGATTTTCGAACTTTCAATTTTCTCCATTTCTTTCTTTCTTTTTTTTTTTTTTTTTCTGTTTTTTGAAAAGTAAATGTCACTATAAGTAGTCTGTTATAAGTAGTCTGTTGTACTGCTAGGGTAGTTTAGAATTTTAGAGGTGTCAATCACAACCCATTTATATTGGTTCATCCAAACTCACCCAATAATAATTTATCCCAACCCACCCATTTATTAAATGGATAACCATTTATATACCCATTAAAATTAATAGGTATAAATGGGTTGATTTAATTATACCCGTTACTCAATCATAATTTACCAAATATATCCAAATCACCCATTTTGACACCTATACTTTAGATGGCTAACGAGAACAATAGAACAATAATCTTCTTCTAATGGTCTTTTTGTTTCATGGCAAATTCGTGAACAATCTAACAAGGCAGTCTTACAGAGGAATAAGGATTCTGAATAGCATGACCTGATGACGAGTATATTTGCACTTGTTCCACCTACTCGTAACTGTGAATCTGGCATGCGCTAGTAAGTATACCTATAATTCCCTAACCAGCTCTACTAAGTATACCTATAATTCCCTAACCAGCTCTACTGAACTATTATTCCAGTACATTTGTTTTACTTCAAATACTATAATATTTTAAGCAGTCTTCTTTTCTCAATGATGCGAAGGAATGTAGCTAGCTTTCTTTTTTCTTTTCTTTTCTTTTTTTTTTTTTAATGAGGTGTAATCCTTGGTCCTCTTCTTTCTAATAATTTTCTCTTCGTTTTGTTTTTTGCCCCCTTCAAAAAGGATTGCTCTTCTCCTGGCCTTAACTTGGGACTCTGCAGAACATCCTTTCTCCCCCATAAGAGCGACTCTTACGCTTGTTTGAGAGTTTAAGCTTTAAAATGAGTAGAAAAACAAAAGGAGAAAAGGAGACAAAATGACAAGTTACAAGAGAGAAGAAAAGAAGAGAAGAGACATAGGCATGTTTCTATGTCGTGTGGGACTCTATGAATAAAAAAAAGTTCAATGATTTCGATTGATCAGGCATTACCATTTTGTTATTGGATAGAGTTGGGATTTTGAAAAAAGGTTTTGAAGCTGTTGAGTTGGTTCTCTCCCAATTCATCTCCACTTTTGGAGAGATTTTTAACCAAAATACCAAAAATATTCCTCCCTCTGTTCCCACTTCACTCTTCATTTAAAACTTCTAAACAAGGGAATTTCCAAGTATAAAAATTCACAAGACATGCTCCATGGTTATCATGCAGTCAAAGTTTGGTCCTAAAACAAATATGCAAATGGTGCTCCATTGATGCAATGAAGCTAGTACGAAGCAAAGGAGTCGTTGCTGCCCAAGAAAATACTCTGATTCTTGAAGTCTGCAATCTAACCCCACCTGAATCACAATACCTGCAAAGGACTCTTTGAGTCTTCAGAATTGTTGACCCACAACCTTCTCCTCTAATAAATTGTCTTGTTCTGTACTTCACAGAAGAGGGCTCTAATCCATTTACCAGGAGAAAATCTGATACATGGATGAAAAAGCATCGAATCTAAAAGATAACTAGATGTCATTAAGCCACATAAAAGCGCAACTGGGTGAAGCAATTATGCGAACATCCAGGAACAGGATCTCTAGCGTCCATGATCGACAGCTACTAATATAGATACATCTACAAGCCCCGAAGGTTAGAAGTAACATCTGACTTTTTTTAAATATTACAACATCATCAAGCCCTCCAGATTCCCAATCAGTGCCTAAGCAAAGGCACCTCCAGTCTGGTGCAGCATAGCATCAATCTCATCACCATCTTCCATGTGCACCTGTACAAAATAACTAAATGGATTGATTGCAACTACATAACAGTTGTCCTGGAAAGAAATCTTAAAGGAAGGATTGTAACCTCCTCAGGAGTTTGCTCCCCTTGGAGGCGCTGGCCATCAAACAAGAATACCATGGAGCGCACATCCACAGATTGTCTCTCGCAGTAAGCATTGATGAGCTTCTTCAACTGTGTGCTCCTCTTTATCCTGAAGAACACCTCACACCCATCCTACCACAAACCAGCGCCGTCGACTACTTATTAAACCGCAAAAAAAACTAATGCAAATTTCTTCATCATGTTGGCCAAGAGCTTAAATGCCAGCAAGAAATTGACGCACCAAAACACTAAGTAATAAAGCGAAATTTAGCTTAGAAGCGTTCGTTACTCAATTACTCACGAAAGAATTAAAGAAAAGCTGCCACGCTGAAAAGCTTCAGTCTTCTCCCAAGGAAAAAGGGGTCACTAAAGATACATGATGAACTGACTGATCTTGTGTAAAGTGCCCCAACAATGCTTAAACAAGAAAAGGGCCAAAATGTTGATATATTTGCTATGATAATCTGGAACCACAAAATCATCCGACCTCCATACTTGAAAAAAAATAATAATTTTGACTACTGCATTTTTTGAATAAGAAAAGTGCAGTGTTCTGTGTTCCAGTTTTTATTGTTTGTTTCCCGGGGAAAAAATACAAAAGAATCTTAACTTGCACATGGCACAGATCCATATATAATAATCCGCAAACATTCTGAGAATAACATGAGAAAAATCGAAATACTAAAAATAACGAATTTTACAAACAGAGTACAACAGCGTACTATACCACAAAAGATAAACGAGACCCTGACAAATATTTTGCACACGTTAACTCTGTGAGAAAGAAAAGGAAAACAAAGAAACCCCTTAAACGGAGTTATACCATGCTGGAAGCAAGATTATGAAACAGAAGAAATTCAGAAAAATACAAAAGCCGAGATAACAAAAGACCTGGCCCTTGACTTTGAGGTTTATGTGTTGCTCAGAGGGCTTCTTGTCTTCCTCTTGAGTAGTGGCGCCTGACATTATCAAGCTCCTCCTCCTATTACCGCCGTTGAGTGTGCCGCCGCCGCTGCTGCTGTACAAAGTAGAAAGCAATCGACCAATAGCAAACTTGGCGGAGAAGCAGGTACTGCCAAATGTATGTAGAAGTGAATCATGGGATGAAACTTGGTTAACTGGGGAAGTGAACGGCTAAGATATAGCGGGGCTGAACATGATCAATGGGCGAGATTGGTTTTCTAATGAGTTTGTACCTCCACTGTTCCCGGGTAGTCAATGTAACATCATTGCTCAGGTGCTGCATTAGATATTTTTTAAAGTCATGTGTGTTTTTCCCTTTTTTCCCCGGTAAACATATAGGGATAGCAGTGGCCCTGGTCCACGTAAGATGCTATTTGGACTTAATTATCAAACGAGCCCAATCAGGATGCGTCTTTGTTCGACGAAAAGCCCAATTCGTTTGAATCTCTGGACGACTTTGTTCTCAACTTCCCCAGTGAATGAAGGGATGAAGGGATGATGGGATCTTACACGCTATGGTTACCTTGTTTGATTCTTAAACCCCTATCGTCTCCCCCATTTTCTTTTATAATTGTTGAAGTCTTCCCATTAAAAAAAAAAAAAATTCCCACTTTCAGGGCTTGTTCACGATGGATTATAATAGCTGATCATAGATTCTGTACTTTTTACGATGCTCTTGTTTGCATTTGTATTAAAATATGAATTTTCTTTACTTTAATAACTAAAACGAAAAGTTAGAATCTATTATTCTTTACTAAATTATTCTTTATAATCACTTTTCATATTAAATTCTGCTGAAACTAATGCAAAGGTGAACAAGGCTTTACTTAATGGACCAACTGTTGCGCATCGATGGCAGTTTTCGGTAACTATGGATTAAAGTCTCAACACAAACTTGTGATTGCACTTGTGAGAAGGCCCTTTACCTGCTCGCCCTCCCCGCCCCCAAACCCAAACATCGATTGACTTTGGAGGTGCAACCATGCCTTTAGTACGAGTAAGCAATGGCGGAAAACCAACCATTCCTTCAACCTGCCTTTGCTTGCCAATTATAACATGCCAGATTTCACCAAAAAGGGGAAGAGTTTTTTAACAAAAAATACAAACAAGATGCCCAGTATAACCTGGCAGCATTATTAAGTGCAAGCATTCCATGGATCGTCCCAGTGTTAGGTGTTAGCTCGGACACTAAATAGGCCGACGTGCCTGAATTTTAATGGATCCCCACCAGGCACCCATTTGTTGTTGGTGGTGATCCAACGAAGATTTTGAAGAACCAGGGGCCACAATCTCGGCCGACCTATGTACTTGCCCATGTAGCTTTTAATCATTCAACAATAAAACTATCCCCCAAAAAACAAAAAAAAAAAAAAAATCAGCACTAAAACGCTTAAACACGAACACGTACAAATATATATATATATATATAAGAACATACAGATCCGTATATTGCATATTAACTTGTTGGCCAATTTACTAATTTATTTATTATGTATGATTGAGAAGCTGAAACCGGCTTATCGACTTTAGTAACTTATTTGTCACCAAGTTAATGTCATAGTGATTCAAAAATAATCAAAAGATATATAGGTTGTCGTGATCTGCAGTCATTTCTTGTAGCTGAACTCTTCATATATTATATATTTCTAATTTTCATTAGTCATATATAGCAATTCAATTAATCCACTAATTTCAGCAAATTTTGTAGACGGACAATCCAATCTTCGATTTGTATATGACAATAGCATAACTACTCCTCTAGGATGTATCCTGCACCTGCCACTGGGAAAGCACTTGAAGGTGACAAAAGCAATACGTACTGGCCGGGGAAAGGTTCACCAAACTGACGGAGAGTTTAACCTTAATGCACTACGCGAATTGTTTTCTATAGCAAAGTCGTGGAGTAATTCACCAGTTCTCGTGAAAGCGTTACACTGAATTCATACATTTTCTCAACTGCCTCTAACGACTTTTTTTGGTATAAAGTGGTGTAAGACGCGGCCAAAGGAAGAAAAGCTTGAGATTTTTTGTAGTCAATCACTTGATTTAGGAGAAGACTTCTAAGCACAAAAGATATAGAATGAGTTCTTTTTTTTTTCTTTTTTTGTTGAAAATTCTACGGTTTTGGGGAGCCAGATTGCTGACGGGATATCTTTATTTCAAGTCAAAAAAAAAGTGCTAAAATCGCAATGAGTGTTATCTAATCCGCTATCTTATTCGGATTTTGTAGTTCTTCTCATTATTATTATTTTCTTTTTTTTTTCATGCTTATCTTCTTAACACTACTATCACTAAACAATGACGTGATACAATAAAGAAGAAGCGTAATCTAATCACATTTCTCCTGTCCGAGACAGTAATACGCAATAAATTATTATTATTTATTTTTTCAAGAAAACCTCAATTAGTATAATGCAGAATACAGACTAGACCGTAGGTGCCTTGTTAGCCTAAAATTTGCCTCCTATAAAATACACTACTACTATTATATCCATTGGAATGTCATTATCATTTATCACCTCTCCGCTGGCTATGTGGTGCGAGAATTTCTCAGATTGGCTGCTGGAGCGCTAACGCATTCCCATTTCCAAACATCATCATCATCTGTCTTGGTTGCTTCATATGTGAACGGGTTTAAGTTAAAGCTGGCGACACAAGAGCAGGTTTTTGTCGGAGATGTGGCCTCTGATTTCTTATCCTTGCTCTCGGAATATGGGGGGTTTTTGTGCGTGATGACTTACGTCTGATTGTCGGAGTGGTTAGTACTTAGTAGTATTAGCTTACCAATTAGGTGGTTGACGAAAACCTTGAAATCCTCTTGTTTTGGTGGGATACGGACACGCCTTAAAGAATATGGTCCTGCATTATTACGTCTTCAGCTAATAAACAAGGTCCATTACATATTTTACCATTCTCAAGCTAGCGATTTAATCCTCGGTACCAAGTAAGTATCGCTTACGTATTTTTCTGGATTTGATCCAACGAGTCCGCTTGTCTGACTCTTGTTCTTCCTGCTGCTTTGATTTATTCCCCTCGAAGCAATAAATTGATTAAGACATGTGCACAACTTGAAATATATTACTAGTAATGAAAATTTGAGCAATGGCGGTAGGAGTGTGATTTAGGACCACCATCAAGTATTATATTCTTTAAATATGATTGGATTAATTTTAAAAAAATTATTTATTTATATCATAAATACATTTTCTAATAACCCTTTTATTACTTCAATTATCTTTTATTTTATATACATTACATTACAAAAATTGTAATATATAGCGTACGACTGATTTTGATATATAGATAAAAAAATAAATACCGCTTTTCTTCTTGTTTTGCTACTTTCTCACCCTGAATTGTAGCCTACAATACAATTGGTCTTGAATGTCACTACTAGCAGTCACATTCATCAAAATTCATAAGAGTTGGATAACTTAACAGGATGGACTTCCCAGTGTGCAGACTTGGACCGTCCCCTGTGTGACTGATTTTGATTAATGAGCCGTTACAAAATTAGAAAAACTGGAGCAGTAGTGGACCAGTAGTGATCTCCGTCCGTACAGTGACATGACATGACCTGACGGGGGCCATCGTCAACTGAAATTTAAATAATTAGGAGTAAGACTCTCTTATTAAAAACACCAATCCCAGAGCTGGCAAAGCGATCGAGTCCAACGTTCATATTGGTGAAAAATAACGTCTAAAAATCTCTCTGATTTCAACTACATCATCATCAATTGTGGTTCATAAGGTGAAAACTGTGCTAGCTATTAAGCATGCACATTAATCAACAATTACGGTAGCTAAAGGACAACTGGTGTCTATAATAATAGCCTTGGCTTATGTACTTTTGTGTCAACAGCCATTATGCATGTATTTGGATGAGTTCACTTGTTTGATAAAATCCTTTTTAAAAGTTTTGTATTTTAGTCCTTGGTTGGATTGCAATTTTCCATAAAAAAATTTCTAGGTTTTCCGTAATCACATTTTCAAACACCTTTTTATCTCACACATATCACATCATTACATATATATTTTTTAAAAATCCAGAAAATGACAATCGTGACGAGATCTTAACTTTTAAGCACCAAGATTCAATTCAAGAGTTTGGCGTTCAGTGGAAGATGGTCCTTCAACCAAACTACTACTGGACATGCCTTTTTTTTTCTTTCTTTATTTATTTAAAAACTAGTCTATTAGACATACATTAGACCCAAATAGTTTTGATGTTAACCATTTTATGTTCGTCCGTTTAACAACTGTGTATTATCGACTGCTGAGGATGTTAAAATGCTGGTGGAAGCCAACTTCTATTGGGATTCGGCATCAGAATCCGTTTGTTTAACGTTAGTATTATGGTAAAATGACCCGACATTTCACTTGCCCTTCTTGAAAAGTACTCCTAGCATCAATAAACACTTGATTGACCCTAAACCCATCCCCAAAAAAAAAATTATAATTTATCCGCGTCCCCCTTTTTCTCTTCGAGGGAAGGAAGTAGGCCAACAAGATTTTACATGCTTTTCTTTGACGCGGCACCGTTTTATTTCTACCCAATACTAACTATATGGGGAAACTAGGGAAAGCTCAAGAGAGCAAGTCGTGCAAGTAAATTGCGACAGAATTTGTGGGCTGACACGACTCCATGTCCACTTGGGCACATACATAATCTTTACCGATTCACACCTCCTACCCCAAGTTGTTTCCTTTTTGTTTTTCTTTAAAAAAAAAAAGGGTCGTTTCCTTTTTTCTTTCTTTCTTGTTTTCTAATTTCCCATTGTTACCAAATTGTTTAAAATTGAACTTTCTAATTTCCCATTGTTACCAAATTGCTTCAAATTCAACTTTCTCAAATCATCAGGAAATTACCACTGCCGAATAAGCTTAACTATTTTGAAAGCGTTTTCCAAAATTTTGAAACATAAATAAAGGCAAGGCATAGGTGAGGCAATGTAAGAGTTTTTTTTTTTTTTGGGGCCAATTTTGATTTTATTCGGGGACTGTCGTTTGCACAATTGGGTAAAGCCTAGCAGAGAACAAGAATTCAAAAGTAAATACATCAATGTCATATCAAATCTACTAAAGAACCATATATTTGAGATTAAAAATTTATTTTATTTGATGTCATTTACAAAACAAAATTATCCATTAAAAAATAAAAGATAATCAAGTGAAATATTTTTTCAGAACTAACTCAATTTTGTATCAAAATGATGAAGAGATGAAGTACAAAATAATAGATGAGGAAGTTAATTGGAGAAGAAGCACTAGCCTCTTTTTCTTTTCTTTTTTTTTTTGGGGGGGGGGGTTGGGGAAGAGGGGCAAGTACAATAAGTCACAAAAAAAATACATAGTCTCAAATTACAGCCTATAGAAATTGTAGAATTTTCAGCATAATTACAACTTTTGAAACCCCCAGAAGAAAAAAAAAAAAAAAGTTAATCACCATCAATTGGCCAAAATCTGTTCCAGCAGTCCACGTCCCATCTCATGATCATCTCATCAACGATTCAACCCTCTCATCATTTTACATTCCCAGTTCCCACTAACTCCACTGACCACTCCACGATGCTCTTGCCTGAATTACTATAAATCCCCCTACTAACCAAATATACCACAACTGTAAACTTAGTAAGTTCCTCGGGCTTCTGTCTATAAAAACCACCGTAGAACTACGACCTCGGCTCCAACTAAACACGAGTAGAGTCTTTAGAAAATACCAAAAACAAATCTCCCCTTAGATTCTCTCCTCAATGCTCTGCGTCCCAAAGATCCAGAGCATCATGGCAACTCCCTCCGCCGCCCTCCACCTTCTCGTCCTCCTCCTTCTCTCCCTCTATTCTCTCCCATCCACCCTCTCCGCCAATGGCTCCATTGCCATCAACTACGGCCGTGTTGCCAACGACCTCCCATCCCCGCCCCAAGTCGTCCAGCTTCTCAAATCCCAAGGCCTCACTAAAGTCAAGCTCTACGACACAGACTCCACTGTCCTCTCAGCTTTCTCCGGTTCCGGCATCTCCGTCACGGTTGCACTTCCCAACGAGCAGCTTTCCTCCGCCGCTGCCGGCCAATCCTACACTGACTCGTGGGTGCAGTCCAACATCCTTGCTTACTACCCAAAAACTCTCATCGAAGCCATCGCCGTCGGAAACGAGGTGTTCGTGGACCCCAAGAACACCACTCCTTTCCTCGTACCCGCCATGAAGAACGTCTACTCTTCTCTGGTTAAGTACAACGTTTCCTCCATCAAGATATCCTCCCCCATCGCCCTCAGCGCATTGCAGACCTCGTACCCGTCGTCCTCCGGCTCGTTCAAGACGGAGCTGGTTGAGCCGGTGATCAAACCGATGCTGAACTTCTTGAAACAGACCGGTTCCTATGTCATGGTCAATGCGTATCCGTTCTTCGCTTATACGGCGAACACGGACACGATCTCGCTGGACTACGCCTTGTTTGGCGACAACAAAGGCGTAACGGACCCGAATAACGGGCTGGTCTACAAGAGCCTGTTCGAGGCCCAACTCGACGCCGTGTTCGCGGCCATGAATGCTCTGGGTTTCAACGACGTCAAGGTCGTGGTGTCGGAGACAGGGTGGCCGTCGAAGGGGGACGAGAACGAAGTGGGGGCGAGCCAGCAGAATGCGGCGTCGTACAACGGGAATCTAGTACGCAGGGTGCTTACCGGGGGTGGGACCCCTCTGAGGCCCGACGAGCCGCTCAACGTCTACTTGTTCGCTCTGTTCAATGAGAACCAGAAGACGGGGCCCACTTCCGAGCGGAATTATGGGCTCTTCTATCCGAGCGAGCAGAAGGTCTACGACGTTCCGCTCACGCTGGAGGCCCTGGCCAGTGCACCCACGGGGTCGCCGTCGAATACGAGCCGGGTGGTGACGAAGCCTCCGTCCGACTTTTCCACCAGCACCGTGGGCCAGACGTGGTGCGTGGCGAGTGGGGATGCTGGGGAGGAGAAGTTGAAAGAGGCGCTGGATTATGCTTGTGGGGAGGGTGCCGCTGATTGCCGTCCGATTCAGCCCGGTGCCACGTGTTACGATCCGGCCACCCTTGTGGCCCACGCATCCTACGCTTTCAATAGCTATTATCAGAAGAATGCACGGAAAAGTGGGTCCTGTTATTTTGGGGGGGCTGCCTTCGTGGTCTCTCAGTCTCCCAGTAAGTGCTCTTCAAAATACACACGCCTAGTAATCAATTAATAGCAAAAAAAAAAAAAGGAATATATTTGCATTATTGAATTAATTCATTAACTTCATCACCAGTGATTTTACTTTTAGCCACCTTGAATTGCTGAATGATATATACTTGTTGTTATTATTGGTTGATTGTCCAATTTGATTCCGGATAACTACTCATTTATTATGTATTATGCATTATGTGTTGAT